>JAPQWV010000063.1:2400000-3600000 GCA_027422505.1 Craterostigma plantagineum | reverse complement strand
TAAAAATTATAAATACACACGAGAAAAGGTCCATTCGATAATCCAAAAGTCGGATACATGAAAATAAATTCAAACGGGAATAAAACAGTCGAACACATGACAATAAAGTCGCCATCAAATAAAAAGTTCGACACAAATCTAAGAAACTACGCCAAACTGTAGCCGGATCCCTCGTCCGAAAAGTCGTCGTGGCATCGAACATTTCTATTCAGTGACGCCACTGCAGAACATGTCTGCGTGTCATCCACATGATTCAACTCGACTGCGTCTGAACCACGCGACTCGTTACGAACGCCCGCTGCTTCAAGTCGTGCCTCGAGCTCACTGCATTTCCTCTCCACCTCTTCAAGTCGTGCTTCCATCGCTATCAACAACTCCTGCGTCTGAATAGTCTGGGAAGGCATGTAACTATTGGCACTCGATGAAGATGACTGTGCCGCAGGTGCCTCGAAGAAGAGACGCGACGCATTACCCATGCCCGATACGTTTTGGAACCTCGTATAACCTCCCGATACCTCATAGAATGCTTGAGCGTCTGAGAGAGATGGATTAGCAATCTTCTTAGCCTTGAAATCCGCATGTTAACATCAATAACATACGATTACCAAGACTTTCAATTTTGAAAAAGATTCGGCATAACCTCACCTGTAAAATGATCATCCCAAAAGTTCCAAACCACTCAAATCAATCCATTTCCACAGTCTACACAAAATCAAACCATTCAAGAACACAATATGAACACACTAGTTCATTTCCAACAACAAAATCCAAACACATGTATGTTAACAAACGATATTTACTTACCATCATCTTCTCGGCTTTTTTGTCAACGAAAGACTTGTCCTTCTTTGTGTGATTCTGCTCATAAATCTCGTGCGATTGAGGAAGGACTCCTTGATTGTGTGCAGCCTGTCAAACATAAAATTTGAAGTGTAGAAGAAAAAATGAATGATTGAAGATAATGAGATTATACAAAAAAATTAAATGGAACAAAACTTACTATTTTCTTTACTAAGTAGACATATCTATGTGTGCCTTATTATATATATATATATATATATATAATATTGAAAGTAGCATACGGTTCAAATGAATACATTCATCTAAATTGAACTGGACCGCCCACTTAAGCCTCGAAAGGTAGATGCACGGGTAAATGCTCCATGACATTGAACCATGGTGGAGGAAATATCATTTCCAACTTGCATATAATTTCTATAATAGTGCCCTGGTTGCTTCATCGACTGACAATGACTTTGAGCTTAAGTCACGAAAGAACTGACTTAAGTCGGTTAATGCTTTCCACACATTCGAAGGTAATAAATGTCGAAATGCAACTGGGACCAATCTCTCCATGAATACATGACAATCGTGACCTTTCCATCCAAACATAGTTCCAGATTCTACATTCACACAACGACCCCAGCTACTAGCAAACCCGTCAGGAAATTTCAATTCCTTGAGCCATTTACAAAGACGAATCTTTTCTTGCTTATTAAGTACAAAACTGGCCTTTGGCTTCTTCATTGTCACTAAACCATCATGCCCTCGTACTTCTAATAAATTCAATGTTGGACGGTTACAGATTAGTGCGACATATTTTCGAGACTTAGGATTGTCCATAGTCTTACCATTAACTCTCATAACAGCCCATATTATTTGTTCGAACACATTTTTCTCTATGTGCATGACATCTAAATTATCTTATCTTCAAGTCATTCCAGTACGGAAGTTCCCAAAACAGACTCTGCTTAAGCCAATTAAGATAATGAACATGGCCCGTATTTTTTTCGTCTTCTGTTGTGGGAATTGTTCACACAATATCAGATAAAATATGTCCGTCGACTCTTTCAGCTGGCCCATTAGTCTCCACTATATTTCTCTTAAAGTTCTTCTTATTCCCCCTAAAAACGTGATCGTGCGGCAGAAATCTTTTATGGCAATAAAACCATGAGAAAGAGTGGGTATCCTCCATACATATCGACAAGCATATTTTCTTGGAGGTGATGTTCTCCAACCGGATAACATACCATATTGTCCACAAAAGAGCGGCACGCATAATGAAGTTACATAACTATCATATGACGTTCGCCAAATTCCCATAGCTGCTTAAGCTCGTCAATCAAGGGGCGCAAATATATATCTAGTTTTCCTTAGGGGTGCGAGGTCCTGGAATTAGCATATTAAAAAATATAAACTGCCTTTTCATACACATCCAGGGAGGGAGATTATAGGTAGTTACGATGACCGGCCAACATGAGTATTGACTACCGCTCTTACCGTGTGCCGCAAATCCATCTGTACAAAGACCTAGCCGTACATTCCGCGGCTCACTTGCGAAATCTAGATAAATTGCATCAAAATCGAGCCATTCCGAGCCATGACAAGGATGACTCATAACCCCATCATCTCTTCGATTCTCATAATGCCACAACATATTCTTCGACACGTTTTTTGTGGTATACAACCGCTGCAATATTGGAGTTAATGGAAAGTAAATCAACCTTTTCCTAGAAACTCTACGCCTGCGGTGGGTATTACGATATCTTTTGGCGACCATGAAGAACACGAATGTCTGGGTCACGAATGAAATTCCCGTCATCGGTTTGAGCATTCATCTCGTGCGTCGTCGCTTCATTGATCAATAGTAAGAATGACTCCATTTTAGACTCACACAATGCAAATAATGTCCCGCCACCAACCAAACTTGTAGACGGCATATTTTTAGATAATATGATAACCTGTATAAATGGTACAACTGTATAGTTTGCAATGGTACTGCGTACGCGTACATTTCGGTACCGTATAGACACGTATAATTGTACATAATAAACATAACAAATGGTACGTAATAAACATAACATATGGTATGTATTAACAGTTATTAAAAAATCCAAAATTCCGATCGATTAGCCTCAATAACTATCAAATACCTACATTCCACCCTTATATCGAACTCTTAGGTCGCAGTCAGCTCACGAATTTGGCTAAAGCTTGACCACACGAGTGCAATCGATTAACCACACTCAAAGCAAAATAAAAGCTTACCTGACAAAATCGAGACCCAAAATCGACAACCCAACGTTTAAGAGGCTCGTCACTCATCGTCCCGCGCCGGCACGAGCGGAAGGAGGTGGTCGCCAAGAAGAACCATCGTCGATGACGGGATGGAGCTCGAAAATTGCAGAGAAAAAAAAGCTGAAAAATTGTAATCATTTAATAAGGGTATTTTGGCAATCTTAGGTGATTAGGTACCTATCTGTAAATTTTTATTCAAATGGGCACCTAGCTTAAAAAGTAATCTGCCAATGGAGTGAATAAGCTTTTTAGCTTCCTATTAGATATTTAACTATAGACACCCATAATTTTGTAAGTTAAATTTATTATATGGAATTATAAAAGTTTTTAACTCTTATATTTAATTAGGTATGTCTACGGTCTAGTGTAGACTTAAGAACGCTAATCTCAACCACCCGGAAAAAAAAAAGAAAAAAAAAGGAAAGAATCTACTAACACGAAATATAATGTCGGAAGAGAATATACAATAGTGTAAATTCTTTCAAGTCGGCATCAATTTTAAGTTAACAATGCTGACGTTATATAGTTTGAAAACTCGTAAATTATGTTACATATTTAAACGTAAACCTTCTTTTTAACGGAATCCTACATATACAATTAAATGTAGTTTTGATCTCCTTCCACCACCTGTCCCATAAATAAAATGTCTACTATGTCCTTGCTTATCTTTGCTAATATTGCTTAAATATTATTTTATCTTAAACCACCATATATCACGTTTGACTACAACTTCTCTACTAACACAACTTTCTATTTTTAAACTAATTTTAATTTATATTCTCCCGTAATTACGGAAAATTCCATAACCCAACAAAAAATGGGCATTTTTATTATATTAAACATATAAAAAATAAATAATAATTGAAAAATTGCCAACTAATAAAGTGGAAAACACTTTATTTTCACGTTAAACCATTTAACTCATATTATTATTGCTATAGAATAATGTTATATTAATATACGTATTTTACACCCGTAAAATGCACGGGCATAAAACTAGTTATATTATATTAATTTGTAAAATCACCATTTTCCATGCATGTGGGACTCTAAAGCCAACAAGACCTAAACCGATCGTGTGAAGTATTTCATACGATGTATGAAATATTAATATATTTAAACTATTTATTCGTAGCACTTCCAAGATACATGGAATCAAATTCTATTAAAGAAAAAAAACAGAGAAATGTCACACTGATGAACATTGTGAGCTAATAATACTAATTGTAATATTAAACTAAGGGTCTTTCGACTCTTTAAACTTGGGCATATCAATCAACCAAAAGCTAAAGAGGAACTTACTTGGCTCCATTTATTTGGCATATCTCTAAACTTCAATCTGCAACGCTCAACTGTTGAGGAATTGTTAGCTAGGAAAACTATATTTGATGCAAACAATCAAAGAAGAATTACGTACTACGTGTGCTAAAAATCATTGGTATTTCATAACAAAATCAAAATCGTTCGAAAAAGATCTTCGAATTATTCGAAATGTTCTTTCGCCAAATTCGCCATTTTTTAGCTTAAATCGAACCTTTGGACAAGAATTTCATTATTGTCCTTGTGATATGTATCTATTTTACTACGTTGGTTTGCAAGACTAATGCATATAATATTGGCAGACCAAATTGGGCATTTTATAGGCCCCTATACTCTTTAGATAATAGGATAGATAATAAGATGTAATATTGTGTTCGATTTTTATTTTTTATTATAGCCCATTGCTAATAAATAAGGACATAAAGTGCGATATAACTTACTCAGTTGAAGGGGTCATACTAATAATATTGAATTTCTTATAATTGAACTTATGAAGGGCTTTATAAATTATATAGGCCAAATTATTATTTTATGTCACTAAGTATACATGTTTCCGTTTTTTGGTCACTATGTTTGATAATTGCAAAAGTAGGTCACTAACTATAACTGTCAAAATAAATTTTGGTTACCCTCTCACTTTTGGGTCACTAAGTATACATGTGTTCGATTTTGGGTCACTATTCTTTTATGAATGCGAAAATGGATTTAATATAGCGACTCAAAAACTTAAAATACGTATCCTTAGTGACCCAAAATTGAAAACACGTATACTCAGTGACCCAAAAATGAAAGGTTGACCCGAATTTGTTTTAACATACATAGTTAATGACAAATTTTTTCAATTATCAAACATAGTGACCCAAAAACGAAAACATGGGAACTTAGTGACCTAAAATTATAATTTGACCAATTATATATGCTGTTGTAATCAGACCAAGGTTCTGAATCCGAATTTTTGAACCGATTGAAAATTTTAGTGATTTAATCGGTATAAATTCAGAATCAAACCGGAGTAATCTCTAGATATAACAAATCTATATTTTATAAATGAATCAATCAAAATATCATAGAAAATATACATATTTTATGATTTTTTTCAAAATAAAATTAAATAGCAAATTAAATAAAACTAATTTATTCTGTGTGGGGGGGGGGGGGTGTAAATTAATTGTGATATGGACGTCAAGTATTAAAACCTATCAATTTGGGTCAAAATTAAATAAAATGAAAATGGTGGGTCGATAAGTTAATTATAAATTAAAAACGTATGTGTTGGATGGTATTCGAACTCAGCCGATTAAGGAATTAACAAATCAGACCATCACCACCAGACCAAATCAACATTTTCATAAATTTGCTCCTTCTTTCGTATAATTTATGGATATCTGAATTTACTTTTCTTTTTATAAATATAGATCGGACCCGAATCGAACCGGATTTTCGACCGGTTCGCGATTTCTGGTCCGAACCGACCGATTTGGCCCTGTCTTCAAAACCATGAATCAAACAAACGGTCTATATGATAATGGGTTTGATTCATGGTTTTGAAGACCCAGGGTTCTTACTAATTAGTAACTACCTCTTAATTAAACAAACGGTCCACTTCAAAACTCATAGTCTCCTCTTACTAATTAGTAACTACCTCTTAATTAATTTTATTCATGAAATTATTAATATATGATAATCATATTTCAAATTCATTTTCTTATATATAATAGAAGTAATAAAATTAAAATTATAAATGAAATTAAATTTATACTTTAATTTAAAAAAAAACATAAATATAAATATTATATCTATATCTTTATATTGCACATGTATAGGATGGGTTTAAATACTAAGTAGTTTATTAAACTGGCAAAGGTTGTTTGAATACTCGTCGCTGGCCTAGCAGTTTGCATGAACGGTCGACACTTGTATATTATATATTGCGTTGACAGAGAATCGTCGTTTGCGTGGACCGTTTCTCAACCGTAGAATAGGAAACTAAATAGAAGTAAAAAACATACAGCGCCTCACGCAGACAAACGCACGTCTACGCAAAGTAGCTTCGAGCGAAAGATACAGATTTCAAATTTCCATTTCTCGTTTGATTCGCGGCGGAATTATGGCGGAGGAGATCAATTCTTCTTCATCATCCTTCACGGTGGCGAAGACTCGGAAGCTGTGGCCGTCGGTTCTTCGCTGGATACCGACGTCAACCGATCATATCGTAGCAGCTGAGAAACGCCTCTTATCTATCGTCAAGTAATTTGTTTGGCCTAATTGATGCCCTTTTTGAGTTGGGGATTTATGCCCTAAATTTGAGAAATGTTGAGGTCTACTTCCGTCTGTCTTAAGTATGGCCATTTGATTTTAATTTTTGAAGGACTCCTTATGTGCAAGAACAAGTCAATATTGGATCAGGTCCTCCAGGGTCGAAAACGCGATGGTTTCGCTCGGCGAGCAATGAGCCGAGGTTCATAAATACGGTGACGTTTGACAGCAAAGAGGGTTCTCCGACTCTTGTGATGGTTCACGGATATGCAGCTTCTCAGGGCTTCTTTTTCCGTAACTTTGATGCTCTTGCGAAGCATTTTAAAGTCATCGCCATTGATCAGCTTGGGTGCGTGTTACTTTTTCTGAAATTTTTTTTCTTCGGGTTCCCTATTATTGTCGAATTCCGAATTTGCAACGGTGGAATATTAATATCCGTTCATCGAATTCTTTCTCGATATGCAGCTGGGGAGGATCTAGTAGGCCCGATTTCACTTGCAAAAGCACCGAAGGTCAGTTTGTTTCAATAATAATCTATCATGGCTTACATTACGTTATATATTGTTTCTTCTTCTATGAAGCAGATGGCATGCCATTCTAAATCTTGTTCAACTATGTATGCAGAAACCGAGGCATGGTTCATCGATTCTTTGGAGGAATGGCGTAAAGCGAAGAAACTAGACAAGTTTATCCTACTCGGGCATTCTTTTGGAGGATATGTGGCAGCTAAGTATGCACTCAAAGTAATTCTCATAACCACTGCTGATTGTCATCTCATCTGTTTGTGTTATGTTTCTTTTCATCTGTTTATGCGTTCGAATGTTTTGTTTTCTCTACAGCATCCCGAGCACATTCAGCACTTGATATTAGTGGGATCTGCTGGATTCACTTCGGAAACAGAGCACATGTCCGAGCAGCTAACTAAATTTAGAGCAACTTGGAAAGGCGCTGTCATAAATCATCTTTGGGAGTCTAATTTCACTCCACAGAAGATCATAAGGTGTTTTTCTGCATTCCTTCTTTCTCACGAATAAATATTGAGTGTCTTGGAGATCGTATTCCAAACCATGTCCTTGATGGGGCTTAACTTTCTTGATCTGAAACGATGCAGGAGCCTAGGGCCGTGGGGCCCAAACATGGTCCGTGGATATACAAGTGCTAGGTTTGGCTCGTATTCGACTGGAACCGTTCTCACCGATGAAGAGGCAAAATTACTTTCTGGTGGGTCGTAAGGAAATCTGGTTTATCCGATAAAAAAGAAAGAAAGAATTTTTTGAATCTCACACGCCTTTTTCTTTCTTCCCCGCTGTAGATTATGTTTATCATACCCTCGTGGCTAAAGCTAGCGGAGAACTGTGCTTGAAATACATATTCTCTTTTGGGGCTTTTGCTCGATCGCCTCTTTTACACTGGTAAAAAACGCTTCACCTGCGAAAACTAAACTAAGATTATTGGGAAATCGTCTGAAGGTTATGTGCTTTCTTTTTACGTGTTTAGCGCATCTGAGTGGAAAGTGCCCACGACGTTCATATACGGCGTTGACGATTGGATGAACTATCAAGGAGCAGTAGAGGCTCGGAAGCATATGAAAGTTCCATGCCAAATTATACGCGTTCCTCAGGTATGTATGTATCTACGCGTCCGTGTGTTGATTGAAAATTGGGGATTTCGAAGATTTGGAGAGTTGATTGTTTTTTGTTATTACACATTGCAGAGCGGGCATTTTGTATTCATAGACAATCCGAATGCATTTCATTCGGCGGTGAACTATGCTTGTCACAAATATTTTCCGAGCCAAGAACACATGTCTTTACCTCAAGGCTTGCAGTCTGTCTAGGAAAGAATTTCAGGTTGTGGTGATGCTTCAGTGTGATCACTGTATGATTAAATATTTAGTCTACTGTACTGAGGATTAAGAAAAATATTTTATGTATTTATATATCATATGGGTTTTGTGTAAATTTTTTCGTTCTTCCATTTTAGTGATTTTGTATTCTTTGGGAAGGGTACTCCGTTCCAAAGAGGAAGAGAGAAATTCCTATATGAGAAGAGTAAACTCCCGACACAAGAAATTTAACAACGAAAGCTAAAAACAGTAGGAAAAAAACGAATACTTGAAGAAGAAAGAAGGAAATTTCCCAACATCCTTTATGCCACGTTTGGATTTCAATTTGAAATCCGGATTTCGTCCAAATCTTTCATTTGGCAATTCATTTGGATTTCGATTTCGTCCAAATCCGAGGGGAATTCCAAACTCCTGTAATTCGTCAATTCGGTGTCAAATTGTCCGTTTTCGAAATACAAAGCTGAGCACGGAACGAGTTTTTCGTAACTAATAATAATAGTATAACAATAATAGTATAATAATAAATATATAATAACGAAAAAATATAATATTAATTAAAATAATAATAATAGTAATAATAATAATAATAATAATAATAATAATAATAATTAGAAGGTGAACGAATGACTCGGGGCGATTTGCAAGATCGATGAGCCGACTCGAGCTCGTCATGGATTCGCGAATGAGCTGGCTCGAGCTCGACGAGCTCTTGTCGAGCTCGAGCTCGTCATGGGTTCGCGAATGAGCCGGTTCGAGCTCGAGCTTACTCGTGGGTGCTCGAAAGCTCGCAAGCCGGCTCACGAGCTTGTTTCTTTATATTATTCATGATCTTTATTATGTTTTTTTGTACTTCTAAAAATTATTTTAGAAAAAGTTAGAAGTCGAGTTCGACGAGCTTCACGAGCTCGAGTCGAGCTCTGTTTTGAAATCCGAATTTCGAAATCCTTTGCAAAAAGTGAATTTGGAGTTGAAATTACAATTTTGAAATCCATAATTTAAAATCAAGCGATTTCGTCCAAATACGCAAATACAAACGCACTCTTAATGAGGAAGAGGGAGAAATAGATTTACTTGAAGATGGGGCTATATTAGACCTGGGTAATGAGCCGGGTCAACCCCGACCCGGCCAAAATTGGCCCATGGAATCGGTCCAGAACTGGAACTAGTAAATCCGGTTCTGGAACAGGATACCGGCCCATTATATATGGGTTGGGCCGGTTTTGGGAAGTCGGAACCGTGGATTACTGTTCCGATTCCCGGTTCCCGGCTTCGGTTCGGAATCAGAACCAGAACCGTAACTGGCCCAACGGCGGTCTAGTTTTTTTTTTTAAATTCGAAAAATACCCTAAAATGACCATTTTACCCCCAAACCAAAAATTACAATTATTATCCCTTAAAAATGACCATTTTTTAATTTGAAAAATACCCTAAAATGACCAGCCTAAAATGACCATTTTACCCCCAAACGAAAAATTACAATTCGAAAAATAACACCTTTTAATCATTTTAACTCACAATTACATCCAAATCTCTCCCTATCTCTCTCAAAAAACTCTCTAAAAATCATCATCATTATTATTATTAATATTATTAGCAATAATACTTATTTTATTTACACTACTACTATACACACTCACTTATTATTACAAAAATTATAACTATTATTTTTCTATATTAACCCTAGCGATGAAGATGCTTTTATGATTTTAAGTCACGCCGATACGTTTCGCGGAAATGCCGACATCGACGAGGAGACCGATGTACCGGAACCGACGGCGGCGACGGACGGGGGACCGAGCCAAGCCTCTACGGTGACTACAAGAAGGAAGCACCAACCGCGTGATAGGCGGTCTAAGGTATGGAATTATTTCGACTTAGAATTCGATAAAAATAATCCCGCCGTAGGACTCGCTTATTGTAAAACATGTCGCCATCCCTACCAATTTAAATCCGGCCCGAATCAAGGTGGGACGGGATCAATGAAAAAACACCTTGAGAGGACGCATAATTTTGGGCCGGATTTAGAGCCGGTAGGGACCGAACCTAGACAACAACAATAAACGTTAGTACGGGTAGGAATTTTGTTATTACTAGGCAACTTTCTAATCCTTATTTAAATTCATAGTAATGTGTGAAGAGCCCTTTTGCATTTTGGAACATGAAGGGTTTCGAATTCACGAGTACGATACAACCCGAATTCCATAACGTGACCCGTAAAACCCTTAGGAAATATGTCTTAGAGTGTTTTAGGGGAATATCAGTCTAGCTTAATTAGTCATTTAGGCAACATATCATGTAGGATTAGTTTGACTACCGATATTTGGACAAATGTAACGTCGCAATCTTATTTAGTCGTCACCGTCCATTGGATAGATGAAACATGGACTATGCAAAAACGTATTCTTTTCCTAGATCCCCTAGTTTCGCAGCATAGCGCCACTACGATATCAAACTATGTCATGAATGTAATTATGCCTACCACCTTAGGCTTCTGGTTCTGCGGTCCCGAGAAAATGGTTCCGGAACCGGAACCGGTACTATTCTGGGACTGGTAGAACCGGAACCGGTAAAACCGGCTCATTACCCAGGTCTAGTCTATATTAAGGATATATAGCCCCTTAATATAGTTTAAAATGTTCAAAAAAAAATCAAATTTACATTATATTTGGCGTATCTATAGTTATGTACCTAATTTATAAGATTCAGTACCCTGTCTGAAATGAAGATTTACACATAGCTATCGGTTTGGTTGTTCGTACCATTTTACAATCGTTTACGTATCTTTTTATATGTATTTTACGCAGCATATCATGCGTTTATATGATATTATTCCTGTAATACCTGTAAAATTTAATTACAGGATTTACAATAACATCAGTGGTAGAGATTACTTAATTAGAAATTCTGTGGAATTATTAAATAAGGAAATTGGAACTTTGGATGAAATTCCGGTTATAATACATAATTGTTTTGAACTCGATGTGCGATTTACAAATCTTATGTGTGTTACGAATTAGGACTTACGTGACTGCATGAGACACGTTTTGTGACTTTTATATGCCTAAATGATTTTATGACTGCATGTCATATGAATTCTGTGATTATATGCTTATATTATAATTTAACAAATAATTAAATAAGAGGAGTTTGCGAAATATTAGGGTTTCCTAGGGATGCCTTCGAAAATGAAGACATCAAAGTTAAAGAATATTGAGTTAAGGATAGAAGAGATTTCGATACATTAGGAAATTCAAAATCATGAATCTCGAGATCTATGGATCTCGATATTATTAAGCTTCGAGATTTATATTCTTAGAAAGAAGCTAGATTCCGATAATTAGGTAACAAGAATGTCAAGTACAGAAGTTGTGAGACCAACAATTTCGAAATAGGTAAATGTCGAGACTAAAGGATGTCGAATTAAGGGTTTACTTAGCATGAGGGGTAACTTACAAACAATATTATTATAATTGTTATCTCATGAAGTTAGGATAAGAACCAAAAGAAAAAGATCGATGTCATTCGTTTCATAATACACGTTAACTAAGGATAAGAGAGAGATGAGGGACCATGGTTGTCTACTGATACATGGACCAAAACCCTCGAAAAGCTTCAGTAAAGAGAAAGAAAGAATTCAAAGAGAAACTAGAGCTCATTATCGAGTTTGATAGGGTTTGAAGACGTACGACTTACAGTACGATAAGATTAAATAAGCTAAGGACACCAGGTAAGTGGGAATTTCAACTACAACACATAAATTGTGTACTAACATGAATTCCGTGGCTATCTGCTTATATGAGATTATGTGAATTATTTGCTATATATGATGATATAGCATGCATTTTAGTATTGTTTACATGTGCATGAACACATGCATACACGGCATGCATGAGAACTGTGAGATGAGAGTATGCATGGTATAATGTCGCTTGAAAGCGATGGCTGTTTGCTGATATAGGCATCTGATGTCGACTCACAGTTGAGTCAGGACTGCTTCTATGACACCATGACGACCCCGTACGTCGTCGGATATATTTTTACTATTTGGGCAGAATGCCCTGAATTGCGGTAGGTGCGACCTGGAGGAGGCGATTCGAGGGCGGCAGCGACACCGAGGTATCTCTGGTGTTGGCGACCCCGAAGTGGGCTACCAGCATGAGCGTCCGCGGAACAACAAGTACCCATTGGGCCGAATGGCGGGCCGTCATGCATCCCAGTGCGAATTGGGCCGAAATGCGTGGCTGGTATTTTATGGTTCGTCACCCTTTGTGGATTGATGGACCATTGTCCTTATTGGAATTGAGCTCTGAAAATGGTGCATAGTAAGTCAGTCGAGGGCCCTCAGAGATATGAGATTTAGTTTGATCCTATTAGGGTCTGAATGCATTGGCGCGGATGCCTTTGCAAATGAGACACGTGCACGGCATGCATCATTCCTACTTACCGAGCTTTATAGCTCATCCCATATTTTATGTGTTGTAGGTACGCGCGACCACGGCACGTGATCGCCTACGACGGCAAGGCTATCTTTTGAAGCTTCCAGTGACTTTTGACGGTGGTGTGTACATGAATGCGACCCGTGGGGCGGAAGTTAGGATTCCTTTTGTTGTCATTATGAAACCATCCTATGTAAATAGGTTGGGAGCGATATTTTGACTTGTATAGAACGAATTCCTTTATATAAAAGAAAAAATTTTACCCACGTTTTCGCGCATTATTTATTTTATACTGACATTAGCCACGTAAGTTAGCATTAGAAATGGTAAGTAGATGGCGGGGCGCCACAGGCCAAATATGTTGTGTGGTATTTATGTAAGCATAACGTATATTTTTTGATCTATTATGTATCAAAATATCCAATACCTAACTTTATGGTATGATGAAACTTCAGCAACGGGTGGCTACGTGCAAAAATTGATTCTATTAATCACATACACATTAAAGCTGATGAAAGGACTGAGTTGATTTTTATATGTTTAGGGGCAATTTTATTCAGGCCCTTGTCAGATGTTCATTTAGGATTCAACTCCTGTCATGAAAAAATTTACTCCCTCCATCCCGTTATCTTTATCACATATATTGGTGGGCACGCGAATTAAGATAGTATTATTATAATAATATAGTACAATGAAAAGGTAAAAAAATGTATATTTTTAACGTCTTTTAAGAATATTTAATATTATTATATTGATTGTTTGTGATAGTTTTTTGCTAAATAAGGAAAGGTGATAAAATTATTGGGACGCCCGAAATGGAAAAATCTGATAAAATTAGCGGGACGGAGGGAGTAGTTTTAAGGATCCGATTTCTTACATTACCACTTCATTGCTCTGAATTAACAATATGTTGAAATTCGTAACACAAAAAGATCACTGGGTACCAGTTAAGGATCATCTGATACCAGTTCATTTATGCAGTACCACTTCATTGTTCTGAAATAACAATATGTTGAAAGTTTGTTACACAAAGCGATCTCCTATATTAGGGGTGTTCAAAAGTTGGTAAACCGACCGTACCGAACCGATACTGAAAGTACGGTACAAACCGAATACCGAAATTTCTGTTCGGTTCGGTATGCGGTATAAAAAATTTGAACCAAAATTTTTCGGTAATTTCGGTACCGGTAACCGAATTACCGAAATATATATAATAATATATAATTACAGAAATATATTATACATAATATATATATATATACAATTTAAACATAAAAATAAAATAAGAAAAAATAATAAAAATAGGGAAAATTAAGAAAAAAATTATAAAAATAGGATTTAAAAATATAAAAAATATGAAGAACTAAATATATCTAATTCATAAACATTAATTTTTTAATTTATTTCAGTTTTTTCGGTTATTTACCGAACATAACCGAAATTTTTCGGTTATTACCGAACCGAACCGTTTACTTCGGTTCGGTATTCTGTATGAGATTTTTAAAACCGAAAATTTCGGTTACCGGAGGTTCGGTACGGTACGGTAATTACCGTTTGAACACCCCTATCCTATATAGTTCATATAACTTTTCTACCACCTTTTTAGTTAGGTCTTTATCTCTAAAATTTACAGAAGTTGAGTCTTTTAACTAAAGTTTTCTGACACGAGCTGAATCTTAAATTAAACTTGTGGCGGGGCCTGAATTGAAATTAACCCTTTCTTTATAATGGCTCATACCCGCGTCCATGTGTATACCAAGGTTTTGAAAACCGGACCGGACCGGCCGGTTCCGACCGGAAACCAATGAATTGGTCGGAAATTCGGTCTGATTCCGGTCCGGTCCAGGCTATTTAAAAGAAAAGAAAAAACAGAAAATAACGTTATAAGACTATCATAGATAATTGTATGTGGTCTGGCGGTGAAGTAAATGGCCCAGGTTCGAACCCATTGGACCTCATATATTTTGTGTTTTATAATTAAATAATGGACCAGCTTTTATATTTTATTTAGTTTTCACCCCAAAATTTTACGGATTAATTTCTGGAGCCCTTGGCATAACTAATTTCAACTACCAACAATATGAACTTTATTTAATTGAACCTTCAATTTTAAAAAATTCTAATATATAAAAAAGTTACTAAATAAACATCTATAATTCTATATAATCTATGTTATGTAGTATATTCAATCACAAAATATATTTTAAAGATACCGGTTGACTCCGGTTTGATTTCGGTTTATACCGGTTAAATCATTAAACCTTAAACCACTATTCCGTTCCGGTTCGAAAACCCGATTTCATAAGCATGGTGTATACTTTCGCTTATATTTTCGGATTTTTTAAGTAAATAGCCCTTGAGCTGGTCATCTTTTAAAAAATAGCACCCAAAATCGGACTTTACCTTTGTACCCTTACTAACTCTGCTCTAAAGACTATTTTACCCTTATTTAATGTCAATCAACAACCTCAACAACACTTAACGATAAAATTAATTAAAGGGTTTACATGTTACACTGTAGCGAATATGAAACATCAGACCCGTTATAGAAGAGTGGGGTAAAAGTAAAAAAAAGCAACAACCCACCACTTTCACTTCCAGTAAAAAAAGCAACCACCCACCACTTTCACTTCCAGTAAAAAAAGCAAGCGTGTCTCCCGCCCCTGCACTGCAAATCGTCTCCACTTTCACTTCCAGTAAAAGAACAAGCGTGTGCTCTCCCGCCCCTGCACTGCAAATCGTCGTCTTCTCTGCAAATCGACTCATTCGACAATGGCATTCAACGCGAACGTGGAGGTATGTGTTCTACTCTTCGTCTTCTTCAATTTAACGCGAGAGGGGATCTGGGAACGACCCATCGAACCCTAATTTGGTGCGGACCCGTGCTTGCAAGCGTAGGACAGAGCTTTGGTAGCATAGGACCTGTGCTTGCAAGCATAGGACCCGTGCTTGCAAGCATAGGACCCGTGCTTGCAAGCATAGGACATGGGTCACGCGCGCGCAAGTTCGGGGGACCCGCGCGTTATAAGCAGGGGACCCGCGCGCTATGCTCAGGGGACCCGCGCTTATACGCAGGGGACCCGCTCTTATACGCACGGTTCCCCTGCTTAAACGCTCGGGTCCTCTTACCTTAACGGGCGGGTCCTGTGCCACTGCGCGTGCGCAAGCGGGGGACCCGCGCGTTATAAGAAGGGGACCCGCGCGCTATGCCCAGGAGACCCGCGCTTATACGCAGGGGACCCGCGCTTATACGCACGGTTCCCCTGCTTAAACGCACGGGTCCTCTTATCTTAACGGGCGGGTCCTGTGCCACTGCGCGTGCGCAAGTTCGGGGGACCCGCGCGTTTTATGCAGGGGACCCGCGCGCTATGACCAGGGGACCCGCGCTTATACGCGGGGGACCCTTGCTGGGACCGCGCCGATGCGCAGGGGTCTCATGCGCGTCCGTGCTTGAATCTCAGCATATGCGATGCGGTCCCCTGCGCATCTATGCATAAGGGTTTTCTGTTTTAATTATTTCATACCACGTAATTTAGCTAAAATGTGTTTTACGCATAAATTAGGTTGTGATGCAGAAGCAGTTCGACACAGTGGACGAAGTTCCCCGTTTGAGTGTAAAAATGAGCTCGTTATACGCGGATGCCAGCGAGCTGATAAGACAGTGTCTGAACCACCACGAGTGGGAGATTTTTAGGAACGAGAGTCCGTTCGGCCGCCTTGTTATGGCTGAGCCTGATTTTAACCTCTCGGGACAGTTGGTGTGGTACCTCATGCAGAACCAGACGATGCTGCACAACCGGGAAGAGCTGTGGATGATTTTTGGCGGAAAACCACTCCGATTTTCAAAGTCGGATTATTGCCTAATCACCGGGCTGAAGTTCGCAGCCGAGCTACCGCCGGTAAACGACGGCTCACAATTCACCGCAAGACATTTTGGCAACAGCTCAAAAGTCCGCATGTCGCACGTCAAGCGTGTGTTGGAGCGGTTGTCTGGCGACGAGGACAATGTGGACTTCGAGAAGCTGAAGTTGGCGGACGTGTACTTCGCCACCGCCGTGTTGATGCCTCGACCGTCGAAGAAGGACACCGTCGTCAGTACGACGGTCCTTAGTCTCGTCGATGATCGATTTGCATTCTCCCAGTACCCTTGGGGCACCGTGGCTTTCCGTGAGGTGATACGAAGTGTTAAGGTAAATCTACGGGAGAGGCCACGGGACTGGCTGATCAGTGGGTTCGTACAACCACTTCAGGTGAATTATAACTAAGCTTCTTGCATACCATGTTTTGAGGGACGTTTGTAAGATTTTTTGCGTTATTTGTATTCAGATACTAGCATACGAGTGCATGCCGGGGGTTGCAGACCAGTTTGCGGTTCGCAAGGAAGAAGATTTCACGCCACGCATGCTCAGGTGGGCGACGAAGAATTGGGGTCGCAAAGCATGCCCGACTCTTAGGACGGTCGCAGATGCCGTCAACCGCGATTTTGTACGAGGGTTGTTAGTGCCGTCAGCGGAAGAGTTGGAGGCGGCGTACTTTAGGGACAGCGTTTTCGACGTTGGGGCGGCACACGACATATTCGACCGTGTGACGGGCCTACTCACGCGGGGAGTGGAGGTTAGGTGTTCCCCTGTCCACCTCGATCGTGGCGACGACGATCATTTAGCGATCGTACCTGTTGAAGATTTTCCCACACCTGTGGAGGTGGTTGAGGCGGGAGACGTTGGTGCTTCGTCGAGTGCCCGAGGAGTTCGAAGAAGAGGCAAAGCGCCTGTAGATGTTGTTGATCTAAGTGATGAGGATTCTGGCTCAGATAGAAATGAGAAGTGGAGCAAGAAGTACCTCGGGCGATGGGACTTCTCCGGGCGTGAGCTGATTCATGAGCACGATCGCGTGCTCATTGACATGTACCTTCAAGCGGCAAGATTTAGGTAAATGTTTACTTTCGATGTCAATCTCAGTTATCGTACCTAAACACGTAATAATTTTTCTTTTTATGCAGTGATACCGTTTGGTCGTCTGACATGTGCGACGTGGATGCCCAAGGCTTCTACATGCTGCTCTTCCATGATATGCTCAAGTCCAATTGTCTTGACGCATATCTAGATTGCTTGAGGCGAATCTATGCGGACAATGACAATTATCCTCGCGTCTTCGTCTTTCCAAGTTACGTGCAAGACGAGCACTTTAGGAAGGCGCATAAGTTGAATAGGAAGGCGAAAGTCGGGGTGGATGATATGGAGAGCTTCGTGAATGGATTGTCGAGAAGCAGTCGGAGCTGGTTGGAGCGTCTCACGGAGGATGAATTGCTACGATGCAAGTACATCATCTCTCCTGTTTGCGCACGGGCCCACTGGGCAGTGCTTATTTTTGACGCGTCAACGCAAACCTTCGTCCTTCACGATTCATTGGGCGCGCATGGTGTGCAGTTCGCCGGGAGAGTGTTCGTAAGTAGCTGAAATCCGTTTGTCTATCATTTTTATTTATTTAGTGACATGTTCGGTATTTGCTATATTTTGCAGGCGGAGTTTCTTTCCGCATATTGGCGTTTCAAGTTCGACATCGTAACGAAGCCGAAGTTGAATAATAAAATGAATCGCCAGCAGAAGGCTGACAGCTTGGATTGCGGGGTTCATGCGGCGTTGACGGTGGAGACGATTATGGTTGACACGCATACGAGGTGCACAGGATAAGGACTCCCCCTTTTTCTCAATCCGAAAGTACGTCAACACGCACACGTGCGGCGTGTCTCATCGACGCCGTAGACATCGCCAGGGAAGTTCGTCGCTCGTATCGAGCACGTTGTTGGAAAATTTCAGGGCTCCTAAAGACATCCCCGCTCCCAGTTCCATACAGTCGATGATGCAGAGCAGGGGAGTAGAAGTTTCATACTACAAGGCTTGGAGAGGAAAACAAATTGCGACCGACGAACTAGTTGGTAACAGGGACGCTTGCTACGGTTTACTGCCGTCTTACTTAGATGCGGTGAGGCAAGCCAACGAGGGCAGTATCACTGATTGGGAGATGGACGAAGACAATCGGTTCAAGTACATGTTCTTGGCATACGGAGCATGCGTCAGCGGCTTTACGTTCATGAGGAAAGTCGTTTCTATTGATGCCACTTTTTTGAAGGGGAAGTATAAGGGACTCATGATGATTGCCACTGCGCAAGACGGCGATTTCCATCAATATCCTTTAGCATGGGGTATTGCCGACGGGTCGGAGGGAACCGACCCATGGACGTGGTTTCTCTCGAGATTAAGACGTTTTGTTGCGGATGGCGACGATCTCGTAATAATTTCCGATCGGAACCCTGGAATCAAGAATGCAGTTCCGGCCATTTTCCCAAACGCGTTTCATGGTTTCTGTGCGTGGCACCTTCAACAAAACGTGAAGACGAGAATGAAGAAGAAAGGTGCTTGTCCAATCTTTTGGCGTGCCGCTACTGCCTACACGAAGAGCGAGTGCGACCGTCATTTTAGGCAGCTTGACGGAAAATATGCGGACGTGCAGAGGTATCTTAACGAAGTCCCAAAGGAAACGTGGACGCGAGCATATTGCCCTAGATCAAGATACAACATAATGACGACCAACGGATCGGAGTCTATAAATGCAGCTCTACGTAAGGACAGAGAGCTTCCAATTATTGGACTGTTGGGCTCGATTCAGCGACTAACATCATCATGGTTCAGTAAGCATCGGCGCTCTGCGGAAGCTTCAATCGCCTCGAACATGACTAGGTTTACGCCGAAGGTAGAGTCGATCATACGAGAGAATTTCACCGAGTCGCAAAAATTTCATGTGTCGGAAGTCGGGCATCTAACATATAACGTATACGGGCAGCATGTGAACGAGGTGGTCGATTTGGGGCTGCGCACATGCACGTGCATGATGTTTGACATCGATCGTATCCCATGTCCACATGCGGTTGCAGCTTGTGGTTCTGCCCAAGTGCCAGTATATTCATTAGTGCACGATTATTATACCTTGGAGTTCTGGAAACTGGCATACGAAGGTACTATACGCCCGGTAACGGACCGCATTGAAAGTAGTATGGACATGTTGCCGCCTCGTGTTGGTTCACAACGTGGACGACCCCAGAAAAATAGGTTTCCTTCGACGGGTGAATTTGGTACGAGATAACGTTGTAATATGTAGTTTTCGTATTCAGAGTGGCTTATACGTCGCCATTTGTGTTATGTTATGTAAGGTTGTGTTAGGCGAGCTTTTGCGTGAATATGGAAGTAGAAAACCCTTATGCACAAATGCGCAGGGGACCGCATCGCATATGCAGAGAATCCCGCACGGACGCGCATGAGACCCCTGCGCATGAATGTGGTCCCCGCCGGGTCCCCTGTCTTCAACGTTTGGGTCCCGTGAAAAAATCGCGCTGGTCCCATGTTCCTTGCGCGCAGGGAGGGGCGCGTTACTCCCATCGGACCCAAACGTTAAAGGGAGGGGACCTGCCGATTAGCACATGGTACCCCAAATCATTAGGGTTGGTCACGTTCGCTTACTAAGTTGGTCCAATAATTGTTCAATTATTGATGAAAAGTGACATGTAGCAGTGCTTCATTTATTGGTGAAGTGACATGTCAGAGCGGTGTCATTATACAAGTCATCAGAGACAGATGACTTGACATTTGATTCCCGATTCAACTTTTTTGTCCCCGGCGAAAATCTAATATTATTAAATTCGTTAATAAGATGTCCACTGCGAAAATCTAATATTATTAATTTCGTTAATAAGATAGTCATTAATAAAAAATTAAAAAATTCGTTAGTATCAATTATATTTTTTTATATGAATTATATTTATTTATATGAATTAAAATCGTTAATAAGATAGTCATTATATTTTTTTATTAAATTCGTTAATAAGATAGTCATTATATTTTTTTATATGAATTATATTTATTTATAAGATTAAAATCGTATTTTTTATTCAAGAGGGGGTGTGAATAGTAGCCCCCTTTAGAAAATTACGGTACGAATATGGAAATAGAAAACCCTTATGCACAGATGCGCAGGGGTCCGCATCGCATATGCAGCGAAGCGCGCACGGATTCGCATGAGACCCCGGCGCATCTTTGCGGTTCCCGCCGGGTCCCCTTCCCATAACGTGAAGGTCCCATGACTTCAACGTTTGGGTCCCGTGATAGTAATGCGGGGTCCCATGAGTCTTGCGCGCAGGGAGGGCGCGTTACGAGCATGGGACTCAAACCTTAAAGGCAGGGGACCTTCCGATTACCACACGGTACCCGCACATTAGGGTTAGTGATGTTCGCTTATTGAGTGGGACCAATAATTGCTCAATTATAGGTCAAAACTGACATGTCAGAGCAGTGTCCCTATTTATTCGTCAAAAGTGACATGTCAGAGCAGTGATACTATACAGTATGTAGAGGACAGATGACTTGACATTTTATTCCCGATTTGCTTGTAATGTTGTGAAAATCTAATATATTATTAAATTCGTTAATAAGATAAAAATTAATAAAAAATTAAGTGTGCGTAAAAAAAATAAATTTAAATAACCACTCGATTAACAATATCTAACTCCAAGTTTAGAAAAAAGAAAATATATTTTACAACATGTATTTCGAGTCGTACGATCATTGACGTGAATCTAGTAAGAGAGCACACCGATAAAACATACTCATGTTTGTGATTTATGTAGGCTGTAACAATCTTATAAAGTGAACGTAATTCTTTTGATTACCTCCATTTTTTTTGTTCTGTGCTATTTTATGATGACTTTATATTGTAGTCTACGATAAACAAAGTATAAATACGCTCAATTAATCGCTTACTTCCATGAATTAACATTGCAAAAATCGCACATGAACATAGGGGACCCACATTTTTTGAACAGCGGACCCACTCTTCAAAACTGGGGACCCGCGATGATTGCATAGTCCCCACACTGAGATGTCCGGGTCAGTCGTGGTCCCGTCAAAATTGTCCGCATGTCATTGCCGGGGCCCGACTGGTCCCTTCGAAATGTTGCTTGATTTAAGCAGAAGACCCGCTCGTAAAGGTCACGGGACCTGTGCGTTATGAGCATGGGACCAGCGCTTGTATTCAGGGGACCCGCTAAGGGAGCGTTCATAGATAACACGGAAAACTTAATATGAAAAAAGTTAAGTTATGTCAAATCACTGCCATTCGCGTTATTTTTATGTCAACTCACACATCACTCTCACTGACAAAATCTCCTCTCACAATTTCTAAACCCTAAATTGATATCAAACACACGTAAAGCAGATGACTTCTATCAAACAACTAAAATTAAAATTAAACAGAAAACTAGAAAGATTTCAAATCACTTAAAATTCAGTTCTTTTATTTTTACGTCAAATCACACATCAGTCTCACTGACAAAAAGTTGGAAAACACAGAGAAACTCAATCGTTCACAATTCTAAACCCTAAATTCATATCCACCAAACGATATGCACAAATCAAACAAGTAAAATTAAAACTCAAGGGAGAAATTCAACAACACATGAAATAGTTCGTGAACATCGCAAATTTTAATTAAAATAAAAATGGTATACTAAAAAGAGTCCCAATCATTATTGAAAATAGAAGATGCGAGGTATTTTCTAAACGCCTGCATATGAGTTTGATTGAGGCGGGAGACGTCGTCCTTCTTCATCATAAGCGACATTGCCGCCCGCAACATCGCCACGCCATCTTCTGCCCTGAAAATCATATCGAAAAAGACACTTATTTTTAAACACGACGACAAAGTAATAAAACGCATCATTCATGAAAACTTACTGATTTTGTTTCCTGAATTCGCGACACCACCTAGCCGGCCAGCTCTTGCCCTTGTTAGGCATGCGTGTTATCAGTTTCAGTTCCTTGAAAATAGCCGGGATTACGATCCGAAGTTTGTTGATGTCGTCGGCGATAAAGCGCAGCTCGAAGCCAGGAGGCGCATCGGAGTCGTAAATCGTATACTCCTTTCCCCGCACATCAACAACGAACAACACCCATCGGCCTGACGTACGCATGGGGATGGCAACTTTGGTCGCTAGATCCCACGACCTGCATTTCCAATTTTCGTCCGCCCCATTCGCGAACGGGAGCAATTTCTTGAAGCCTTTCCCACACGGCTTCCCGATTAGGTTTAGCACCCCTCGCTCGTCGACGAGCGTCTTAAACGTATGGGGCATGTACGCGACTTTGCTCGCAACCGATTTGCTAAATTTCTGCATGCGTTCGATCCCAGCGAGGCATTCATCGACATGCTGCAATAAAAGCAAACCGGTTTTTAACACATTCAAGTAAGGTGACGAAAGGTATTTGGTAAATTTATATACGTACCATCTCATCGAGTTTAATACCCTCAGTCGCAAGGTTCAGGAGCCATGTAGGGTCGTGTTGTCCTAGGATCCCTTGTACTTTCATGCCGGTAATCTGCAAAGCCGTTTTTAGCTGACTTTCGACTTTTGGCCACAAGTTTTCGACCTTGAACTGGATATGCCGCTCGAACGCCGAAAGCTTTGGAGGTTTGACTGTATTCGTCGAGGGGAAATCGGTGAACGGCGTCGTGGTGTACCAAGATGGCTTCTTCGTCCGCTCAGGGGTCTGTTCTGTCACGACGCCTTTTCCTTTGTCGGTCGCTTGGACAGAAACCGAAGCCTCGGCGTGCGTCTCCAACTGATCAGCGTGGTCCTCTTGAGCCTCTATGTCCGTCACTGCCTCGTGAACCCCGAGACCATAAGCGCCCCTCCACGACGATGGGTCGACAACCTCGGGCGGTCTCTCTTCATCGGACCGAGCCGGTGCGACATATTCATCGTAACGTTTTTGCGCCCATTCAGACGGACTGTGACCGTCCCATGCCTCCTGGCTCGGAATATAGCCATCCGGTCCCATGTACGATGTGTTCCTCCATCTCTCATCGTAATCTATACAAGAAATTCGAAAATAACTATAAATTATTTTTCACGTCCTTAAGTATAAAAACTGACCAAGCTCGGGCGGTGTAGCGTGCAATCCACCACCAAACTCGGGCTGTGAAGCGTGCGATCCACTAGCAAACTCGTTTGGATCGACATCTACATCGTAAATAGTAACTGTTGAGTAATCTGCGCAACTAATTAAAAAATTAAGTATAAAAACTGACCAAACTCGGGCGGTGTAGCGTGCAATCCACCACCAAACTCGGGCTGTTCAGCGTGCGATCCACTATCAAACTCGTTTGGATCGACATCTACATCGTAAATAGTAACTGTTGAGTAAACTGCGCAACTAATTAAAAAATTAAGAATAAATAAATATCTTACTATAACGAGCTTCGGTAGGCGGAGTGCGAGACCCGTGATAAAATCTGCTCGCCAAACCCTGAACCGAGTTCCCCAACTCCCTGAGGCTGTCGGCCCACGATCGCATTTCCGTCCAATGTTCCTCGTACGCATCCCACCTTCTCTCGTTCGTCGACCACCGTCGACCCTCTTCTTCTTGAAACTGATGCAATTGCGTGCCAAGTTGGTCGAATCGCCCAAACAAGTTGGTGAAGTTTTGGTCCATACGACTTTGCCATTCATCGAAGCGTGGACCCGAGGCGAAACCCTGACCACTTGATCGTGGGGTCTCCGGTGTTGCATGAAAGGCGTGCTCGTGCGGAGGTTCGGGGTTGCCGTGCGGATGTTCGGGGATTTGGCCGTGATGCTGAATTATATCGGTGTCGCGTCGCTGACTGCCCTCGATCTGGGCGATGGTCTCAGGCACCAAATTCTGCCGGCTAGAACCCTCACCGCGACGGCGGTGGCCGCGGGAGCACCTAACCTCCACTCCATGCAGGAGTAGAAAGGTCACACGATCGTATAGGTCGTGTGCCGGCCCAACGTCGAAGACGCTGTCCCTATAGTACGCCGCCTCCAGCTCGTCCGCTGACGGCACTATTAACCCTGCTAGTACATGGAACTTGCTAGCGGCCTCTGCGATGCTCTTCTGTTTCGGGCAATTCTTGCGACCCCAATCCTTCGTCTGGCACCTGCACATGCGTGGCGTGAAATCTTCTTCTTTGCGCAACGCATAGGCCTCTCCAATGCCCGAGATGCACTCATAAGCTAGTATCTGAATACAAATAACACAATAAATATTAGCAATTACTTATATGTAAAAACAAGGTATGCAAAGAAGCTTAATAATAAATCACCTGAAGTGGCTGAACGAACCCACTTATCAGCCACTCCCGTGGGTTCTCCCGTAGATTTTTCCTCACAGCGCGCATGACCTCCTTGAAAGCCTCGCTGCCCCAAGGATAGTCTGAGAAAGCAAACCGGTCTTCAGCGAGGTGAAGGACCCAGGAAGACACGACGGTGTCCTTCTTGGACCTTCGAGGCAGCAACACCGCGGTGGCGAAGTAGACATCCGCCAACTTGAGCTTCTCTTCGTCCACACGTTCCTCGTCGCCAGACATGGCCTCCAACGCCTGCTTGACGTTCGACAGGCGAATTGTTGAACTAGCGCCAAAATGCCTCCTCGTGAATGCTTCCACGCGGTCCACCGCCGGTATCGCGGCTGCGAACTTGAGGCCGGTGATTAGGCAATACTCCGATTTTGAAAATCGAAGTGGTTTTTTGCCAACAACCATCCACAGCTCTTCGCGGGTGTGCAGCGCCGTCTGCCTTTGGATAAGGTACCACAGCAACTGAATCGAGAGGTTAAAGTCCGGCTCGGCCATGACAAGGCGGCCGAACGGACTGTGGGCATAATATACGGCCAACTCCTCATCGTTAAGGCACTGTCTTATCAGCTGGCTGGCCTCGCCGTATAGCGAGGTCACTGTAGGACGACAATCAGGAACTTCTGTGCCCAACTGCGTCTTCATCACAACCTAATTTATACGTAAAACACAGTTTAGCCAATTACTTGGTATATGAATATTGAAAATCGAAAACCCTTATGCACATATGGCCAGGGGACCGCATCGTATATGCTGACAGTCAAGCACGGATGCGACTGAGACCCCTGCGCATGAGCAGGGGACCTGTGCGTATCTTCACGGGATCTGTGTCTACTTTCACGGGACCTTTGCGTATATTCACGGGACCCGCCCATAAGATGATGGACTAGGCAAGGGTCCCCTGGATATAAGCGCGGGTCCCTTGATTATACGTGCGGGTCCCCTGACCGTAGCGCGCGGGTCCCGTGTTGTTCTTCACAGGCGCAAGGTCACGAGACCCACGCGCTGCGACCAGGGAATCCGCTCGTTATAACCAGGGTACCACGCTTATACGCAGTGGACCCGTGCTCCGCCCATCATTTTATGGGCGGGTCCCGTGAATTCTAAGCACGGTCCTATGCTTATCAGCACGGGTCCGCACCGAATTAGGGTTTGCTGCGTTAAATTGAAGAAGACGCAGAGTAGAGAAAATACCTTCTCGGTGTTCGGGTTGACTGCCATTGTCGATTTACGCTCTAGGACTGGGTTTTACTTGCAGAGAATAGTTGGACTTGCAGAGAAACGATTTGCAGGGCGTTTTGTGTGCAGGAGAAAACGATTGAAGTGAATTGAAAGTTAAAGTGGTGGTTCTGAAATGCTTTTTAACTTTTACTGTTCCATCACGGGTCAGTTACTTGCAGTTAAACCTGAAAACCACCCTTTAATGTAATACCCCTTTATGTTGAACTAACCTAATTAAATTAAATTAAATACCATAGCACTATCTATATTTTTTAACGGAACTAAATATTACATTATAAAACATAGTTAATTTAAAATACAGTACTAATTATATTGTCAAGGTCACGTACATCAATAATAATAGGAATAGCATATCTTGATTGATAAAATTATTAAATAATTTATTCTACCCTTCTCGCCCTTCTCCACCAACCGGAGCTTGGTCGACATCCTTCTGCACAGCGTTGTTTCGGACAACCTCGATCCAACCTGGGCCTTGGATCACTTCGCTCTCAGCCTCGTCATCGTCGTTTCGGACAGCCTCGGGTGCTTGTCCTTCGATAACTTCGCTCATAACATCGTCGTCGTCGACCTCGAGAGCATCGTCGTCGCCGTTTAGGAATCTGTCGATCTCGGCCACGATCCACGCCCTCCTTTGGGAGAGGTCGACACCGAGGTCGGCCTCCAGACGGCGGCGGACGGCGGCGGCCGTGGTAGTCCAGGGGTCCGAGTGACGGACGATTTCGTGGAGGCGGGCGACGATTTGGGCGTCCGTCACCATTCTTCCTGTTTTGTTTCTGGGATTATTTTTTAAAATGTTATATGCTGTGTGTTTGATAAATCCAAGCCTTATATAGCTTGCAAAACGCCGTAAGAGCTTCCCAAAACCATAACATATAACGCGGGACCAAGCTCTAGTACACGGGACCCAAGCTCTAGTGCGCGGGACCCAAGCTCTTGTGCACGGGACCCAAGCTCTACCGCATGAAGCATGCGCGGGTCCCCTGTGTTTACGCGCAGGTACCCTGCATTTATGCGCGGGTCCCATGATCTAATGGGCCTGCCCTAATGTGCGGGGACAATGCACTGATGCGCGGGGCCCGTGAATTTATGGGCGGGTCCCGTGAATTTATGTGCAGGTCCCGTGATTTACTCGCCGCACTAATGTGCGGGACTCCTGCTTTAATGTGGGGTCCCACGTTGTAACGCGCGGAACGCGCGGGTGGCCTGCTCTGCTTTCAAGCAGGGTCCCCGGATCAACTGGAAGTAAAAACAATGAACATGTTCGGCCTTCCAAACCGGAATTTCCGAAGCTTTGAGAACCCATTGGAAGGGTTTAGGACTGAGAGTTACAGATTTAGATGGTTATATTCAAAATACGACCCGGAAAAATACTTACACTGAAGCGTGAGGTTCGAATCTTTCGTTCGCCGAGGACTTTCCAGTTTCCTTCCACTGTGAAGAAGCGCGATATGAGGTCGGGGAATTTCTCTTAAGGACGAGGACGAAGAAGAAGAATAATTTGGTGAGGTGGAGTGGAATGAATGCTTTCTGCTGCAAAATGGACGTGCAGCTTTTAATTCATTTCAGGCGTTGTATTTTATTTTTGTTTTTCTTTTTTTTAATTAATAATAAGGTATTACGAAAAGATGATTAAGTGTTAATTAAAAAGAGTGCTATTGACCAAAAAAAAAAGTCAAGAGTGCTATTTTTTTAAACTTGACCGCGTCAAAGGCCATTTTTTAAAAAGACCCTATATTTTCGCAAAAAAGAAGTAAAATAAAATGTTGGGATAACAATATCCATGATAAATTCCAGGAACCATATTTCTCTCTCCTTACCTTATTATTACACAATTCAATTCAGTCCTTGAACTTCATCATGAGCTCATGTTGCTGCTCAATCTTCAAGCCTTCGATTCTCAATCATCATCAATCTACTGTCGTTTCCCCTAATCGATGGCCTCTGAACCCTAACTCCCTATTCGTTCAAAACCTCAACTTCCGAAGACCCACTAAAAAGTACGCCGCCCTGCGTGCTGATGAAAGCGTCGGCGTTGTTTACCCGTCAGACGACGCCGTTTCTGTGCGAAACGCGGCGTCCGACGGTGATGGAGTAGAATCGAGGTAAATGGAACTGATTCGAGCTCTTTACCTGACGAAGAACTTCGGGACGCGTCACCCAGTGAAATCAGCTCGGCGAAACCTAAGGAGAACGGAGGGAAGTTTGAAGAAGATGATATGGATGGTCGATACAAGCTCCGAAATGGGCGAGAGGTATCTATCTGTCTGCCGTAAAATATATAGGCTTGGGCTGTTTTATTCTTAATCAAATTGTTATGTGGCCTTGCAAAACTTTCTGGACATCTGTGAATTGTGATAATCTAGTTTTATTTCCGATTTTTGAATCTATGGATAGGTATTTGAAGAGAAAGCTTATCTAGTTGGCGTGGCGAGGAAACGTGATTCATATGATTCATTTGGTATCGAAGAATCGCTTAAGGAGTTAGAGCAGCTAGCTGACACTGCTGGGCTACGTGTTGTTGGCTCGACCTATCAAAAGTAAGTTCATTTGATTTGATGTTAGTTTAGTACTTGAATGGAAGTGCCCAATAAATAAGATGAGTTTTTATAATTTCCGCAGACTTGCATCGCCCAATCCGAGGACATATATTGGATCGGGAAAGGTGTCTGAAATCAAGAGTGCAATCCACGCATTTGGCGTAGAGACAGTAATTTTCGACGATGAGCTTTCACCAGGGTTAGTTCACAGTACTTACTATGCATCTGGGACTTTAAGGAGTGCTGAATAATTCGTTACTGATTTCATTAATACCTTATTGTCTTACACGTATGAAGACAGGCAATTGAGGAATTTGGAAAAGATATTCGGCGGTGATGTTAGAGTATGTGATCGTACTGCCCTTATCCTCGACATTTTCAATCAGAGAGCAGCAACGCGAGAAGCTGCTTTACAGGTTCTCTTACATTTTAGGTCAAACAAAGCTCTGTCTTTGTCGAAGACCACCGATTGTTCATATGTGAAATAGTTCATTTTCAGGTTTCACTTGCTCAGATGGAATACCAATTGCCGAGGCTAACAAGAATGTGGTCCCACCTCGAGCGCCAGGCTGGAGGGCAAGTGAAGGGTATGGGTGAGAAACAAATAGAAGTTGATAAACGTATCTTACGTGAACAGGTTTGAAGCTTGTACTTCGCTATCTTTATATGACCATCCTTTGTCTTCTTACGGATTGTGGGTAATGTCATACGACCATTGCTTATAGTTATCATTCTACTCTTTGCAATCACCCTTGTGTGATGGTTTCATGGTGTTCTTTTATTTTCCTTGTAAATTATTAAATTTTTCTTTCTTACCGTTATCTTTCATGATAGAAGTCCCACTCACTCAATGTCAATGATTCGACATTGTTAATTTCTTGTTCTTTCAGATTGGCACTTTGAAAGAGGAGATAGAAACTGTTCGCAAACATCGGAAGCAGTATAGAAGTCGTCGTGGTGCTGTACCTGTCCCAGTTGTATCGTTGGTAAGAAAAAAACGACTTTCATCAATACTATTAAGGTCCCTTATTGACGTTGTTTATTCAGTTGTGGCTATGAAACTTTCTTTTTCCCTGAGACTCGTTGTGGTAAATTTTAAATAAGTTACCATCCTATTTCAGTCGTTCGACCTCTTTGAATTATTCGTTAGGCAAAATAATAATAATAATAATAATAATAAAAGCTTGTTGGATCATTTGCAGATTGGCTACACAAATGCTGGAAAGAGTACGCTTTTAAATCAACTTACGGGCGCTGACGTTCTTGCCGAGGACAAATTATTTGCCACACTTGATCCCACGACAAGACGAGTGGAGGTAAGTTACCCTTTTCTGTTCCTCTTTCTCTTTCTTTTTCTTTTTCTTTCCCGTGCAATCAATTTGCTGTATCATTCATTCGTCTTCGCTTCATTCAGATGAAGAATGGTAAGGTATTCCTACTGACTGACACCGTCGGCTTCATCCAAAAGTTACCAACAACTTTGGTATGGACAAACAAAACATATCTTTTTTATGTCCATTTATCTTATTTTAAGCACTAATTTATTAATGATGCTTTTCCCTTCTCCCTCTTTTTTTTATCGTCGTTCTTTCAACGTTTAAGGTTGCTGCCTTTCGAGCCACGCTGGAGGAGATATCTGAATCTTCACTTCTTGTACACGTCGTCGATATTAGGTACAAACAACAACTGAACCCCCCTTATCCGCCGCCACCTGTCAATCTCTCATCTAATCAAGTCGTTGCTGTAATAAACGAATCGCAGCCATCCAATGGCAGAGCAACAAATCGAGGCCGTGGAGAAAGTTCTTGCTGAGCTGGACTCTTCGTCGGTCCCGAAATTAACCGTATGGAACAAGGTTGACAAAGCGTGCGACCCCGAGAAGATAAAGTTTGAGGCTCGGGAAAATCCAGACGTCGTGTGTATATCTGCTTTGAGCGGCGAAGGCTTGGATGATTTCTGCAATGCAGTTCAGGAAAAATTGAAGGTAAGGTGTCGTCTTTCTTTCTTACCAATTAATTCTATGTGTTGTTTTGCCTTGACACGCTATAACATGTACTGCGCATTTAGGACACGATGGTTTGGGTCGAAGCTCTGATTCCTTTCGACAAAGGAGAATTACTGAGCACAATACATCGTGTTGGGATCATCGAACAAACAGTGAGAATTCTTTCTTCTTTATGCATCATATTTGTTACTATTTGAAATCATTAATACTTTTTTTTCTTAACTGCACATATAGATAAATCGTTTAAATCCCGAGGTTTGCTTGTGTGTTGAGCAGGAGTACGTCGAGAATGGAGCACTCGTTCGAGCCCACGTCCCACTTCGGTTTTCGAGGCTTCTCACGCCCATGAGGCAAACACGATTCTCGCAGCAGCTTCCTTCCTAGCTAGTTCAGTTAGTATCGAACTTGGCCCGTTTTTTTTTTCTTTTTTTTTTTTTCCGGACGACAACACTACTACTGCTACGTACATAAATAAACCTTTGTCTATGTATAGATAGTTCACTTGGGTGGGCACTTTTTTCTGTGTTATTAACAGACTTGTCTTGTGATGATATGCTTGTATCCACTGAGTTTTATAGCTGTTTCTAATATTTGTAATATGATTCCACCTCATAGCTGCGATACTAGAAAGGATATTGCTACACTTAGGTAAGAAATTAACGAGGATCTCTTGAATTCAAGGAACTTCCCAGATCTTACCTAATAATCAATATAGAATGTTTTCATATTTTAGAATCTAATCCATTCACAAAAACAAAAGCCCATGGAAAGGAAGTTCACATGCATTTGCAGCGAGAAAACTCAAATGGTAAACGCACTCAAATCTCAGCTATGAGATGGAATTAAAGCCTTTGATGATTTTCCAGTTCAGCTCAGAAAGAAGGTGAAAATCTCCGGAAAAATGGAGCTGTGCTGAATCCACATGGTTCGATATCTAAAGCATTTTGCTGATTTCCATTGAAGTAAAAAAACAGAAAAAAAAAATGATTGTTGTTTTTAAATTTGTTGGGGTGATTGGTTATTGGCAGTTGGCTGCAGTTAACAGAGATGATTGAATACGGATCATCCATGGTGCAAAAAATTAATTTCTTTTTTCTTATATCTTCCATTATTACATCAACGATGATTTCATTTTACGACCAGTATGGGAATGCTTGTTGCAGCATTATTCGCAAACTCTTTTATTACCAAACATTGATGACAATGTCTTTCAAAAACAGAGTTTGTTCTTTATGAAACAGATCATCATCATTCATCAGTTTCTGAAAGTGTTTATAAAATGATTCTTCATGGATTCGTATAGCTTAACCAAAACCCACCTCATCACCAACCCGATATGGATCCGGGTCCGGCCCGGTTCGACCCGGATAGGTTGATGATCCGAAGTTGTCAACTAACTCATAATTTCCCCCATGCACACACCTTCCACGAAACGACCCAAGTGCTGTAGATATTTGCCAGGTTAACACAGATCCAAGATATATTTAAATTTGCTTTTACCATATTCTGCAGAGCCAATCATTGATCAACAGAAAAGAACGCCCTTCTTTCGTGGGATTTTCTTGTAATAACCAACGAATAAAGTAAGGCCGAGAGAGATAAGCCATTGTTGAGAGAAAAAACTTTTGAGCAAACCTGATAATATATGATCCTTAAAAAATGGAAGCTCAAAGGCTAACGAGGACAAGTGTTTTGCATGTGGGCAGAAGCAGCAGATTATATTATTGTCGCCCCATCTTATTACATGCCACGTAATCTAGGGACAAACATACTAGAAGCGGTTCCAATCAACTAACTTTTATATATTTCTTTTTGCCAACGCTTTTCACTGTTTTTTTTCTCGAGTAGCGTTAGGTCGGGAGATCTTTGGCTGGAAAAAGTGTTTTTTCTCTTATTTAGTGGAAGTACTCTTCGTCTTTTTTTTTTTTTTTATGATGTGTCTTAGCATGTTATTACACAATGAAACCGTGTCCTAAGCTATATATTACCACCTCAAATATATACATATATCTATGTAGTAGGTAAATAAATGTGACATCTCATATATATCCGCTCAACCACCAAACATGAAACGGTTTTGACTCAATGACTTTCTATGATAAGCAACTCTTATAATCTGCTTCTAGAAATATCTGGCGAGCAAGATACATATTATTTTTAAGTATTGATGTTAGAACAAAAGCGCGTAAGAGGGGTTCTCTTTTTCGTTTTTTAGTTAAATACAATGATGCAGCCACTTGCCTAAATATAAGTGCGACAAGTGTTTATAACTACACATGTCTTGTTCGCATTGAAAGAAATGATATATGAAATGAGTGCAAGAATGTTCAGTCAAGACGCAACTCTTTTCTTTGTGCCCAATTAGGGTATCCCTTTGGATTTGTCATTTGTCTTACAATCTTTTTTCTGTTAATTAAGTCTCATATAATATTGTACATAATATCTTTTGTAGTGGACTAATGGGAACCTACGATCAACTGTGTAACTACTTTACATATAATATTTCTCGAGCCTTCGTGTCTCAAGGAAAGGATGAGATAGCTTACATTCCTTACATGTGTGTCTTTTCCTCCTCTATATATACGTGCGGTTTCTCGGTGAATCGAAACGGAAAAAGAAAAATTGAAAGATCTTCTCTTGAAGATTATCCATTTGAAAAACATGGCATTTTCTTCTGGTTCATCCATGGTACACCACGATACATATCTCTCCATAAATTCTATGATTTTAAGGTTTACGTCTGAGTTTACTGCTTTCCGATGATGAGCTCCGAAAGCTCGAAACATAGAATGGACTATGCAAAACTCGTACTAATAAGACATGTCGAACTATATTATGGACATTATGTTACTATATATGTTAAAATGCTGTCTAAAAATGCTTACTATATATATCATGTGTGTATTTATATGCTGATATACAAATATTTGTTAAACATGTTTTCGCTGCAGATTAACAACCCACAAGCATTGCCGAGGACGATGGTTACTTGTAATAACTATCGCCAGTTAAAGCACCTTAAGATCATGGGAACTTGTCGCACTTTGGGCAAAATAAATTTAAGGGCATGTCTGGATCGTTGTAATAACGATAACATCGACAAGGGTATTCTCAGAGGTTCGACGAGCATCACCTCCCTCGTCCATGGCGGATCAAATTGCAGCGCCAACCCCAGAGGAAGAAGATCACCGTTATTGGCCGCCCATGCTTCTTGTGATGATATATGCTTTAAAAGAAGCTCTTTCCTTTTCTTTATCTACTTCCCCATTCTTTTTCTTCTTTTTTTTTTCTTCGGATGAGAACTTTTTTGTTGATTTTTATTTTTTTTTTGGCAGGGATTCAAAGCTCTGACATCGCAAGCAATGCTTTTACGTTTGGGACGGTGGCTGTTCTTCCATTCTATGCCTTCATGGTCTTAGCACCTCGTGCCACTTTTGTAAGATTTTTTTTTTCTTTCTCCCATCATCATCATCATAAGTAACAGTTAACTTAACAAACGGAACACACACATTATGTCTTCATGTGTGCAGACCAAGAACTTAATTGCAAGCAGTGCCCCATACGTAGTTCTCGGGATATTATACGGTTACCTTCTTCGTCTGTCGTGGACGCCCGATACCCTTTCCTCGATATTTGCATCCAAGTACCTCTTGCCTGAGGTTAGTTTGATTTTTTTATTTTTTATGAAGTTTTCTATTTTTATGAGTTATCATCAAAACTAACAAAGTTTGAGGGATACATCTAAGTGACTTTGATCACCACATTCGTAGTCTGTCTGTATGGACTTAGGATGAATCGGAACTGAACTGGAAACAAGTCGAGCTGTTCGCCAACACCTGATCGGTCCAAATTCGATTTGAATTTGATTTTCGACCGAGTAGGAGCTAAGCTCGTGCGGGATTTATATGGCCTCGTCGAGCTTATCGAGCCCATTTTTGTTTCTTATATTACTACAATATCGAGCTTTTTCGAACAATTCAATTCGACCGATTCGAGCTTCTCGAGATCGGGCATTGTTCGGGCTCGACTCGTTTAGTTTCGCCCCTGAATGGGACGAACGGGCGAGGGGACAATCGTCCCATAGCCAACAGTGAGGTTTTCGGATTCGATTGGGACTGAAACTTAATTCGAATGATCTCAATTGTTCTTTTTTTGTATGTTGTTGTTTACAGCTATGGTCCATGGCTAAGATCCTCTCAAGGGAGATGTCAGTTGCTTCAGCTTGGATTCATCTGCTAGTGGTCGATTTATTTGCAGCAAGGTTTGCTTGTAATAAACATAAGAAATTCTCGGCTAATATTTTGATTTTGATTTTCTGTTTTTTCTAACAAATGGTTTGTACTGTAATTATGGAAACAAAAAAAGCAGGCAAGTTTACTATGATGGGCTGCAAGAGAATGTCGAGACAAGGCACTCGGTGCTTATATGCCTCTTCTTTTGTCCACTTGGGATTCTTACTCACTTCATTACCAAGGCATTGACAAGGGCAAGAGACGACGAAAATACCTGAGGATAAATGATTCATTTGGGGGACAACAACATTTGATGAGAAGAGTGTTCGTTTCATTGAGATTAATATTCTATGATTTCGGGGTTCTTCGTTTCTCCTTTTCCCCCCGAAATGTCTTCGAAGTATTGAAAAAAAAAAAATAGCGAGTCCGCTAGACTTAGCAGATATGTTGTTCTTTCACTTACAGCAGCAGCATTAGCATGTAAAAGCTTCGGTTTTTCATGTACTGTATCTGCTTCACTGATGAGACGAATCATTGATTAGTTTCTTCACCCGATTATCTTTCCCACACGGTCACACGGTAATGAAGACAAAAGGAACCCAGAAATTTCAGAGCTTGGAATTTTTCCCAGCTGATGAAGGATATGATATCAAGTAAGTTGAATCACCACAAACACACACAAACGAGAAGAAAAAGAAATGGAAAAGACGAGAAAGCTCAACGAAGATGTAGAAATATAACATTAGGAGAAATAAACTTGCCTTGATTTTCAAGTGGGAAGATCTGACATCTGAATGTGGTCGTCGTAGAATCCATTTGAGAGGTCCGGACTTTGAATAGAATCTGTCTTCGTACGGTCCAAAGAAGTTGCTTCGCGTATCCCTTGTGAGAATAAAGGTAGGAATACGGAAAAGTATTTACGGTTTTGATGGAGATGAATCGAACGTTAGGCTGAGCGTAATTGATAGTGTTTTACCACATTATCCGTCCATGTAGAGTTATATAGCATGTTTATGGATGTGTTAACTCAGAAGGAAAAGAAATTTCCATACCAAAGCCTAAGAGGGCTGCGCAAATTACAAACCCGAGAAGAGAAAAGTCCATCTTGTACACAATCTCCATAACAATTACGGATACTCCAGCAACCAGTAAATGTCTTGGAGAGGAGAAGACCATGTGCAACCTGCAAATTCATGAAATAAATTAATAATTATTTGAAAAAAAATTAGAAACTAATCGCGATTGAATTACTGAGGGGTTTGAGGAGTCGAGTGCACCACAGACATCTTCGCATTATTGAGTTTTGACGAACCAGAAAAACCATCATGGAAATAAATTAAGGATAACATTGCATTTAATCCATTTGCACAGATTCAACAAAGTTATGGAAGGCACAGCGAAGTACCTCTCCTCGGCGATATTATCCACGTAAAATATCAAGACAATTCCAAATAGGACAAAACTTGAGAATGCGGAAGCTGAAAATGGAAGTTCAACACTATCCGATCCCTGAGATATTCAGAACAAAATAATAAATTGAATGAGGAGGCTAATAGACATACAAAGTAAAGAACAAAGAACAGATGTAATAGAAATGCCGGAGAGCTACACTCACAATAATCATATCCCACATGGCAACAGGAAACAGAAAGCAGGTAGCAGAAGCAATAGTTATTGCATGAAGCCGTCTCTTGAGCTGATTCTGCAATAATAAATGAAAAATACTCTCACATTAACTTCAGATAATCAAAATAAAAGCACCAATGCACCTTTAGCGATACACGTCTAGCAGCAACTCTTCTTAATGCTGACAAAATTCCAGCAGAAATGGGAATCAGCATGTCTCGGACTCCAACAATTTCTGACTGGAGCTCAGTCTCAGGACTGTCACTAGATGGTGCTTATGAGTTAAAGTTCCTCATTAGATGGACAAAATGTGCTGATGGAAGAGAATGTGCAAAAACAATTAAAATATTCTCTAGACTAGCATTAGCATGGTATATATTTCTAATTAAAGTAACTCGCTGAGGAAAGGATATAAAAAGGAGAATATGTAGCCGTTGCCCATCCTTGTGACAACAAGTAGAATGATGCCAACATTGCAAGGAGTCCTCCAATCTAGCAAATCCGAGACGAAAATGAGGTTATTAGAAATAGCTGGCAAAAGAAATAGATTAAGCATCCAAAAAGTGAGTGGCCTACTATGGCTCAAGATAACTGAATAACCTTCAGGAAATACAATCAAAACCAACTCGGTGATGCTCAATGGAATTGATTGGTTTTATACAGTAAAACTAAAAACCTACAGAAAGAATACCTTTCTCCAAACATTGCCTCTCCTACCAAATAAGACTCCTGATAAAACTCCAAGTACAGCGCCGGAGTACTCGGCCAATATGGCTCTGAAATAAAATGTGGTTATTAGTTCAAGTTATCACCAATTTCGAAATTTAAGACAAAATCAAGCAGAGGATTATCAGAACAAAATCTCGATCATCTAGTATTTCATGTCAACAATCAATTTTGCATTAGCATGTTTCAGTAAGCATACGCTCTTGTAAAAGTTTCACCCTTTGCATCAATAGTAACTCACTTCAGTCCACAAAACTATACGCCTGAAAACTTCATATTCCATCAGGAGTTTATTGTTCAAAAACGTTACAATACGTAATAATCTTTTTTCAACAGTTAAAGACAGGAACAGATCATTCAACTATAAAAGTTCACCTGAGAGGACCACAGTTTTTAAGCCCCTTTCCCCACAAGATGAAATAGACTGCCGTTATAGCGCCGTTAATTACAGAGGGCACTACCTAAACATGTGAGACAGACAAACACGTAAACTAAAGATGGTCAATGAAGGTTTATCTCGGAACTCGAACAAGCAAGAAAATAGTAGTTAAATCCATATTAATGATTCCCACAAAACCTGAGTGTTAGAAAGTGGCCTTCCCTTCCAAGGCTTTTGAAGAAATAAAAACAAAACAGATGATGGAACAAGACAGCTGAAGACAAATAAACCAACAGAAGCCCCTGATTGCAACAAATATCTATATACGGAGTACACTGACCAAATCCTCAAGAGATTACCGATAACGTGTATGACCTGCAAAGGAGTTTGCCTACATTTTGAAAGAAAAAAAGAAAAAAGTATCATCATAAAGAGTTCAAGTGATTACTAAACTCCACTAACATACATAGCATGCCAATGCTCAATTTCCTATCACAACATGAGATCTCTCGACAATGGCAGCCCGTCGATGTAACTCATCGTTACTAACTCGTTTTCCTCCAACATTAGCATCATTAATAAAAAAGGACATCATTAGCATCAGCAGTACAGAGTGAAGGAATAAAAAAACGACTACAAAACTTGGCGTACCAAACAAGTCAATACAAAATGACGATGTGAACTGTAGCCAAAGATGAATAGAAAATGCTGAAAATTTTCATTTTTAGCCTGCTATAACACCAACATACGGGAGTAGAAAAGCAGAAATCGACTCACCTGATTGCAGCTGGCCGCGACTGACCTCGATTTTGAGGATTTTGATTTGGAGACATCATCTTGTTTTCTACTGCCTTCTAATGCTACTTCTTCATACAATCAATAATCACCAGCAAAATAAATACACGAACGACTTCGGTTTCGCAAAATCCAACACAATCCAGGACGGAAATCAGTTTGCCATAGATCAACAGTAGAAGCCAGAAGGCCGAGTTGCCTGAAATTTTCCTTTTTTTCATGTAATTAATTATTAATTAATAAATAAAAAAACACTTAATGGGCCCGTGGGCTTGAAACTGTAACATGAAAAGCCCATTCAGTTTCAAGCCTTTGGACTAGTCCATTGTACTACTCTACAAGCGCACTGTACTAGTACTACTGTTGCAATGACTGCTTGCTCAGCTTAGACCATCTCCAACCGATAAACGCATTCTCAAACTCAAACGCATTCTCAAACTCAAAATGCAGTAATTTTTCTCCAACCGATCAACTCATTCTCAAACTCAATAGACTATTTTGTAATATTCACTTTCACACCAAATTTCAAAATCTACCACATATTTTACAATTTTATAAATTTAATTTGAGATTTAATTTTACTGTATTTTTTTCATTTACAGTGTCCGGGATGTGGGATAAAAGCATACGAGGATGATTGAGAGAAAGAAACAATTACATATATATGACTTTCATTTGCTTTTCTGACGCATGGTACATTGATAGACGAGAGAGAAAGAAACAATTACATGATATGACTTTCATTTGCTTTTCTGACACATGGTACATTGATAGACGAAAAAGAAAGCAGGGGCATCATTGAAAATTAAAAATTCGCATACTAACCGTCTCTAAGACGCAAAGATGCGTCAAAATCATGAGAGAGAGTACGTGGTACGCATTTTGAGTTGCGTTATGGTGGTCGATTGGAGTAAAATTACCCCAAATTTTGGGTTTTGGTGTACGGTTGGAGATGCTCTTAAGGGGGTGGTAAAATTTCTGTGCTAAAAAAAGCCTTGTACTCTTACTCTCCATTGTTCAAAATAGTTTCGACTTTCGATATAATACATCTCTAAATGCTACTACAATTGCACAACACAGATCAAGAACAAAAAAGGGCCTCCATCCTACGAAAAACACAAAGCTCATTCAAGTTCTAAATCATCTTTCGATCGCTCCAAAAAGACGCTATTAACCCCAGCTCGGTACATAACCAGCCCAGAAGTCGTGCTCACACAGATCTCAGTATTCGCAGGCACACATCACCTTCAGCAACAACAACTACCCCATCACCATCACCATCATCATATAAAGGTATACACATATCCCTTTTTCCTTCTACAGCAACGAATATCGAAGGCCCATTGACGCCCTCAAAAACCGCAGATTTCCCACGTGGGAGATTACACTGATTCACCTCAAACTCATCAAAAGGCGGTATATACTTCACTACGTAAGGCTTCGAAGATACCCCGCTGAGGATTTCTGGTAATCCCTGTTGTAATGATGTGAGGCAAAGTCAAAACCACCAAGGAGAAGAGAAAGTCATTACCTGTTTGTACGTAAGCATGTGGCAGAGAGTTTGGACATCTCGGTTCTTTGGGGTAAGCCCAGCTCTTACGACGTTGTCTGAAGTAGCCATGCACTCTATGCATTCGCCCGATATGTAAGCGTGCGGTTCGTTTGCTCCCAAGTAAAGGGCTTCGCCTGGGTTCAGCTTCACGTAATTGAATAAGAAAGAAACTATGACGCCGATGTCTCCAGGATTAGGGGTGGTTCGGTACGGTATACCGTACCAAAATTGTGATACCGTATACCGTACCGAAATTTCGGTATCCAAAACAATCATACCAATACCATACCAAAATTTCGGTATACCTTAAATTTCGATACGGTATCATACCGAAATTTCGGTATGGTATCGGTATCATACCTTCTATACCATTCACACGGAGGATTTTTTACCATGCATGTCTCGTAACTCGTTAATTCGATGTGTTGGAATTTTTAATCAATTCAAACTCCTTACGCCCCAATAAGATAGATTATTAATACCAAAATTTTCAAAATAAAAAGATTTTTAACCTTAAATAATTTACATATTTTAGTCAGTCTCTTAGTAAGACAAAAAACTTTACATAACCACAAAATACAACTTTATATACAGATTAATTAAAACGAAGCGGCTATATTTAAAAAATTAGTGAAGATTAACAAAAAGTAATTGCATTGCATCTTCACGCTTTCAAAATCATGAAAAAAAGGCAAAAATTAGACGTTACTTGAGTTACATAAGTAAAGTATGGTGGGCCTAATATTAGAAAGTTGTGTATAAGTTAATAATTTATTGGCTAAATAAGTTTGAGAATGATATGGGGCAAACCCAATCAACAGGATTTATATGTGTGGGAAATGGGAATTTATATAGCCGGGGAAGCGATATGGTTATGTGCGTAAGGTGCTTATTGAGAGAGAGATTGAAGGGGACGTGTTTGGGACTTATGGGGGACGTATTTGTGGTATTGGGACGTATTGGGGACCTATTTGGGACATAGGGCCGTATTGGGGACCTGTCTGGAACGTTGGGAAACCTGTTGGGACGTGATGAGGACCTGTCGGTGGCATATTTGGTACGTCGGGGACCTGTCTGGGATGTTGAGAGGTGCTGGGACCTATTTGAACGTGTTTGGAGCGCGGGGGACCTGTTTGAAGGAACGTAGGGGACCTGTTTGAACATAAACGAAATAACACCAGAATTACGTGGTTCGGATCTTTGCAGATCCTACGTCCACGGGCGCTCTAAAACGGGGCTTCACTATACTTAGAAGATTTACACACTCATAACTCACTTTCGCTCATACATCTTGAAAGATCTACTGGAAAGGAATTATTACAGTGAGAGAGAAGTTGTTTTTCGTGTGTGGAAAGATGTTGGAATGATAATAGTTGTTGTGAGAAATGGCTAAGTCCCTCCTTTTATAGCAGCTCCCAACAGCCCAAGTAATATCCCAGGATTTCAGGGGACGTGACTGGTATGGTACAATGAACAGTGACGAATGTTGACTGAATGACAGCCTGCAAGTGGCTACAGCTTTTCCCACAGTGACACTGCCCCATCCATGGTCGACACGTGTCTCTGTGACTTCCTTTCCTCTTTTCTGATGTCCCATCGTCCTGAAGTACCCAAAAGCCTTCCCTCTTTTGTCCGGATAATGCCTATATCCGGGGGACCTTCGCAGGTTCTTTCTCCCAGGTCCGATTCTATACTTCATTCTGGGCTCTTCCTCTTCATGGGCTTACTGGGCCTCTTTTATTATTTGTTTTTCGGCCCATCTATTCTAGTCCGTATCAACCACTCCCCTACTCTAATTTGTTTTTTGGGACAAAAAGTAAATTAGAGTAAAATAGTAAGAGGGGCGTTACCTCCCTACCACCATTACCTCTTGAAGGGACATGTTTTGTTGGCGGATGTGGAGGAAAGGGCCACTTCGCTGGTTCCCCAGGTCGGATTACCTATCGCAACTCCCATGCTTTGTGAGATTCCTGCAGCCAGGTTCATTCGGGAAGAGATATCCCAGCTCCCCAAGGATGAGGGGATCTCAGCGGCTCAGGAAGTTGTTCCTATTTCGGGAGCTAAGAGAAGGGCTAGCGTGCCACAAAAACGAGTGGGGGAGCTAGCAGAAGTTGCCAATGTCAGGAAGCAACAGCCGGGGGGATCTCAGTGAACGTTTCACAGGGGATATCTTCAAAAGAGGACCTCCTCTCTTTCGTAGATCAGCTCGAGAAGGAAAAAGGATGGAAGTGCTGGGCCGTCTGGTTTTTCCTTCCTGGTGGTGTTTTCCCTACTGGGACTTCTTTTGCTGCGTTCTTAGGTGATAAATCAGGTGGTTGCGCGGTCATCTGTGGGCCGTCGGCTTGAGAGTCAGAAGAAAGTAGTCAGGCCCTTCAAGGGCATTTGGAGTAAGTTCAGGCCAGCTCTGCCGCAAAGGAACAATTATCTGGGGAAGCTGCATTGAAATTTGGAGCTGAAGAAGAAATGGAGAATGAGAGTTCCGCGTTGGTGTGGCGGCATAGGGGGGATCTGCGGAGCTTGGAGGAGCAGGTAGCACTTTTGCAACGTCGTGAAGTTCCTTTGCCAGAGAGAAAACTGAGGGGGATGAGGGTTCTGCGTGTATGGGGGAGTTGCTATCGGCAGCTGCTTTGGCAAATACGAAGGCCGAATGTGTTAGGTCTTGCCAGCAACACCTTCTTTCTACAGCTGCTGGGAAGAAGTTCTCAGAGGGCCTGGCGGATTTTGTCCCTCTTCTGAAGCAATACCTCATGGGGGTTATGGTGCTGAGTCCTTGGGAGCTGAGGCCAAGTCACTCATGCGGGACCTTCCGTATCCCGCGTGCTTCAAGGAGAACAGAAGGCTTCCAAGGGTCCTTTATTTTGGCTCCCTGCTGTAGAGAAGCATGCAGAGGTCCTGGCCCGCCGTCTCCAACTCCTCAGGGAACTTGGTGGAAGGCCTTTTGGACATTTTAGGACTTGCGATGTTTTAGGGGAGCTTAACTCCCCTATGTTTATGGGGCTCTGTTGGAGCTCGCTTTTCCTTAGGCTTTATCGTCGCCGTTGCATCCATCGTCCTTGGAATCTGGAAGGGACCTGACAGGGTCTGATGATGGAGCTCCTCTTGTACTTCGAAGGAGATCCCAGGTCCTGCCGCACGTTGTTTCTAGCTCCCTGGGACATCCTATTTATATAGAGCTCTCCTCTTTTCCATCATGGTGATAGCCTGTAAAAAATACTTTGTCATAGGCATAATGGTGTGGGAGCTTAACTCCCCATGTTCGCATATTACGTCGGAGTTCCCTTTCTCCTTTATTATTCTTCTTTCGTCTTTGCGGGACCTGAGGGATGTTTTGGAACATCATTACTGTGGCATGGTTATAGCGGCAGCTCGCTTATTCAATTCGTAAGCCAAGTACGAATTATACACGCCTTTGGTTGTAAGGACCGTCGTCCTTATCCAAAAGTGTCACATAGGCGCTAGGCTCTCTTTGTCCTTAGCGAATCCAGTAATGTAAGCCCGAAGGTCTTAAAAAGTGGGGGACTATCCCACCGTTTTATCCTGGTTATAGCGCCAGCTACGCTGAGGTACCTATACACGTCGCAGGCCTTACTGGGGACCTTTGATGTCCTGTACGCCACAGCCCGTCAGCGGTGGTATCTTGTACACCCTCATGGGCATCTTTCACGTCGCAGGCTATCAGCCTTTGATGTCTTTGTACGCCGCAGGTCCGTCGACCCTTGGTATCATTTCACGTCGCAGGCTATTAGCCTTTGATGTCTTTGTACGCCGCAGGTCCGTCGACCTTTGGTATCGATTATATTATACGGTGCACCGTTTATAGAATATCTATGTTCCGACAAAGCGGTATTTGCTTAGGGACATCGTTAGTTTACCCTGGTTATAGCGCCAGTTCGCTTGAACGCGTGGTTATAGCGCCCGCTCGCTTAAATGCGTGGTTATAGCACCCGCTTTGCTTAGTATTCGAGCTCCTTACTTGAGGCATGAACTTTGAAAGTAATGAAGAAGTGGAGCACCTTCGTCCTCGGTTAGTGATGAGGTCCCTGGTCAGATCTTCGGAGGTTCAGACATTCGCCTGCCTAAGTGTATTACTTCGGGCTCTGCTGGAAATTGGAATTCCACTGCCCTGGGTCTTCTATTATGATAGGGACGTGAGCCCTAAATGGAGCTGGCCCTTATCTAGAGGAGGTGGGGGTTGTCTGCCTTTTGGCACAGATCCCCCAGACTCCTTCTCGGCTACCTCCCAACCTTGTTTGATGACGCGATCAATGAACTTCCCCAGTTGTTCCACTAGGGAGGGAAATTCGATTTTATCCTTCACATAACGTCTGTTGTTAGTATTATGCATGTAGTTATTATAGTATCGATGACATAAATGAGAGCAAGGTTTAGAGGGCCCTGCAATTCCGGCTAAGAGCCTTATCAGTGCGGTATGTCTCCGCGTGTTAGCATGGAGCTGTCTTCCTGGGCATTCGCATGTCAGCGCAGAGCTTGACCCTTTTGCATTTATTGAATCTTAGGACCTTTATGGGGGATCATGTCCCGGATGTTGGCGTAGCTCCTGCCGTCAGGTGGGGCTGTGACCCCTTCAATTTCTCCCGTGGTCCACCATTAGCTTTCTCCCAGAACCTCCCTTGGGGTTTGAATCCGCGGTCCGTGATTATGGCAGGACAGAGATAGTCCGCCCTTATCGTTGTCCTCGTCAAGGACTTATATCCCACATGCTATCCTGCACATCCCTTCCTGCCTTTCGATTACGTGCCCTTCAGGACCTTCGTGACCGAGTCCTCTAATTGTCGTCTCCTTCCCTGCTTTCCACAACTTCCCTACCTCCTTCTCTTCTACCGTGAAATTGGCGATGCCATCCTCTCTGATGGTCAAAACCCGGCTCATCATTTTGGCCAAGTAGTCAACTCTACGACTTTCCTTCCTTTCATCGTTCCCCTTCGTTTGTACTACCGGTTGTGAATCTAGGAACCAAATGACGTCCCATGTCCCGTCTCCTTCGCAATCCTCCATAAGTTAAGGCTTTGTGTCAGAGTCATTCTCAGGGAATTTGAAGGTCGTGGCGAGACGGAGCTCCTCTTCTATCGGGCTAATGATAAGGACCTCCGCTCCAGATCTATGTGAGGTCATAGATCCGTATGTGTGCACCTCCCATCGCTGCTTATGTGGTTCTTTGGTGACTTCATGCATAACGTTGAAGAGGATCTGAGTTTTTGGGGGGCCGTCCGTTGTTGGAATTCCCCGTTGCACTCCCCTAGCTTGATGGTGCATTTCACCATTTTCCCGGAGAGATCTGACTGACTTATCGTCTGGTTCATCCTCTGATAGCAACTTGCCTCATAAAGTAGGTCGGCTTGGGGAGGGCCCTTTCTTTCCTTAGTAAGGCGGAGCTAATGCTTCCATGGAGAAATATGGCGCCCGCTTGTTCCCTATTAGATGTTTTGCTGGGAGAGGTATATTGTGGAGGTGTTCCTTTAATTCTTCAAAGGCCTTCCTACTGGCCTCTGGAGCTTCCAGATCCCCTGGTAGGCGTGGCGCTGGGGACCTCATACCCAGAGGTGGAGTCCACCAGTTGATTCACTCGGGGTGATGGAGAATAATCCGTAGGACACGCGTTGCTCAGGTCCCTACTTGGAAAAGCTTGTCTACTTCCTCCTTCAGGATCTGGGCTCTTTCAGCCCCGCACGGTCGGAGCTTCCATTTGATGGATCGTCTTCTTGGTATGATGATGTGCGGTGATATCTGGGCGAACTTCTGTCATATGCTTTGGAGAAAATGCGAACAGGTCCGCATTTTTTGTAGACATCCCCCCAGCTCCTTGTCGGAATCTTGTGGTGAGCTAGAGGGCCCCTTTCTTTTTATCTCACTCCTCTGGTCTCTCATTTTTTGTGCTATCTCTTCTTTTTGTTGCTGCCTTAGCGTCATTTGGATCGCATCGTTAGGAGCTTCGTCAACTTCTCCGTCATTGGATGGGCTTTTTTCTCCATGTCCTTCAAGCGTCGTGATTCCTTCCATTGGTTGTATCTCTGAAAGTCGGACTTTCTATGTCCAAGGCATCGTTATGTGGCCTGGCCATATGTGTTCCATCTCCTGGGATAAATCGAACTTCGGCCGAGTATCCTTGTGCATCTCATAAATCTCCTTGCATTTGGATCTCTTATAGCATGAGTTTAGAGCTCTTGGGCTCTGGTCGGGGTCTTCTTTATTTGGTCTTCCCTTCATGATGAGAGTAAGGCTCTGGGGAGAACGGACGTGGCCTAATTTGGAGGAAGTGGGGGTTGTCTGCCCTTATTAGGCACAGATCCCCCTACTTCTTTTTCGGCGAGTTTGGGGTCATGTTTGCCATCGCGGCCAACAATCCCACCGTGGGTCCCGCTTGGGTAAGTCTAGTATCTCCTTCTTCAAATGATGACTATTGTTCTAATGAAAATACCAGGATCTATGGAGCTTGAGACCTTTGCCTGCTTAGGTGTGCGATTTTGGGCTCTGTTGGAGGTTAGGATCCACCTTGCCTGGAGCTCCTATCATGCTAGGGATGCGGGCCCTAATCAGCATTGGCCCTTAGACGTGACAGGGGTTGTCTGCCCTTAGTCGGCACAGATACCCGAGACTCCTTGTTGATCACCTTCAAATCATGCTTGCTATCGTGATTGCCATCACTTTAAGGTGTTTCGTCATGACGAGCCACTTGATCATATCCTTCAAACAACAACAATTATTAGTGCGGCGCATATATTTATCATGATAAAATAATATATAAATAGAGATAAGATCTAGAGGGCCATGAGGTCTAGGCTAAAAGCCTTAAGTGCGGGATGTCTCCCACGGATTTTCATGTGCCCACATGGAATGGGACTTTTGTCTCTCGTGGATCTTCATCTGTCAGCTTGGAGCTTGGCTTGTAACTCCCACGTATCGTTGGACCTCAGCATGACTTTTAGGTCCCCACGAACTTTCGTGTGTGAGGAGCTTGGCTTGTATCTCCTGCGGCTCTTCAGATGTCGGTGTGGAGCCGGACTTCTTTGCAAACACGGAGTTGGTTTTCGTAAACCTCAGTGGGTCTCCACCAAGGAGTTGAGTTTTACAGATCAACTTGGAGCTTGGCTCTTAGATTCCAAATATAGGAGCTCAGGCTTTCATGGAGCTAGGCTTTTTAAGACTTCTGCTGGCGCGGGGCTGGGAGGTCCTGCACGCGGAGCTTTGGGTCTTCTTGCCAGCATGGAACTGGGCTTTTAGGTCCCAAGGAGGTGCTTGGATCTTTAGCGGGGAGCTGGACTCTTAGGTTCCGAAGGCGGAGCTCCTAGTCTTCGCTCCAGCGCCAAGCTGGGCTTTTACTTCGTACATATTTCGACACTCTAGCCGATGTCTTCCTGGCCTGTTTAGAATATCCTCCATTAGGACTTCCCACTATAATGGGAATGGGGGCCCTAGGCAATGGCGGAGTTCCTTTGTTTGAAAGTGGTGGGGATGGTTTGTCCTGGTTCGAGGTAGATCCTCTGGATTTTGCTTTGGGACCTGAAACAGAACTTTGGCAGCAAACTCCTTTGAGGCGACTGTGCGGACGAGCCTCGAGGGCCTTATTAACGTGGGATGTCTCCTGGCTTAGTCAGGATCTCCTTGGTGTTGTTTCATGACGATATGAGGTTCTGCGAGATCCCAAGGGGAGATCCCAACAGCTCCCAATCCCAAGGTTGAGGTGGTCTTCCATGGAAGTGTGAGGGGGCTCTTGGGACAGCGAGCTCCCATCGTGGGGGCCATTAGTTGGTGCGCTCATTTGTTGTGGAGAAGATGGTAGTGGGCATCCCCAAGGTCGTAATGTTGGACCTGCTGATGTATGCGCGGAGGTCCCTTTTCTCCTTCTGAGTGGAATTGGGAACTAGCTACAACAGCTGTTGAACTGTCTTGACTTGTGGGCGAAAAGGATCTTCTCATAGAAGCATCTCGGATCTTTTATGGAGCTGATATAGTAGGTCCCTAACAGAAGGACCAGTTTCTTGCCCTTATATGGAGCTGGTTTGGAGGTCCTCAAAAGCGAACCTTCGTATGCAAAACGGTGCATGGGACTTGGACATTTCGGACTCACGGCTCGCGTCTCTGTTTCCAGCGGAGCTGGTCTTCACAAATCCCTTTTGGTGGTTTTCTTATACCAATGGAGATCTATAGTTATAGGTCCCAATCCAGCAGGTGGATCTTTCGTGCGTCACATGGGGTCGAGTGGTTCATCTCGCCCTTCCTTCGTTTCTAGTGTGGAGCTGGTCCCCGAAGATCCCTATTGGATGATTAAGTCTTCTCACGCCAGCGCGGAGCTGGGCTTGTAGGTCGCGAAGGGGAGCTTCGGATTTTCTAGCCAGCGCGGAGCTGGAAGGTCCCGAATTCGGAGCTTCGGGTCTTCGTGCCAGCGCAGAGCTGGGCTTTCAGGTCTTCTAGCCAGCGGGGAGCTGGAAGGTCCCGAATTCGGAGCTTCGGATCTTTGTGCCAGCGCGGAGCTGGGCTTTAGGTCCTGAAGGGGGAGCTTCAGGTCTTCTAGCCAGCACGGAGCTGAAAGGTCCCGAATTCGGAGCTTCGGATCTTCGTGCCAGCGCGGGGCTGGGCTTTAGGTCCTGAAGGGGGAGCTTCAGGTCTTCTAGCCAGCGTGGAGCTGGAAGGTCCCGAATTCGGAGCTTCGGGTCTTCGTGCCAGCGCGGAGCTGGGCTTTCAGGTCTTCTAGCCAGTGTGGAGCTGGAAGGTCCCGAATTCGGAGCTTCGGGTCTTCGTGCCAGCGCGGAGCTGGGCCTTAGGTCCTGAAGGGGAGCTTCAGGTCTTCTAGCCAGCGTGGGGCTGGAACTCTAAGTCCTTGAGATGCTCAGGCGTATGATTCGGGCTCTGTGTGCCATCGAAGTTCCCAGTGCCTCGCGCTCCCACTATGACAGGGACCTGAGTCCTCACTGGAACTGACCCCCATCTGGGAGAGGTGGACGTTATCTACCTTTAGTCTGCCCAGTTCCTACAGACTCCTTCTCACCCACCTTCAGATCTTGCACTGGGCCATGATCAGTGACCTCCCTCAGATTTTCCTTCATAATGAATCATTCAACTTTATCCTTCAAGAGACAAAAATTGTTAGTATTATGGTCATATTATCATATGGTATATAAATGAGAATAAAATTCAAAGGGTCCTGGAATTCTGGCCAAGGGCCTTATCAGCGTGGGATGTCTCCTAGGTCCATGGACCTTCGTATGCTCGCGCGGAGCTAGACTCTGATCTCCTGTGGCTCTTCGTACATCAGTATGGGGATTGGCTCCTAGGTCCCACGGATTTTCGCGTGCTAGCGAGGAGCTTGGAGGTCCAGAAGGCGGGGCTTTGGATTTTCTTACCAGCGTGGAGCTGGGAGGTCCCGAAGACGGAGCTTCGGGTCTTCTGACCAGCGGGGAGCTGGGCTCTTAGGTCCCGAAGGGGGAGCTTCGGGTCTTCATCCTTTCCTCCTCTCGGTCAAGGTGGTGCACATGGTATTACATCTCAGGAGCTTCAGTTGCGCTTTGACAGCTCCTATGGGTTGTAGGTCCAAACTCTTCGGCAGAGGGAGTCTTCTTCCCTCAGCTTTTTGCCTTTTTGTCTCGTCCCAGTAGAAATAAGGAGAGGAAAAGAAAAATAGAAGACGTTAAGCACAACTCCGCACAACATAGGCAAAATTACTCACGCCTTCAACTCGGAATTTCCCACAGACGGCGCCATTTGATATGGGGCAAACCCAATCAACAGGATTTATATGTGTGGGAAATGGGAATTTATATAGCCGGGGAAGCGATATGGTTATGTGCGTAAGGTGCTTATTGAGAGAGAGATTGAAGGGGACGTGTTTGGGACTTATGGGGGACGTATTTGTGGTATTGGGACGTATTGGGGACCTATTTGGGACATAGGGCCGTATTGGGGACCTGTCTGGAACGTTGGGAAACCTGTTGGGACGTGATGAGGACCTGTCGGTGGCATATTTGGTACGTCGGGGACCTGTCTGGGATGTTGAGAGGTGCTGGGACCTATTTGAACGTGTTTGGAGCGCGGGGGACCTGTTTGAAGGAACGTAGGGGACCTGTTTGAACATAAATGAAATAACACCAGAATTACGTGGTTCGGATCTTTGCAGATCCTACGTCCACGGGCGCTCTAAAACGGGGCTTCACTATACTTAGAAGATTTACACACTCATAACTCACTTTCGCTCATACATCTTGAAAGATCTACTGGAAAGGAATTATTACAGTGAGAGAGAAGTTGTTTTTCGTGTGTGGAAAGATGTTGGAATGATAATAGTTGTTGTGAGAAATGGCTAAGTCCCTCCTTTTATAGCAGCTCCCAACAGCCCAAGTAATATCCCAGGATTTCAGGGGACGTGACTGGTATGGTACAATGAACAGTGACGAATGTTGACTGAATGACAGCCTGCAAGTGGCTACAGCTTTTCCCACAGTGACACTGCCCCATCCATGGTCGACACGTGTCTCTGTGACTTCCTTTCCTCTTTTCTGATGTCCCATCGTCCTGAAGTACCCAAAAGCCTTCCCTCTTTTGTCCGGATAATGCCTATATCCGGGGGACCTTCGCAGGTTCTTTCTCCCAGGTCCGATTCTATACTTCATTCTGGGCTCTTCCTCTTCATGGGCTTACTGGGCCTCTTTTATTATTTGTTTTTCGGCCCATCTATTCTAGTCCGTATCAGAGAAGATCCTTAATTTTTCATTTTATATTTTTTGAAATAATATAATATATATAGGTGTGTGTATATATATATAAAATATATTAAAAAATTTTATTATTTCGGTATAATCGGTATACCTTATTTTCAAAATTTTCATACCATTACCGTACCGAAAATTTTCGGTACGGTATCATACCTTACCAAAAACTTCGGTATACCAAAATTTTCGATACGATTCGATACGATAAGGACGGTATTTCGGTATTTCGGTATTTTTTCCCAGCCCTATCCAGGATATTGTTGTTCAAGCCTCAACACAAGCTTCTCCTTCTCCGTAAGCTCCGTAACCTATTAATAAGATTTTATGAGGGGGAAAAAAGGAAAAAAGGGAACTCAATCTGCATGCATACCTCGCCTTTGATATTCAACCGAACGATTAATTTGGTTATAGCTTCGGTTATTACAGCCTTGTCTGCTGACATGAGCTCTGTGAATAGAGACCTTAATACTACTTTGAGTTTATCCTCCTCATCCTTCTCTGTAATGAGTGATACTTGGTTTGCATATGCACCACCAACTACTTCGATGATCTCGGGCACACTATGAATTACACTCTTCAGTTCCTACAAAGAGGGAAAACGACGTTTCAAGCATAAGTTTCTCAACCACAGGAAAAAAGGATTTATAGTCGTAGGAAGTCCACATCGATGATGATCCATTTCGTTGCAACGTGAAAGAAATAAATATACAAGTGGTTGGGGTTATTTTGTTAACAGATATCATCAAAACAAGCACATTAACTATATAGCCTCCATGGTGGAATCTAGCGTAAAGAATGTCAGAGCAGTTCCACCAGTACCAGAAAGAGCATGCGTATTGCGTACAAAAGATAAACATCACCATAATTTATTTTCACCTTCCACCACAAAAAAAAAATCGTTAAAACCTTCATACATAGTTTTCGTAACAAGTGTTAGGAGAATCAAAGAGCAAGTGTTTAATGCAACCAAGCTCACCAAGAAATTCTAACGTAGACAAGGGCTTTCCTTTCAAGCCAGATTATGACCAGCTAGTCATTATGATCATCAAATATAGGGAAAATGGCATAATTCTTCATATTCATCATGAAATACATTAATGCACTGAGCTAAAAAATGGCCACCAAATTACCTCAATACCAACAAACTCGCACACTGCTTCAAACTGGGTTAGAGCTATTGCCATTTCGGGCTTGTGATTATCATCGTACATTTCTGGGTGCTGCTTGTGCAGAATCACCGCTAGATCTTTGTCTGGATGAGCCTGTATGGACAGCGCCTTTTCCACTGAAAGTACCTAACAAAATACAAGGGAAACATCAAAGAGTTGATCATATGAATCCTTAACAGATCAGAAAGCTGCTGATAAATAAACAAATGGGTCTATGGCTATGAGGAAATCACCAAAGCAGATTTGCTCGATAAATCATAATCGAGGGGGATAACTATGAAAAAGATAACTGTAATTCTCAACCTTTCATCTTAGACTTCTTTCACCGCCTAATTACATCTCCAGCCCAAAATAGCATTACTAGGAATATCAATCGCACTTGTTATTACTGTTGTTATCAGAAAACTCAATTCATACCATAGGACATAGCCAGAATCGCAATAACAAACCAAACATACGCGGATAACCATCAAGGAAATAAATTAAGGATAACATTGCATTTAATCCATTTGCACAGATTCAGCAAAGTTATGGAAGGCACAGCGAAGTACCTCTCCTCGGCGATATTATCCACGTAAAATATCAAGACAATTCCAAATAGGACAAAACTTGAGAATGCGGAAGCTGAAAATGGAAGTTCAACACTATCCGATCCCTGAGATATTCAGAACAAAATAATAAATTGAATGAGGAGGCTAATAGACATACAAAGTAAAGAACAAAGAACAGATGTAATAGAAATGCCGGAGAACTACACTCACAATAATCATATCCCACATGGCAACAGGAAACAGAAAGCAGGTAGCAGAAGCAATAGTTATTGCATGAAGCCGTCTCTTGAGCTGATTCTGCAATAATAAATGAAAAATACTCTCACATTAACTTCAGATAATCAAAATAAAAGCACCAATGCACCTTTAGCGATACACGTCTAGCAGCAACTCTTCTTAATGCTGACAAAATTCCAGCAGAAATGGGAATCAGCATGTCTCGGACTCCAACAATTTCTGACTGGAGCTCAGTCTCAGGACTGTCACTAGATGGTGCTTATGAGTTAAAGTTCCTCATTAGATGGACAAAATGTGCTGATGGAAGAGAATGTGCAAAAACAATTAAAATATTCTCTAGACTAGCATTAGCATGGTATATATTTCTAATTAAAGTAACTCGCTGAGGAAAGGATATAAAAAGGAGAATATGTAGCCGTTGCCCATCCTTGTGACAACAAGTAGAATGATGCCAACATTGCAAGGAGTCCTCCAATCTAGCAAATCCGAGACGAAAATGAGGTTATTAGAAATAGCTGGCAAAAGAAATAGATTAAGCATCCAAAAAGTGAGTGGCCTACTATGGCTCAAGATAACTGAATAACCTTCAGGAAATACAATCAAAACCAACTCGGTGATGCTCAATGGAATTGATTGGTTTTATACAGTAAAACTAAAAACTACAGAAAGAATACCTTTCTCCAAACATTGCCTCTCCTACCAAATAAGACTCCTGATAAAACTCCAAGTACAGCGCCGGAGTACTCGGCCAATATGGCTCTGAAATAAAATGTGGTTATTAGTTCAAGTTATCACCAAGCAAAGGCAAAATGACAAGAAAATCGAAACTTAAGACAAAATCAAGCAGAAGATTATCAGAACAAAATCTCGATAATCTAGTATTTCATCTCAACAATCAATTTTGCATTAGGAGAACCATAAGTGCCATGCTTAGCAGTTACAGTAAGCATAAGCTCTTGTAAAAGTTTCACCCTTTGCATCAATAGTAACTCACAGATCAGAAAGCTGCTGATAAATAAACAAATGGGTCTATGGCTATGAGGAAATCACCAAAGCAGATTTGCTCGATAAATCATAATCGAGGGGGATAACTATGAAAAATATAACTGTAATTCTCGACCTTTCATCTTAGACTTCTTTCACCGCCTAATTACATCTCCAGCCCAAAATAGCATTACTAAGAATATCAATCGCACTTGTTATTACTGTTGTTATCAGAAAACTCAATTCATCGTACCATAGGACAAAGCCAGAATCGCAATAACAAACCAAACATACGCGGATAACACTCAACAATCTCACAATTTATTTACCTTGAAAAGAAAAGGCAGATTCGAACCCCACTTGCCCAAAACCTTATCCCCAAGCATTGGATCTTTTAAAAAAATGGCCCTTGACTCAGTCAATATTAAAAAAATAGCCTTGTTGACGTTTTTTTTTGTCAGTGGCCTTCATTTTAATTAACCGTTAACCATCTTCTTTAAAAGAAATAAATATACGTACACAATCTGTATATATATAAAAGAAACGAAACTATGCACAGCAGCACGTAATAATTACTATACCAACTCAGATCGATTCATCCTTTCTTCTTCATCGTTTCTAAAGAAAAACACAGCCTCGTTTTCGTCACTAAGTCGAACTCGAAGTCTGCGAAACAAGTGTGGAAGGAAAAACCCAGCTCTAACTCTTTACAGTAAGTTTTTTCTTTTTGAATTACGAATTTTTACCCTCCAAATTACGTGAGTTTGTCATTACGTGATGTTTGGCAACGAGAATTTTGAATTTCCAGTCAAAAAGACGAAACTCGTGGTCATGCTTCATGGAACCCGCACATATATTCACAAGGGCCCCATGCAGTAGATCTGGGGCCCCGCGCATGTTTACACGGTCCCCGCACGCTGGTGCAGGGGCCACGCGCACTGGTGCACGGGTCCGCGCGCTAGAGCACGGGACCTGGGCATCAGTTCAAGGGCCCCAGGCGCTGGCGCTGGGGTCCCGCACATCAGTACAGCGCGCGCGCGCAATGGAGCACGGGTCCGTGCGAGCTAGTGCACGGGACCCGGGCATCAATTCAGGGTCCCCAGGCGCTGTGGTCCCGCACATCAGTGCAGGGCGCGCGCGCAATGGAGCACGGGTCCGCGCGCGCTAGTGCACGGGACCCAGGCATCAGTTAAAGGACCCCAGGCGCTGGTGCAGGGGTCCCGCGCATCAGTGCATGGGCAATCCCAGGGCATGGGTCCCGAACACTAAGTCATGGGTCTCGCGCTCTAGAGCTTGGGTCCCATGCGCTGGTGCAGGGGTCCCGTGCTTATATGTTAGGGTTTTCGATAGCTGTTAGGGTTTTCGATAGCTGTTAGGGGTGTGGAAGCTGTTAGGGCTTTAACTATGCCTAGAAATCACGTTAGCAAACACAGCATCCGAAATAACAATTTCGACAACTAGGGTTTTTGCAACCTATTGTTTTCACAAACTAGGGTTTCGCAAGTTGTATTGGTTTCGCAAGTAGGGCTATGGTTCTAATATATTTTACTTTTATTGCAGGGGGTAATCATGACGATCACTAACATTATGTTCCAAGTAGAGGGTCAGTGGATAATTGGCGAGGACAATACCTCGAAGTGGTGTCCTCTTAGATGGCAATCAATCTTGGTCGAGGAGGAAACATGCACGTTAGATGACGTGAAGAATGAGATTGTGAAGGTGTTGTCGCTGTGCAGCAAGAATTCTAAACTCACGTTAAGTACATGCCTAGCGTAGTTTACGATTTCCCACGACCCATCTACATCGAGAATGACTACGGTATACGTGCATACCTTGGTTTTGGTGGTCCACAGTCTAGACCCGTGCTCCATGTTGAGGTTGCGTCCTTTGTCAGTGCCACACCACCACAAGCTCATCTTAATGATGAATCGAATTTCAACGTTGGTCTAATAGAGCAGTGCGAAAATGAGAATGAAGATGATACGTGGAGGGTTACATGGGCGACACATCTAACTACCACTCTTACCATCTTTCTGAATACGAGGGTTTTCAAGAAGATCAAACCGGACCGTGCGAAAATGAGAATGAAGATGATACGTTCGAACAACCCGAGGAACATTATGCTTCGGAAAGTGATAATGACGATGTCACAATGGCGGAGCATAACTCTCCACATGCTGACGACGGCACGTATGGATTTGGGGATGGTTCAAGCATGTTTGTTGGTCAGGAATTTCGGGACAAGAAGGAAGTCAAGGACGTGATCACTAAAGTCGCCCTTGATGCGTGTTTCGAGTTCAAATTGATCCGGTCAAATAAAACCATGTACATAGCGAAATGCGCAACCGAAGGATGCACATGGCGAGTACGAGCTGCACAGAACAAGGACTCCCCTTTTTTCTCAATCCGAACGTATTGCGGCAAGCACACCTGCGGGGTTTCTCATCGTCGCCGTAGACATCGCCAAGGAAGTTCGTCAGTTGTATCACAAGTTCTGTTGGAACATTTCACCGGTCCTAAAAACATTCCGCCACCCAAGTCAATCATGTCGATGATGCAAAACAGGGGAGTAGATGTCTCGTACTACAAGGCTTGGAAAGGCAAACAACTAGCGTCGGACGAATTAGTCGGTAACAGGGACGATTATTACGGTTTACTTCCGGCTACTTGGACCGTTGAGGCAAGCAAACGTTGACAGCATCACAGATTGGGAGATGGACAAACAAATGAGGTTCAAATATATGTTCTTAGCATACGGCGCATGCGTTAGGGGATTTGCATACATGAGGAAAGTCGTATCTATCGATGCAACTTTTTTGAAGGGAAAATATAAAGGAGTTTTGCTCATTGCTACGGCGCAAGATGGTGATTACCATGAATACCCGCTCGCATGGGGTCTTGCTGACTCGGAGGGAATCGAACCTTGGACGTGGTTTCTCACTAGATTGAGTCGTTTCGTACCAGATAGTAGTGAACTCGTCATTATTTCTGACCGAAACCACGGTATAAAGAATGTCGTCCCTGCTGTGTTTCCAAATTCATTTCATGGTTTCTGCGCATGGCACATTCAGCAAAATGTGAAGCAAAATGTGAAGACGAAAACGGCGGACAAGGGTGCGTGCCCCATTTTCTGGCGGGTGGCCAGTGCCTACACCAAGGCCGAGTGCGATGCACATTACAAAGCTCTAGGTAAAACATTCAAGTCGGCGGGTCGATATCTTGACGAGATTGACATGGAACGGTGGACGAGGGCATATTGTCCCAAGTCGAGATATAACATCATGACGACCAATGGATCGAAGTCGATAAATGCGGCTCTACGCGCGGACTGAGAACTTCCAATTATAGGATTGTTGGGCTCAATTCACCGATTAACATCATCTTGGTTCAGTAAGCATCGAAGAGCATGCGAAGCTTCTATCACTTCGAATTCGACGTCGTTTACGCCGAAGGTCGAGTCGATCCTCCGCGAGAATTTCATTGGGTCGCAAAGATTTCACGTATCGGAAGTTGGGCGTCTAACTATAATGTATACGGGCACAACTCGAACGAGGTCGTCGATCTAGAGTTGCGTACGTGCAGCTGTAAGATGCTTGACATCGACCGAATTCCTTGCCCACACGCTATTGCTGCTTGTGGTTATGCCAACGTCGATGTGGGTTCACTGGTCGACCCTTACTACAGCTTGGGATGTTGGAAGTTAGCTTACGAAGGTACTATATGGCCGGTGTCTGAACACATTGAAAGAAGTGTTGAAATGCTGCCACCTCCTCGCGAGAAACAACGTGGAAGACCACAGAAAAATAGGTTGCCTTCTGTTGGCGAATTTAGTAGGAGGTAAAACCTCTAAATTTAGGGTTTTGTAATGTAATAGAATCTAATTATTATTGTTATGAAATGAAAGTTTGTTTAGATTAGCGTAATGATGGTTTTATAATGTAAGAGTTATGATGTGATATTGTTTGAGGTAGCTCGTCTTAATGCCTACTTATGGGACAATCTAGCCCAGTTTGAACTCAAACTCAGAACTTGGAAATTCCAGGGAAGATTCTATAGGAAATGAATTCTCAGTGAAAACCACAAGGTTGAAGAGAGAAAATCATGCACAATTACAAATAAGATCGTTCAATTCTCAAGCCAAAAACATCAAAACCAAATTTCATCTTGAAATGTGTCAGAAGCTGAAAAGCATTTGGACAGCCCATGCTGGGAGATATAACTTGTTCTTCCTACACATTAGTATCACTTACCGGCTGTGGTTGGTTAACCTGGGAATAAAAGCAGACACAGATCTGCAAAAGACACCAAAACAAAATTAATTGAAGTGTTACGAAGAAAAACAACTAACTGAAATACTATTACCGAAGATGTAGAAGCAGATTGTTTCAATGACGATAGTTGAATCAGTAACTAAGCACCAATCTGGATTCGCAACGGATCCGGTTGGGGTTACAAGAATCACAGTCGCCGTTAGAAATGCAACCCCGGATTTGTTGAGTCTTCTGATAACATCTGGTTCGTTAGTCTCGTTGAAATTACTATCTCAGTAGCAGCAATCAGGAAAGCCCTAGGACCAAACAAGACAATTAAAATTCGACTATGTGTGTTAACAAATAAATACTGTAATACCTTGGGAAGCTTAGACCAGCAACACAATATCTAAGAGCTTGATGTGCTTTCTTACTATTTCCTTCTACAATGACCAATATGGCAATGGACATGTTGAGCAATATCAGCAAGCACGATAGAATCCCTAACAAGATAGGAGGAGCTTCTTCAGGCGCAATGCTCTCGATAGCAACAGCTGGAGCTGTCACGTCAGCATTAGGAGCTTCGTCAGGCGCAATGATCTCGACAGCAACGGCTGGAGCTGTCACGTCAGTATTTTGCTGCTGACCTTCGAGAGTTTCTTCATCCATTTCTTCTTCGGCTGTAATGCGAGCTCAAATGCATGGAAATAGCGCGGGAGAGGAATTTCATTTAATACCCAGGTGATGAAGGGTATATTTGTAAATTGAATCCACTTACGAATTATTTTATTTTTTTTGGGGGGGAGGGTGGGGTTGAGAGCTTGGGGATTATTTAAAAAATGGCCTTTGACAACGTCAACGTTAAAAAAATAGCCTCCTAAATGATAAAAGACCAATGTACCCTTACTTACTCTGCGTAAAAGACTATTATACCCTTTTTTAATGGCAATCAACGACAGTTAACGAAAATTACAGATTTTGACAGAGGTTTACTGTAGAATCTGAAAAAGCAAAAGTAAATAAGAAAGAACCCTTTCACTTCACGGGCCCTTTGCAAAATCGATCAAGCTTTCTCCCTTTTCTTCTTCTTCACAGTCGAATTTGAAGCTCAGAATCCATGGCAGTTCAGGCAAGACCCCAAACAGTGAAGGTAATTTCAATTATTTTTCAAAGACCCGTCCTATACAATCGCACGGGACCCTAAATTTAGGCCGCAGGGTACCCGTGCTTGCACAGGCAGGGGCCCGTGTCTTGAATCTCAGGGATCCGTGTGAAAGCGCAGGGGTCCTCCCCAATTAACCCGCGCTGTGACAACTACGGACCCGTGCTTGCTAGCGCTGGGGACCCGTGCGTGCCAGCGCAGGGACCCTGCGACATAGCACGGGGCCCGTGCTTGCTAGCGCAGGGACCCGTGCTCATGTGCGCTGGAGGCCCTAGCTATGCCGCGCTGGGGACCCGTGCGTGCCAGCGCGGGGACCCTGCGACATAGCACGGGGCCCGTGCTTGCTAACGCAGGGACCAGTGCTCATGTGCGCTGGAGACCCTTGCTATGGCACGCTGGGGACGCGTGCACATGAGCACGGGGCCCCGTGCTATGTCGCAGGGTCCCCGTGGCAAGCACGGGCCCCGTGCTATGTTGCAGGGTCCTCGCGCTGGCACGCACGGGTCCTCAGCGCGACATAGCTAGGACCTCCAGCGCACATGAGCACGGGTCCCCGCGCTAGCAAGCACGGGCCCCGTGCTATGTCGCAGGGTCCCCGCGCTGGCACGCACGGGTCCCCAGCGCAGCATAGCAAGGTCTCCGCGCAGCATGGCAGGGGACCGTGCGCGGCGGCCTATCTCATCATAAGCAATTTTCCCGCAGCATTTGTAATTAATTTTTTTCTAATTTGTAGGTTCAATTGAAGAAGCAAATTGCCGGAGGCGACGATGAGAAAGATTACCGGTTACATATCACGTCACGATAGTGCGAAGTGAGCGAGGAGATCGTTGGTTGGCTAAACGAGGATGAACTGGCAGTTTTTACGGAAGGGAGTCCGTTCGGCAGGCTCGTCAACGCTGCCGCGAATTTCAATTTGTCGGCGCAGCTTCACAATCGTGACGAGCTTTGGATGATCATCGGGAAGAAACCGCTCCGTTTTTCAAAAACGAAGTATTGCCTAATCACGGGGCTAAAGTTCGCAGCCGAACCGGCGGTGAACCAAACGGATGAATTCGTCCGTCGTTATTTCCCGAGGAAAACGGCATTGACGCTTAAATTGTCGCACGTTAAGCAGCGGTTGGAGGAGTTGGCTGCCAACCCCACGGTGCGCGTCAATGACGAGAACTTGAAGTTGGCCAACCTGTATTTTGCGGGATACGTCTTGCTGCCCCGACCTTCCAAGAAGGATACCACCCTTCCTTCTTGGATCGTTTATTTAGTCGAGGACTCAGAGGCCTTCGAGCGTTACCCTTGGGGGACCGTGGCTTTCAGAGCGGCACTACGGTCGCTGAAACAAGATTTTGACGATAACAAGGATAGTAAGCTGATCAGTGGATTCGTACATCCACTTCAGGTTAGGGTTTTATATTTGAATGACTTTGTGAGTTTAGGGTTTCGTGTGTTTGCTAAGATTAATTTATTTCTTTGTCTTCAGATATTAGCATATGAATGCATACCGGCCATCGCTGATAAATATGCTGAACTTAGAGAGCGGGAGCATGCGAGGCCGCGTATATGCCGGTGGGTCACGAGGAATTGGCCCCGGAAGGGATGTCCGAAGTTGGTGGATGTTGCGAAGACGGTGGCCGGGTCCGATGTACGAGGTCTACTAGTGCCGATTGGAGAAGAGACACAGGCCGATTATTTTCGGTACAACGACTTTGAGGTCGCTGCGCCACACGACGACGTGTACGATAGGGTGGCGAGCCTACTGATGCAAGGGGTGGAAGTTAGGTGCAGTCGTCGTGCGGTACGACGACATCTTGGCCGGCGGGCGGCAACCGAACCCAATTACGAAGCAGAGTCCGTCCCTCAGCTCTCTATCAGATCACGGCAAGACGAAGAGAGGGGCATGGGCTCTAACTACGAGCCACCGAGGTCGCCGTCCATGCATGGAGGCAACTTCCATACGCCGCCGAGGTCGCCGCCAATGCCAGGGCCATCGTATGACGAATTTGCGCGCCACGTGGACCGACGATTCGATGAATTTAGCAATCGGCTCGACACGTTTAGCAGCGGCTTCGACGCACTTAGCGGTCGGTTCGAGCATCTTCGAGTTTTCGCAATTCCAAGACGGCTTTGCGCAATTCCGAGACAATTACGATCGACGCTCCGACTTCTATGAGGAGCGGTTCAACTCGATGCAAGGTCTGGGTGAAAGCATCGGCGGCGTTGCGTCTCAGTTGCAAGAGCTTCGGGACGATTGGAAGAATTTATTCGGTCCACGTACACATACCGACGACGCGCCTCGTTACGGTAACTACCTTTACCCCTAATTCAAATTTAATACACGCCGTAACTTACAATTTAATATGTATCGTAGACGACGAGGCGACTTCGACTGGGTGGACGCAATTTGCGAGGCGGGATCCACCCAGTTCGAGCGGATGGGGATGGCCGGCAAATGACTATCCATGGAATTATTACGTTCCATCGCAGCAATTGGACGATGGATACGGTGCGCAGAGCGAGACATATTATGAGGTCGACCCATCTACTTGGAGGGGCCTCGACTGGGATCAGTCGATGCTGCAAACTTCGGCGGTTGCGGATCAGTCGACGGTGGCTGATAGGGGTAAAGGTGTGGCCGACGTGACCCCGGAAGGGCGGCAGAGGAATCCGTCCCAGTGGCTGCAGTCGCCGTTCACTGAGCCTCCGTCCACCGGTCAAATGAAAGCGAGTCTATCGGCCGTAGACGTCCATATTTCTAATAAGATCCTGGTGCGGGGGGCCATAGAGAGGGAAATACGGGACTTGGCTGACGACGAGTACAAGGAGTGCTTGGTCGATAAGCATAGACGTGGATGGTTTGAGGATCTATACACGCCAACAAGGTGGCTCGATGACATGGTATGCTCCGTTGAACTATTAATTTTGCAATGAACTATAATTGTAAAGCCTAAGTAATTTTGGTTTTTCAGCATATGAATGAAGCAATGAGAGGGTTCCTGGACATGCAGAAGACCCATGCATTTGCGTCGAAGAATGTTGCGTACATGTCTTACGCATTCAAGACATGTATCGAACTCGATGGCTTCGTAGAAGGAAAAGTCGTAAATGGGATGCTTTCGTTATGGTCCCATTACGCAAGAGGACTTCAGGATGGATGCCCATCGATCTCATGGATGGACGCAGATTGCATCGTCTTCCCCGTGCAAACGATAGCACATTGGGTGCTATGCGTCGCTGATTGGAGGAAGAAGACGATGACGATATACGACTCCGACGAGTCTTGCGACGTGGACATGCGCAGCCTTAACAAAGCATTGGTGCCACTTCAAGTAATCATCCCGGCGATATTGGTCTTCATGGGATGTATCAAGACACGATTTAAGAAATGGAAAGTTGAGCGTCATCCGAGATTCGCCAAACAGCAAGGAAGGTAAGTTTCATTCGTTATTATTTCATTTAAATTTTTTACGACGATTTCTGTATAAGTGTGTAACGTTTCAGGGGAGAATGCGGCGTACATGTGTTGCGAGCGGCAACGAGCCTCATGTTTCGAGGTGACGACGTCTCCAATCTGACACAGCAGGAAATTGTAGATTTTAGGAAATTTCTTACAATTTGTATTTTGCGTAAGAACTGGGGTTCTTGGTTTGGTCCAAAATAGTTGAATGTAATTTTTTTTATTCAAAGTAGTTTAAATAGTTTCTTACAATTTTTTTATTTAAATAATTTTTATGAAAAACCTCGCACGTTGTTGGTTACGTTTGTGTAAATTAAAGAATCTGAATTGATATTAGTGATGACATGACAAGCAATTTTATTGCTAATCGCATCAAATCGACTGTTATGACACTGACAATATAACGAAAAAAGTAACAGACCACTAATTCACAAATGATTGTTGAATATTCAACGCACATAAGCATGGGATCAAGCATTTGAGCACGGGTCCCTTGCTTCAAAACTAGGGACCCCTGCAGTAGTCATTGAGCAAGGGTCCCGCGATTTGATTACACAATTTGATTAAATATTTCTTTTTCGTTACACTGACAAGGCATTGATTACACTGACATTCGCAGAAAATAATAATTTACCAATGATTGTTGACTAGTCAATTAAAATCCGCATGGGTCCGGTATGCTGCGCATGGTCCCAAACTGTAGCGCACGGTCCCTCGCGCATAAGCATGGGTCCGCACACACAAGCACGGGTCCCTCGCGTAATCGCTGGGGCCCCGCGCGTAATCGCTGGTGTCCCGCGCATTAGCTTGCGCGGGTCCATGGGCATGGGCCCCGGACCACAACACTCATGTGCGGGGATCCTGCGATTATTTTCGCGATTTTACACCATATTAAATAATTTCGAAGTTCGATTCATCCTCCATACGAATATAATACGTCATATAATATCATAGCCAACAAAAGTATGGTCTTTTTGCATGTATAAAATACGAGTTTTCGATTGTTACATCCTAACCAAGTCACCAGCATAAGGCAAGTTGTTGTTATGTAAATTAGCTCAATCATTGTCACATTCACCCAGTTCACCAAATTCACATCGAAAACAGTCACCAAATCGTTTAAATTTTTTTTCTGAACATTAACAACATAAGTGAAATTTTTTGGTCAAGATGAATTTTTTTTTCGACAATTTCGTTATGGTTAATTATTTTTGTAAAGATGTACCAAAAAAAATATGTATTTAATTACTGAAATTCTTTTAAACCCGTGCTGTACTTTTTCTTCACACACATCGAAAAGGACACCAGACTTGACAAGGCATTGATTACACCTGCACTCAAAGCTGACATGTATCAGACAAATAGTTGACTGACCAATAATTCAATAATAACTTTGTCTGCAAAAGAAGACCAATAATTGACTACAATTAGGGTTTACACAATTTCCGCACGGGACCGAACTTATGCGCAGGGACCAAGCAAATAAGCACGAGTCCCCGCACATGAGCATGGGTCCCGTGCTTGAAATCAAGGGTCCTTCGCGCAAATGCACGGGTCCCGCACATCCATTAAAATCCTAACTTTAAAATCCTAATGTTACCTTCACGACCCATCAACTTCCACGACCTCATAACCCTTGTCGGTCGAAGCCTTCACGGCATCGACCAACAGCTGAGCCTTCCTACTAACCACCGCCCACACTTCTTCTCGGGCGGCTCGCCTCCTTACTCAACCCTCCCAACGAGCCTCGAAAACTCGGCGACCATGAGAGCCCCCTGAGGAAGCTCCCCGAGGCACACCACATGGTCCGTCGGCTTCGGGCCCCACTCGAGGTGTAATTCCTGGAGACGGGTCATGCCCGCGTCGCCGAAGCTCGGGCTTTCGGTCCATATGCCCGAGTCCACCATAGGCCTGAAGCGGTGTTAAGGCCCAGGAAGTCGGGGGAATGTGTGGCGTCGGGCTCGACGGACCGGTCTGGGTGGGAGGACAGGAACCTGGGCTTGTTTTCGAGGGCTTTTAGCTCGTCTTGGGTCAGCTTTGCGCTGAACCCGTGGAAGGCGTCGTCGTAGGTGTAGACGAGCTTCTCCTCGAGGACGGATGGTGCCTTATAAAGTGAGCTTACGATGGAGCCGTACCAGTGATGTGGGCTCGAGAGGACCTTAGGCATGTGGGATTTGTCCATGTGGATAATGTGTACTGATGATGATGGTGATGAAGAGGAATATGCATACTGAGTGTTATTACATGATATGAAAAAGAAGAAGAACAAACGGGGGAAAACAGAGCATTGAAGTTGGAGAGAGCCATTCAACTGCTGTGAAGGGGAAGGGGTGGCTCAGTTACGGCATATGAGAATGGGCATTTAATGGTTGTCTGTTGTAATAGGACTTGGAATTGAAGCCCGACTATTTTATGGGCCGGCCCGAACCATCGAGGTTGATAATCAAAGGCGATCAAGAGAGCGAGGCATTGACCTCCTTGTCCTTCCTACATAGTAAACGTGTTAGAATATGAAATTGCACTTTGCCAACCATATTATCATCAACGTTTCCCGTGGAAGAAATTGATGGGCATTTATAATGAGAGATTGCATTGCATAATTCCATAAGAAACATACAATCTTCAGATCTTATTCTCCATATTATCATCAACGTTTTATGACTCTTGCGCCTTGTCTTCGTCTCCCTCATTTCGCTACATTTAATTTTCTTTCGTTCTTATACAACTATCGAACGTTTACGAAAAAAATTATTATATAACAGAAGGAACGGTGTCCCGCTCTTGGGCATTTTCTTCCCTCCTATGAAAACGGCGATAGTTCATTGTAGATTTTTGGAGATTGTGCTAAAATCAAATATTAGATAGTATAGAGGACCAATTCATATTTATACATGAAATAAGGGCGGAGATTGTATTTTGCCTGTTACAATGTCAGTCTCCTCGCCTTCGCCCGTGCTTATAAATTAGAGTGCTCAGAGTTCAGATATTATCAAACATTTCACTCCTAAAAGGTTTCAGCTGAAGGTATAGAATGAACAGACGATGCGGTTGATGGTTCTTACGAATCATAACTTGCGATGGACCCCAACATCATGAAGCTCCTCGAAGAAGACGAGGTTCCCATCTTTTTTTTTTTTTTTCTTTTTGCTTTTTGAATTCGTAATTACGGAAATCTCTCGACTCCCGTCAACCCCTGTGCTGGGCTTTTCGACCCCAATTGCAATTCTTGGGTCGCCGGTCTCTTCTGATTCAGTTAGGGTTTTGGCCGTCCGATCTCAGAAATTGATCTGTGAACTTTTGGGAATTTCGGTCTGTTGCTGAGGTTGTCTCGTGCTAGTTATTGTACTTATGAATCCTATTCTCTTTAACAAATTTTCTTTTGCTGAAGTTAAATAGAGAAGTAATTGTATGTTTCACTGTGCCCTGAAAAGTGTCTTGGTTTGGCTTTCTTCGTTCGTTCTGTGACTTGGATTGATTTAGCTATAAGTTATGATCGGAAAAGGATTATCTTTTGTAGTACTTGAATGATTTAAAAGTATGATGACTTTTGCAGGATGAAACAATACATTCTGGAACTGACGTGGACGCATTCACAGCCGAATTGAACAGAGATATTAAGGGAAATACTTCGGCGTCGCAACAGCCACCTGACGGCACTGGTATTTTGTTTTGTTTCCCAATTTAGTTCTTTCGTCTGTCCGAAAATGGTGAATGTATCGTTGTATTTATGAGCTATCAGTAATCTTTCCTCTTATCTTTTTCCAAAAAATCTGTTTTCATATACTTTGGTTGATAATAGTCTGTGCACTAGGTAGGCATATTTATATCATGTATGTATAAATTTTTATTCAAGGATTTTTGTAAGTAGAATCAACTGCTTGGTTGATTATTGGACTTTAGAGTCAGATTCTCCAGAAGCAACATGACTACTCCAGGAACGTTTACATAGCAGACAATCTATAATCATTTTACCGGGAATGTGATTTTTTGTGGTAGTTTTGGGAGATGTTGACAAGTTGTATTGTAGGGTAGTGGTGATAGGTACTTTTTTGGTTTCTGGGAGGTTTCAATTAGTGGAATTTCATGTGTGTATGACTTTGTTTTCTCCGTTGGCTTATTTTCCAAATGCACCAGGCTTAGCTCGGGAAAACAGCCAAAACGCGGAGCATTTTCTTCCACATTGGCAAATGCCCGGCAATGAAGGAATAGATAGTCTCCAAAGCGGGCAAGAAAATATCCGCACGGAGGAAACAGAGCAGCACTAATGGAATTGCGACAACAACATGGCTCAGAACGTGAGAGAAAAGATAACGAACATAACTTGTCGGTGGAATCTGATTCACAACCGCAAGTTGATCAGAATGTTTTCGAATTATCTCAACCTCGTGGTACCCAAACGTCTGAAGAACAAGCTAGGCATGAAGAACAGAACGCAAACCGTAGTAATCAGTTTCCTGGGATGGTTCCAAATACTTCACAGCAGCCAATGCCTGTGGACTCGAGCGTTAAACAGTCTCTGTCGCCCGGTATGGGAAATAAAAACACTACTAACATTGGGCGTCAGCAATGAATCAAGATTCTATGGGGATGGGAATGAGTAACCAACAGGCGAGGACCTCAGGGATGGCAAATCAACAATCCCTGACAGGTGGCAGTCAGCAATCGGGCGGAGCGCTTAAATTGAACAAGCAAGTTCCCTTTGGCTTGTTGCTTCCTATAATACAGCCACAGCTTGACAAGGACAGGGCAATGCAGCTTCACACTCTTTACTTTAAGCTAAAGGTACATTTCAGTTGTTCAAGAGAAATGAGTTATCAGACATCTGACTAACTCTTGTTGTAACCTTGGTGTTCCAGAAAAATGAGATCACTAAAGATGGATTTATCAGACACATGAGTATTGTGGGAGACCAGATGTTAAAAATGGCAGTGTACAAGCTGCAGACTCAAGTTCGTATGTCAATTTTCATGCTAGTATCCAAATTGTGAGTCCTGATCATCATTTCTATCGTACAATGTTTTGTAAGTTAGGTTTCAAAAAATGCTCAAGCTGGCCCTGGTCAATCGCAACCTCATGCCTCTGGGCGAGGTAGTAAAGCTCTTTAGTTGACCAGCTCTGTTCGGTCAAGTATCTTATTCCTTTTTTTTTTCTACAGATTCGGCCAATTCAATTGATGACGGTAGTATTGCGAATTCACATGAGGTGGAAAACCTAGCAACTGCACAGGGACAAGGTGCTTTAGCCCAAGACAGAAAGCATCCTGCCTTCCCAAATCCCAACCCAGGGTCCTAATAAACAGCAAAATATGCACTTTTCTCAAAGCTCGTTCCCTGGAATGGCAACTGGGGGAAGTAACTATCTCACTTTTTCAAGTAATGATGTTCATCTTCAGCGTCTGTTCACAAATGAAGCATTTTAATTAATCACTTGAGACAGTAAAACTACAATGCAGTGAACATGCCTAACAAGATACATCCTGGAGGCCCAACACAACCAAACAGCAACTCACCTTGGGCACCATTGGGTCATGTAAAGCCAGAACCATTTGATCACTCCAATGAACAAAATAAAACCCTTTTTTCTTCACCACGGGGTTTGTCTTCTGGCCCTGTAAGGCCAGCCAATGTCGTTCCAGGGAAATTTAGAGATGAATCCTTTGATATGCAGCAGCCATCTCGAACGGGGCTTGCTTCTTGCCAGCGAACACGGCTTCCTCACCCATTTCAAGCCAGATCGAAACTAATATTCTGGTATTTTATGATCTTCCTATACATTCTTTGGTAGAAAAGCGTCTCTGTCCTTTTGCAGAACATATTCGTTGGGTCTTTTTTGGAGCTTTTCTTGTTTATTAATTAGACTTCCTGTTATAACAGTTTATTAGTATTTTCCCAATTCAGATTATCGGTCTTGGATCTAATCCTAATTCGGATAAGCTTCTTGATTTCTATAGTTCCAATTTCTCTTGTTTTAATGCAGTCATTTATTAATCGTAAATGCAAAATTGTATTTAATATTCATTTAATAACCATGATTTAATTATATGTATATATATAATATATCGGCGTATTGTAACTTTTTTTTTATCCTTCAGTCAAATAATCGGATGAATTCTTTGACGTCTCCCATTGGGTCTGGAAATATCTCAAAGTCGGCGCCCCCGAGGAAACCTGTACCTGGCCAGAAAAGGCCTAGGGAAACGCCCGGTTCTTCACCTCCTAGGTGAGTCCACGTGAATTATATGATTCAATCGTATTTGTCTCTCCGTTCCCTATTTAATTCTTTTGATTTAATAGTAAGAAGCAAAAAGCGCCTGGAGCCCTTTCGGACCAAAGCATCGAGCATCTCAACCAGTGAGCGGAGTCGATCTGAAGGTATTGGCAACCTAAAGAATTTGTCGCTTGGATTTGAACATTATGAAATTGAATTGCTATAAATGTAAATTTTTTCCATCAGACCTTCATGGGCTTTGTGCCCTTTCTTATTTTTTGTGAAAAAAAAATATATAAAGAGGAGGAGGAACACCTGCTTTATGTTCCCAAGGAAGGTAGTCGTGTGTCAGAGGCATCACGTCGAGTTGTTCAATAATAAGAAGAAAGAATTATTTTGAACAAAGGCCCCCTTCAGAAGATGTTGGTAGAAACAAGTTAGTATTCCACTAAGTATTGTACTTGTTTGATTATCTTGATTGAATCTATCGTCATAATTCTTGGACAGTGGCAAAGCATGGCCTGAAGAACATTGGAAGCGACGTGGAGCGATGCTTATCATTGGTAAGACTGTCTGTTTATTTAACTTTAATGCTTATGATAAGTTTGTGACTCTTTTCTTGTTTGTTAAATTTTTGAAGTGCGTGGAGGAGAGACTGCGTGGTCTTATAACTAATCTCATCAGAACGTCCAAAGAGAGACATGATATAGAAAAGCACAGGCACAAATGTGTTGTAACCTCAGATATCAGGGAAAAAACACGCTCTATCAACAACAAAGCCCGCGAGGAGTGGGAAAAGAAACAAGCCGAGACCGAAAAATCGCAAGACCCAAACGAAGTAAACCTTCTCTGTTTGTACATATTTGTAGCTTATTACCAATGCCAAGAGAGCCTGCAATATTACTCTGCCCTTTTCTTTATGTAATGAACAGCCGGATGAAGCTAATGGAGTCGATGACAAGGAAAGAGACGAAGCACGTGCGAAGCTAACCAAGGTACCGAATGAAGGCTGCATAGATTTCTTACAAGTTCATGCAAGTGGTAATAAAAAAAAAAGACTCTTCTTAAGAATCTTGTTTCTCGTCTTTGCTGTAGGCTAACAAGGAAGAAGATGACAAAATGCGTGCAACAACTGCAAATGTCGCGGTTCGAGCTGCAACTGGCGCCAGTGATATGCTTTCCCGATGGCAGTCAATGGTCGAGGCCAAGCAAAAGCAAGGAGGAGCAACCGATGCTTCATCTTCGGATGCTTCGCAGCCTGGTAGGATTTGCCGAAGAAGGCCTCCCTCGCCTCCAAGAAGAACGCAAGGGAGGGTAAAGATGCAGAAAAGCGTGGTCCTTTAGCTGCTTCAACTACCCCCTGTGAGTTATTTATCGATGTTTATGGCCTCGAAATCTCTGAATTATATTTTTGTAGTGCTGTATATTTGGGGGAGTGGCATTTTAAGGATGCATAAATTAGGGGGTGGCAATTTTAGGACAATTAGCTTCGAAACTGTAGCAACTCGAGGAGACTTGCAATTGTTGGCCAATGAGTTTCAAAACTGAAGCAGTTTCGAGCACAATAAGTTTCAAACTTCTGGTGTTAGTTGTCCTCAAGTTGCTTCAGTTTTGAAACTTAGTATACTAAAATTGCAACTCTTAGTTCAAGCGTTCAGAAATTGCTTCGATTTTGAAACACGTTGATTTGGATTGTTCCTATAAAGCCACCGCACGTAACGTACATGCAATTAAAACCTTCTCATCAATGGTCTATAGTGCAAAAAGTCGAGTTTTTTACGTATGATGAACCCCCATTTTCTTACCATTTTTCTCCCTTACGACATCGGTGAGGAAAAATGCAAGGCCCCAGGCGGTGGTTCCTCGAGTGGCTCGAACCATCTCAGTCAAGGACGTGCTTGCGGTCTTAGAAAGGGAGCCTCAAATGACGAAATCGACACTGCTCTATCGCCTATATAATCAGACCACAAATGCTGACGATGACAGCAATAAACAGTAAATGATTTGATCTGACTTTATAGGACTAATGGAGTAGTACAAGCTGCAGACTCAAATTCGCATGTCAATTTTCATGCATTAGTATCCAAATTGTGAGTCCTGATCATGATTTCTATCGTACAATGTTTTGAGTTAGGTTTCAAGAAATGCTCAAGCTGGCCCTGGTCAATCGCAACCTCATGCCTCTGGGCGAGGTAGTAAAGCTCTTTAGTTGACCAGCTCTGTGTTTCAAATATCTTATTCCGACTTTGGCTTCTTTTTTTCTACAGATTCGAGCAATTCAATCGATGAAAAGTGCAACACATGAGGTGGAAAACCAAGCAACTTCACAGGGACAGGTTGCTTTAGCACAAGACAGAAAGAATCCCTCCTTCCCAACCCAAGGTCCTAATAAACAGCAAACTATGCACTTTTCTCAAAGTTCATCTCCTGGAATGGCAACGGGGGAAGTAACTATCGTACTTTTTCAAGTAATAATGATCAATCTTCAGCCTTCTATTCACAAAATGAAGCTGTAACTAATCACTTGGGACATTAACACCAAACCATGAATGCAGTGAACATTCCTAACAAGATACAGCCTGGAACCATTTGATGAAAGCAGTCTCTCTCTCTCTCGCTCTCTCTCTCTCTCTCTCTCTCTCAGGTATTGGATTTGGATCGATTGTCTGTTTCTCAGATTGATTTCATCATTGTGAATTTGTTGGTTGGTCGCTGCAATAATCAGCTCATCTCTTGGGTTTCTTCCGATCGTTCGTTCCTTGCTTCAAACTTTGGTTTCAGTTCATTTTTTTTCCTGTGCATATTGCTACTCTTTCAGATTATCTGTGGACCCTTTTTATGATCCTCTAGAAAGTTGCTCCATCGACCCTCATTGCTGGTCAATTCCTCGCCTTTCTCTACTACGATCTTTTTCGTGTTTTCCTTCAGCTTCATGATCATGGGATTTGAAGATCTAAGTAGCTGCCCAAGAAGCTAAAGAGTATAATATAAGCTTTTCATCTGTGATGTTGAATGCATATTGGTTGCTTTCTTTCTATCCTTTCAACGCACTCGTTTTCTTACTATAACTTCGGTGCAATGCTTCAGTTGTCTGAAGCTTGCAACTGTCTCTAGTATTCTTACATTGTCAACGCTTCAATTTTGATGGGCCGATGTTTTCAGATTCACCAAAGAAGTAGAAAACAACTCATGTGAATAAGCAATGGAAGGGCAGAAAAGCTCCATCCCAAGCTGCGATCATGGCTCAATCGAGCAATTCTTCACCACATATCCCATGGAATAGCGTGGGAAATCACCATTCCGAGCACATAGTTTCGACTCTACATCACTCCATCGGCGAACCAAGTTTAAGTTCCGGGGAAGGCCAAGTCAGCAAAGGTGCTTTTCGTCCATACGAGCCAACGAACAGTAACAATGGCAAACAAATCGATCGCCTGGAGATGTCCACAAATTCCCGCGATAGCTCTGACGGTGGTTCACACTTCGTGTAAGAGAAAAGCAGTGTAAGCAACTCACGTTGGGCCTTCTTCTTCCGGGACTTCAATTTCGGACCTTTATCATCTTAGGCCGAGTTCTCCAAGAAACGTGAGATTACGTACTGATGCCTCGCCCCATGAAGATCATGTTTTTGAGGGGACAACCTTAAATCTTGCAGTTGTTGAAGGCGTATGTGAATCTTCTTCAGTTTCTCGGGCTATGGATCTTTCCCTGCCAATCCCTTCTCAAGAACCTTCGAATGTGGGCATAAATGGCGGAAGCAATGGAAGTAGCAGTAGTCTTGCGATTAGTGGACCTTCTTATGGAACGGCGTTGAGTAGAGATACTCGTTCTTACATTGAGAGGTTAGAGATTTCAAGAAGGGCCTTTTTGGCAGCGTTGGGTGATGAAGCTGAAGGCCAAAGAGATGGAAGTAATAGTTTAATAATACGAGGATCTTCTTCTTCTCCTCATTCTTCGTTTTCATTACATGGAAACACTAGCTTTGATCAGCGTAATCTCGACGGATTAATGTCTGAGGTACGTCGAAAGTTTTAATCCTTCTTTTTTTGTATTTTGTGGTACTTTGTAGTAAGTTTCTCTTGATTGGTTTTATTAGAGATTTCGTGGGATCTTTTCCACGTTCTTGTTTGAATATGTATGATATCTGTGCAGTTAACCAATGATTTCTTCTTCTTGAATGTTTTTCGGTCCAAAGCTATAGACTTGATCGTTCTTGTTCGAAATTCATATCTCTGTTAGTACTTCCCTTACAATCCAAGCATTTGTTTCTTTTAAGTTCTTACATATTCTCAAGCTCATTTTTCTTTTTTCAATTTGAGAAACTATCTCAAGAGATGCAATGCTAATCGACACCTTCTCCTCCCATACTTTTTAACAGATTCGCCAAATGCTCGATCACATGGAAAGCCGAGAAGGTCTGAGGTTTGAGGTCGGTTTTTCTTGCCCGCTATATTTTCCATCTTAAATTCTCCGACCATAGACATAAACAACAAATCTCGTTTTTCTGTGTAATAAAAGGAAGCGAGTCGTTCATATTCGAAATGGTCGATTTGAACGACCGTCACCGCGATATGAGGATGGATGTGGACGACATGTCTTACGAGGTTTGCGGACAGAAAAAAAAAAAAAAAAGACAACATATTATACACCGCCCTTATTTTGTTTTGGCTTGTTTTAGTCCTACATACTTTTTTGGGGTAGTGGCATTTTAATGGTGCCTAAATTGGAGGTGTTGAGGACATCTAAATATGTTTCAATTTTACGACAGTAAATTTCAAAATTCTGGCATTAATTGTCCTTAAACTGCTTCAATTTTCAAATTTACTGCCCGAAAACTACGACCCTTTAATTTAGGTGTCCTCGAATTGCCTCAGTTTTGAAGCTTAGTGTCCTAAATTAGCAACATAGAATCCAGGCGTCACCACCCGGAATATGCAGTACTGAAAAAATAATTGAACGCTTCGTTTTCCCTCATCTAACGTATAATTTTTGAAATAATTTTTTTTTCCAGGAATTGTTGGAGCTCGGGGAACAGATAGGCAACGTATGCATGGGATTGAAAGAAGGGACCATATCGATCCATCTGAAGCAGCGCAAGTTTGCAGAGATAAAACAGTCCGAGGTCGAAAGGGAGCCGTGCAGCATCTGTCGTGTAAGAAGCGCTCTCCCTCGTCGAATTTGTTAGCCTTACAGTTTTCTTTTTCGTGGAATAAATTCATTCTTTTTCTTCGAACGATTTTCTGATAGGAAGAATACGTCGAAGGGGAAGACGTCGGTAAGCTTGACTGCGGCCACGATTTTCACACGGATTGTGTGAAGCAGTGGCTTATGCTGAAGAACTTGTGCCCCGTTTGCAAGACGACGGGATTGAATTGCGCCGCGGATGAATGAAAGTTCTGTATCTTTTTCGCCCCAAGTATTTTTTTTTTCAACTTCATCGTTGTTTGATCTGTGTTTTGGATTCGTATGCTGAGTTTTCATGCTCTGAACATTTCATGTCCTCGTGAAGATGGCAATAAAATATGGTGGGCTTGGATTTATTGTTCGTTAATTTTTTGTATGAAAAATTAAATGAAGTCAAAAGTCAACGAAATTTAAGAAAAATTAGGATAGAATAGACTTATTTTATACAAAAGGCAGAGAATTTCGATTATTTTGTCAAGATTTCTAGCGAGGGAAAAAAATCATCAGAATATTCTACGAAGGGCATTTCCTCCGTACAAAAATTACTACAACTCTCTATGCTATTCCGACGTATCGATTTCGATACCCAATGGGGGCACCTCTCTTTTTCTTACGCAGCACCTCTCTTTTTGTCTCATCCCTCTTCTTTCACATGCAACAACGTTTCTCCGCTGAGTTCTAGGCGAAGCTCGATTGTCGAAACTATGGAGGCTGCTAGGGTTTGGAAGGGTATTGTAGTAATTTCATTTGCGCTGCTGAGCGTGCGAGCCGCCGCCGCCGCCGTTGAGAACGTTTTGACTTTGGATCACTCGAATTTCACGGATGTTGTGTCCAAACACAGCTTCATCGTCGTCGAATTCTACGCTCCATGGTATGTATGTATGTAGTAATAATTCGTATCCGCCATTGAAAAAAAAAAAGGCGTTCGTTTACTCGATTTTTAATCTCCAGTTCGCTCTTGAGCTCATCAGATTCATGTCTTCCTTTCTATTGCAACCCTTCAAGTCGACCGTCCTGAAAGTGCCACCCCTCCTAACTTGCAGGGCGAAATCTAAGCCAAAGCTTTATTTAGACGTTGATATCAAACCTATCAAACCCTTCGTTTTGGACGGACATGAAGGCCTGTTGAAGCCGTTCATAAGGTCGGAGCCCGTCCCCGAGACGGACGACGAGCCCGTCAAGGTGGTGGTCCGCGACCCCCTCGAGGAGTTGGTCTTTCGACTCGGGAAAGAACGTTCTGATAGAGTTCTACGCGCCGTGGTGCGGGCACTGCAAGAACCTCGCCGGCGAACAACGTCCAGGGATTCCCGACGGTGTACTTCAGGTCCTCGAGCGGCGACATGGCGACCTGCGACGGAGACAGGACGAAGGATGACATCATCGAGTTCATTGAGAGGAATTGAGACAAGAAACTTGTCACCGGCGTTGGTCCTAAGGTTGTTGAGTCTGGCGATGATGGCGTTAAGGATGAGCTGTGAAACGTGGGCTTTCTTTGTGTTCGCGTTTTTTCTGTTCTCTTTTTCTATTTAATTTGGGGAGTTTGCTAGTGCTGCTCTCTGTGTGTTTAGGGCAGGATGTTTTTTTTTGGGTGAATTATGGTAATAGTTTTCGTATAATGTTGGGATGCCCGAAAAGCGAAAATGCCACCCCCTAACTTCCTAACTTAAAAATTACTAAAATGAACTGACTTGTAAAATCACATGTACATAAGGATATGAGTAATGAATGATCTTTGGCAGCATTCGAGTGGGTAATAAATAAAATATACGAATTTCAAGTTCGGCTGTGGACCCAACAGTCAAATAAAAAAAGCCTAAGATCGATCCAATGAAAGCCGAGCATGCAAACAAATCGACAGTTATCAGATAACCTAACGATCAAAGTCGTCGCTTACTCGGGCACAGCTAAGCTCGCCATGTACGTCAAGTATATGCTCCACACGTAAGCAAACGAACTATTCACCAAGGGCTGCATCCCAGAAAAAAAAAAGAAAATATAAGGATGTAATAAGCAATTTGCTACCAAATGTAAATGCAAAGGCCTCGACTGTAATAATAACCTGGAGATGAACGGGGACAACTTTATACGTGAGGAAATCACACAGTGGCCAGTACATAAGACCGTTCATTAACGTAGGAATCAAATCTCTTCTTAGCCTCGTGAAAATCTCATCCTTGTTTTCGCCTAACACAGCAAAATTGAAGTGATTAGAATGGAACAAAATGTTCAAGATGATGACATCTTCCTTGTTTCCTTACAAACCTTGAAGAGCAGCGTTGTAAGAGAAGAAGGCGCCGTTGATGATTGGCCCGAGAACGAGCTGTCCCATGGCGATTTTCTTTAAGGTACAAATAACATCCCTATTCGGCAGTAACCTCGCTACGAAATTGAACCATAAGTGCTGCGAAGGGCCTAAGATTATCAGCCCGAATGTGGATATCCTCATCGTCCTTAACGGATCCCAATTCGAGCCTGGCTCCATCGTAATCACCTGAACATTTGTTAATATCAATCGATGGAAGAGCTGATATCAAAGCCAGAAAATGATACACGCTTCAAGAATGGGCAACCAATTTACCATTTTTACAAGAAAGAGCAAAGGAGACTTTCTTGCAATTGAAGAAGCAGCAAATCAAAGCCAATTCACCTGACAAGTGACGTCAGCGGCGGCGTAAATTACGGCGGATGAGACGGCTTTGGTGAGAAGTGGGCGCGTTTCTAGCATGCCCAAGTACCAACACAGGCCCCATTTACCGCGATTCGAAGAATGCGAACAATAGCAGTTTTTCTGAGATTTTCCGAATAGCGTAGGCGGCCGAAACGGCGTCGTTCGGGTACTCAATCGGTGGTGAATATGGTGCCGAATTGGGAAGTACGTTCGGCATTGCTGGTTGTACGGCGCAGATACGTCGCGCCGAAGGGCGGCCCGTTTGGTGAGGCTGAAAATGAAACGAAACCTCATTCTTTCGTATGTTCTACTAATCCTAGGTTAGTAGATTGGGAGTAGTTATAGAGATTAATTGACAATTTTGTCTCTTATCGGGGAACAAAGAACAATATTATAAATTACGTAAAAGGAAAGTATCTTTAATTACAAATGAGGCCCTAAGCTATAGCCATTTGTTTTGAAGTTTTATGCATTTCTGAAATTGTATTATGGACATAGATATTTCGGAACTTCTTTAATTAATAGAATCGGTAGAATAAATTACCATTATATTCTCAAATACAATTTCATGTTATAAATATTCATAAAATATAGCTTTCAATATATTATATTGATAAAATTAGCCAAATTATCTAAACATTATCAAACGGAAAATTGTCCAAAAGCTACTCAAATTATTTTCTAAATTTTAGTTGATCGTACTATTTTTATAACTCCTGTGCCATATGTCTTCGTCTTCCTCATTTTGCTACATTTAATTTTCTTTCGTTATTATGCAACTATCGAGCGTTTACAAAAAGACGAAATAGTATAAAGCAGAATGAACGGTGTCCCGCTCGGGCATTGCTCCCTCCGCTGAATACGGCGATCGTTCATTGCTAGATTTTTGGAGATTGTGCTAAAATCAAACATTAGAAGTACAGAGGACCAATTCATATTTATACATGAAATAAGGGCGGAGATTGTATTTTGCCTGTTACATTACAATGTCAGTCGCCTCGCCTTCGCCTGGATGTTTTTGTTAAATAGGATTACTTTTGTGTGAAATTAAAAAAAGAGGATTCTAGGTTTTCTAATTAAAAAAAAGGGATTGGGTGTTTTAAAAAAAAAAATCGAAGTGTTTGATTATCATTTTGATCCGCTCGACTGAAATTTCATGTCGAAATGAGATTTTAATCGATGGGTTCGTGATCTTACATGTATTAACCCCAAATCTGGTGAAATTTCGTGTTTTTGAGCTTGAAATCGACGTTTTCGAGTAAAAAACGATTTATTCGAATATTTTATTCGAACTATTCGAGTGAATTCGAATAGAAAAATAACACTTATTCGAGTAAAAAAAAATTCGAATTAAAAATTCGAATTAATATTTTTCAATTCGAGTTTTTTTTTACTCGAATCGATTAATTCGAATAAATTCGAATTAAAAAAAAATTATTCGAATTAATTCGAATTTTTTAATTATTCGAATAAATGCTACTTAAGTTGGGGTATTTCAGTAATTTTCGGTCCGTTCCCTTTTGTTTAATTAAAATAGGAAACGTTCCCTTTTGTTAAAAGAACCCCTTGGCCTGTGCTTATAAATTAGAGAGCTCAGAGTTCAGATATTATCAAACATTTCACTCCTAAAAGGTTTTTCAGCTGAAGGTACAGAATGAACAGACGATACGGTTGATGGTAATCTCTTCTAGATCGATCGTTCTTGCGAATCAGAACTTGCGATGGACCCCAACATAATGAAGCTCCTCGAAGAAGACGAGGTTCCCATATATTTTTTGTTCTCTTTTTGCTGTTTGAATTCGTAATTACGGAAATCTCTCTACTCCCCTCGCAACCCCTATGCTGGGTTTTTCGACCCCAATTGCAATTCTTGGGTCGCCGATCTCTTCTGATTCAGTTAGGGTTTTGGCCGTCCGATCTGAAATTGATCTTTGAACTTCTGGAATTTTGGTCTGTTGCCGAGGTTGTCTCGTGCTAGTTATTGTACTTATGAATCCTATTCTCTTGAACAAATTTGCTTTTGTTGAAGTTAAATAGAGAAGTAATTGTATGTTTCTCTGTGCCCTGAAAAGTGTCTTGGTTTGGCTTTCTTCGTTGGTTCTGTGACTTGGGTCGATTTAGCTATAAGCTATACTTGGAAAAGGATTATATTTTGTAGTACTTTAATCTTTTAAAAGTATGATGACTTTTGCAGGATGAAACAATGCATTCTGGAGCTGACGTGGATGCATTCACAGCTGAATTGAATAGAGATATTGAGGGAAATACTTCGACGTCGCAACAGCCACGCGACGGAACTGGTATTTTGTATTGTTTCCCAATTTAGTTCTTTTGTTCTGTCCGAAAATGGTGAATGTATCGTTGTATTTATGAGCTATCAGTTATCTTTTCCTCTTATCTTTTTCCAAAAAATCTGTTTTCATATACTTTGGTTGATAATAGTCTGTGCACTAGGTAGGCATATTTATATCATGTACGTATAAATTTTTATTCAAGGATTTTGTTAAGTAGAATCAACTGCTTGGTTGATTATTGGACGTTAGAGTCAGATTACACCTGGAACGTTTAAATAGCAGACAATCTATAATCATTTTACTGGGATTGTGAATTTTTGTGGAACGTTTGGGAGATGGCGTCATGTTATTTGACAAGTTGTATTGTAGGGTAGTGGAGATAGGTTCCTTTTTTGTTTCTGGGAGGTTTCGATTAGTTGAATTCATGTGTGATGACTTTGTTTTCTCCGTGGCTTATTTTCCAAATGCACCAGGCTTTGCTCGAGGAAACAGCCAGAACGCGGAGCATTTTCTTCCGCATTGGCAAATTCCCGGCCATGAAGGAATAGATGGTCTCCAAAGCGGGCAAGAAATATGCGCACGGAGGAAACAGAGCAGCACTCATCTCAAATGGAGTCGCAACAACAACATGGCTCAGAACGTGAGAGAAAGGATAACGAACATAACTTGCCTGTGGAATCTGATACACAACCGCAAGTCGATCAGAATGTTTTCGACTTATCTCAACCTCGTGGTACCCCTGAAGAACAAGCTAGGCATGAAGAACAGAGCGCAAACCGTAGTAATCAGTTTCCTGGGACGGTTCCAAATACATCACAGCAGCCAATGCCTGTGGACTCGAGCGTTGAACAGTCTTTGTCGCCCGGTATGGGAAATAAAAACACTACTAACATTGGGACGTCAGCAATGAATCAAGATTCTATGGGGATGGGAATGAGTAACCAACAGGCGAGGACCTCAGGGATGGCAAATCAACAATCCCTGACAGGTGGCAGTCAGCAATCGGGCGGAGCGCTTAAATTGAACAAGCAAGTTCCCTTTGGCTTGTTGCTTCCTATAATACAGCCACAGCTTGACAAGGACAGGGCAATGCAGCTTCACACTCTTTACTTTAAGCTAAAGGTACATTTCAGTTGTTCAAGAGAAATGAGTTATCAGACATCTGACTAACTCTTGTTGTAACCTTGGTGTTCCAGAAAAATGAGATCACTAAAGATGGATTTATCAGACACATGAGTATTGTGGGAGACCAGATGTTAAAAATGGCAGTGTACAAGCTGCAGACTCAAGTTCGTATGTCAATTTTCATGCTAGTATCCAAATTGTGAGTCCTGATCATCATTTCTATCGTACAATGTTTTGTAAGTTAGGTTTCAAAAAATGCTCAAGCTGGCCCTGGTCAATCGCAACCTCATGCCTCTGGGCGAGGTAGTAAAGCTCTTTAGTTGACCAGCTCTGTTCGTTCAAGTATCTTATTCCCACACTTTGGCTTCTTTTATTTTCTACAGATTTGACCAATTCAATTGATGACAGTAGTATCGCGAATTCACATGAGGTGGAAAACCTAGCAACTGCACAGGGACAAGGCCCTTTAGCCCAAGACAGAAAGCATCCCGCCTTCCCAACCCAGGGTCCTAATAAACAGCAAAATATGCACTTTTCTCAAAGTTCCTTTCCTGGAATGGCAACTGGGGGAAGTAACTATCCTACTTTTTCAAGTAATAATGTTCATCTTCAGTGTCTATTCACCAATGAAGCATTTTAACTAATCACTTGAGACATTAACACCAAACCATCAATGCAGTGAACATGCCTAACAAGATACAACCTGGAGGCCAAACACAACCAAACAGCAACTGACCTTGGGCACCATTGGGTCATGTAAAGCCAGAACCATTTGATCTCTCCAATGAACAAAATAAAACCCTTTTTTCTTCACCACGGGGTTTGTCTTCTGACCCTGTAAGGCCAGGCAGTGTCGTTCCAGGGAAATTTAGAGATGAATCCTTTGATATGCAGCAGCCATCTCGAACGGGGCTTGCTTCGCGCTTGCCAACGAACACGGCTTCCTCACCCATTTCAAGCCAGATCGAAACTAATATTCTGGTATTTTGTGATCTTCGTATACATTCTTTGGTAGAAAGGCGTCTCTGTCCTTTTGCAGAACATATTCGTTGGGTTTTTTTTGGAGCTTTTCTTGTTTATTAATTAAACTTCCTGTTATAACAGTATATTAGTATTTTCGCAAAATCGGTCTTGGATCTAATCCTAATTCGGATAAGCTTCTTGATTACAAAACCAACATTTCTATAGTTCCAATTTCTCATGTTTTACTGCAGTCATTTATTAATCGTAAATGCAAATTGTATTTGATGTTGTTCTTTTAATAACCAACCATGATTTAATATATATATATATATATATATATATATATATATATATATAATACATCGGCGTATTGTAACTTTTTTTTATCCTTCTGTCAAATAATCGGATGAATTCTTTGACGTCTCCCATTGGGTCTGGAAATATCTCAAAGTCGGCGCCCGCGAAGAAACCTGTACCTGGCCAGAAAAGGCCTATGGAAACGCCCGGTTCTTCACCTCCTAGGTGAGTCCACGTGAATAATATGATTCAATCGTATTTGTCTCTTTCGCTATTTAATTCTTTTGATTTTAATAGTAAGAAGCAAAAAGCGCCTGGAGCCCTTTCGGACCAAAGCATCGAGCATCTCAACGATGTTACGGCAGTGAGCGGAGTCGATCTGAAGGTATTGTTAACCTAAAGAATTTGTCGCTTGGATTTGAACATTATGAAATTGAATTGGTATAAATGTAAATTTTTTCCATCAGACCTTCATGGGGTTTGTGCCCTTTCTTAACATTTGTGAAAAAAAAAATATAAATAGGAGGAGGAGGAACACCTGCTTTCTGTTCCCAAGGAAGGTAGCCGTGTGTCAGAGGTATCACGTCGAGTTGTTCAAGAAGAAGAAGAAAGAATTATTTTGAACAAAGGCCCCCTTTCAGAAGATGTTGGTAGAAACAAGTTAGTATTCCACTAAGTATTGTACTTGTTTGATTATCTTGATTGAATCTGTACATGAGAGGCTTGTTTCTTGTCACCGAAGTTCAAATCTTTTGTGATAATTCCTGGACAGTGGCAAAGCATGGCCTGAAGAACATTGGAAGTGACGTTGAGCGATGCTTATCATTGGTAAGATTGTCTGTTTATTTAACTTTAATGCTTATGATAAGTTTGTGACTCTTTTCTTGTTTTTTAAATTTTGAAGTGCGTGGAGGAGAGACTGCGTGGTCTTATAACTAATCTCATCAGAACGTCCAAACAGAGACATGATATAGAAAAGCACAGGGACAAATGTGTTGTAACCTCGGATATCAGGGAAAAAATACGCTCTATCAACAAGAGAGCCCGAGAGGAGTGGGAAAAGAAACAAGCCGAAACCGAAAAATCGCAAGACCCAAACGAAGTAAGCCTTCTCTGTTTGTCCATATTTGTTGCTTATTACCAATGCCAAGAGAGCCTGCAATATTACTCTGCCCTTTTCTTTATGTAATGTACAACCCGATGAAGCTAATGGAGTCGATGACAAGGAAAGACACGAAGCTCGTGCGAAGCTAACCAAGGTACCGAATGAAGCCTGCATATATTTCTTACAAGTTCATGCAAGTGGTAATAAAAAAAAATACTCTTCCTAAGAATCTTGTTTCTCGTCTTTGCCGTAGGCTAACAAGGAAGAAGATGACAAAATGCGTGCAACAGCGCAAATGTCGCGGTTCGAGCTGCAACTGGCGTCACTGATATGGTTTCCCGATGGCAGTCAATGGTCGAGGCCAAGCAAAAGCAAGGAGGAGCAACCGATGCTTCATCTTCAGATGCTTCGCAGCCTGGTAAGGATTTGCCGAAGAAGGCCTCCCTCGCCTCCAAGAAGAACGCAAGGGAGGGTAAAGATGCAGAAAAGCGCGGTCCTTTAGCTGCTTCAACTACCCCCTGTGAGTTATTTATCGATGTTTATGGCCTCGAAATCTCTGAATTATATTTTTTTTAGTGCTGTATATTTGGGGGAGTGGCATTTTAAGGATGCATAAATTGGGGGTGGCAATTTTAGGACAAGTAGCTTCGAAACTGTAGCAATTTGAGGACACTTAAATTTTGCAATTGGTGGGCGATGAGTGTCAGAAGACTCAAAACTGAAGCAGTTTTGAGCACAATAAGTTTCAAACTTCTGGCGTTAGTTGTCCTCAAGTTGCTTCAATTTTGAAACTTAGTATACTAAAATTGCAACTTTTAGTTCAAGCGTTCAGAAATTGCTTCGATTTTGAAACACGTTGATTTGGATTGTTCCTATAAAGCCACCGCACGTAACGTACATGATAAAAATGCAATTAAAGCCTTCTCATCAATGGTCTATAGTGCAAAAAGTCGAGTTTTTTAGGTATGATGAACCCCCATTTTTCTTACCATTTTTCTCCCTTACGACAGCATCGCTGAGGAAAAATGTAAGGCCCCAGGCGGTGGTTCCTCGAGTGGCTCGAACCATCTCAGTCAAGGACGTGCTTGCGGTCTTAGAAAGGGAGCCTCAAATGACGAAATCGCCACTGCTCTATCGCCTATATAATCAGACCACAAATGCTGACGATGAAAACGATAAACATTAAATGATCTGACTTCATAGGACTAATGTAAGTTGCTGCAGTTTCTCCCTGATTTGATTTGAATCCAAATATTGGTACTTATTTTTTAGTTTGAATCCTTTTGTATACAGAAAAAACTCGAAATCATGGCTGAGTTTGCTTGCACCTAGATTGACATCTTTTTTTTTATGTTTTTCCTTTTATCGTGCCAATGCTTTTTATTACCAAAGAATCTGTACAATACGGTAGAAAAAGCTTAATGAATGTCCTCGTAATCTACACTCATATCACTTCCCACAGAGAGGCACCATCACATCAAGTAGTGCTGACAATAGACAATCTAAGCTTAACTTCCTCGTACAAACAAAAAAATATCCTAGTAATCTCCGAAGAATCTAATCTTTTACTACAAGAATCCTCTTTTGAACTACTTCCAAAAGGGCTTCTGTGAAAAGCAAGCGGATCTTGGAACAGAGAGACCTCTTCATCATTAATCTTGAAACAGAGCGTCCACGTTGTTGAGCTGGAAATCAAGAACAACGTCGTCTACTTCGCTCCAATTGTTAATCATTACCAATGCATTATTTGTTTCATACAAATAAAAATTTGTTTGAATCCTACTAACTAACTTGATGACGACGACGAGTAAGGAGTTTGGCAGGCGTGGAGATGTTTCGCCACTTCATCGTTTTTTATTATTAAGAGTAGGAGAAAGCTACGCTTACACTGCAAGCAGAATTCTTATATTAATTTTCTTGTAGAATAGAATAACCATCACCGTCACCGCTAAATAAAAAAAAATATAATATAGATATTCTTACAAACTGAACGTGATAAAAAGTCACATATTATATAGTCAATAATATCACGGAAAAACAATTAACAAGGTGGTGCCTTAGTCGTTGTCGTCGTCTTCTCATCATCGGGCGGCGGCAAATGAAGGGCCGCGGCGGCGCATATCAAGGCAATGGTCAAAAGCACAGAGACCGAAATGAGTAAATGCATGGGAAACGTCATGGCCTCGACGAGGTCCATGGTGAAGAATCGAGTGACGAAGAAGACGGACGCAATGTTGATGGCGACGCGCAGGCGTAAGCCCATGGCCTGAATTTCCTCGGGAAGGAGGCTTCTAGTAAGTAGGCATCCCAACGGGCCCCACGACCAAGCATACGCAACCACGTACACCGCAACGGCTCCAACCACCATCCACGTACCACCAACTCTGAGGACGACGAATAATGTGATGATTACCTGTTTCACTTCATCATCAACTAATAATTAATAATAGTAAAGTTGATGAATATATATACAAAATATAGTAAAGTTGATTACCTGTTTCACTTCATCGAACGTACTCTCGGCAAAATGGAGGATAATCATCCGAGAAATTCCGAAGTTTCATACAAAATAAAAAGAGCCACACAGATATGCCGAACCAGTGGGCGAAACTCGGTAGTAACAAAGCCAAGATGAACCTTTTATCATCCCAAGCAATCATTCTGAGCAAATTAAGAAACAAATTGGCCCCCACAACCCCACAACTGATACCTTGTGAAAGGAATGCCACAACCCTTATGCGGCATCCAACCTCCGATCCATGTATAGCTACTACCTTTACGCCATCAAAGAGACTGAACTTATATGTGATATATATGTATATGTAATATTTTTATGTATATATACATACCTGTATGGCAATTCCTGTGCCAATGCTAAAGATGATCTTACAGAATGGAAGATTGGCAGCAACAGAGTAACAGAAAAAGCTGGCGAGCATTACCTTTGTGTCTGCATGGAAGCGGAGTATTGTGACTGCTAATGCAGATGCAAATGCCACAGAATACATATAATCCGATGAAGCAAAGGGATTGGAGAGGTCCACTCTTTCGTAGTATTTATTCGGAACCAACATTTTTTCTACCTAACCAAGGCATGGAAATCAAACCACCTGCGCAACCATCAACAAAATACAATAATCAGATTATATATATATATATATATGTTATAGGTATGCTGTATGTACCTGTGATTCCAATGTTGTATCCGATTGAAAGGCCAACGAGTGCAACATAGATCAATATCATGGATTGGAAAGGCATGTGGAGTTTTCCATCGACGCCACGAACGAGGAATAAATATAATAATGGTTCCGCTTTCGTTGTTTGTACAGTGTTGTTATTAGTTCCACTGAACGATTCTGCTGCTCCTTTATGACCATTACCACCATCATCGTGTTTTCGTTCATTGTTTGCTTAACTTGGCTTGTTGGCTTTTCTGACGACGACATCTCTGCCTGCGGAACTAATGAACGAATTATATAATTTTTTTTTTGTAACAACAAAATCTTTTCCTTTTTCTCCAGAATCAGATGTATTTATATGATGAATATATGGCAGGCAAGAATTTTCCACGTGCATCTTCGATATCCTATATATATATATATATATATATATATCAAAGATTCGAACCTTTACGTCTGTCAACAAGAGTTGTCTATATGGATCCTTGATATGGATAAATATATTTCCTTGAATTAGATGCGCCACTTGTTTATTGGCATTTTCTTAGGGATTTAAGCGATCAGAAGAACTTTCCAAGTGTCATGACTGAGGCAATCTTTGATACACATATATATATATATATATTTATTACATATTCACGCCCAAAACAATCAAAAGGCAAATCTTACCAGTAGTGCCATCTGTTTTCAATATACGAATCAAAATACGTATTTCCGCCCCAAATTCAAATTATTGCCTAAACTCGTCCTGACACTAGGAGAGCCTGCTCGTATGATATGGCGGCCGGTTATGGCGTATGATATGACGACAACGACGACGACGAATATATAATGATCCCCAACTATAAATTAAAAAGCAAGAATTAGACAAATATATAATGATCCCCAACTCAACAGTTTATTCTTACAAACCCTTGTCTCATCGACCCCTAATTTGCTGTGCAAGCCTGTGCGAGACGAGAGAAGTACCTAAATAGTGTTATTTAGAGAATCAAATTACAAAACTAGTTGAGTTTTTATTAGTATTACAAAACTAATCGACTTTTTGAATTCCTACTATTATTATTTTCATTTCTACCACAAAAATGATTTTAAATTGAAATAATGGAGATAATATATTCTTACTAATTTGAATTTTCATTAAAGGGGTCGTGATGGAAGCCTCTTTTTCATTTGGTACACAATCTTCATTTATGAAAAAGACAAAAATTGGGCATAATCGAACATGATGATATTTAGATAAAATAGATCGATAGATTCACAAGAAATGTTCAAGGATAATGTTGATAGTCGTAAAACTTTCCGGAGAATTAGATCATCTTCACTAGATTACGGTTATTTGAATATTTTGAGGATTATGTTTTTTTAAAATTTATTTATGCGTTAATACTACTTTTCAAACATTAAACAAAGATAATGATTGTTATAATAACAATAATATAATTTAATTGAAAGTGACATATTTTATTCACGTCTAAATTTATTCTATACAGGTTAATTTTTTGTCATTAAAAACTGAGTTGTGGTGACTTATATAATTTTCGGTCGTTATGTTACTAACTTAAAATAATAACTGTGACAATATTGTAATTTTAAAAAAATTTGTGGCGAAAAATGAAAAGAATAATAGTTAAAGCTAAAAAGTTTATTAGTTTTGTACTAGTTTTAATAACACAACTAGTTTTGTAAATAGATACTCAAAATAACACTATTTACGTAATTCTCTTTGTGCGAGACCATCTTTAGCGTAGGGATGTACGGGGCCAACAATCAGAGCCCACAATGTTTTATCGATCAATTGGATTTTCCCCTGAGCATCGTGTCAAGTAAAGGCTCAACGTATTGGGGTTAATGAATGTACACAATAGCTGTTACATGATTTCACCAGTATAATGTTTGCATTGAGTGCGGCACTTTTCAATCTTGAGAATGAAGAACGATGAACGTGCAGTTCTCATTATTAACAAATTCCTCATATTCGACAAAGACACCACAAAGAAACCATAGATAAAGTTTACATCTTTTCTCACAATACGTTCCCATATGGCACTTTGTTCTCTGAAGAGGCTTGTAGGTCGCTAGTATGTAAATCCAATAAACTTAACATAACAGAGACAACAGAATCAACCGTAAGTAATGACGAAAAATATGAAGATCCTTGAATATGTTTGAAGGATTTGAAATAATCAACGAGCATTGTAATTACGAATAAAAATGCAACTAAAGAATGAAAATAGGTATTGAGCTCATATAGGGATGTCAACGGGGCGGGGCGGGGCCGGGGATTAGATCCCCATCCCCGTCCCCGCGTCGACGGGGAATCCCCATCCCCGTCCCCGCGAACTTAACGGGGAAAAGTTCGTCCCCATCCCCATCCCCGTCGGGTCCCCGGCCCCGCGGGGATTCCCCGTCCCCACGATTTTTCTAAAAAAAATTTGTATTTTCATTATAATATAAATTGAAAATATTATTTATACTATATTGTAAATAATATTTATATTATAATTATAAAATAATGAGTAAAGAATATTATTTTAAACTATAATTATATAAACTATGTATAAAAATATTATTTAGATATTAATTTAAATTATAATATTTTATTTAAATAATATTAATGGCGGGGACGGGGCAGGGATCCCCACGGGGCGGGGACTATGATCCCCGTCCCCGCCTACGGGGACAAAAAATTCCCCATCCCCGCCTTGCGGGGATTAAAATTCCGGGATTCCCCGCCCCGTTCGGCGCGGATCCTCGCGGGGACGGGGAATCCCCGCCCCATTGACAAGCCTAAGCTCATAGTACCCGAAGCCCCATTTATTTAATGATCTCCATGAGCTCCATCATCCTTTGTGATCTGAGTATATTAATGCGTTTATTGTAGCAATTTTGTGAGATATAATAGAGTATTCTCAATTGTTTCTCGTTTTTATATGCTCTATTTACACTTATTTGCACATTGTAGGACCTTAGGACGGCTATCGGGCAAAAATGATCGAGAACGAGGCAAAACGGACAAGTTATGAAGCTGCAGTAGAGTGTCACGGCCGTGACAAGAGGCAGAAAAGGAAGTCAAGCGATGCAGAGCACAGTCACGGCCGTGAAGCCCGCCTGAAAAGTAGCAACGGACTAAAAAACTCATATCTCTCAATCTGGACCTCAGATTGAGAATCCCTTTGGTCAGAATCAAGATTGGCAAGTCTTCTATCTATGGGTAAAATTTCAGGTCAATTGGACATCGTTTACCCCTCCATCTGAGAGAAATACGAAACTTTCACAAAGCTGTTGAAAGTGTCACGGCCGTGACACTACTGCACGAGGCCAGTGAGCTCATTTTGTGCCCTGAGAGTGTCACGGCCGCGACGGATCATGTCCCAGGCCGTGAAGGTGTCGAATTTCACTATAAAAGCCCAATTTTAACTCAGAAAGGGGGGAACTGCTTCCAGATCTCAACCTAACATATCAGAGACGAAAGAGAGCCGTCAAGAACAGAGAAACACCCCCAGAAGCACAAGAGACGGATTAACAACGCTTTCACGCCGAATTGAACAAAAAGAGAACCTTCCCCCGAGACCATACCAGATATCAACCCTAAACCCTCAAGAGACGAAAAAGAGCCAAAAAGAACAGGCAATTCCATCCCGGAGCGCAAGAGACGGATCAACGCAGCAATCACGCCGAAGTAAACGAAGAACGAAGATTCACCCACAATTCTATCCCTAATCCACCATCAATCATGAGTCTTCCTTCTCTGTTTTCTATTTCTTTCGTTGTTCTCCCGTCTATTATGAGTAGTTAATTCCCTTATGTGTTTGGGAGTAGATGAACGCTAGGATTATTTAAGACATATGCTTATCATGACTTGCGTATTCTGACTATTTATCGTTCTATGAATTTGTTTCTTCGCTTTAATATGTTTATGTGTTAAAGTGAATGTATGGATTTCGAGTATAGGGCGAAAGCAAATACTCGATCCTCGTCGTTAGTAATTACTGCCCCACGAGCGTTTAAGGCGACAGCAAACTCGTGAGCGGGTAGGAAATTACTGCGATATAATCAAGAATTAAGTAGGAGCGAGAATTCATTGTCTTAGTCAATAATACCTAGCGGGATTCGAATCCCGAGCACATCTATATCATCTGAATCCACTCATATCAGTTTAAGTCGTGTTCTCTCAGTTTCTCGTTGCCTTATGATTGATCTGTTAGGATAATTCGTAGTATAAAAATCTATCCAATTTATTTAGACTAAATATCTAGTCGATAGGTCACTACTAGTAATCAATTTATTTCTTATGTTCGATACTTGTTTACTCACTTTACTGCACTACAAACGATAGGTTCACTGCCTATCGCACGTTGGTGATAGTAATTAGGTATTCATTTTATATTATCACTTGTCCCACTTGCAAATTATATTAGCACACCACGTGTCGATTATGATAGGATAGGCATCACAGGTCTTCGAATCCATCATAGGTCCATCGACTTGAGGTTTAACAATTGAAGCCTACAAATAATGAAAATCTACAGATAACGGTATTGAATCATTCACAATAGCCCTCTCTCCTCTTGTATTAAATATTGAAGGTAGCCACATAGATTAGTCAGCATGAAAGTTAACCTATTCAGCAGAGCTTTAATCAAGAATTTGCTAAACGAAGCTTACATACCACTAGGAGAGTGAGTAAACAATGAAAAGGTCCTGAAATTGACCGAAATCTGAACAGGTCGTTTGCCATCATCTTTGGTTCTCACCTTGTTGACTGAAAGAAAAATGAAGAACATAAGTGTAAATTTTCGAAAGGCGATAAAGGTGGGTGCATAGCATACTGAAATCTTGCCGCAATAGTGCGAAATAAATCAAAATTATTCTTATTATTACCAAATGTCTTCAATAAACGGGTGCCGCCCTTCAATCCGACAAACGCCTACAACTGGTTGAGGCTCTTGGTCGATAAGTTCGCCTTTACCTTCCTCTTCGCCTACTATCTACTCTCCACCGCCGCCGAAGTATAAATTCCTGAAGAGCGTTCCATTTTGGTTTGTGTGTGTGTGAAGTGTGGGTGTTATGGTGTAGGTGGGTAGTTTTTAGGGTAAATTACTTATCAGGCCCTGTCAGAAACTAAACTTCCTTATCATTACTCCTGAAAATATTTCTTCCTTAGCAGTACCCATCTGCAAAAGTTGAATACCCCAAAAAGTAAACGGACGAAATACCCTTTTTCTGAAATTAAACTAGACATCATACCAACTGTTTTATATATTATACCAACTGCTATTCTAATTATACCAACTGTTATCATTATTATACCAATTGATATAGTGTACAATTCTATTGGTATAATTACGACAACAGTTGGTGTAATTTCTACAATTTCTGGTACAATAGTAACTCAGTTGGTATAACGTCCAATTTCACTGTATAAAATTAAAATAACAGGTATAATAACGAAAATAGATGGTATAATTTCTACATTTGTGGTATAATTTCAAAATCAGTTGGTATAACGTCCAATTTCACTGTATAAAATTAAAATAACTGTATAATAACGAAAAGAGATGGTATAATTTCAATAATTTCTGGTATAATTTCAAAATCAATTGGTATGACGTCCAATTTCACTGTGAAATTAAAAACTGGTATAATAACACAAACAGATGGTATAATTTCTACAATTTCTGGTATAATTTCAAGGTCAGTTGGTAAAACGTCCAATTTCACTATATAAAATTAAAATAACTGGTATAATAACGAAAATAGATGATATAATTTCTACAATTTGTTGTATAATTTCAAAATCAGTTGGTATAACGTCCAATTTCACTGTATAAAATTAAAATAACTGGTATAATAACGAAAAGAGATGGTATAATTTCAACAATTTCTGGTATAATTTCAAAACCAGTTGGTAGACGTCCAATTTCACTGTAAAATTAAAATAACTGGTATAATAACACAAACAGATGGTATAATTTCTACAATTTCTGGTATAATTTCAAGATCAGTTGGTATAACGTCCAATTTCACTGTATAAAATAAAAATAACTGGTATAATAACGCAAACAGATGGTATAATTTCTACAATTTAATTTCAAAATCAGTTGGTATAAATGTCCAATTCGCTGTATAAAATTATAAAACGTTAATTACTTGTACGATAACCAAAACAGATGGTATAATTTTTATAATTTCTGGTATAATTTCGAAATCAGTTAGTATAAATATCCAATTTGAAGTGTGAGACAGGGTATTTTTGACTTTTTAACCCTGAAAAGACCTTTTTAGGTACTGAACAGAAGAAATTTTCTTATGGATACTTATAAGGAAGAAATAATTCGAGGGGTATTTAAGAGGAATGTGAAAACTCAAAAGGTACTGATAAGGAATTAACCCTAGTTTTTAATAATCTAGTTGGTTTCTTAATTAAACCTTTTTTATTTGTTAAATATATTTGAAAATGAATTAGGACTGATGTGACAGGATTATAAGATTCATACATTTCTATTTATATATAAGATAAGATATATTTGATAATGAAGCAGACATGTGGCAGCATTATAAGATTCCTACATTTCTATTTATATATAAGATATAAGATAAGATAGGATAAGATAACAATGATATATGCTTTTATTACAATTAAGTCCCTACTCTCTTGAGAAAATTACAATTAAGTACTAAATGAAGACAATTACATAAATCGAGCACAATCTATGTATCCGAACAATTTTCCCTTTGTGCTAGTCTTACTTTAGCGCTCCGTTTGTGTTAGGAATATTTAAAGGGTAATAACCGTATCAGTCCCACTTGAAGTTTAAGCTTCCTCTTAAATACCACTCGAATGATTTATTCCTGATCAGTACCTATCTGTGAAAAGTTTCCTATTCCCCAAATATTGAAATGACGGAAATAACCTTTCTTTACAATTGCAAAACAATTTTCAGAATATTATACCATCAGACGCGATTATTCTACCAACAAAAGATGTTATTATACCACAAAAGAAATATACTATTTTACCAATAGACATAGTTATTATACCAACAGTGGACATTATCATAGTAAAATTTAAGAGTATTACACCAACAAATGTCAAAATTATACTAAGAAATATGAGTTATCATACGAATTGATCTTTCTACATTATATCAACAAAGACGAAAATTATACCATCAAAATCCAAAATTTCACCAACAAAATATTAAAATTGTACCTAAAAATCGTTAATTATACCATATGTTATCAATATTATACCAGTAAATAATGTAATTTTAAATTATTGTTAAATCTGAAATACTCAAATTATGCCACAAAGACCGACAATTATACCAACAAACACGAAAATTTAACCATAAAAATATTCTGAAAATTATACCAGTAGAGCGTAATATTATACCAACAAACCAATTAATTACATTATGATTTTTCAATCCAATTTCTGACATTTATACTAACAGAATTTGATATTATACCAACTGTTTCAGTTATTGTAGTTAAAAACACTATATATGGAATTATACTCACAGACATCAACATTATACCAACAAATCAACTTTATACCGAAAAAGAATTGCAGAATTTTACCATTATATGTGGAAATTGTACCGAAATACCAACTAATTATACCACGAAACCTCAATAGAATTATACCAGTAAATAACGTAATTTTAATTTCGTTACCACATTACGCCAACAAACTCAATTATAATTTTATTATTTTCCAACCAATTCCTTATTATACCAACGATTGTGATTATTATATCATCAACACGAGCTATTATACCAACAAAGACTAAATGACTGTTTGGCTATTATTGTACCAACAAAGAAACCAATTATACTAACCTCATTATTTATCATACCAACAATACATTTTTAAAAAATTATGATATTCGATAGTAATTGTGATTATTATACCAACAAACTCAACTATAATTTTATCATTTTTCGAACCAATTCTTGACCATTATATTATACCAACAATATCGAAACCAACAAATGATTGATTATTTCACCAACAAATTATTATACCAAAAATTTACATTATTACCAAATAATCATTTTATTTTAGCAATATTAAAGTTAAAAACGTTCTTAAGCATTATAATAATCATAATGTCATAAGCATCATATAATATAGTTAAAGTTAACACGTCGTGAATAATTAAAACAACTAACAAGAGTTATCAAGGTAGTTTGGAGAACAATAATTTCATTAACAATAATCAAGCTCATCAAGTCGTCATCATCCAAGAATCGAAGCGACCATTATCACTATATGATAACTTACTCTTCCATTACGAAAATACATATAGTTGATTACATACCTAATAAGTGAACTAATCTTTATGCCTTACCAACTTTCTTCACATTTGGAACGAGCAACTACTATTATTATCATAGACATTCATTTCTTGTTTGGTCGCTTTAATGTTTGGGATCACCATATTCGTTTGTTAGTATATTAGAAAACTTTCGAAGATCACAAAGTTTTAAAAAAGTATTTGTTGTGTTGGTAAGATAAATATTGCTACTAGAAATTATACCAGAAATTGTACAAATTATACCATCTATTTTGGTTATCGTACAAGTAATTAACGTTTTATAATTTTATACAACGAATTGGACATTTATACCAACTGATTATGAAATTATACCAGAAATTGTAGAAATTATACCATCTGTTTGCATTATTATACCATTTATTTTAATTTTATACAGCGAATTGGACATTTATACCAACTGTTTATGAAATTATACCAGAAATTGTAGAATATACCATCTGGTTGCGCTAGTATACCAGTTATTTTAATTTTATACAGTGAAATTGGACGTTATACCAACTGATTTTTAAATTATACCAGAAATTCTAGAAATTATACCATCTGTTTGTGTTATTATAATTTTACAGTGAAATTGGACGTCATACCAACTGATTTTGAAATTATACCAGAAATTGTTGAAACTATACCATCTCTTTTCGTTATTATACCAGTTATTTTAATTTTATACAGTGAAATTGGACGTTATACCAACTTATTTTGAAATTATACCACAAATTGTAGAAATTATACCATCTATTTTCGTTATTATACTAGTTATTTTAATTTTATACAGTGAAATTGGTGTTATACCAACTGATTTTACTATTGTACCAGAAATTGTAGAAATCTTACCAACTGTTGTCGTAATTATACCAACAGAATTGTACACTATATCAATTGGGTCCTCTAATTGTAAAATAATCTTGTGTATGGGTAGGATAACCAATTGTATTAGTATAATTAGATCTTTTATTGGTATAATAATTGTTATAATCATTCAGTATTTGTTGGTATAATAACCAAAACTATTGGTATAATCGTATCATGTGTTGGTATATTTATATGCACATTTAGTCAAATATACGGTGGTATGATAAACAAGTTTTTTCGTACGATGTTATACAATGTAATTCGGGTAGAATAACTAAAACAGTTGGTATAATGCGATCTCTTGTTGGTATAATAGTCAGAAATTGAATGGAAAAATAATAATATAAACATGAGTTTATTGGTATAATAATTGAATTTATTGGTATAATTATTTGAATAGTTGTTGGTATAATATTCCCTTTTGTTGGTATAATATCTGCCGTTCGTGGTATGATGTGCAAAGATTATTTCATATATAAAAATTATAATAACACTATTTGTTGGTATAATAGTAATAACAATTGGTATAATAATTTTAAATTTGACTTGGTATAAAAATTGAAACAATTGGTATAATATCTATTTTTATTGGTAGAATTATATGTTCGATTTTGGGTATAATTAGTTGTTTTCATGGTATAATACTTGCTACATGTGATGTAATAATCTGAAAGTTTTTTAAATCCTTAAGGAAGGGTTATTTTCGTCTTTTCAAGCGTTTGGGGTATTAAACAGGAAAATTTTAACAGAATGGTACTAAACAGGAAGAAATAATTCCAGGAGTATTTAAGAGGAAGTTTAAACTTCAAGTGGGACTGATAAGGAATTTACCCTATTTTAAATTGGTTGTCTGTTGTAATAGGACTTGGAATTTGAAGACCGACTGTTTTATGGGCGAGAGTAGTTTACGTATGATAGGGCCTATATTTTCTTCCATAGAGCAAAGTACTCGGCGAGAAAAAATCATAGCAAGTGAAGCGACAAATATAGGCCATAGTTTACGTATGACAGGGCGTGCCAAAAGAACACGTGTAGCCGAACATGCGATGAAGAAGATAGAAACAGCATTTAACAGGGAAAGCTGGCAAGCACCATCGCTATCATATTAATCTCAAGGCCGTAACAGGTTAAACATGTTTTCCATCCAAAACTTCAAGTAAACTTTCAATGACGTCTTCTGCATTTCGAACCTCTCCTGTTTTAAGGCAAGAATCGTTTCTTATTCCATTTGTTACTCTCCTTCATGCTTCCCCAGATGTAACTAAATGACTAATGAGTATCTTCTAGTGTTGCCATTGTCTCTAGTTTTAGTGGCACGCAAATCCTTAGAGGATTGTGAATCGTCACGAGACGAAGATGTCCGAGATTTTTTCTCCCTAACTTTGACGCAGAAGTGATAAGTGGAATTTATATTGTATTTTATACCCCGTAAAAGCGTATTATCGTGTTATTTATTTTAATTTTCCTCGAATATCATGCGTACTACGTTTATATTTGATTTTTGACAGATATTGGGAGAAAGAATTAGAACCGGGAATATTTGGGCTCGAATTAATTTGAGGAATCGTCGAACCAAATGTCGGCCCAAAAACAATTGGGCCGAAGAATAAATTCAGCCTATAAGTTCCAATCCCATTTGAAACATTAAGGCCCAAGACTATCTCAACCCATTTACACTTTTTAGCCCATGAGACCATGGGAGATAAGGGAAGGGAAGCCTAATGAGGGAACGATTCTTATACATACAATACACACGTACACTCTTGGGATGAAAAAAAGTCATGGCGTGCAGCCCTTGGAAACCACACCGCCGAATCCAAACTTACGAAGATTTGGAGATCTCCAACATTTACAAGAAAGTCTGCTCGAGGTGGCCACGATTGGAAAAAAGATACACAATTCACTCCTTATATACATAAAGCAGGAGGTCTTAACGAGGACGAGACCATATACACGCATACACATCACTAAAAGCTCACGTTCGAGGCCACCCGAAGCAATATTTGGCAGAACAACGAAACACGACACCGCGGAGGAATCGAGCTCGCTGCTCTTGGTGCTGCTCGGGGCTGAAATTTCATCACAGAGGAACATCGACGAAGCTCTCAACTCTCACCAAGGAAGGCGCTGCTGACCAGCTCTAACTCAAGGAACATCTAAGCGAGGTAGTTGTGTGTAGGCAAGATTGGGCTGCATGCGTGTTAGGAGCCAGCAAGGGGGCATCAACGTGATTATCGTGTGCATTCGCAACTCGCCCACCATCTGCTCGACGAAATTCCTCAACGAAGGAAGGCAAAATTCAGGGAAGAAAATATATTTTTCTCGTTGTTATTTACGCTTCTCTCGCGTTGATGTCTCATATGAGTAGTTAAATCTTGTCGTATTTGAGATTAGATAAACCCTAGCGATATCGTACGTGTGTTTAAAGTATTATTGGTATGCTTTTTATTATGACTCGGTTACGATATATGCTATTATTTTGATTATGTCTATGTGGTCGAAATAATTATTGGGAAATCGATCGCTACGCTCGAGAGAGGGGCGACGATTAGACCACTCGTAAACGAGCGGAATAAACTCATCGCTAGATATAGGTTGAACTAACCCGCCGGATTAGAGTCAAATCTAATAGCGGGATTCATCGTTATTTATTGCGGTCTGCGATTAAATAAGTTATGGAAGCTTGTCCAGCTATTTAAGACGTAGATTAGTTGTTACGAGTCGAAGCGAGTAAGCGCAGTTTCGCCCAATCGTAGAAACTCGTATACATACCATAGGAATCCTCACGGTCTAATAATTAGCTAAAATATATAGCATGTTTGACGGTCGATCGAGCTAGGGGGATTCGAAGTCTCAAATACGTTCGCTTCCATAAAGTCGTTCCAACCTCATTATCGCTATTTCATATTTATCGTTTGTTTAGTTTATCGGCATTTTTATTTTATCAATCCAAAAATATTTACTAGAATATTTAAACGACGGTTTTCTAAAGTATATAGTTCCTTTGGGTTCGATACTCGAATACTTGCCACTTCTATACTATTTTCGATAGGTACACTTGCCTGTTGAGCGTAGGATAGTTCGTCGATATTCGTTTTATTTTTATTACTCGATCCGCTCGATCAAGAAGCATCACTAGATTCAGACAAAGTCGGCTGATTACCGTCACAAATTAGGTAAATCTTCTGTAGAAATAAACAACGGACATGGTTCCCGCAAACCACCTTCATTCTTATAGAGTCAGGCAGCGAAAGACATTGTACTGGAGAGTACATGCAGCAATGACAAGTACTTTGCTCTGAGTTCAGCTTCAATGCCTGCAAGGTTTTCTTCATAGACTTGTAATCCAAGGAAAATAGAAAAGTTATGGTTCTTTTGTCCAGGAAACATTTTAGCCAACTTAGCCTACAAAGAATATTCGACTGGCACAAGGAACCCCGTATAGATTAAGAATGACTTTGAAGGGCTTTTGGATGTTTTTGGCATCAGAGAACAGAAAATGAGATCAAGGTGATACAGAAGACCGAGTGCACTTATTGGAGATAGTGAAGCATAGAAAGTATTAGAAATCGAGAAGTCCGTCCTAAAACCAATTGGTAATAGGAGGAGAAACCTCTTATATATATAGCGGCTCTTAGAGCTTGAATTAGTCGATGTGGGACGAAACCACTTTTTATAATCTCAACACGCCCCCTCACGTGTGGCATGCTGGCCTAACACGTGGGCATATAAATTGGGTGAGGGTGAGCAAAATCGAACTCGCTCTGATACCATATTTGAAATCGATGGGTCCTTCCTAAAACTAATTGGTAATAGGAGGAGAAAGTCTCTTATATATATAGCGGCTGTTGATCGAGGACCGCCGTTAGACTCGCATTTGGACGTGCTTCCAGTGTATGTGACCCTCGTGAATTGATTCGATCAGTCTTGAGCTCAATCGAAGCGAAAACAGAGCAAACACACACACGAAAACACAAATTTAACGTGGTTCGGCTGAAACTTCAACCTACGTCCACGGAACCGAGCTTCTTTTCCATTAACCACCAACACGAAAGTTACAGAGCCCTATCTCGCCTACAACTCTCGTGCTTACACCTCACCGTGGTTTTCACTCTACAAGAAGATATAAGCTCGGAAAGATAGCTAGTCGAAACTATCAATGCTGATATTTATAAGCTGAACTTCACACCTAACGCATGTCGCGCGCTCAATCTTGACCGTTCCTTAGATCTGATCCGACGCTCTGTAGCTTGCCACGTCTCCCATGCCTTTGTGCGTGATAGTGCAAGTATCTCATGTGCTTTTATAAGTGAAATAACAACTTCACTTAGAACCGTCCGATCTTCGATCCATCGGTCGAGATCTATCATCCGCGCCATCTCCATTGCTTCAATCTCAGCCATTGATCAAGTTCGCGCCTCATCTAACGATCAACGTTTAATCTCTTCTCTTCAGACTTGATCCGTCCGATTTAGCGCGAAGGATCCGACGACCCTTGTTCAACGCGACCATCTCTTCAGCTCATCTTCATTTCAGACTTCAGTTTCGACCCTGCTCCGACCGGCCGCCTTCTCTGGCCATTTTCGGCGTCTCCAATGAGTCTCAGGCTCGCTAACCCCAATAGCGGCTCTTAGAGCTTGAATTAGTCGATGTGGAACGAAACCCACCTTTTATAATCTCAACAGAAAGTGAGACAAACAAGATTTGTTTCGCTGTGCGAAATTAGAAATCATTGAATAAAGCCCACTATTCCCAATTGCAAAGATTTTGAATCGTCCGCTTTCATGTATTTGCTTTGCCTTCTTTGGTAGCTATAAAGTTGCATGGCAATCATGATTGCAAGCGAACCCATATATTTTCCAACATTGAGGCCTTGACATACTAGCCAAAGCATAAGTAAAGATCGAATTTTCTTGATATCCACTTCTCAAAAGAGACGAAGATACTCAATATGTAAATGAAAATAAAAACTGTGGTTGCATATACTTTGGTTGCAAGTACCTTTCCAAGTTTCCAGTTTACATATGCAAAAGCCACATTGAAAATGTGCTCACAGCCCACGAGAGAATGAAGACAAGAAGCAACCCATTCAACTGGTGCAACCGAAACAAGGAAGGGAAAGCATATAAAATGTATCCAACATATGCAAGTAATCCGAATGCACATATACTCGCAAAATGGAAGCTCCAGTAAGAGAGAGCAAACAAGGATATCTGTCATATGCAAAGCTGAAAGTTACGAACTGACGCATTATTATATGTCAAAAGACATTAGACATAAACCATTTGATTCTTCGAGCGTCTAATGAATCTAGAGAAAGGATATGAGGAGCTCAGTAACTTCTAACGACGTACCGGGAAGGCAAAGTGAACCAGTCCAGTTGATACTGAAAAATCTAGAAACTCTTCCCCTTAATATAATATTGGTGTGCCTTTCACCAGATCTGCAAATCCGGGTAGAAATCACAGGTTTTTGAAAAGGCCATTGCATGACCTTCAGAGTAACACACGGATCAAAATAATTATTCCTCTGCATATAAGACAAAAAGGAAAAAGTACGCCCTATGTGTAAAAATAAATGTCAGCACGAAGAAGTTTGTCTGTAACTTCTTACAAAAAAGAACGCAAAGCTACGTATGTATTTTGTTATGTGAAAACGAACCCAGAACGACTATTGCACTGCCAGAGAGTTGTGTTAATTGGTTCACCAGCGTGATTAAAGGAAAATGGGTGGAAAATACTATTCGTACGCCATCAGCATTGCTAATATAATCTAGAGCAATAAACAAATCAGATACGAAATATTTACCTCAACTGTCGCACGAAAAAGGAATTTCTGGAGGGATGAAGTTGTTCGGTTAAGCTGTCTTGAGTCGTAGACATGATGAACTCCATGTCTTCTAAATCATGTTTCACACAAGAGAGCTGCACAAGTGTGTCTGATGATTGGTTAATTATAAACAAACCCGCCCCCTGGCACCAGTTGGCTTGTATTTAGAGCTTAGACTAATGAAATGAATTTTTCATTTAAGATTTATAATCAACTAATAATTAAGAATTGTCTAGTTACTCTAGTAACTTTCTCCATTGAAAAATATCTTTCAGTTTTTACCCGTAGTATAGCAGAAGGCCTGTGGAATAGGATGCATTGCAGTAGCATAGAAATTTGGCATGATCTACAAAGAGCGACAACTTAGAGACCAGGTAAAAAAGACATGAACTTTGTGGTATGGATGCAGAATGTTACAATACAGCTGTCACATAAGTTCACAATACTTACTCTCAGTTGTAATACCTAGCAAATGACAGAAATAAGGAAAGCAAGAACATGAAATGGCAAAAAGAAAAATGCGTATCACATTATAGAAGGCCATCAAAGAAGTACCAGAAGAAATTTCCTGCCAATCAGAGTCAACAGATGCCTTATACAGACCGATCAAGTCAGCTATTTCCTTTGTTGACTGTTGAAAACTAACAGGAAGCTGATACAAATAAATTAGGCAGATTTATGATCCAGCATAAATCCACAGCAGCTTCCACAACCTTACAGTTAACACCATTTATAAGAACATAAAAACCCGATAAAAATAAGTTAACGTCAAGATACAAATCAGGACCTTTTACTCCATAATTCACATATATGATACAATCTTCTAAAGGGTCAACTACCTGAAAAGGCCCAAGAAGTTGCTGGTTAAGGACCAGTTCACAAGACCACACAGCTGCAAACAAAAAACGGTAGAGAAAGCCAAGAAGGATTGCTGATGCCCACAACCAACTGCACCTCAGGCAGCAAAAAGCACTAACCTAAGACGATAACCTTAGATTTGGAGCAAGAGAAAGAAAAGGAAAGGAAGAAAGTATAGATTCAAGAACTAAGATTGAGTGTTTATTAACTCATGCAAAGTTCAAGCAAAATACTATAATTCTGCTGTTACTTAAGTGCCTACCTATTCGTTGGAAAACCGATGATACATTTCCCCACACTGAACTTCCAGATTCAGTTAAGTCAAATGTGTTCCTCTTAACCTCAAGAAAAGCAACAAGTCCCGCTAATAATTGTACCGCCAAGAAATAGATTACTGATCTCCATGACTGGAGCCTAGAAAAAAAAACACGTTTCAGAATGGAAACTGTATAGAGTATTTTAATCACATTTCACAAATAACACTATTCTGATGCAGTTAGACCATCATCAGACATCAATGAGGAAATGCGACTAGATGTCAGTCAATAAGGACTTACTCCATAAGTCCGAATAACTTTATCCACCAAGAGTCTGCAACACTCCATCCCGGGCCCAGAATAGCGCATAAAGCGGGAAATTCGCAAAAGAAGATGTCTGTCACACTAACGAGGACATCCCAAACAATGCCAAACTTACATTGCTCTGCACATATTCAGAGCTAGATCCTAAATTCTTCTCGCCATAAGCAATAAGTCCACCTCTAATGAATCCTGAACTCGGACCATAGAAAGCATTGCCGAGGGGGTTTTGCTGCGGATTAGAAGGACAAGGCACCCCGGGTTGTGCTCCAAGGTAGATTTCTACCAAAAGAATAACGAAATCTGCAAACAGAGAATGGCATCAGAGCAGTATGAATTAGGCAGCAAGAGATACATGAAAAAAAAAAAGAAAGCAATGAACAAACCACATCTAACTCATTGATTGATCTCAGTTCTCAAATTGCTTTTTAGAAAAAAACAAAATGGTGATTTCCTTCGCATGTAATAAAATTATAGTTCAGCAGTGATCTTCAGGGACATTCAGATTCTGCTATGCCACATGATTGAAAATCAAATAGTTTACAGTAAACTCGAAATAAATAGCTAAAAACTCACCAAATCGATTTTCAATGAGCTGAAACTGAAGAGATCAATATGAACTTGGTTAGAAAAATCCAAATCTGATTCGGCTCCAACGATAATCACACGCTTATGGCACTCAGCTTAAATTATCGCTTAGGGCTCGTTTGATATCGATGTTTTTGGATTTGGTGTGTAAATTATTTGTGTATGGCTATACAAGGATTTTGTTGATATAATTTTTTTTATGTTTGATATGTGTGTATTAATTATTTGGGTAATAATATAAAGAGTGTTTGATATGACGGTGGCAAGTGGGTATAGGATTTGTTAAAAATGCTTAAAAGACATTTTTGCCCTTAATTTCTTTTGCTTTTCTACAGATCGATCGTTCCTTCCACATTTTCATTTGGGAAAAAGGGCAACCACCAGCAAACAAAGAAGGAGCAAATCCTAGACTTTTCCCCATAAATCTGTGCGCCAATCGAAACGAGAAGAATCGATGAGAAACAAACAAGGAATCAGTGGTAATGAAGAAAATGATGAGAAAAAATCGAAGCGCTTATGGAGGCCGGACGAGGAGAAAATTCTTATTATGGCGTTGAAGCAGATAGTCGAAGAAGGATGGAGAATAGAGAACGGATTTAGAGCAGGATACCATAATGCTATCGAGTCAATTTTCAAGAAATGGAAACCGGAGTCTGATATTCGAGCACAACCTAACATCCACTCGAAGGTTCACCACTGGAAAAGGGAGTATTATCAATTGGTTGATTTTTTGTCTAAATCTGGTACAGGATTTAATAACCTTACCAACATGTTAGATGCATCTGATGAAGTTTGGGATGAATTGCGGAAGGTAGTGGTTTCAACTGTTTCTGTTAAGCTGTTCTCATTCGAAATAATAAGTACTCGTGTCGTACGTTGTAGGCCTCACCAAGATTATATGCTTTGCGATACAAAACATGGCCTTTCTATTATGATTGGCAACAAATATTTGGAAAAGACAGAGCTACTGGAGCGGCTTCCATGAGTTTCACGGATGCATTACCTAAAAAGAGAAAAATAGATGATCATTTGGTGGAGATAGAAGGGTCTGGGGGTACAGAAGGGTCCACTGCTGATCTGATAAAAGAACATTAGGGATAGAAGAGGCAACACTGTACTTAGAAGGAACTTATAAATCGATCCCAAACCAGTCATACGAAGAGTCTACTTTTTGTGGCGGTGATACTTCCGAAGGAAACTTTAATCATGAAACAGAGTGTAACAAAGATCGATCGAAAGTACCTGAACCGGATTCAGGTATTAAATCAGGAAAGAGGCCAAGAAAGTTTGATGCTTCCATAGAGATGGTATTGAATCACATGACTGAGCTTAATGCAAAGACATGTGCTCGTTTGGAAGGCCTTAGTCGAAGCTTGGAGTGGCTCGTGACATGGAGGAGAAACAGATTATGGCTACTGAAATTATTCGAACCATGCCGGTTAACATTGGAAATACATACCTTTACGAACACGGAATCCATCTTGGCGTGATAGAGCATCCTGCAATACTCTACTATCTGCTGCGGAGCCCTCCCATCCAGCCATCACGTATATGAAATTCATATTTTCATCACACACCCCTAGCACATTGGTGGATATTTGGGATTTGCGATTTCTATACCTTGCCTTTTCATCCGCGCGTACTCTTATGCCAATGTATGTACCATCCGCGATTTCTATCTTCCCCACACGATCTCACGGTAATGAAGACAAAAGGAACCCAGAAATTTCAGAGCTTGGATCTTTTTTTCTAGCTGATGAGGATATGATATCAAATAAGTTGAATCAGCACAAACACAAACACACGCAACGAGAAGAAAAAGAAATGGAAAAGACGAGAAAGCTCAACGAAGATGTAGAAATATAACATTAGGAGAAATAAACTTACCTTGATTTTCAAGTGGGAAGATCTGACATCTGAATGTGGTCGTCGTAGAATCCATTGGAGAGGTCCGAACTTTGACTAGAATCTGTCTTCGTACGGTCCAAAGAAGTTGCTTCGTGTATCCCTTCGAAAATAAAGGTAGGAATATGGAGAAGTTTTTAAGGTTTTGATGGAGATGAATCGAACCTTAGGCTGGCTTAGTTGATAGTGTTTTACCACAGTATATGTCCATGTAGAGTTATATCGCATGTTTATGGATGAGTTAACTCAGAAGGAAAAGAAATTTACCAAAGCCTAAGAGGGCTCCGCAAATTACAAACCCGAGAAGAGAAAAGTCCATCTTGTACACAATCTCCATAACAACAACGCATACTCCAGCAACCAGTAAATGTCTTGGAGAGGAGAAGACCATGTGCAATCTGCAAATTCACGAAATAAATTAAGAATATTTGAAAATTAGAAACTAATCGTGATTGAATTACTGAGAGGTTTGAGGTGTCGAGTGCACCATAGGCATCTTCACATTAGTGAGTTTTGACGAACCAGAAAACCATCAAGGAAATAAATTAAGGATAACATTGCATTTAATCCATTTGCAGAGATTCAACAAAGTTAGGGAAGGCACAGCAAAGTACCTCTCCTCGGCGATATTGTCCACGTAAAATATCAAGACAATTCCAAATAGGACAAAACTTGAGAATGCGGAAGCTGAAAATGGAAGTTCAACACTATCCGATCCCTGAGATATTCAGAAGAAAATAATAAATTGAATGAATGAGGAGGCTAATAGACATACAAAGTAAAGAACAAAGAACAGATGTAATAGAAATGCAGGAGAGCTACACTCACAATAATCATATCCCACATGGCAACAGGAAACAGAAAGCAGGTAGCAGAAGCAATAGTTATTGCATGAAGCCGTCTCTTGAGCTGATTCTGCAATAATAAATGAAAAATACTCTCACATTAACTTCAGATAATCAAAATAAAAGCACCAATGCACCTTTAGCGATACACGTCTAGCAGCAACTCTTCTTAATGCTGACAAAATTCCAGCAGAAATGGGAATCAGCATGTCTCGGACTCCAACAATTTCTGACTGGAGCTCAGTCTCAGGACTGTCACTAGATGGTGCTTATGAGTTAAAGTTCCTCATTAGATGGCCAAAATGTGCTGATGGAAGAGAATGTGCAAAAACAATTAAAATATTCTCTAGACTAGCATTAGCATGGTATATATTTCTAATTAAAGTAACTCGCTGAGGAAAGGATATAAAAAGGAGAATATGTAGCCATTGCCCATCCTTGTGACAACAAGTAGAATGATGCCAACATTGCAAGGAGTCCTCCAATCTAGCAAATCCGAGACGAAAATGAGGTTATTAGAAATAGCTGGCAAAAGAAATAGATTAAGCATCCAAAAAGTGAGTGGCCTACTATGGCTCAAGATAACTGAATAACCTTCAGGAAATACAATCAAAACTGATGCGGGTATGACCCCGATCAACGATATTTGGTTCGGGAAAGGCGGTGATGGGTAAGACGGACTGGGCCTTGATGTTCTTGGAGTGTTTTAGGGTTTATACTTTAGTGCTATGAAGAAAAGGAATGAGAGAGACGAGGATTTAACGTGGTTCGGACAGGTGTCCTACGTCCACGGGCCGCCGGAAACAGTATCCACTAGTCACAGTCGCGAAATACACACACAGACCTCACTTCGCTCGTTACAGTGCTTTCATGGTGAAAGAATGAATGAAGAAGATGAATAATGTCGAAAATATCTAAGTATCTTGGTGTTATGTTGATTCTTGCCTTGATCTCGTCTCTCTCTATTCACATATACCCAAATTCCCTTTGTTTGCCTAGCTGTCATACTCCCAGGACCACTTGACAGCGACAGGCAGTACATCCTGGGAGGAGACAGCACCTGCGATCGTACTGTTGTCAGACTGACGCGCGCCTCCTCTGTTTATAATGTCATCCAATCACAAAATGCCACGTGTTCCCTGGTCGGCCCTTATCCAATATTTCCCGCTCAAGTTGCTTTGCTGCTGGGACCCACTTCACCTTTTCCGTACAGGGTCACAGGTCCCCACGTGTACTGCCCATCTGGACATATGTCCCAAAAGTCACTATCTTCAGGTGTCCGAGTAAGGAGGAATGCTAGGCTAAAGTTCACCCCTATCATCCAGTCCCCCTACTCCGAAGTGTAATACGCTAAGTAGTACGATTCGGAGTACATTTGAAGGAGCATTCCTCCTCTTTAGTGCTCCTGGACTCTTTAATCGGTCTGTGTCGTATTTATGCTGATTGGACAGGTCCTGCACGCTGTGCAGAAGAAAACAGCGTCCGTAGGGTGACACGTGTCCCTACCTGTCACCTCTGCTTTTTGAATTCCTCGAGGCAGTTTCTTTTTCATTTTCCCCCCTTTTCGAAATAACTCTCCATACTTAGCAAAAAAAACGAGACCCCCAATCGCCATTTTAGGGTTCTTATCGCCTCTTTACCCCCAATCGCATAGTGTCCAGAAATCGCATCTCGCTCGGATTTCTTCTTTGTCTACTGCTCATTCAGGTACGCTTTCGTTCCTCCTTCTCGTTATTTCCCCTGTTCTCGTCGATTCGCCCTTAGTTTTCCGTATTTCCCCACTTTTTGTGCGCCGAAGACATGTCTGATACCACCGCTTCTGAGAGTGCTCGCGCGGCGTCGCTGGACGCATCCACGTCCTCCACTGCGCCAGGTGATGCCGCAAAAAGGGGGTCGAAGCGAAAAGACCCACCACCAGATGCGGCGGCGCCCGATTTTCCTCAGCCTTCTTCCTCTCACGCTCCTGCCGACACCTCTTCGGCCGCACCGACGCCAGCGCCGCCAGCCCCCGATTCGTCTACCTCTCGTCAAACCCGTTCGCGAAGTACTGCCGGAGACAGCGCGAGGGTGGACGATTGGAAGACATTTGGCCCGTCCAAGTCAACCTATCAGCGCTTGGGGAAGCTCGTCCCAGAGGGTTTTCACAGCCCTGGCTTCCACATCTCTGTCCCAAATCACAATCAGCGAGCAAACTTCCCGCCTTCGCCGGCCCTTGCTTTCTGGGAGAGCCAGATAAGGGCCGGCCTACGCTTTCCAGTCCACCCTTTCTTCGCTGCAGTGTCGCAGGCTTTTCGCATACCTCTAAATCAGTTCAGTCCCTCTTCTATACGCCAGCTGGCAGCCTTTTATGTCTTGGTTTCTGCTGCAGGGGGGAGACCCTCTATAGAACTCGTCCTTTCCCAGTTTCAGCTTAAATCTGCTCCCCCCTTTTTCTATTTGTGCGCGAATCCGCGCGGTCTCGTTCATTTCCTCAGTAGGGGCGCTCACAAAGACAAGGAGTGGCACCCTTTTTACTTCTTCGTAGCCCCCACAGAGGGTAGCTGGGACTTTCCTCATCGCCATTGGGTTCACCAAGCGCCTCAGAGACTGCGAGGGATCCAGCCTGAATGTTCCGAGGAGAATGAGGCGGCTCTCAACCTTTTGAACCTTAGGGCCCCTGAAAAGAAATTTAACATGGTCGAGTTGGTAACCTATCATGGCCTTCTCCATCACTTCAGCCTCTCCTCAAAGTCTCTACCCTTCGATCCTAAGGGTAAGCAGGTTTCCCTCCTGCTTCCTGACCTCCTTTTTAGATTTTCCTTTCTGACTTAATATGTCTTTCTGCAGATATGTCGTTCTCTTGGAGAGATGCGTTTCGTATGCTTCCTGTGAAACAAGAAGGATCCGAAGTTCCCGCTGCGTCTCACCCCTCAGCAGGTCTTGATGGGACTGACCTGCCAGCTTCGGAAGTGAAAGGAAATCCTCCTGTTGGATCTTCTTCTCCTCAGGTGGTGCTATCTGACTCAGAAGGCGATGTGAGCAAGAAGGATGCCTCGCCGGTGCCTCCCAGGAAGAAAAAGAAGAAGACTGCCGTGGCAAAGGGGAAGAGGCCACGTGTGGAGACAACCTCTCCCTCTCCTGACACTTCTGAGTTTGCCCCTTTTGTCCACCAAAGCTCTGAGTGGGGTATCAATCAGCGGGCTGACGGGAAGATGGTGCTGGACATGCCCAACAGTTATGACTCATTGAGTCCTGAGGAGAAGATGAAGTTCATCCAGGCCATCGTGCCTCTCGAACAGCAAAAAGCGCTCCGTCGCCGATCTGACGCTTCTGTCGCTGAGCTCGCTGCCCATCATTGGGCCGAGGTAACTCTCTCCCTTGGCCTCCTTTTGTTAACTATATATTTTTTGTACTTTGTTGATTCGGGATTGGTTGTCTCAGCTGTCCTCTTTGCTGCCTACTCTCTTGTCTGCGACCTCCCATCGGGGTTTGGCACCCGGTGATCCCGCCTCTCCTGGGAACAACATGCTTGAAATAATTGAGGAGCGGGACTTAAAGATCGCTCAGTTGGAGGAAGAGCTTAAAAAAGAGAAGGATGAGTGTGAGGTTCGTGCAAAGGACTTAGCTTTAGAGAAGTCCCGTCAGTTGGAGGTGGAGAGTGCAGCTGCTCTTGCTGCTAAGGAGGCTGAGCTTACGACCCGTCTGCATAAGCTCATAGATGCACAGCAAGCTCAAATCGAGCTGAGGGCCAAGGAACTGCTGGCTGAGAGAGAGAGGACCCTGAGGGCTGAGTTGGAGCAAGTTTTCACCGCCAAGGTTGGGGATAGTCATTCTGCGGGACAGCTGAAAGGAGTCCAACTCTGCCAGAAGTACCTTATGGGTTCGCCTCTTGGTATGAAGTTCCTTGCTCAGCTGAGCCAGAGTTGGCATGAGGGCTATCTGTGTGACACCCTCTCTCTGGTGGACTTCGCACCTTTCATGCAGCACTACTTCTTGGGAGGTTTTGCTGCCGGACGCGAGCCCACCTCTACTCTGGACGCAGCGATGGAAGCTATGAGTGCCCCTCCAACTTTTAAGGGAAATCCGGAAGCGCCACCTAATCCGGGCTTCTGGTCTGCCGGGGTGCCTCACTGCTCCCCCACTTTGCTGGAGGTCTCGCCTGAGGTCCTTCTGGGTCAGCTCTCCGAATTAGAGCAGCTTGAGTCATCTGCTACTTCAGAGGTCCCCGACTCCACGGCCGGTTCTGGTGCCCCACCTTCTTAGCTTACTACTCTGTTTCCTGTTTTTCGAACAATCAATGTTGTTTTTTCCTTTTTCGGACCTCTTTTGTTATTTTCCTGTTTTGAACGCTTGTTGCTGTTCCTTTTTCCGTATGCGTAGTGTTGTGGCGTATTTTCCTTCCTTTCTCGCTTGCCTCCCAACTTAATCGCATCCAGATTTAAATACTTTGGGCCATTTACGCTGAGGTTCTGCATTACTACCACTCTCTACTCCCCCTACTTCGAATAGTGCTGAAGTATGTCAGCGTATTCGAAGTACACCAAGAGCGTTCCTTTCGACTAACCAGCCTTATTCTTCCCCATTATTATTCCATCAGGCTGTGCTCGTCTCGAAATTCCTCCTCAGGGAAATATTAACCAACAGAAACGCGTACCTGGGGATTTAATGGTACCTCAAACGCTGGCCTTGTTCGACTTTTTTGCCAAGTTCGTTAGGTATTGGTGAACCTGTATAGAAGTCACCTGCATAGCTGCATCTAGTGCTCATGAGTATGCATCTTTACGGCCGCGTCTGGCTAGCCACATCTGGGTTAAAGGTGCGCAATCTGCGCGGCCACATCTGGGCTAGCCACATCTGGGCTATAGGTGCGCAATCTGCGCGGCCACTTCTGGGCCAGCCACATCTGGGCTACAGGTGCGCAATCTGCGCGGCCACTTCTGGGCCAGCCACGTCTGGGCTATAGGTGCGCCATCTGCGCGGCCACGTCTGGGCCAGCCACATCTGGGCTATAGGTGCGCAATCTGCGCAGCCACGTCTAGGCCAGCCACATCTGGGCTATAGGTGCGCCATCTGCGCGGCCACGTCTGGGCCCGCCACATCTGGGCTATAGGTGCGCAATCCGCGCGGCCACTTCTGGGCCAGCCACATCTGGGCTATAGGTGCGCCATCTGCGCGGCCACGTCTGGGCCAGCCACATCTGGGCTATAGGTGCGCAATCTGCGCGGCCACTTCTGGGCCAGCCACATCTGGGCTATAGGTGCGCCATCTGCGCGGCCACGTCTGGGCCATTAGGGAATCCAGGGCAGTCCGTAGACAGGATTCGTGGTTATCAATTTTGGGAGAGGGGCCATCAAGACACGAGTTTCTGAAAAACCATTTCATTCCATGGATGGTGCCTCGTTAAAACCTTGCCAAGTAAAACCCCCTTGGGATAAAACCTTGGCGAAGGAAAAAGAGTACACCTTCCTGTTTGATTTATATACAACCTTCCAACCCCTTACTAAGCGTAATACCTCTTGAGTTTTGAGATGTTCCATGGGCGGGGTATTCTGCGCCCATCCTCATCCTCCAATTCGTATGCGCCGCCTCCCAAAACGCGGGCCACTTTATAAGGACCCTCCCATGTCGAGTCTATCTTCTTTAGCGGCTTTGCTCTCCTTAAGATTAAGTCTCCCACTTGGAATTGTCGAGGCCTTACTCTCCGGTCGTAAGCCGCTTTTACTCGACTCTTGTATTTTTCCATCCTTACCAAGGCTAGCTCCCTGATTTCCCCTATTAAGTCCAGATCTTCTCTTCGGAGCCGTGCGTTCTGCTCCTCTTCATAGGGATGACCCTATGCGTCTCCATCCCTATCTCCACGGGTATCAGGGCGGCGGATCCATAGACTAACTGGAAAGGTGTTTCGTCCGTAGCTTCTCGCGGAGTGACGCGATATGCCCATAACACGGGGTCGAGGGATTCTAACCATTTACCACCCTCCTGGTCCAATCTGGCCTTGATCCCGTGGAGGATGGTGCGATTGGTGACCTCCACTTGTCCATTAGCTTGAGGGTGTCCTACTGAGACGAACCTCTGCTGTATCTTCATCCCCGTGCAGAACTCACGGACTCGGGCTCCACAGAACTGCGTGCCATTATCGAAGATCAGGATTCGAGGGGCTCCAAACCTACAACAAATGTTATGCCACAAGAAATCTATCACGTTAGTTTCATCGATCTTGGCCACTGCCTTGGCTTCTACCCATTTGCTGAAATAGTCGACGGCGACTATGATGAACTTTTTCTGAGCCTTGGCGACCGGCATAGGCCCGACTATGTCTATTCCCCATTTGTCAAATGGACAAGGGGAATGCATCAACCCCAGTTCTTCCGCGGGTACGTGGATCCTCGGGCCGTGTTTCTGGCAGCTTTCGCATCGTCTGACCAGCTCCTTAGCATCCCTCAATAGGGTCGGCCAGAAGTACCCGGCCCGGACCACTCTTCGAGCTACCGCCTTGTACCCGGCATGGTCGCCAGCACACCCTTCATGCACCTCTTCCAACACCGACATCCCTTCCTTTTTGGACAGGCATCGAGCGTAGGGGTGTACAAAAGTCCTTTTGTATAACCCCCCTCCGATGAGGCAGAACTTTTGCCGAAACTTACCTGCGTCCTTGTGTGTAGGATCACGCAAGGCTTCCAGGATAGGAGCCCTCCAATCTTCTTCCTATCCTATACATCCCACCTGCTCCATCCGGTTCTCTCGGCTAGCTGTCAGCATCGTCACCTTTCGGGTCCCCTCAGGGATTGCGGCGCTAGCCACCTTTGCCAAGGAATCCGCCCGTCCGTTCTCCTCTCGGGGGATCTGCCGTATCTCGAAGCTGTCGAAAGAGGCTTTTAGCTTTCCCACTCGCTCAGCGTACCTCACCATTTTCTCATTCTTAGCCTCGTAGTTCCCTTGGACTTGCTGAGTTACCAGCTGGGAATCCGAATATATGACTACTGCGGTAGCTCCCAGATTGTTAAGGATCTCCATCCCTTTCACCAGGGCCTCATATTCAGCCTCATTATTAGACGCTGGAAAGTCAAATGTCACCGCGAATTGTAGTTCGTCCCCTTCGGGCGTAATGATGAGGACTCCTGCCCCGGCCCCAGTTGCTGTGGATGAGCCATCCACACAAGCTTTCCACCTTGGTGACACCTCTCCTCGTATAGATTCTAACAGAAAGTCCGACAAGGCCTGTCCCTTAATGGCGGGTCGCCTTTCGAACTCAACATCGTATTCGCCCAACTCAACTGCCCACTTGACCATTCTTCCAGAAAGGTCTGGCCTACTCAGGTTTGTTTCAATAATAAATTGGTACGTACCCGTACTTTATGAGATAGGAAATAGGGGCGCAGCCTCCGAACCGACACCATTACTGCCAAGGCGGCCTTCTCGATCTCGGAGTACCTGCTTTCGGCTCCCTGCATTGTTTTACTCACGAAGTACACCGGCTTCTGGGTGTCACCCTCCTCTTTCAGGAGAACCGAACTCACGGCCTGTTCTCCTGTAGAAAAATACAAGATTAGTTCATCTCCAGGCAAGGGCTTGGTCAATAGCGGCATGTTGTGCAAGTAATTTCTTAGCCCCTCGAATGCCAACTGGCATTCTTCTGTCCATTCGAACAGGCATCCTTTTCGGAGTATTCTGAAGAAGGGTAGGCTTTTATCTGCGGACTTGGCGATGAATCTGCTGAGTGCCGCCAACCTTCCCGTTAAGCGTTGAACCTCCTTGATGTTCCGCGGCGGCTGCATTTCCAGTATGGCCTTCACTTTATTGGGGTTCACCTCGATCCCCCTCTTGGTTACCATATACCCCAGGAACTTCCCCGACTGCACCCCAAAGGTACACTTCGCAGGGTTCAGTTTCATTCCACAGGTCCGGATGGTCTGGAAGGCTTCTTCTAAGTCCGCTACATGATCCTTGGCCCAAGTTGATTTAATTAACATGTCATCCACGTATACCTCCATGTTACGACCCAACTGGCTCTTAAACACCGTATCAACCATCCGTTGGTAGGTAGCTCCTGCGTTCTTGAGTCCAAAGGGCATCCGGACATAACCATACGTGCCACCTGCCGTGACAAAGCAAACTTTATCCACGTCCTCCGGGTTCAGCTTAATCTGGTGATACCCCTGATAAGCGTCCATCATGCTTAACATTTCACATCCAGAGGTGGAATCTACCAGCTGATCTATCCTTGGTAAAGGATAGTGATCCTTAGGACAAGCTTTGTTGAGGTCCCGGAAGTCTACACACATCCTCCAGGACCCATTTCCTTTTTTGACCATGACGACATTGGCCAACCAGGTGGGAAACTGTACCTCTTTGACGTGTCCGGCTTTAAGCAACTTCTCCACTTCCGTCCTGATGTCTTGGTCCCTTTCGGCTCCGAACTGTCGGAGTCTCTGTTTCACCGGGTGGCTACCCGAGATTATGTTCAAGTGGTGCATGGCTATCCTCGGGTCCACCCCGGTCATGTCCGCTGGCGAAAAGGCAAAGAGGTCGGCATTCCTCCTAAGGCATTCGACCAGCTGTGATGCAATCTCCTTATCCATCTTCGTTCCCACCTGAGTGGTGAAACCCTCCCTTCCTGGGTAAAGTTCCACTGTCAGCAGTTCTTCATCAGGTTGGGGCTGCAACCTCGTAGGCTCCCCGTCTTCCTGCTCCAACTTCGTTCGTTTTGCTTGTTTGGCCTCAACTCCATCTTTCTCCTTTCCTCCCGTCACAACCTTAACCTCATTGGCATAACAACGACGAGAGCTAACCTGGTCTCCTGAGACTTCCCCCACCTGGTCTCCTACTGGGAATTTGATCTTCAAGTGGTACGTCGAAGGTACTGCCCTGAATCCATTTATGGCTGGCCGCCCCAATATGATATTATATGAAGAAGTAGCATCGACAACCAAGAAGTTAACCATCCGTACCACCCGCCTAGGGGCTTCTCCTAGTCCCACGGGAAGTGTAACTTGGCCTAACGGCTGTATACCAGCTCCATCGAATCCGTATAAGGAAGTGGCCACCGGTTTCAGCTCCGTTCCCAACTTCATCTGCTTGAAGCAGTCTAAGAATAGGATATCTGCTGAACTACCCCCATCTATGAACACTCGTGACACGTTATATCCTGCCACGTCCGTGGTAATCACGAGAGCGTCGTTATGGGGCCGAACGACATCGACCTCATCCTGTGCTCCAAACTGTATGTTCCCTGTGGTCTCCATCTGACCCACCAAGCTGCCTTCTGTCTGGGCCTTTCCTCTATCTCTCATTCTAGCATACGACTTCCGCGCTCTGTGTGAGTCCCCGCCATCTGGGCCTCCCACTATGATGAGGATATGAGCTCTCGGCTGGCTAGGTCCCGGCCTGTTGGGTTCCATCATAGGTTGTTTTCCCTTGTCGGGTAACGGACCTTCCCTCTCCCGAGGCTGTGTTGGCGGGACCGGTCCTCTATCTCGATATATAAACTCCTTGAGATGCCCTGCCTTTATCAACCTTTCTATTTCATTCTTCAGATGCGTGCAGTTGTCGGTATGATGCCCATATTCATTATGGTAGCGGCAGAAGGGTCCCGACGTGGGCTTTGGGTGTCCCCGCGGGTTGGCTCTAGGATACCGCATGTCTGGGTGTCTTGATGCCACAGCCAGGACTTCTTCCAGGTTCGCTCGCAGAGGAGTGTATTTCTGATACCTAGGAGGGAATCTGTTCGCACTACCTGCCATAGGCCTTCTGATCGCTGGAGGGTGAGTGACCTGGACATTTGCCCTGCTTCTATTGTGGCTCTGTACTTTTTTCTTAGGCATCACTCTGGACGTTCCTTCTCGGATTTTTGCCAGCCTGCTTTCCTCCAGGTTTATGTACTTATCCGCTCTGCCCAACAGTTCCTCAAACGTTTGTGGGGGCTTTTTAGAGAGCGATACGAAGAAGTCGCCAACCTGCAAACCATGAACCAAAGCGTTAATTTTAACAGAGGTGGTGGCAGAAGGTACCTCCAAGGCTGCCACATTAAATCTTCTGATGTAAGATCTAAGGCTCTCGTCCGGTCGCTGCTTGATTTGAAACAAAGACATGTCCGACTTAGGTGGCTTCCTAGCGCTAGCAAACTGGTTGATGAACATCTTCTGGAACTCCTCAAACGAGTGGATAACCTCTGGTTCGAGCTGGCTGAACCACTGTTGAGCAGCCCTCACCAGAGTTGTCAGGAAGACTCTGCATTTCACTCCCTCCGAGAAGTTGTGCAGTAGGATGGTATTCTTGAAACGTAGCACGTGTTCCTCCGGGTCAGTGGTACCATCATACTCATATGGCAACTGTTTAAAGTTGAGCGCAACTTCCCCTTCCAACAACCCTTTGGCCAAAGGCGTACCGGCCTGATATAGCCCTCGCAGATGGGGCCTGGTTGTTTTGTTTCGGATCTCATCTAGTACTTTCCTGAGGTCCGACACCTGCCTCCTAAGCTCCTGTCCCTGGGAACTAACGACTCCTTCTCGACCGTGCATGCCATAGCTCTTAACTTCCACTTGGTGTTCCCCAGCCTTCTCCTCTCCTTCCACCATGTGTCCACTGGCCATGGTCATCGGAGGCACGGCGTTCCTTGGGTTCACCGGTCCTTCCTGAACTCCTCTAGAAGGTCCCCCTCGCCCACGCGTTGGGGCCCGTGGCCCCACATCTCTCTCTTCCTGGGTAGCCTCTCTTCTCGGTGAGTCTCTGTCTGGCGGGCGATGCAAGGCTTCTTCCCCAGCCACCATGTTTTCTCCTACGGTTTCTTCCCACTCTGAGACATGGCCCTCTGAGGTTCTGACCTGAACGGAGAAGGGCTGCTTCCGTTTGCCCTTGCTCCTTGCCTTCTTAGCGGCTATGGCCGCGTCCACTGCATTCTTCACCAACAGATCTAGCTGTTCCACCGTCATGGTCACAGGGGTTTGAGGCGGTATGGCTCCAGATGGTCCCGCAAAGGTGGGCAGTGGTGTAACCACTGGGGCCTCGATCGGTGAAGCCAGCGTCGGAGCCGGCGCAGGACTTTCCCCCGATTTCTCCGCAGCTTCCTCAAACCGTCCTTGCAAGTTTTGTGCCAATGACGGCTGTTCCTCCATCGTGGTTAACGTCTATTCGTCTCTAAGATCTGCTACTCCTCTAGCAACGACAACCTTCCACTGTCCCTCTCACGTTTCTTCAGATAACACGATCTCAGCTTGTCTTCCTATACCTATCTTCAAGCAGACCCAGAAATAGTCTGCCTTCCTTGCCGTTACTACCCAGCGCACTCACGTCTCAAGCCATCTTTCCCACAGACGGCGCCATTTGATGCGGGTATGACCCCGATCAACGATATTTGGTTCGGGAAAGGCGGTGATGGGTAAGACGGACTGGGCCTTGATGTTCTTGGAGTGTTTTAGGGTTTATACTTTAGTGCTATGAAGAAAAGGAATGAGAGAGACGAGGATTTAACGTGGTTCGGACAGGTGTCCTACGTCCACGGGCCGCCGGAAACAGTATCCACTAGTCACAGTCGCGAAATACACACACAGACCTCACTTCGCTCGTTACAGTGCTTTCATGGTGAAAGAATGAATGAAGAAGATGAATAATGTCGAAAATATCTAAGTATCTTGGTGTTATGTTGATTCTTGCCTTGATCTCGTCTCTCTCTATTCACATATACCCAAATTCCCTTTGTTTGCCTAGCTGTCATACTCCCAGGACCACTTGACAGCGACAGGCAGTACATCCTGGGAGGAGACAGCACCTGCGATCGTACTGTTGTCAGACTGACGCGCGCCTCCTCTGTTTATAATGTCATCCAATCACAAAATGCCACGTGTTCCCTGGTCGGCCCTTATCCAATATTTCCCGCTCAAGTTGCTTTGCTGCTGGGACCCACTTCACCTTTTCCGTACAGGGTCACAGGTCCCCACGTGTACTGCCCATCTGGACATATGTCCCAAAAGTCACTATCTTCAGGTGTCCGAGTAAGGAGGAATGCTAGGCTAAAGTTCACCCCTATCAAAAACCAACTCGATGATGCTCAATGGAATTGATTGGTTTTATACAGTAAAACTAAAAACCTACAGAAAGAATACCTTTCTCCAAACATTGCCTCTCCTACCAAATAAGACTCCTGATAAAACTCCAAGTACAGCGCCGGAGTACTCGGCCAATATGGCTCTGAAATAAAATGTGGTTATTAGTTCAAGTTATCACGAAGCAAAGGCAAAATGACAAGAAAAAATCTTTCGAAATTTAAGACAAAATCAAGCAGAGGATTATCAGAACAAAATCTCGATCATCTAGTATTTCATGTCAACAATCAATTTTGCATTAGCATGTTTCAGTAAGCATACGCTCTTGTAAAAGTTTCACCCTTTGCATCAATAGTAACTCACTTCAGTCCACAAAACTATACGCCTGAAAACTTCATATTCCATCAGGAGTTTATTGTTCAAAAACGTTACAATACGTAATAATCTTTTTTCAACAGTTAAAGACAGGAACAGATCATTCAACTATAAAAGTTCACCTGAGAGGACCACAGTTTTTAAGCCCCTTTCCCCACAAGATGAAATAGACTGCCGTTATAGCGCCGTTAATTACAGAGGGCACTACCTAAACATGTGAGACAGACAAACACGTAAACTAAAGATGGTCAATGAAGGTTTATCTCGGAACTCGAACAAGCAAGAAAATAGTAGTTAAATCCATATTAATGATTCCCACAAAACCTGAGTGTTAGAAAGTGGCCTTCCCTTCCAAGGCTTTTGAAGAAATAAAAACAAAACAGACGATGTGTTAGGTGAGCTTGTCTTTGACCTTACATGTCGACAAAGAGACAAAGAGCACATGTATGTTGCGTTGAATATGGAAAAGGAAGAAGACGTGGCCAATAATTATTCAAGAAGTGGGAAAAGAGAAAAGCAAATGAAGAAATTCATTTGTCAGGCGCCTAACTCGTTGGTCAAAAGACATAGCTGTTTTATGTCTTTATGTTCTACCGTTCACATGACAGATTGAGGATGTTCTTTGCCTATAAATAGGCTTCGTGCGACAGATAAGAAAATTGCCTCAGGCCACAGAAAAATACCACCACATCGTCAGCGAGGGTTTATTCCCCGGTCACCTTTCTCCAGTATTTCTTTTATAGCCTACTCCTAATATTGTTGTAGTGCTTTTGTATCACGTCAGTGTACGTGTTTGTAATCTCTCCACATAATAAAGAAGTTCTACCCTCCGGCCCGTGGACGTAGGTCATTCTGACCGAACCACGTAAATCTCGTGTCACTGTCCAAATTTATTTTTCGTCTCTTTTATTTATTATCGTCATTTTTCGGGCAAAATAATTATCGGGGATTTCCGCATATCCTAACAAATTGGTATCAGAGCCAACCCGATTTATTTTTAGCCACCATGACGATAGCAAAGATGTCAATTGAAAAGTTCGACAGAAATGTCAACTTTGCAATGTGGAGTCTCAAGATGGAGGCCATACTCATTCAAGACGGTTGCGAGGTGGCGCTAGAAGGCGCAAAGAAGAAACCGACCGAAATGAAGGACGATCAATTTAGTGAATTGGACAAGAAAGCCAGATCGGCTATTATATTAAATCTCTCTTACGAGGTTTTACAAGAAGTTGCCACGGAGACGACGGCCATGGGTATGTGGGATGCGTTAAAAGCTATCTACATGAAGAAGACTAAGGAGAATCGGCTTTATTTAAAGCAGAAGCTATACAGTATGAAAATGACGGAAGGTACTTCTATTCTCTCGCATCTCGATAAATTCGATTCTATCATTATTGATTTGGCGAACGTAGAAGTAAAAGTGACGGACGAAGATCAGGCCATAATATTGTTGTGTTCCCTTCCCTCGTCTTTAAAGCATTTTCGTGACACTATAATCTATGGGAAAGATACGATATCGTATGCTAGTGTCAAATCTGCTTTACAATCGAAAGAACAGATAGACAGGGATATTACGGGAGAAACAAGTGGTAGCCAGGCAGAAGGCCTGTTTGCACGGGGAAGACCAGAACGTAGAGATGCTGAAAGTAGCAGATCTAAAGAAAGGTCGAAATCCAGGTACAGAAATAAATTCTGTAATTTTGCAAGAAAAAGGGACACATTAAAGCTGATTGTTTTAAATTAAAAATAAGGAGAAAAATAATCAGCAATTTAATAAACCCGCCGAAGCTAGTTTAGCTGCTGATGAGAGCGATGGAACTATTTTTGTAGCAACTGCAAATATTATTAGGTCTGAAAATGAGTGGATCTTAGATTCGGGTTGTTCTTACCATATAAGTCGGAGTAGAGATTGTTTTTCCACCTATGAAAAATTCGATGGTGGATATGTCTTAATGGGAAATGATGCTCCGTGTAAAGTTGTTGGTAAAGGCACAGTTAGGATCAAGATGTTCGACGGAATCATCCGAACGCTCACAGAAGTCAGACATGTTCCAGATATGAAGAGAAATCTTATCTCTTTAGGCACACTTGAATCTCAAGGGTGCAGGTTCTCAGGTGAAGGTGGAGTTTTGAAAATTGCCAGAGGTGCCCTCGTCGTAATGAAAGCTTGCAGGTCTGGAAATTTATATGTTTTGCAGGGAACTACAATTACAGGTTCCGCTGCAGTTTCGACATCCCCGGAGGTTGATACCACGAGATTATGGCATATGAGACTTGGACACATGGGAGAAAAAGGCTTGACGATTTTAAGCAAGCGGGGCCTACTTTGCGGTCAAAGTACTGGTAAGATGGACTTTTGCGAACACTGTATTTTTGGGAAGCAGAAAAGAGTCAGCTTCAATTCGCCAGCTGTCCACAGGACGAAAGGTACTTTGGACTATATTCATTCTGACGTATGGGGTCCTTCTCGTGTTCCGTCCAAAGGTGGTGCAAGATATATGCTAACTTTCATTGATGATTTTTCAAGGAAAGTTTGGGTCTATTTTCTTAAACAAAAGAGTGATGTTTTTCTAACGTTTAAACAATGGAAGGCTTTGATTGAAAAGCAGACAGGAAAACAGATCAAGCGGTTGCGGACAGATAATGGCTTAGAATTTTGCGGAAGCGAGTTCAACGAGTTTTGCAAGAATGAAGGAATTGCTCGACATCACACTGTTCGAATGACGCCTCAACAAAATGGTGTTGCCGAGCGCATGAACCGGACGCTTTTAGAGAGAGCTCGATGTATGATCTCCAACGCTGGATTGACAAATGATTTTTGGGCTGAAGCTATCGCTGCAGCATGTTATATTGTCAACTGTTCACCGTGTTCACCGATCAATTTCAAGACTCCTGAGGAAGTATGGTCAGGTACTCCTGCTGATTACTCCAACTTAAGAATATTTGGGTGCCCAGCTTATATGCACGTAAATGAGGGAAAGTTAGAGCCTAGAGCTAAGAAATGTATTTTTCTCGGTTACGCTTCAGGGGTAAAAGGATATAGGCTATATAATCCTGATCCCAAGTCACCCAAATTTATAATTAGCAGAGATGTTACGTTTGACGAGTCTTCTATGTTACATTCAAAAGAGTCTAATAATTCTTCTGATCAAGAAAAGAAGGATAGTGTACACAGCGAGGTGGAGCTCGAGATCAACAAAGATCCTTCAGATGATCCTGCTACGAGTTCAACAGATCAGAATGAACCAGAACCTGATTCAGATCATGTTGCAGATGAAAGCACCGAGCAAGAATATTCTATAGCCAGAGATAGGGAGAGACGGGAGATTCGACTACCACAGCGGTACGTGAATTTAGTTTCGTATGCTTTATCAGTGGCGCAAGAAACAGGTGGAGGCGGCGAACCTTCTACCTATTCGGAGGCAATAAGCGATGATAATTCTGATAAGTGGTTGGTAGCGATGAATGAAGAAATGGAGTCTCTACACAAGAACGGTACGTGGATTCTTGTGCCGCCGCCGAAGAAAAAGAAAATAGTCGGATGTAAGTGGGTCTTCAAGAAGAAAGAAGGTTTATCTGGTTCAGACGATGCAAGGTATAAGGCACGATTAGTCGCGAAAGGCTATAGTCAGGTACAAGGTGTTGATTTTAATGATGTGTTCTCACCTGTCGTTAGACATAGCTCTATTCGTGTATTACTTGCATTCGTTGCCATGTATGATTTGGAGTTAGAACAGCTTGACGTCAAGACGGCGTTCTTACATGGAGATTTAGATGAACAGATTTATATGAAGCAACCTGAAGGCTTCATAGTTGAAGGCAAGGAAGACCAAGTTTGCCTGTTGAAGAAATCCTTATATGGATTAAAACAGTCTCCAAGACAGTGGTATAAACGTTTTGATTCTTTCATGTTGGGTCATGGTTTCTCCAGGAGCAAGTATGATAGTTGTGTTTACTTCCGGAAGTTAAATGATAGTTCGTTCATTTATCTGTTGTTATATGTTGATGACATGCTCATTGCGGCTAAGAATCTTGCAGAAATTCACCAGTTGAAGGCCTTATTGAATGGTGAATTTGAAATGAAGGATTTAGGAGCAGCTAAGAAGATTCTTGGTATGGAGATTAGACGTGATAGAGGAGCTGGTAAGTTGCACCTGACCCAGGAAAGTTACCTCACAAAGGTTTTGGAGAGATTTGGCATGAACGATGCCAAACCAGTCAGCACTCCTCTTACTAGCCATTTTAGGCTAAGCGCTGCTCAGTCACCATCATCAGATGAGGAAGAAGCGTACATGGCACGAGTTCCTTACTCTAGTGCAGTCGGCATTATTGTTTATGCAATGGCTCTTCCAGTTTCAAAGTTCAAACAGTGTTTGGACTTGATTGGTGTTTTAAAATGGTGAACTAGCCTGTTGGGGCTATGGACGAAAGGAGATGAAAATAAAAGTATTTCTACATTAAGGTGGAGTGATTTTTGGAATCAAGCTCAAGGTGGAGATTTGTTAGGTGAGCTTGTCTTTGACCTTACATGTCGACAAAGAGACAAAGAGCACATGTATGTTGCGTTGAATATGGAAAAGGAAGAAGACGTGGCCAATAATTATTCAAGAAGTGGGAAAAGAGAAAAGCAAATGAAGAAATTCATTTGTCAGGCGCCTAACTCGTTGGTCAAAAGACATAGCTGTTTTATGTCTTTATGTTCTACCGTTCACATGACAGATTGAGGATGTTCTTTGCCTATAAATAGGCTTCGTGCGACAGATAAGAAAATTGCCTCAGGCCACAGAAAAATACCACCACATCGTCAGCGAGGGTTTATTCCCCGGTCACCTTTTCTCCAGTATTTCTTTTATAGCCTACTCCTAATATTGTTGTAGTGCTTTTGTATCACGTCAGTGTACGTGTTTGTAATCTCTCCACATAATAAAGAAGTTCTACCCTCCGGCCCGTGGACGTAGGTCATTCTGACCGAACCACGTAAATCTCGTGTCACTGTCCAAATTTATTTTTCGTCTCTTTTATTTATTATCGTCATTTTTCGGGCAAAATAATTATCGGGGATTTCCGCATATCCTAACACGATGGAACAAGACAGCTGAAGACAAATAAACCAACAGAAGCCCCTGATTGCAACAAATATCTATATACGGAGTACACTGACCAAATCCTCAAGAGATTACCGATAACGTGTATGACCTGCAAAGGAGTTTGCCTACATTTTGAAAGAAAAAAAAAAAAAAAAAGTATCATCATAAAGAGTTCAAGTGATTACTAACTCGTTTTCCTCCAACATTAGCATCATTAATAAAAAAAGGACATCAGTAGCATCAGCAGTACAGAGTGAAGGAATAAAAAAACGACTACAAAACGTGGCGTACCAAACAAGTCAACACAAAATGACGATGTGAACTGTAGCCAAAGATGAATAGAAAATGCTGAAAATTTTCATTTTTAGCCTGCTATAACACCAACATACGGGAGTAGAAAAGCAGAAATCGACTCACCTGATTGCAGCTGGCCGCGACTGACCTCGATTTTGAGGATTTTGATTTGGAGACATCATCTTGTTTTTCTACTGCCTTCTAATGCTACTTCTTCATACAATCAATAATCACCAGCAAAATAAATACACGAACGACTTGGGTTTCACAAAATCCAACACAATGGGCCCGTGGGTTTCACCAGAAGGCCGAGTTGCCTGAAATTTTCCTTTTTTTCATGTAATTAATTATTAATTAATAAATAAAAAACACTTAATGGGCCCGTGGGCTTGAAACTGTAACATGAAAAGCCCATTCAGTTTCAAGCCTTTGGACTAGTCCATTGTACTACTCTACAAGCGCACTGTACTAGTACTACTGTTGCAATGACTGCTTGCTCAGCTTAAGGGGGTGGTAAAATTTCTGTGCTAAAAAAAGCCTTGTACTCTTACTCTCCATTGTTCAAAATAGTTTCGACTTTCGATATAATAAATCTCTAAATGCTACTACAATTACACAACACAGATCAAGAACAAAAAAGGGCCTCCATCCTACGAAAAACACAAAGCTCATTCAAGTTCTAAATCATCGTTCGATCGCTCCAAAAAGACGCTATTAACCCCAGCTCGGTACATAACCAGCCCAGAAGTCGTGCTCACACAGATCTCAGTATTCGCAGGCACAAACAGAACATCACCTTCAGCAACAACAACTACCCCATCACCATCACCATCATCATATAAAGGTATACACATCTCCCCTTCTCCTTCTACAGCAACGAATATCGAAGGCCCATTAACGCCCTCCAAAACCACAGATTTCCCACGTGGGAGATTACACTGATCCACCTCAAACTCATCAAATGGCGGTATATACTTCACTACGTAAGGCTTTGAAGATACCCCACTGAGGATTTCTGGTAATCCCTGTTGCAATGATGTGAGGCAAAGATACCCCACTGAGGATTTCTGGTAATCCCTGTTGCAATGATGTGAGGCAAAGTCAAAACTACCAAGGAGAACAGAAAGTCCTTAGATTCAGTACCTGTTTGTACGTAAGCATGTAGCAGAGAGTTTGGACATCTCGGTTCTTTGGGGTAAGCCCAGCTCTTACGACGTTGTCTGAAGTAGCCATGCACTCTATGCATTCACCCGATATGTAAGCGTGCGGTTCGTTTGCTCCCAAGTAAAGGGCTTCGCCTGGGCTCAGCTTCACGTAATTGAATAAGAAAGAAACTATGACGCCGATGTCTCCAGGATATTGTTGTTCAAGCCTCAACACAAGCTTCTCCTTCTCCATAAGCTCCGTAACCTATTGCAGAAATCAGATTTTATGAGGGAAAAAAAAAAAAGAAAAAAGGGAACTCAATCTGCATGCATACCTCGCCTTTGATATTCAACCGAACGATTAATTTGGTTATAGCTTCGGATATTACAGCCTTGTCTGCTGACATGAGCTCTGTGAATAGAGACCTTAATACTACTTTGAGTTTATCCTCCCCATCCTTCTCTGTACTGAGTGATACTTGGCTCGCACATGCACCACCGACTACTTCGATGATCTCGGGCACACTATGAATTACACTCTTCAGTTCCTACAAAGAGGGAAAACGACATTTCAAGCATAAGTTTCTGAACCACAGAAAAAATTGATTTATAGTCGTAGGAAGTCCACATCAATGATGACCCATTTAGTTGCAAAGTGAAAGAAATAAATCCACAAGTGGTTGGGGTTATATTTGTTAACCGATATCATCTAAACAAGCACATTAATTATATAGCCTCCATGGTGGAATCTAGCGTAAAAAAATTTGTCAGAGCAGTCCCACCAGTACCAGAAAGAGCATGCGTACAAAAGATAAACATCACCATCATTTATTGTCACCTTCCTTCCACCACAAAAAAGTGAAACCTTCATACATAGTTTTCGTAACAAGTGTTAGGAGAATCAAAGAGCAAGTGTTTAATGCAACCGAGCTCGCCAAGAAATTGTAACGTAGATAAGGGCTTTCCTTGCAAGCCAGACTATGACTAGCTAGACATTATGATCATCAAATATAGGGAAATGACCTAATTCTTCTTATTCATCATGAAATACATTAATGCACTGAGCTAAAAAATGGCTACCAATTTACCTCGATATCGACAAACCCACACAATGCCTCAAACTGGGTTAGAGCTATTGCCATTTCGGGCTTGTGATTATCATCGTACATTTCTGGGTGCTGCTTGTGCAGAATCACCGCCAGATCTTTATCTGGATGAGCCTGTATGGACAGCGCCTTTTCCACTGAAAGAACCTAACAAATAAAAGGGAAACATCAAAGAGTTGATCATATGAATCCTTAACAGATCTGAAAGCTGCTGAGAAATAAACAAATGGGTCTATGACTTATGAGGAAATCACCAAAGCAAATTTGCCCGATAAATCATAATCGAGGGGGATAACTATGAAAAAGATAACTGCAATTCTCGCCCTTTCATCTTCGACTTATTTCACCGCCTAGTTACATCTCCAGCCCAAAATAGCATTACTAAGAATATCAAACGCACTTGTTATTACTGCTGTTATCAGAACACTCAATTCATCGTACCATAGGACCTAGCCAGAATTGCAATAACAAACCAAACATACGCAGAATACATTCAACAGCCTCACAATTAATTTACCTTGAAAAGAAAAGGCAGATTCAAACCCCACTTGCCCAAAACCTTATCCCCAAGCACTCCAGGGTTTTGCTCTATCCATTCCTTCAAGCTCACCACCAAATCGTCCTTCCCACGACTCAGATCACCGTTTCCTTTAACGCCACACGGCGGCAAGGCGACGACGTACGACGGACCGGACTCGTGCGTCCCCATCCAAAACTCTGCGTACGGCTTGCGATCGTCCATCTCAACCCCGACGTTTTTACTGTACAACTTCGCTACGGTGGATTCCCTCGCCGGCTTGCCCCAGTCGTGGTTCTTAACGCTGCATTTCAGCTTCACGATTCGCGCAGCTTCAGCCCCCATTCAACGATTTAGGGGTTAACAGGAGGACGTGATAGGAATTCGATCGAATAACAGGAATTTCAACAGCGCAGGATGGAGATCAATGGAGGTCGAGTCCATTGTAATGAAAAAAAAAAAGGTTGGCCTTTTTGAAGCCAACGATTCAAGAGGGAAATTTCAATGGCGACAAAAAGAAATGACGTTTGAGGGTTTTAATGCGAAGAAGCGCTGCCGTTACTGTTACTAGATGGAAGAAAATGTTAAGAAAGTAAACGAAGGCTTAACGGCGTTTCTCACAAACGGTCGTTGAGGGATAAGTTGCTTCTATGGGTTTTGGACTCATTTGCTTCACTGGAATATAATGATACAAGCTATTAACTATTATGCAAAATAAAAGGACAATACAATAATATTCATTTGAGTGTCGAGAAATTTTCACGAACAAGCTGCTCAGGAAATAGTTTAATTTAACTAAATATATTACATATAATAGATAGACACTGCTGCTATGCTACACAGCCATTTTCATTTCAATCTTTTGGTGAGGTTCGTAATTGATTACCTCGAAATTAGACGCAACGAAGGAGTCGATGTCCGTTTCATGCGGATTAATCTTCAATATCTGTTCCACAATTATACCATGATGTTATTATAGTATTCGATATAAATATACTTACATACGTAACGAATACCATCTGCTCTTGGAGAGGTTTAACATGATTCTTGTAGACATGAGCATCTCCAATTACATGTATGAAATCGCCAGGAACAAGACCTGAGACCGTAATAAAAATTAACGTAACAGAAATGATTTTTGCGAAAAAAGATTCTCTCAATTCTTAGGCTTATTACTACCACAAACATGTGCTATGATGCATGTCAACAGAGAATACGAAGCGATATTGAATGGCACTCCAAGACCCATATCAGCAGAACGCTGATACATTTGGCAAGACAGCTCCCCATTCGCTACATAAAACTGCAATAAAAAAATCAAATCGAAGCGTCGAGAAAAATTGAATAAAAAGACGTAGTTATGAAGAACAACAGTATCTACCTGAGCAAACATGTGGCAAGGAGGCAAAGCCATTAGGTTGAGATCCAAAAGATTCCAAGCAGAAATAATGATTCGCCTGTCGTCGGGTTTGTTCTTAATCTTCTCTATTACATCTGCAAGCTGATAAAATCCTTGTCCGCTATAATCAGCATGCATGTTGGTATATCTGTAGATGATGACATGACATGGCTCTTTAATCGTTAAATAATATTTTCGAAATGTTAAATGTATTTTTGTTCGAGTTAAAAATGCTAACTTTGCACCAAAGTGTCGCCACTGGAACCCATAGACTGGTCCCAAATCGCCCTCTTCCCGATCGTTCAGTCCAATGCTGCAAATTAAATAAATTAAACATATTCATACAATACAATAGTGTTGCAAAATAACACGTGAGGTAAGGAAAAAAAAAAGTTACCTGTCAAGATTATTTCTGGACGCATTACCATCCCATATATGAATACCCTTTTCTTGTAGAATCTGCAATGACAAAAGGAAGCCTGAAAACTGAAATTTCATATTTAAGAAATACACAGTACAGAAGATATGTTACACAGTACTCAGCAGCTTGATTATATTCGAAGGTCTATCCAAATGGAAGTATCAAAATCTTAGCAAGAAATACGTGAGCAATGGGGAACACATTGTCAGGCAAGAAAATAAGCGGCCGTGATAGAAAGAATGCATTATTTCAGGAAATTGATACTAACGATGGGAGATTAAACAGGAGATATTAGGAAAAACGAAACAACATAGTATGATATGATTGTCAAATTACCTTTGCATTTGTTGAACCACTGATGAACCACAGGAACTCTTCCACAACTCCTCGCCAAAAGACCCTCTTTTTTACCAAACCAACAATGACAGACATTACTTATTAATGCCGAATAAGAAATATCCTAAGTAAATGTAGATCTCGCTATTGATAAACTAACAGAGAGGGATTGAAAGTGGAGTTTGTCGACACTGTCACAAGAACACTAAGGTATTGACTATTGAATAAGTGTCGCTAGCGAATTGATGCTCAGAGATAATGCTTGCACTTGCTCTATCCATACCTTAGTGGTAAGAAGAGGGAATGATTTACGAACGTTGAAGCGCATCTGCAAAAAAAAAAAAAAAGAACATTGCGAACATTCAAGGCATAGACGATAAACGACTGAAGTGATGCCATTGAATTTTACACTATACCTGGCAGCCAAATAAAGAAAGGGTCCCAGTCCCTGTTCTGACATCTTATTTCCATTTGAAATAATATCTTGGACAAGTCTCAAGTATAGAAGCTCTTCGTGCTTTTCGAAGATAAACTTCGGCAAGAAAATGAAGTCGAACAATTTAGACTTGTTAGAATTAGTGATACCACCATTACAGCTCATCTCATTACCATAACTGATAGATCCCCCATTAGAGGACTTCACTCGGACAAACATGACAAAGCGATACTGGATACCATTTTCTTCAACAAGGGTCGACGAGTACCACGGCTGATACATCAATGTGTCAATGGGAGGAATGAAGGTGTCACATTGAATAGGAGTAATAATCTCAGTTATGTGAATTGCATCACACTCCTGAGCATTTAGTGTTTCCCTGTATTGGTTACAAAGATTTTCTTTTACATTTACGCGTCATATAAATATACGAGAAAGAAATGTACGAGAAAAGTAAGACGCATACCTTAGTATCTGGCCACCCCCAATCAAGAAGATCTTCTCGATTGAAGAACTATAAGGGTGACCTGACAGTGATTTCAACGCAGATGGCAAACTACCACATGAGAGAACATTCTCATCATTAGCATCTTGAGAAACTCCACTCCTCGTTAGAACAACATTAAGGCGGCCAGGCAATGGTCTAAACTGAAGTGGGATACTTTCCCATGTTTTCCTTCCCATTACTACAGCATTTTTCTTACTAGGATCAACCGTCGTTGTAGTGAGCTCTTTGAAAAGTTTAAGGTCACCCGGTAATTTCCAAGGCAATTTTACCATCTTTCCCAATACCCATGTCTGAAGTTGCAGCCACAACAACCTGATATGTTCTGTGTAGTCTTGGCTGAGTATTGCCGGTTCCATTAGAAGAGCATGGAGTTGATTTCCCAGCCATAGTTAAATATCCTTTGCAGAGTCTTTGCTTGGTAAATCTCTTGGGAGCTTTAAGAAACCTTGAAAATTTCAACCCTGAAACTGACGTGAACACGCTATTCCCAGAACAACCTATTAGGATCATATGAGATATCATACCTCGGCACCGACAGGGTACTTAATTTCCTTCCCAGAAACCTAAAGAAAATAAGTAACATTCTATCACTGCAAGTTCTTAAAAAAATGAAATTGCAGGAAATGTCGTGTCTGCAAAGTAGGAAACTGTTTATCCTGCTCAAGCACATGAACGTGGCAATTAAAATTCCAAACGCTTGATCTGAGTGGATGATATATATATATATATATATATATATATATATATATAGAGAGAGAGAGAGAGAGAGAGAGAGAGAGAGGCAAGCATATTCCAATCAAGAAAATATTGCAGTAACATTAGAGAAACATAAACGACGCCAATACTTTTGGTGAGTTAAAGAGAGGATAACAACTTAAACACTCTCATGTTCTTCCAGCGAAACAAGATAATATGCATCGACACTTCTAAAATTGCCTAAAAAATCAGAGTCAAATCCTTCAACGCAATTCATCGAATACATTCCCTGCAATTACCATATCAAAAAATACCCTTAACCAGTTCACCCAAGTTAATCTCAAAACCACAAATGAAAACGTATTGAGAGCGAACGAATCTGTGATTTACCACCAAAAAATTCAAACTAGATGTCAATCAAACTGATTTGGTGCTAAGTTGGCGTTGTTTGTCAAATCTGCATTGCAAGATTTGGGCTTCGGCCTTTAGGTCTATTAATTTGGGCTAACACTGGCCCATTAATTTGGGCTTTTAAAAGGAATTACTGAAAATTGATTCTAGAAAAATAAATTTGTCGAAATAGGAGGCTTTATTCTATAAGGCTGTCTTTGCTTTAATAGAGAAGCCCAGAAAATGGGTTGTAATGTTATTAATAACATATTATCGTCCGTTTGCTTTTATTATTGAAGCTCAGGAAAAAATAAAAAGTCGGCACTATATTAACGGGCTCCTTTATTATATATCCAAAATCAGCACCTATTATTATTTTATCCAGATAAATTGGCCCGGCACATATTAGACGGGCTTAAACCATACTATTAGCCCAGCGACAAAGCAAACACAGCCTAATTAGGGTGGGTATAGAGCTGCAATGGCCCGTGCCTGCGGGGGCGGACCGCAATTTTTGAGGCCCGCCCGGGCTTAGGCGAGGAGGGACGCCAGCCCGCGGGCTGGCTCGCCAATATTTAAAATTAATATTAATTAGTAAATATATATTTATATATATAAATTATATAGTTTTTTTTAGTTTTTGAGGTAGGTTTGTAATTTTATAAAGTTAAAAAATAAATTAATTAATATTAAAATGTTGAATTAAATTAAACATATATTTCTATTTTTAACATCTTATTCTACTTTTTTAATTTTTTTAATTAAAGCGGGCTAAGCCCGCCCAGGCCAACAACCTGTAGGGGGCAGGGCGGCCTAGCTCGCCCCACCCCACTAATGGGTGGGCTTTGGCGGGCTACAGGTTGGCCGCCCTGCCGGCCCGTTTTGATAGGTTTAGGTGGGATCAGGTCAGATTTTTCGGGTATCGAGTTTTCTGGTCGGATAACCCGACATGTGCCGGTTTCAACCCGACCCCGGCCCGACAAAAATTGGGTAATTGACAATCAGGTTCCCGAAACCTGATTATCGGGTTCGGGTTTTGTTTTCTTTTGTTTACTTTTTTTTAATTCATTGGTTGCATTATTTAAAAAAAAAACTTAAATTAAGTTCAACATTAACACCCAAAAATAATTTCCAAATGTCCTTAACAATAAAATAAATTCAACACTATCATAATAAATAAATTCAACACGTTAATAAACAAATTAACACCACCAAGATAAAATATTAACACATTGGAAATTAAATTAACATCAAATATTAACATCCAAGATTCAAGCCATGACGTTAAATTCGAACCTAATTTCAATCTGAATCCTTGACGATTACATAAAGTCCGAAATCCCAAACCGCAAAATTAACATCCAAAATCAATTACCCATGAATTCTAACAATATATATAATGCTACAGAACCTTAGAAATCATCAGTGGACTCGAAAATTGCAAGCAATTAATTAATCCCAAAGTATAAAATTAGGGTTCATGAAATTCGAACCTTAGATTGTTAGGTGAGCTTGATTTGACCATTCAACAAAATCAGCTCACATGGAACAAAGGAAATGTGAGGCGCCGAATTATTTGGTCAAAGAACAATGTGTATGAGTTTGACAGACGTTTTTTATTCAAAGAAAGGAGCAGACATTTTTGCTCATTTTCCCACGGCAGATCAAAGGCAAATATTGCCTATAAACACAGGAGTTCGACGAAGAGAAAAATTGCCATAGGCCACAACCACTACCACAATATCTTCAGCGAGGGCTTATTCCTCGGTCACACTTCTTCGAAATTTCTTTATAGCTTACTCCTAGTTGTATAGCTGTTTTTGTATCACGCCAGTGTATGTGTCTGTAATCACTCCATATAATAAAAAAGTTAAACCCTTCGGCCCGTGGACGTAGGTCATTCCGACCGAACCACGTAAATCTCGTGTTCACTGTCCAAATTTATTTTTAGTCTCTTCTATTTTTATCGCTATTTCTCGGGCAAATAATTATCAGAGATTTCCGCAAATCATAACAAATTGGTATCAGAGCAGACCCGATTTATTTTTTGGCCACCATGACGATAACACAAATGTCAATTGAAAAGTTCGACAAAAATGTCAACTTTGCAATGTGGAGTCTCAAGATGGAGACCATACTCATTCAAGACGGTTGTGAGGTGGCGTTTGAAGGCGCAAAGAAAAAACCAACCGAAATGAAGGGCGAACAATTTAATGAATTGGACAAGAAAGCCAGATCGGCTATTATATTAAATCTCTCTTACGAGGTTTTACAAGGAGTTGCCACGGAGATGACGGCCATGGGTATGTGGGATGCGTTAAAAGCTATCTACATGAAGAAGACTAAGGAGAAGTGACTTTATTTAAAGCAGAAGCTATACAGTATGAAAATGACGTAACGTACTTCTATTCTTTCGCACCTCGATGAATTCGATTATATCATTATTGATTTGACGAATGTGGAAGTAAAAGTGACGGACGAAGGTCAGGCCATAATATTGTTTTGTTCCCTTCCATCGTCTTTAAAACATTTTCGTGACACGATTATATACGGAAAAGACACAATATCATATTCTAGTGTCAAATCTGCGTCACAATCGAAAGAACAGATAGACAGTGATATTACGGGAGAAACAAGTGGTAGCCATGCAGAAGGCCTGTTTGCACGGGGAAGACTAGAACATAGAGATGTGAAAGTAGCAGATCTAAAGAAAGGTCACAATCCAGGTACAGAAATAAAATCTGTAATTTTTGCAAGAAAAAGGGTCACATCAAAGCTGATTGTTTTAAATTAAAAAATAAGGAGAAAAATAATCAGCAATTAATAAACCCGCCGAAGCTAGTGTAGCTGCTGATGAGAGAGATGGAACTATTTTTGTAGCAACTGCAAATATTCGTAGGTCTAATAGTGAGTGGATCTTAGATTCGGATTGTTCTTACCACATAAGTTGGAGTCGAGATTGTTTTTGCACATATGAAAAATTCGATGGTGGATATATTTTAATGGAAAATGATGCTCCGTGTAAAGTTGTTGGTAAAGGCATAGTTCAGATCAAGATATTCGACGGAATCATCCGAACGCTCACAGAAGTCAGACATGTTCCAGATATGAAAAGAAATCTTATCTCTTTAGGCACACTTGAATATCAAGGGTGCAGGTTCTCAGGTGAATGTGGAGTTTTGAAAATTGCCAGAGGTGCCATTGTCATGATGAAAGCTTGCAGGTTAGGAAATTTATATATTTTGCAGGGAACTACAGTTAAAGGTTCCGCTATATAATCCTGATCCCAAGTCACCAAATTTATAATTAGCAGGGATGTTACTTTTGACGAGTCTTCTATGTTACATCCTTCAAAAGAGTCTACTAATTCTTCTAATCAAGAAAAGAAGGATAGTGTACACAGCGAGGTGAGTTCGAGATCAACAAAGATGCTTCAGATGACTCTGCTACGAGTTCAACAGATCAAGAGGATGAGCCAGAACCTGATTCAGATCCTGTTGAAGATGAAAGCACTGGACAGGAATATTCTATAGCCAGAAATAGGGAGAGATGGGAGATTCGATTACCACAGAGGTACGTGAATTTAGTTTCGTATGCTTTATCAGTGGCGCAAGAAATAGGTGGAGACGGCGAACCTTCTACCTATTCGGAGGCAATAAGCGATGTCAATTCTGGTAAGTGGCTAGTAGCGATGAATGAAGAAATAGAGTCTCTGTACAAGAATGGTAGTGGATTCTTGTGCCGTCGCCGAAGAAAAAGAAAATAGTCGGATGTAAGTGGGTCTTCAAGAAGAAAGAAGGTTTATCTGGTTCTGACGGTGCAAGGTGTAAGGCACGATTAGTCGCGAAAGGCTATAGTCAGGTACAAGGTGTTGATTTTAATGATGTATTCTCACCTGTCGTTAGACATAGCTCTATTCGTGTGTTACTTGCATTCGTTGCCATGTATGATTTGGAGTTAGAACAGCTTGACGTCAAGACAGCGTTCCTACATGGCAATTTTGATGAACAGATTTGTATGAAGCAACATGAAGGCTTCATAGTTGAAGGAGAAGAAGACAAAGTTTGTCTACTGAAGAAATCCTTATACGAATTAAAGCAGTTTCCAAGACAGTGGTATAAACAGTTTGATTTTTTTCATGTTGGTTCATGGTTTCTCTAGGAGCAAGTATGATGTTGTGTTTACTTCCGGAAGTTAAATGACAGTTCGTTCATCTATCTATTGTTATATGTTGATGACATGCTCATTGCAGCTGAGAATCTTGCAGAATTCACCAGCTGAAGGCCTTATTGAATGGTGAATTTGAAATGAAAGATTTAGGAGCAGCTACGAAGATTCTTGGTATGGAGATTAGATGTGATAGAGGAACTGGTAAATTACACCTGACCCAGAAAAGTTACCTCAAGAAGATTTTGGAGAGATTTGGCATGAGCGATGCCAAACCTGTCAGCACTCCTCTTGCTAGCCATTTTAGGCTATGCACTGCTCAGTCACCATCATCATATGAGGAAGAAGCGTACATGGCACGAGTTCCCTACTCGAGTGCTGTCGGCAGTATTATGTATGCAATGGTATGTACATGTCCTGATATCATTGCAGATAAGAAGGTGTTTATCAAGAAGATCAACACAAATGATAATCATGCGGATATGTTTATGAAAGTTCTTCTAGTTTCCAATTACTTGATTAGTGTTTTAGAGATGGTGAACTAGCCCGTTGGGCTAAGGTCGGAGGGAGAAAAAGATATTTCTACATTAAGGTGGGGTAATTTTTTGGAACCAAGCTCACGGTGGAGATTTGTTAGGTGAGCTTGATTTGACCATTCAACAAAATCAGCTCACATGGAACAAAGGAAATGTGAGGCGCCGAATTATTTGGTCAAAGAACAATGTGTGAGATTGGCAGACGTTTTTTATTCAAAGAAAGGAGCAGGCTTTTTTGCTCATTTCCCCCACGGCAGATCAAAGGCAAATATTGCCTATAAATCCAAGAGTCCGATGAAGAGAAAAATTGCCACATGCCACAGACAACACCACAATATCTTTAGCGAGGATTTATTCCTCGGTCACACTTCTTTGATATTTCTTTTTAGCTTACTCCTAGTTGTGTAGCTGCTTTTATATCACGTCAGTGTACGTGTCTGTAATCACTCCACATAATAAAGAAGTTCTACCCTTCGCCCCGTGGACGTAGGTCATTCGTGTTCACTGTCCAAATTTATTTTTCGTCTCTTCTATTTTTATCGTCATTTCTCAGGTAAATAAGTATCGGGGATTTCCACATATCCTAACAGAGATGTCGGCGTCTGAGCGAGGCGACGTGATGTGGTCGTGGACAGTATGGTGGCCGGCGAGGACAGGGAAGGAGATTGACATGGTGAGTGCATCGGCGGGTGTGGTGGACTGTGGTGTATGTTTATCGTGTATCTCTATCTCTGTCCCTATCTATGGTGTATTGTGTATCTCTATTTGTGAGTGTGTGTGGACTGTGGAGCAGTGGGCTGATGGGCTGTGGTGTTGGGCTGATTTTTCTTATTATTTAATGCGAGTACCCGATTGGGTAATTTGGGTAGCATTTTGCTACCCGAAACCCGACACGAGCTAAATTATCGGTCCTGATTTAAACCCGAATTTTCAGCTCGATCGGGGAAAACTCGATGGGGTCGGGTACTTGAAACTGGACCCCGAACGTTGGATTTTCGACACGTCATGAAAAAAGTTAATTTTTTTACAGTGTCGAAAATACAACAAAATTGGTTGCTTCCGACTTAAGTGTGGAAGATTAAAAGAAATCAGATATCGATCGAATAAAATATCAACGCGTCTATTGATCATAATATGCGTGGACTCGGAAAATACACACATGCCAGGAAGGGATTCATTCCACCGGTGGTCTTGTCCCATAGCTGACGATAAGTTCATATATGAACAGAAGAGAAGTGAAGACTCGTTCATGCATTTAGATACGATCTTGACTCGTTCACGTTCTTTTCTGTATAGGACAAAGCAAAACTATGATGATTCTTCTATCCACTTGGGATTTACGTATATTCTACGTTGTAATGAACTATTATTGACATTTTTAGTTGTTAGTGCAATTTGACTAAGAATATTCTATCTCCTCTCTTTATTTTTCCAGCTAGCCATTAGCCTACCCACAAAAACTACGAATATATTTAATAAAAATATCCCTACATAATCTCACTTGTCATATCAAAGTTGAAAATTTCTTTTTGCATGGGAGTAAATAGGCTCCGTCGATTTGCTTTATTTGAGCACTACAAAAGGTCATTGTTTTCTTTCGCCACTTTTTTTCTAAATAGTATTATCTATCATAAATAATAAGTGAGGAAATTTTCACTTCATTTTGGGACGATAATGGTCACATGTAATGTAATCCTTTCACAGATCACTATAAAGAGTGAATAAGAGGCGCATGCATTTATTTATTTATTGGAAAGTAGAGATATAGTGAGCATTATGTCATTAGTACCAAGGACAGTGTCCCATTATCATTACATACAGCTTGAAAATAAACCATTTTAAAGCACACGTTTAATAATCATTTTAAACATGCATTTGGGAATAGTTAAAGAGAAATGCTTTATGATATTTAGGTCACCTAAATATAATAACTAAAACCGCAGTTTATCACTAATCTTTTAGAACCACTTTGTCAATAAAATAACTTATCACCGTCCATTAGTTTAATTCTACATGACCTCAACATGCGCCAAGACCAGACAAATAATCATTACATTAGGTTTATATATGTTTGTTTTAATACTATGATTTTTCATTTTACCCCAATCTTGATAGTCGTTGTCCAAAGGAAGCACTCCAATATACATATCTTTATTAAGTACTTGCGGGATATTGTACTTAAAATATCATGATAACCTAACGACGATTATTAGAAAAACATAGAATGCGCATTATGTATGTAATCCGATTTTTATTAATTAAAGAAAAAGAAAATTATGGTCTTGCTTGAAAAAGAAAATTCTTGTTCTTGCTTTCTATAGCTCCTACTTCATGTCCACTATGCAACTTGTATATCGTGGCTTAATATATGTCTCTTTGTCATAAGACTTAAGTTCAACACAAAAATAAAAATTCAATAGATTCCATATGCTAATTCTAAAATGAAATCAGCTTATACCCTGTTGTTAATCAGGGGATAATCCTTGTTGTCATTGTCACAACGTGCTAAATAGTATAGATTAATACAAAAGATTGACACTAAAAAAAATATGAGTTTTATTAAGTGCTTCGACCTTTTATTATCGTCTACTTTATCTTATATAATTATAGAAATGTAGAAGTCCCATGCAGACATATGTCCTTTACTTAAAAAATAAATTAAATAATAAAAATCCAAAAAAAAACCCACTAAGACTTGTTAATTACACAATAGCTATCCACTATCAAACATAAATTAACTTTATAAAATAGAATAGATAAAATTTAAAATTCACCCAATATCTTATATTAACTATTTTTTAATTAATTCTTATACCTTTAATTTTATAACTTATATAAAAAAATTTAAATTATAATTTCAATGAACTATTTTAAATTATTTTATTTATATATTATAGCACACGCGTTGAGTGTAGAGTACTGTATTTCGTAAAACTCATTGGACCACGTCTATTTAATTCGAAACATTGTCTCAAAATAAAATCATATGTGCTACTTAGTACTGTCAATCCGGCCCGCGGCCCGCGGGCCGGCCCGCCCCGCCCCGCCAAAAGGGCGGGGCGGGCTGCAATTTTTAGGCCCGCTGAAGGGCGGGCCGCGGGCTTTGGCGGGGCGGGGCGGGCTAGCCCGCGGGCCGGCCCGCCAATTTAAGGTATTATATATATTATATAATATATACTAAATCTATAATAAATATTAAGTTAATTAGATATTTAATTAATAAATCATCTAATTATTATCATGTTTATTAATTAAAAAATAATTAATTGCATATTTCTATCTAATTTTTTTAATAAATTCAACAATTAATAATAAATTATTAATAAATTAAAAGTTTTAAATTAGATTAAATAATATTAATTATTTTTTTAAATGGGCGGGCCTGGCCCGCCGGGCCCGCGGCCCGCCGCGGGGCGGGGCGGGCACCTATTTTTAGGGCCTGCCAAACGGCGGGCGGCGGGCCGGCCCGGCCAAAAATACACTAGTTTATTTGCACACTCAAATGCGTGTGTTGAATAACACATTTATCTTAATTATAGAATTATTAACTAAAAATAGAAGAACAAAATGGAGCATATAAAAATACCATATAATGGGTGGCTTTCTAACTATTTTTTATTTAGTTTAACTTGACAGACCAATGATAATTTTTTTACTAAGCTGCGATGCTTAATAAAAGGGTATACATAATATGATGGTTGAATTGGGCGAAAGCAAAGCATAATGAATCAAATAATCATTACACTTATACATGATATAGATCAATTTATTTTTAATATTATTGAAATGGTTTATGTGGGCAATTCGGGCTTATCCAAAAAATGATGACCTTTCAATCATTTCTCTAGTGTTCTTTTTAGCTTATATTATATAAAATTCCCAGAAGCATAGACTCATTTAATATTCAAATAAATTAATCTTTATATTTTGTGCAGGGAAGGACTGACCGCTCAAATCACCCCATCCACATCTCCACCCAATAAAATAAATTTCGAAAAAAAGACATAATTTCATTGCATATCAAGAAAGTATACCAACACAAATTCAATGTCATTATCTCACTCAAAATCCAAATCCCATACCACTTCAATAATTATCTCAAAATCTAATTGAGATCCCAAGGTAACGACAAAAAAAAAAAAACTCAAAAATTAATCCAAGGGTTTCAAACGTATTTGGACACCATACTTAGGTTTCATAGTAAGGACGATGACCGGCGCGTGTCGATAACTCTCCGATATAGTAAAGCTAAACTTCGAAACCAGCATCGCCAATATGATCTTAGCTTCCATTAGGGCGAAAGATTGGCCTACGCAGTTCCTCGGGCCCGCCGCAAAAGGTATGAAATGTCGGCCCGGGCCGAACGATCTGTTCGCGAATCGATTAGGGTTGAACTCGTCTGCGTCTTTTCCCCATATTTCTTTGCAGTGATGGATCGCCAGCACTGGGATCCATATCGAGAGCCCTTTGGGCACGAAAATGTCCCCTAAATATATATCTTCGAACGCCATGCGAGGAAGGAGCGACGCGGGCGGATAGAGACGTAGAGATTCGTTAATCACCATGTTTAGCTGCAAAGTTAAATAAAATCAAATTCAATCGCATGTTCGTCGAATCGATAGAAATCCTAATATCGAACCACTTGCTCGTACTACCTGCTGGAAATATAATATATAAAATTAAAAATGATAAAGTCCCTTCGAGCTTTTACGCTTTTAGCTGAAGTAATCATTCAACACGGTATCATGGCTCATGACTAGAGATCGTACGACAACCCATTAATGAAAAATTACACGTCTAGGGTTACCATAAAAACGAAATCAGCCCAGGCGCGATGGTACGTGTTGGAAATATAATGAAAAAAAAATAAAAATGATACACCCCCTTTCTAACTTAAGCTTTTAGGTTAAGTGATCATTCAATATTATAATCAGAGCTCATGATTAGAGCTCATGGTTGCCCATTAAGTGAAAATTCATGAATCAGCCCAGCTATGAGGGGGTGATACAGTGTTCTTAAAGCTCATGCTTTTTAGCGAAGCAATCTTTCGAAGAGCAAGCGATCAAAATAAGAATTACGCTCTTTTAATTATTACCGCGGTGAGCTTGGAGAGGTGATCGGCGGTCGGCGAACCTCCATTACAGACCTCCTTAACCTCGGCCCTGACTCGTTCTTGCCAACTAAGGTTTGTTGCGAGGAGCATCACCGTCCATGTAAGAAGAAGAGCAGTCGTCTCATGGCCGGCGAAGAAGAATGTTTTGCATTCGTCCATTATTAGCTGCAAGTTCAAGCTAAATCCATCATCCTCCGATGATTTCTTCTTCTGCATCTCATTGAGCAGCGTTCCTAAGAGATCGTTGCCGTAAGAACTGCTTCGACTGATTTCGACGCAGTCTTTTCGGGTTCGTATGATCTCCATTAGCAGCCTCTCGACTTCCATTTTTAGGGTTTTTATCTCTCTGTTGTACTTGCTTGGCAAGAATCTGCATATTATTTATTTTGTACGTATATTATCGTTTAATTTGACGAAAGATTGTATCAAAGTTAGATGCTATAAATTCATACCTGCTACCAGGGAAGCACAAGTGCCTTGTAGATTGAGCACACAGCTGCTGAAGAAGCGTAAGCAAGTGGAATATTTGCTTACCCTTTTCGTAATTACAGTCGAACTCAGTTCTTGAAATTATTTCAGCGGTCAAACGGGTCATATGTTGTCCAATCTCAACCTCTTCTTGTCCCTTAATCACTCCATTTTCAAGTGATTGGAGCATCTGCTTAGTGCATTCCACCATGTATCCCGCGTAACTCTACCCAAAAAAATAAATTGCAAAAAAAAAAAGCCCACTCACTTTCTTGGAAAAAGAATTAATTTTGAATTAAATGCCACCAACTCTCCTTTATGAACTATCCATTTAAATATTTATGTATGTACGTGTGTGTGCGTGTGCGTGTAGTGGTGTTTATCTCTCCATTTAATAATGGATCATTAAAATTAAATGAATTGAAAATTACCTTAAGCTTGTCTCCCATGAAAGCTCTTGCGACAATATGTCTCTGATGATACCAATCGTCGCCATTAGCCATCAATAAACCTCGTCCAATAAAGTGCTTCGAACCTTGCTGCTGTAGCCATGATTTGCCAGAAGAAGTACTATGTTTTGACAATAATTCTTTAATTAAATCTGTTTCTGTCAAGCACAGCCTCGGCTCAACTCCATTCCAGTATATAAACCTTTTCCTGCAAAGGAAATGAAGACAAGTTAACGATTTAAATCAAGAATTATCTTATGTATATATATTATTACCGTAGGATTTGGACCACGAGACATAATGAGGCAAGAGACGTCCAACGATGTCATGGCGAATTGTGTCCATTTCTTGAGACGTTGACTTAGAAACGAGTGAAGCCATGTCCAAGATGTTTCCTACGAGGAACCTCGGCTTGGGCCCACCAATTCCTTGCTTTTCCATTATTTTCTTGATTTTTCTTGGAATTAATACGTAGCATGTGATTGTCTCGTACGAAACTCTAGCGATGTAACACAAGATGATAACGACCGTCGCTCTAATGAAGAGAGCCACCAATTCCATTGTGGAATGGATATATCATATATGTGTTGGAAAGAAATGGAACTTTTTTCTTGATTATTTTCTCCTGTTTTTATCTTTATTTTTTGAGTCTATGGGAAGTGTGTGGAGGGAGGAAGGGAGGGGATTTTCTTTTTGTTTATAGGGTGTGGAGGGTTGGGAAGGTAAATATATATAGTGTCAATAAAGTTAAATAATGGCATGATGTGTGGTTATTTAATTCCATTTGCAATAAAATATGATGTGGTAATAATTGATTTGAGCTTAGTGGCGATGTCCTTCTCATGCATAGTTGAACTTTTAGGAATTGTTATTAAATGAACGCATTATGGGTACTAAATATCAAATACATTTTACCTTGTAAGATTTTAAAATTGGCTACCTTTTTGTAAATCGAGGGATATGTTTTTTAATTGGAGATTCAAAAACAATAATAGAGCACCTTAGGATATGATCTAACGATTCCAATAGGAGGGACGAAAGTGGCTTAAGTGTTGGGCAAAGGGTTGATGGCAGAAGAAACTGATGGAGTTGACCTTATTATAACTTGGGGAAGATAAAATTCAGAATTTCTTATTTATATATGTATATATATATATATATTATATATATATATATATATATATATATGATCCAGGACCGCAGTTAGACTCGAATTTGGACGCGCTTTATGTGTGCGTAAGCCTCGTGGATTGACTCGATTGATTTCGAGCTCAAACTGATAAAAAACAGAAGAAACACACACACTCTGAAAACACAGATTTTAACGTGGTTCGGCCCAACTTGTGCCTACGTCCACAGATCAACCGAGCATATTTTTCATTAACCACCAACACGAAAGTTCCAGATTGTCACACCGTCTACAACTCTCGTGTTTACACCTCACGGTAGTTTTCACTCTACAAGAAGATATATGCTCGAGAAGATGTTAAGTCATTTCTATATGAAGATCACATATTAATTGTGATTCGCGATCAATCCTATCCATCCATTTGATCTGATTTGACGTCCCAGGCTTCGCCACGTGGCCTTGTGTTAAACGCTATACGAGACGGGTAAGCCCAAAGAAACTCGAAGGTGGGCCTAGTGGATCAGAGGAAGGGGGCCCAAGAGAGAAGACTTAAAGAGCAAGCAAGTGCAAGATCATATCTATATATTTTATTTTATTAAGAAGATTTCATATTCCTTATTTAGTTGGTTGAGAGTCTTTAAATAATTGAGAGGGCTTTACTTTTGGATTATTCTGGAGTATTTTTATGGCTTAACCGATCGGGTTGTGATCGGGGGGTTTCTTCGTTTGGATATTTTGATCGTCTTTTATCAAACTCATCGTAGCAAAGTGTCTTAACTCTAACAAATTGGTCCGACCTGCCGCGCCATGACTCGTTCGACGGATCAGCGTTTCGAGGCGTTAGAGAAGACAATGGACGAACTCACCACATCCAACGGCGAATTGTCGCGCCGCATGGACGAACTACTAGCACTAATGACGACACACTTCCCCGCACGTGAATCGGCCTCGTCAGAGAACGTGGATCCGCCTCCTCGTGCGCCCAGCGACAATCTGTCGGCTATGGTTCAACGTCGTGTGGAGCTTCCCACCTTCAATGGAACGGATCCTCTGGGTTGGATTTCTCGAGCAGATCAATACTTTTTACTCAACCAAACTCCACCATCGCAGGTGCTTTCGTGCGCCATGATTTGTATGGAGGATGTTGCGCAACCTTGGTTTCGCTGGATCTGGGACACTCACCCGGCCATTACGTGGACGGATCTAAAACAGAAAATCATTGATACGTTTGATGACAAACATGTTGGTCGACCGGTGGCACGTCTATCTAGCATCCGCCAAACGGGAGTTATTCAGGAGTATTTCCATGAGTTCATCGGGATGGTAGCAAACTTACCAGAGATACCACGACACCAACATCTTGATTTTTTCTTACTGGGAATGCATCCGGTTCTTCGTAATGAAGTTTCGGTATTGGACCCGTACTCGGTAGAACACGCATTTTCCTTGGCCCGTGGAATTGAGCGAAAACTTTTGGACTCCAGGGATGGTGACTATGCGACCATGATCGCCCGCTCTCGCAGTTCATCCTGTCCACCACGATCTACTATAAATTCACACATTCGGGGGAAGGCGTCTCAGGCTACTGTTCAGTCCGAGGTTGTTCGGGAGGCACGCCCGACGGATCGCTACACACCGCCTCATGTACGCCCTGGGAGTACTCAACGCCAACGTCCATACCAACGCCTCTCGGACCGTGATTTTCAGGAACTACGAGAGAAAGGGTTATGTTTTCGCTGTCGTCAACCCTTCTTCAAGGGTTATGTCTGTCCGAAGAGAGAACTCAGGATGCTTATTGGAGGGGAGGATGAATTTGATCTAACGGAATTACAAGCAGATGATATGGAAGATACGAAGGCGGAGATGCTCAATGACCATACCGAGAGTAATTTAATGATGCTCGACTTACCATTATTTGCCCTCGGCGGCATATCAGGCCCACGCACGCTGAAATTACGAGGTTTTATCAATCACGCAGAAGTCATCGTCATGATTGATAGTGGCGCGAGCCACAACTTTATCTCCGACCGCATGGCTGACCAACTCCACCTACCACGACATACTAACGACCAATTTCAGGTTCGTTTGGGCGACGGTCGCCGCTCTCCCACACTCGGCACATGTCGGGACGTGATACTTCGATTAGGCTCTTGTAATGTCACAGGTGATTTCTTCATCTTTGAACTTGGTGGGGTCGATGTTATTTTGGGCGTCGATTGGCTTCGCACATTGGGTGATATCAAGATAAGTTGGGCGAAATCCACAATGGAGTTCGAATGGCAGGGCAGCAACCACTGCCTCATTGGCGAGGCAGCTCTCACTCGAGCACCGATCAGTTTTCGTTCTCTTTGCAAACTCGACGATAGCGAGCTAGACGAAGTAATGTTGCTCAACACCATCGACGCAACTTCTACGGCTGCCACCGAGATCCTAACCAAGCAGCAAATATTGGACCTCGATGCCGTCACACGACAATTTCTGACTGTCTTCCAACAACCTTCTTCGTTGCCTCCTACCCGAGTACACGATCACCGCATCACACTTCTTCCAGGGGCAGCAGCGGTCTCCGTTCGACCTTATCGATATGGCCATTCTCAAAAAAGCGAAATTGAACGATTAGTGGCCGAGACGTTGGCCGCAGGTGTGGTACGACCAAGTGGAAGTCCATTCTCGAGTCCGGTTTTACTGGTTCGCAAGAAAGACGGTAGCTGGCGTTTTTGTGTCGATTATCGCGAGCTCAATCGAGTCACGGTCCCCGATAAGTTCCCAATCCCGATTATTCAGGAACTGTTAGACGAGCTGTGGGGCGCCGTCTTTTTCACCAAACTCGACCTTCGCTCGGGTTATCATCAGATTCGAGTACGTGCCGAAGACGTTCCGAAGACCGCTTTTCGAACCCATGACGGCCATTACGAATTCTTGGTTATGCCGTTTGGCCTCACGAACGCCCCTGCTACGTTCCAAGCAACAATGAACGATTTGTTTCGTCCTTTACTTCGGAAATGCGTCCTGGTTTTCTTTGACGACATCTTAATTTACAGCCCCTCGTGGGAGACGCATCTCGCCCATATCTCGAACGTTCTCAGCCTATTGTCCGAACATAAATTCTGCGTGAACATGAAGAAGTGCAATTTCGGCCACCGCACGGTCGAGTATCTCGGCCACATCATCTCTTCAGGCACCGTAGCGACAGCTCGCAGAAAATTGCAGCTGTGGTACGTTGGCCGGTTCCATCCTCGCTGAAGAGTCTCAGGGGTTTTCTCGGACTTACGGGTTATTATCGCCGGTTCATTAAAGATTATGGCAGAATTGCTCGGCCACTTACGGCCCTCTTAAAAAAATCAGAAACAGGTTCTTTCGAGTGGACAACCGAGGCAGACACAGCATTTCAAAAGTTACGCGACGCTCTAGTAACTGCCCCAGTTCTTTCTATGCCGGATTTCTCACAACCCTTCATAGTTGAATGTGACGCTTCCGGGACAGGGATCGGCGCAGTGCTTATGCAAGATCGTCACCCGATTGCCTACTTCAGTAAAGGTTGGTCGGAACGTACAAGTACGCGGTCAACATACGAACGAGAGCTTATGGCCTTAGTGCTTGCCATCCAACATTGGCGACCTTACCTGTTAGGTCGTCACTTCACAGTGCGAACGGATCATAGGAGTCTTCGCTCCTTATTGCACCAAAAGATTGCCACCCCGGCGCAACAAGTTTGGGTCGCTAAGTTGCTCGGTTACTCCTTTGACGTAGAATACAAACCTGGCCACATAAATACGGCGGCGGACGCACTTTCTCGAGAAGATGCCACGCCTCAGCTCACCGCCTTGAGTATGCCGCAATGGCTTGATAGCACTACCATCCAAGCTGAGGTTGCTAAGGATCCCACTCTCGGTCCCATCGTTGACGAGTTACGTCAAGATCCTCTCTCGCGACCGCCATATCACCTCATCGGCGAACTATTGCACTACAAAGGTCGCCTTGTAATTCCCAAGACGTCAGACTGGATCCCCCGCCTCTTGACTGAATTTCATGCAACCCCGAGCAGCGGACACTCCGGAGCCTACCGACGTATCGTCGTTTGGCAGCTTCCTTGTATTGGCCGGGGATGATGCGCCGAGTTACTGATTTCGTCGCAGCATGTTTGGTGTGCCAACGTTCTAAATATGAGGCTATGTCTCCTGCAGGCTTACTTCAAACTCTTCCGATCCCCGAGCAGATTTGGGAAGATATAGCCATGGACTTCATCACAGGGTTACCAACATCTCGCGGCTTTGACTGTATTTTAGTGGTGGTCGATCGCTTGACGAAATACGCTCATTTTATTGCCTTAAAACATCCTTACACGGCGCGCACTGTGGCTGAGAAGTTCGTCACCAATATCGTTCGTCTCCATGGTATCCCTCGGAGCATTGTGTCTGATCGCGACTCGGTCTTCTTGAGTCAGTTTTGGCAAGAACTTTTTCGTCTACAAGGCACTACCTTGAAAATGAGCTCCGCCTACCACCCGCAAACGGATGGCCAATCCGAGGTCCTCAATCGCACTTTAGAGACATACTTGCGATGTTTTGTTAGCGAAGAGCCACGCTTATGGTTTTCGTGGTTATCGTGGGCAGAGTATTGGTATAATACGACATTTCAGGCATCCGCGGGCACTACGCCATTTCAAGCGGTCTATGGACGACAACCGCCGACTTTGACCCATTGTCTGCCTGGCGAATACCAGGTTGAGGCCGTGTATGATCAGCTTCGCAGTCGAGACGATATTCTGCGTCAGTTGAAATATAATTTGGAGCGCGCCCAACAACGCATGCAAAAGACTGCAAATTCTCATCGTCGCGATGTGGTATTCGAAGTGGGCGATGTCGTATTCCTCAAGATTCGTCCATATAGACAAAGTTCGGTGGTTGCTCGGCTAAACCAAAAGCTAGCTGCACGCTATTATGGGCCGTATATGATCCTCGCGCGCATTGGAGCTGTCGCTTATAAACTCCAACTTCCCGAAGGTTCCCGCATTCACCCCGTGTTCCATGTCTCGCAGCTAAAGCGAGTTATTGGCAACCATCCAGTGGAGACCTCGCTGCCAATACACTTGTCGGCTGTTACCCCTAATGACATGCGACCAGAATCAATCATCGATAGTCGGTGGTCCATACTAGATGATACAGCAGCCCGCGGGCTTCTTGTCAAGTGGGCAAACAGGCCAATGGAGGAAGCAAGCTGGCTTATGGAAGCGGAATTTCGTCGCCTTTTTCCAGATTTCCGCCTTGAGGACAAGGCTCTTTTTCGAGAGGGTAGTAATGTTAAACGCTATACGAGACGGGTAGGCCCAAAGAAACTCGAAGGTGGGCCTAGTGGATCAGAGGAAGGGGGCCCAAGAGAGAAGACTTAAAGAGCAAGCAAGTGCAAGATCATATCTATATATTTTATTTTATTAAGAAGATTTCATATTCCTTATTTAGTTGGTTGAGAGTCTTTAAATAATTGAGAGGGCTTTACTTTTGGATTATTCTGGAGTATTTTTATGGCTTAACCGATCGGGTTGTGATCGGGGGGTTTCTTCGTTCGGATATTTTGATCGTCTTTTATCAAACTCATCGTAGCAAAGTGTCTTAACTCTAACAAGTTAAGACGATCGGTTAAGCCATAAAAATACTCCAGAATAATCCAAAAGTAAAGCCCTCTCAATTATTTAAAGACTCTCAACCAACTAAATAAGGAATATGAAATCTTCTTAATAAAATAAAATATATAGATATGATCTTGCACTTGCTTGCTCTTTAAGTCTTCTCTCTTGGGCCCCCTTCCTCTGATCCACTAGGCCCACCTTCGAGTTTCTTTGGGCCTACCCGTCTCGTATAGCGTTTAACATTACTACCCTCTCGAAAAAGAGCCTTGTCCTCAAGGCGGAAATCTGGAAAAAGGCGACGAAATTCCGCTTCCATAAGCCAGCTTGCTTCCTCCATTGGCCTGTTTGCCCACTTGACAAGAAGCCTGCGGGCTGCTGTATCATCTAGTATGGACCACCGACTATCGATGATTGATTCTGGTCGCATGTCATTAGGGGTAACAGCCGACAAGTGTATTGGCAGCGAGGTCTCCACTGGATGGTTGCCAATAACTCGCTTTAGCTGCGAGACATGGAACACGGGGTGAATGCGGGAACCTTCGGGAAGTTGGAGTTTATAAGCGACAGCTCCAATGCGCGCGAGGATCATATACGGCCCATAATAGCGTGCAGCTAGCTTTTGGTTTAGCCGAGCAACCACCGAACTTTGTCTATATGGACGAATCTTGAGGAATACGACATCGCCCACTTCGAATACCACATCGCGACGATGAGAATTTGCAGTCTTTTGCATGCGTTGTTGGGCGCGCTCCAAATTATATTTCAACTGACGCAGAATATCGTCTCGACTGCGAAGCTGATCATACACGGCCTCAACCTGGTATTCGCCAGGCAGACAATGGGTCAAAGTCGGCGGTTGTCGTCCATAGACCGCTTGAAATGGCGTAGTGCCCGCGGATGCCTGAAATGTCGTATTATACCAATACTCTGCCCACGATAACCACGAAAACCATAAGCGTGGCTCTTCGCTAACAAAACATCGCAAGTATGTCTCTAAAGTGCGATTGAGGACCTCGGATTGGCCATCCGTTTGCGGGTGGTAGGCGGAGCTCATTTTCAAGGTAGTGCCTTGTAGACGAAAAAGTTCTTGCCAAAACTGACTCAAGAAGACCGAGTCGCGATCAGACACAATGCTCCGAGGGATACCATGGAGACGAACGATATTGGTGACGAACTTCTCAGCCACAGTGCGCGCCGTGTAAGGATGTTTTAAGGCAATAAAATGAGCGTATTTCGTCAAGCGATCGACCACCACTAAAATACAGTCAAAGCCGCGAGATGTTGGTAACCCTGTGATGAAGTCCATGGCTATATCTTCACAAATCTGCTCGGGGATCGGAAGAGTTTGAAGTAAGCCTGCAGGAGACATAGCCTCATATTTAGAACGTTGGCACACCAAACATGCTGCGACGAAATCAGTAACTCGGCGCATCATCCCCGGCCAATACAAGGAAGCTGCCAAACGACGATACGTGCGGTAGGCTCCGGAGTGTCCGCTGCTCGGGGTTGCATGAAATTCAGTCAAGAGGCGGGGGATCCAGTCTGACGTCTTGGGAATTACAAGGCGACCTTTGTAGTGCAATAGTTCGCCGATGAGGTGATATGGCGGTCGCGAGAGAGGATCTTGACGTAACTCGTCAACGATGGGACCGAGAGTGGGATCCTTAGCAACCTCAGCTTGGATGGTAGTGCTATCAAGCCATTGCGGCATACTCAAGGCGGTGAGCTGAGGCGTGGCATCTTCTCGAGAAAGTGCGTCCGCCGCCGTATTTGTGTGGCCAGGTTTGTATTCTACGTCAAAGGAGTAACCGAGCAACTTAGCGACCCAAACTTGTTGCGCCGGGGTGGCGATCTTTTGGTGCAATAAGGAGCGAAGACTCCTATGATCCGTTCGCACTGTGAAGTGACGACCTAACAGGTAAGGTCGCCAATGTTGGATGGCAAGCACTAAGGCCATAAGCTCTCGTTCGTATGTTGACCGCGTACTTGTACGTTCCGACCAACCTTTACTGAAGTAGGCAATCGGGTGACGATCTTGCATAAGCACTGCGCCGATCCCTGTCCCGGAAGCGTCACATTCAACTATGAAGGGTTGTGAGAAATCCGGCATAGAAAGAACTGGGGCAGTTACTAGAGCGTCGCGTAACTTTTGAAATGCTGTGTCTGCCTCGGTTGTCCACTCGAAAGAACCTGTTTCTGATTTTTTAAAGAGGGCCGTAAGTGGCCGAGCAATTCTGCCATAATCTTTAATGAACCGGCGATAATAACCCGTAAGTCCGAGAAAACCCCTGAGACTCTTCAGCGAGGATGGAACAGGCCAACGTACCACAGCTGCAATTTTCTGCGGGTCTGTCGCTACGGTGCCTGAAGAGATGATGTGGCCGAGATACTCGACCGTGCGGTGGCCGAAATTGCACTTCTTCATGTTCACGCAGAATTTATGTTCGGACAATAGGCTGAGAACGTTCGAGATATGGGCGAGATGCGTCTCCCACGAGGGGCTGTAAATTAAGATGTCGTCAAAGAAAACCAGGACGCATTTCCGAAGTAAAGGACGAAACAAATCGTTCATTGTTGCTTGGAACGTAGCAGGGGCGTTCGTGAGGCCAAACGGCATAACCAAGAATTCGTAATGGCCGTCATGGGTTCGAAAAGTGGTCTTCGGAACGTCTTCGGCACGTACTCGAATCTGATGATAACCCGAGCGAAGGTCGAGTTTGGTGAAAAAGACGGCGCCCCACAGCTCGTCTAACAGTTCCTGAATAATCGGGATTGGGAACTTATCGGGGACCGTGACTCGATTGAGCTCGCGATAATCGACACAAAAACGCCAGCTACCGTCTTTCTTGCGAACCAGTAAAACCGGACTCGAGAATGGACTTCCACTTGGTCGTACCACACCTGCGGCCAACATCTCGGCCACTAATCGTTCAATTTCGCTTTTTTGAGAATGGCCATATCGATAAGGTCGAACGGAGACCGCTGCTGCCCCTGGAAGAAGTGTGATGCGGTGATCGTGTACTCGGGTAGGAGGCAACGAAGAAGGTTGTTGGAAGACAGTCGGAAATTGTCGTGTGACGGCATCGAGGTCCAATATTTGCTGCTTGGTTAGGATCTCGGTGGCAGCCGTAGAAGTTGCGTCGATGGTGTTGAGCAACATTACTTCGTCTAGCTCGCTATCGTCGAGTTTGCAAAGAGAACGAAAACTGATCGGTGCTCGAGTGAGAGCTGCCTCGCCAATGAGGCAGTGGTTGCTGCCCTGCCATTCGAACTCCATTGTGGATTTCGCCCAATTTATCTTGATATCACCCAATGTGCGAAGCCAATCGACGCCCAAAATAACATCGACCCCACCAAGTTCAAAGATGAAGAAATCACCTGTGATAATCTCGCGACTTTGACTGTATTTTAGTGGTGGTCGATCGCTTGACGAAATACGCTCATTTTATTGCCTTAAAACATCCTTACACGGCGCGCACTGTGGCTGAGAAGTTCGTCACCAATATCGTTCGTCTCCATGGTATCCCTCGGAGCATTGTGTCTGATCGCGACTCGGTCTTCTTGAGTCAGTTTTGGCAAGAACTTTTTCGTCTACAAGGCACTACCTTGAAAATGAGCTCCGCCTACCACCCGCAAACGGATGGCCAATCCGAGGTCCTCAATCGCACTTTAGAGACATACTTGCGATGTTTTGTTAGCGAAGAGCCACGCTTATGGTTTTCGTGGTTATCGTGGGCAGAGTATTGGTATAATACGACATTTCAGGCATCCGCGGGCACTACGCCATTTCAAGCGGTCTATGGACGACAACCGCCGACTTTGACCCATTGTCTGCCTGGCGAATACCAGGTTGAGGCCGTGTATGATCAGCTTCGCAGTCGAGACGATATTCTGCGTCAGTTGAAATATAATTTGGAGCGCGCCCAACAACGCATGCAAAAGACTGCAAATTCTCATCGTCGCGATGTGGTATTCGAAGTGGGCGATGTCGTATTCCTCAAGATTCGTCCATATAGACAAAGTTCGGTGGTTGCTCGGCTAAACCAAAAGCTAGCTGCACGCTATTATGGGCCGTATATGATCCTCGCGCGCATTGGAGCTGTCGCTTATAAACTCCAACTTCCCGAAGGTTCCCGCATTCACCCCGTGTTCCATGTCTCGTAGCTAAAGCGAGTTATTGGCAACCATCCAGTGGAGACCTCGCTGCCAATACACTTGTCGGCTGTTACCCCTAATGACATGCGACCAGAATCAATCATCGATAGTCGGTGGTCCATACTAGATGATACAGCAGCCCGCAGGCTTCTTGTCAAGTGGGCAAACAGGCCAATGGAGGAAGCAAGCTGGCTTATGGAAGCGGAATTTCGTCGCCTTTTTCCAGATTTCCGCCTTGAGGACAAGGCTCTTTTTCGAGAGGGTAGTAATGTTAAACGCTATACGAGACGGGTAGGCCCAAAGAAACTCGAAGGTGGGCCTAGTGGATCAGAGGAAGGGGGCCCAAGAGAGAAGACTTAAAGAGCAAGCAAGTGCAAGATCATATCTATATATTTTATTTTATTAAGAAGATTTCATATTCCTTATTTAGTTGGTTGAGAGTCTTTAAATAATTGAGAGGGCTTTACTTTTGGATTATTCTGGAGTATTTTTATGGCTTAACCGATCGGGTTGTGATCGGGGGGTTTCTTCGTTCGGATATTTTGATCGTCTTTTATCAAACTCATCGTAGCAAAGTGTCTTAACTCTAACAAATTGGTCCGACCTGCCGCGCCATGACTCGTTCGACGGATCAGCGTTTCGAGGCGTTAGAGAAGACAATGGACGAACTCACCACATCCAACGGCGAATTGTCGCGCCGCATGGACGAACTACTAGCACTAATGACGACACACTTCCCCGCACGTGAATCGGCCTCGTCAGAGAACGTGGATCCGCCTCCTCGTGCGCCCAGCGACAATCTGTCGGCTATGGTTCAACGTCGTGTGGAGCTTCCCACCTTCAATGGAACGGATCCTCTGGGTTGGATTTCTCGAGCAGATCAATACTTTTTACTCAACCAAACTCCACCATCGCAGGTGCTTTCGTGCGCCATGATTTGTATGGAGGATGTTGCGCAACCTTGGTTTCGCTGGATCTGGGACACTCACCCGGCCATTACGTGGACGGATCTAAAACAGAAAATCATTGATACGTTTGATGACAAACATGTTGGTCGACCGGTGGCACGTCTATCTAGCATCCGCCAAACGGGAGTTATTCAGGAGTATTTCCATGAGTTCATCGGGATGGTAGCAAACTTACCAGAGATACCACGACACCAACATCTTGATTTTTTCTTACTGGGAATGCATCCGGTTCTTCGTAATGAAGTTTCGGTATTGGACCCGTACTCGGTAGAACACGCATTTTCCTTGGCCCGTGGAATTGAGCGAAAACTTTTGGACTCCAGGGATGGTGACTATGCGACCATGATCGCCCGCTCTCGCAGTTCATCCTGTCCACCACGATCTACTATAAATTCACACATTCGGGGGAAGGCGTCTCAGGCTACTGTTCAGTCCGAGGTTGTTCGGGAGGCACGCCCGACGGATCGCTACACACCGCCTCATGTACGCCCTGGGAGTACTCAACGCCAACGTCCATACCAACGCCTCTCGGACCGTGATTTTCAGGAACTACGAGAGAAAGGGTTATGTTTTCGCTGTCGTCAACCCTTCTTCAAGGGTCATGTCTGTCCGAAGAGAGAACTCAGGATGCTTATTGGAGGGGAGGATGAATTTGATCTAACGGAATTACAAGCAGATGATATGGAAGATACGAAGGCGGAGATGCTCAATGACCATACCGAGAGTAATTTAATGATGCTCGACTTACCATTATTTGCCCTCGGCGGCATATCAGGCCCACGCACGCTGAAATTACGAGGTTTTATCAATCACGCAGAAGTCATCGTCATGATTGATAGTGGCGCGAGCCACAACTTTATCTCCGACCGCATGGCTGACCAACTCCACCTACCACGACATACTAACGACCAATTCAGGTTCGTTTGGGCGACGGTCGCCGCTCTCCCACACTCGGCACATGTCGGGACGTGATACTTCGATTAGGCTCTTGTAATGTCACAGGTGATTTCTTCATCTTTGAACTTGGTGGGGTCGATGTTATTTTGAGCGTCGATTGGCTTCGCACATTGGGTGATATCAAGATAAATTGGGCGAAATCCACAATGGAGTTCGAATGGCAGGGCAGCAACCACTGCCTCATTGGCGAGGCAGCTCTCACTCGAGCACCGATCAGTTTTCGTTCTCTTTGCAAACTCGACGATAGCGAGCTAGACGAAGTAATGTTGCTCAACACCATCGACGCAACTTCTACGGCTGCCACCGAGATCCTAACCAAGCAGCAAATATTGGACCTCGATGCCGTCACACGACAATTTCCGACTGTCTTCCAACAACCTTCTTCGTTGCCTCCTACCCGAGTACACGATCACCGCATCACACTTCTTCCAGGGGCAGCAGCGGTCTCCGTTCGACCTTATCGATATGGCCATTCTCAAAAAAGCGAAATTGAACGATTAGTGGCCGAGATGTTGGCCGCAGGTGTGGTACGACCAAGTGGAAGTCCATTCTCGAGTCCGGTTTTACTGGTTCGCAAGAAAGACGGTAGCTGGCGTTTTTGTGTCGATTATCGCGAGCTCAATCGAGTCACGGTCCCCGATAAGTTTCCAATCCCGATTATTCAGGAACTGTTAGACGAGCTGTGGGGCGCCGTCTTTTTCACCAAACTCGACCTTCGCTCGGGTTATCATCAGATTCGACGTGCCGAAGACGTTCCGAAGACCGCTTTTCGAACCCATGACGGCCATTACGAATTCTTGGTTATGCCGTTTGGCCTCACGAACGCCCCTGCTACGTTCCAAGCAACAATGAACGATTTGTTTCGTCCTTTACTTCGGAAATGCGTCCTGGTTTTCTTTGACGACATCTTAATTTACAGCCCCTCGTGGGAGACGCATCTCGCCCATATCTCGAACGTTCTCAGCCTATTGTCCGAACATAAATTCTGCGTGAACATGAAGAAGTGCAATTTCGGCCACCGCACGGTCGAGTATCTCGGCCACATCATCTCTTCAGGCACCGTAGCGACAGACCCGCAGAAAATTGCAGCTGTGGTACGTTGGCCGGTTCCATCCTCGCTGAAGAGTCTCAGGGGTTTTCTCGGACTTACGGGTTATTATCGCCGGTTCATTAAAGATTATGGCAGAATTGCTCGGCCACTTACGGCCCTCTTAAAAAAATCAGAAACAGGTTCTTTCGAGTGGACAACCGAGGCAGACACAGCATTTCAAAAGTTACGCGACGCTCTAGTAACTGCCCCAGTTCTTTCTATGCCGGATTTCTCACAACCCTTCATAGTTGAATGTGACGCTTCCGGGACAGGGATCGGCGCAGTGCTTATGCAAGATCGTCACCCGATTGCCTACTTCAGTAAAGGTTGGTCGGAACGTACAAGTACGCGGTCAACATACGAACGAGAGCTTATGGCCTTAGTGCTTGCCATCCAACATTGGCGACCTTACCTGTTAGGTCGTCACTTCACAGTGCGAACGGATCATAGGAGTCTTCGCTCCTTATTGCACCAAAAGATCGCCACCCCGGCGCAACAAGTTTGGGTCGCTAAGTTGCTCGGTTACTCCTTTGACGTAGAATACAAACCTGGCCACATAAATACGGCAGCGGACGCACTTTCTCGAGAAGATGCCACGCCTCAGCTCACCGCCTTGAGTATGCCGCAATGGCTTGATAGCACTACCATCCAAGCTGAGGTTGTTAAGGATCCCACTCTCGGTCCCATCGTTGACGAGTTACGTCAAGATCCTCTCTCGCGACCGCCATATCACCTCATCGGCGAACTATTGCACTACAAAGGTCGCCTTGTAATTCCCAAGACGTCAGACTGGATCCCCCGCCTCTTGACTGAATTTCATGCAACCCCGAGCAGCGGACACTCTGGAGCCTACCGCACGTATCGTCGTTTGGCAGCTTCCTTGTATTGGCCGGGGATGATGCGCCGAGTTACTGATTTCGTCGCAGCATGTTTGGTGTGCCAACGTTCTAAATATGAGGCTATGTCTCCTGCAGGCTTACTTCAAACTCTTCCGATCCCCGAGCAGATTTGGGAAGATATAGCCATGGACTTCATCACAGGGTTACCAACATCTCGCGGCTTTGACTGTATTTTAGTGGTGGTCGATCGCTTGACGAAATACGCTCATTTTATTGCCTTAAAACATCCTTACACGGCGCGCACTGTGGCTGAGAAGTTCGTCACCAATATCGTTCGTCTCCATGGTATCCCTCGGAGCATTGTGTCTGATCGCGACTCGGTCTTCTTGAGTCAGTTTTGGCAAGAACTTTTTCGTCTACAAGGCACTACCTTGAAAATGAGCTCCGCCTACCACCCGCAAACGGATGGCCAATCCGAGGTCCTCAATCGCACTTTAGAGACATACTTGCGATGTTTTGTTAGCGAAGAGCCACGCTTATGGTTTTCGTGGTTATCGTGGGCAGAGTATTGGTATAATACGACATTTCAGGCATCCGCGGGCACTACGCCATTTCAAGCGGTCTATGGACGACAACCGCCGACTTTGACCCATTGTCTGCCTGGCGAATACCAGGTTGAGGCCGTGTATGATCAGCTTCGCAGTCGAGACGATATTCTGCGTCAGTTGAAATATAATTTGGAGCGCGCCCAACAACGCATGCAAAAGACTGCAAATTCTCATCGTCGCGATGTGGTATTCGAAGTGGGCGATGTCGTATTCCTCAAGATTCGTCCATATAGACAAAGTTCGGTGGTTGCTCGGCTAAACCAAAAGCTAGCTGCACGCTATTATGGGCCGTATATGATCCTCGCGCGCATTGGAGCTGTCGCTTATAAACTCCAACTTCCCGAAGGTTCCCGCATTCACCCCGTGTTCCATGTCTCGCAGCTAAAGCGAGTTATTGGCAACCATCCAGTGGAGACCTCGCTGCCAATACACTTGTCGGCTGTTACCCCTAATGACATGCGACCAGAATCAATCATCGATAGTCGGTGGTCCATACTAGATGATACAGCAGCCCGCGGGCTTCTTGTCAAGTGGGCAAACAGGCCAATGGAGGAAGCAAGCTGGCTTATGGAAGCGGAATTTCGTCGCCTTTTTCCAGATTTCCGCCTTGAGGACAAGGCTCTTTTTCGAGAGGGTAGTAATGTTAAACGCTATACGAGACGGGTAGGCCCAAAGAAACTCGAAGGTGGGCCTAGTGGATCAGAGGAAGGGGGCCCAGGAGAGAAGACTTAAAGAGCAAGCAAGTGCAAGATCATATCTATATATTTTATTTTATTAAGAAGATTTCATATTCCTTATTTAGTTGGTTGAGAGTCTTTAAATAATTGAGAGGGCTTTACTTTTGGATTATTCTGGAGTATTTTTATGGCTTAACCGATCGGGTTGTGATCGGGGGGTTTCTTCGTTCGGATATTTTGATCGTCTTTTATCAAACTCATCGTAGCAAAGTGTCTTAACTCTAACAAGTTAAGACGATCGGTTAAGCCATAAAAATACTCCAGAATAATCCAAAAGTAAAGCCCTCTCAATTATTTAAAGACTCTCAACCAACTAAATAAGGAATATGAAATCTTCTTAATAAAATAAAATATATAGATATGATCTTGCACTTGCTTGCTCTTTAAGTCTTCTCTCCTGGGCCCCCTTCCTCTGATCCACTAGGCCCACCTTCGAGTTTCTTTGGGCCTACCCGTCTCGTATAGCGTTTAACATTACTACCCTCTCGAAAAAGAGCCTTGTCCTCAAGGCGGAAATCTGGAAAAAGGCGACGAAATTCCGCTTCCATAAGCCAGCTTGCTTCCTCCATTGGCCTGTTTGCCCACTTGACAAGAAGCCTGCGGGCTGCTGTATCATCTAGTATGGACCACCGACTATCGATGATTGATTCTGGTCGCATGTCATTAGGGGTAACAGCCGACAAGTGTATTGGCAGCGAGGTCTCCACTGGATGGTTGCCAATAACTCGCTTTAGCTGCGAGACATGGAACACGGGGTGAATGCGGGAACCTTCGGGAAGTTGGAGTTTATAAGCGACAGCTCCAATGCGCGCGAGGATCATATACGGCCCATAATAGCGTGCAGCTAGCTTTTGGTTTAGCCGAGCAACCACCGAACTTTGTCTATATGGACGAATCTTGAGGAATACGACATCGCCCACTTCGAATACCACATCGCGACGATGAGAATTTGCAGTCTTTTGCATGCGTTGTTGGGCGCGCTCCAAATTATATTTCAACTGACGCAGAATATCGTCTCGACTGCGAAGCTGATCATACACGGCCTCAACCTGGTATTCGCCAGGCAGACAATGGGTCAAAGTCGGCGGTTGTCGTCCATAGACCGCTTGAAATGGCGTAGTGCCCGCGGATGCCTGAAATGTCGTATTATACCAATACTCTGCCCACGATAACCACGAAAACCATAAGCGTGGCTCTTCGCTAACAAAACATCGCAAGTATGTCTCTAAAGTGCGATTGAGGACCTCGGATTGGCCATCCGTTTGCGGGTGGTAGGCGGAGCTCATTTTCAAGGTAGTGCCTTGTAGACGAAAAAGTTCTTGCCAAAACTGACTCAAGAAGACCGAGTCGCGATCAGACACAATGCTCCGAGGGATACCATGGAGACGAACGATATTGGTGACGAACTTCTCAGCCACAGTGCGCGCCGTGTAAGGATGTTTTAAGGCAATAAAATGAGCGTATTTCGTCAAGCGATCGACCACCACTAAAATACAGTCAAAGCCGCGAGATGTTGGTAACCCTGTGATGAAGTCCATGGCTATATCTTCACAAATCTGCTCGGGGATCGGAAGAGTTTGAAGTAAGCCTGCAGGAGACATAGCCTCATATTTAGAACGTTGGCACACCAAACATGCTGCGACGAAATCAGTAACTCGGCGCATCATCCCCGGCCAATACAAGGAAGCTGCCAAACGACGATACGTGCGGTAGGCTCCGGAGTGTCCGCTGCTCGGGGTTGCATGAAATTCAGTCAAGAGGCGGGGGATCCAGTCTGACGTCTTGGGAATTACAAGGCGACCTTTGTAGTGCAATAGTTCGCCGATGAGGTGATATGGCGGTCGCGAGAGAGGATCTTGACGTAACTCGTCAACGATGGACCGAGAGTGGGATCCTTAGCAACCTCAGCTTGGATGGTAGTGCTATCAAGCCATTGCGGCATACTCAAGGCGGTGAGCTGAGGCGTGGCATCTTCTCGAGAAAGTGCGTCCGTCGCCGTATTTGTGTGGCCAGGTTTGTATTCTACGTCAAAGGAGTAACCGAGCAACTTAGCGACCCAAACTTGTTGCGCCGGGGTGGCGATCTTTTGGTGCAATAAGGAGCGAAGACTCCTATGATCCGTTCGCACTGTGAAGTGACGACCTAACAGGTAAGGTCGCCAATGTTGGATGGCAAGCACTAAGGCCATAAGCTCTCGTTCGTATGTTGACCGCGTACTTGTACGTTCCGACCAACCTTTACTGAAGTAGGCAATCGGGTGACGATCTTGCATAAGCACTGCGCCGATCCCTGTCCCGGAAGCGTCACATTCAACTATGAAGGGTTGTGAGAAATCCGGCATAGAAAGAACTGGGGCAGTTACTAGAGCGTCGCGTAACTTTTGAAATGCTGTGTCTGCCTCGGTTGTCCACTCGAAAGAACCTGTTTCTGATTTTTTTAAGAGGGCCGTAAGTGGCCGAGCAATTCTGCCATAATCTTTAATGAACCGGCGATAATAACCCGTAAGTCCGAGAAAACCCCTGAGACTCTTCAGCGAGGATGGAACAGGCCAACGTACCACAGCTGCAATTTTCTGCGGGTCTGTCGCTACGGTGCCTGAAGAGATGATGTGGCCGAGATACTCGACCGTGCGGTGGCCGAAATTGCACTTCTTCATGTTCACGCAGAATTTATGTTCGGACAATAGGCTGAGAACGTTCGAGATATGGGCGAGATGCGTCTCCCACGAGGGGCTGTAAATTAAGATGTCGTCAAAGAAAACCAGGACGCATTTCCGAAGTAAAGGACGAAACAAATCGTTCATTGTTGCTTGGAACGTAGCAGGGGCGTTCGTGAGGCCAAACGGCATAACCAAGAATTCGTAATGGCCGTCATGGGTTCGAAAAGCGGTCTTCGGAACGTCTTCGGCACGTACTCGAATCTGATGATAACCCGAGCGAAGGTCGAGTTTGGTGAAAAAGACGGCGCCCCACAGCTCGTCTAACAGTTCCTGAATAATCGGGATTGGGAACTTATCGGGGACCGTGACTCGATTGAGCTCGCGATAATCGACACAAAAACGCCAGCTACCGTCTTTCTTGCGAACCAGTAAAACCGGACTCGAGAATGGACTTCCACTTGGTCGTACCACACCTGCGGCCAACATCTCGGCCACTAATCGTTCAATTTCGCTTTTTTGAGAATGGCCATATCGATAAGGTCGAACGGAGACCGCTGCTGCCCCTGGAAGAAGTGTGATGCGGTGATCGTGTACTCGGGTAGGAGGCAACGAAGAAGGTTGTTGGAAGACAGTCGGAAATTGTCGTGTGACGGCATCGAGGTCCAATATTTGCTGCTTGGTTAGGATCTCGGTGGCAGCCGTAGAAGTTGCGTCGATGGTGTTGAGCAACATTACTTCGTCTAGCTCGCTATCGTCGAGTTTGCAAAGAGAACGAAAACTGATCGGTGCTCGAGTGAGAGCTGCCTCGCCAATGAGGCAGTGGTTGCTGCCCTGCCATTCGAACTCCATTGTGGATTTCGCCCAATTTATCTTGATATCACCCAATGTGCGAAGCCAATCGACGCCCAAAATAACATCGACCCCACCAAGTTCAAAGATGAAGAAATCACCTGTGACAATCTCGCGGCTTTGACTGTATTTTAGTGGTGGTCGATCGCTTGACGAAATACGCTCATTTTATTGCCTTAAAACATCCTTACACGGCGCGCACTGTGGCTGAGAAGTTCGTCACCAATATCGTTCGTCTCCATGGTATCCCTCGGAGCATTGTGTCTGATCGCGACTCGGTCTTCTTGAGTCAGTTTTGGCAAGAACTTTTTCGTCTACAAGGCACTACCTTGAAAATGAGCTCCGCCTACCACCCGCAAACGGATGGCCAATCCGAGGTCCTCAATCGCACTTTAGAGACATACTTGCGATGTTTTGTTAGCGAAGAGCCACGCTTATGGTTTTCGTGGTTATCGTGGGCAGAGTATTGGTATAATACGACATTTCAGGCATCCGCGGGCACTACGCCATTTCAAGCGGTCTATGGACGACAACCGCCGACTTTGACCCATTGTCTGCCTGGCGAATACCAGGTTGAGGCCGTGTATGATCAGCTTCGCAGTCGAGACGATATTCTGCGTCAGTTGAAATATAATTTGGAGCGCGCCCAACAACGCATGCAAAAGACTGCAAATTCTCATCGTCGCGATGTGGTATTCGAAGTGGGCGATGTCGTATTCCTCAAGATTCGTCCATATAGACAAAGTTCGGTGGTTGCTCGGCTAAACCAAAAGCTAGCTGCACGCTATTATGGGCCGTATATGATCCTCGCGCGCATTGGAGCTGTCGCTTATAAACTCCAACTTCCCGAAGGTTCCCGCATTCACCCCGTGTTCCATGTCTCGCAGCTAAAGTGAGTTATTGGCAACCATCCAGTGGAGACCTCGCTGCCAATACACTTGTCGGCTGTTACCCCTAATGACATGCGACCAGAATCAATCATCGATAGTCGGTGGTCCATACTAGATGATACAGCAGCCCGCGGGCTTCTTGTCAAGTGGGCAAACAGGCCAATGGAGGAAGCAAGCTGGCTTATGGAAGCGGAATTTCGTCGCCTTTTTCCAGATTTCCGCCTTGAGGACAAGGCTCTTTTTCGAGAGGGTAGTAATGTTAAACGCTATACGAGACGGGTAGGCCCAAAGAAACTCGAAGGTGGGCCTAGTGGATCAGAGGAAGGGGGCCCAAGAGAGAAGACTTAAAGAGCAAGCAAGTGCAAGATCATATCTATATATTTTATTTTATTAAGAAGATTTCATATTCCTTATTTAGTTGGTTGAGAGTCTTTAAATAATTGAGAGGGCTTTACTTTTGGATTATTCTGGAGTATTTTTATGGCTTAACCGATCGGGTTGTGATCGGGGGGTTTCTTCGTTCGGATATTTTGATCGTCTTTTATCAAACTCATCGTAGCAAAGTGTCTTAACTCTAACAAATTGGTCCGACCTGCCGCGCCATGACTCGTTCGACGGATCAGCGTTTCGAGGCGTTAGAGAAGACAATGGACGAACTCACCACATCCAACGGCGAATTGTCGCGCCGCATGGACGAACTACTAGCACTAATGACGACACACTTCCCCGCACGTGAATCGGCCTCGTCAGAGAACGTGGATCCCCCTCCTCGTGCGCCCAGCGACAATCTGTCGGCTATGGTTCAACGTCGTGTGGAGCTTCCCACCTTCAATGGAACGGATCCTCTGGGTTGGATTTCTCGAGCAGATCAATACTTTTTACTCAACCAAACTCCACCATCGCAGGTGCTTTCGTGCGCCATGATTTGTATGGAGGATGTTGCGCAACCTTGGTTTCGCTGGATCTGGGACACTCACCCGGCCATTACGTGGACGGATCTAAAACAGAAAATCATTGATACGTTTGATGACAAACATGTTGGTCGACCGGTGGCACGTCTATCTAGCATCCGCCAAACGGGAGTTATTCAGGAGTATTTCCATGAGTTCATCGGGATGGTAGCAAACTTACCAGAGATACCACGACACCAACATCTTGATTTTTTCTTACTGGGAATGCATCCGGTTCTTCGTAATGAAGTTTCGGTATTGGACCCGTACTCGGTAGAACACGCATTTTCCTTGGCCCGTGGAATTGAGCGAAAACTTTTGGACTCCAGGGATGGTGACTATGCGACCATGATCGCCCGCTCTCGCAGTTCATCCTGTCCACCACGATCTACTATAAATTCACACATTCGGGGGAAGGCGTCTCAGGCTACTGTTCAGTCCGAGGTTGTTCGGGAGGCACGCCCGACGGATCGCTACACACCGCCTCATGTACGCCCTGGGAGTACTCAACGCCAACGTCCATACCAACGCCTCTCGGACCGTGATTTTCAGGAACTACGAGAGAAAGGGTTATGTTTTCGCTGTCGTCAACCCTTCTTCAAGGGTCATGTCTGTCCGAAGAGAGAACTCAGGATGCTTATTGGAGGGGAGGATGAATTTGATCTAACGGAATTACAAGCAGATGATATGGAAGATACGAAGGCGGAGATGCTCAATGACCATACCGAGAGTAATTTAATGATGCTCGACTTACCATTATTTGCCCTCGGCGGCATATCAGGCCCACGCACGCTGAAATTACGAGGTTTTATCAATCACGCAGAAGTCATCGTCATGATTGATAGTGGCGCGAGCCACAACTTTATCTCCGACCGCATGGCTGACCAACTCCACCTACCACGACATACTAACGACCAATTTCAGGTTCGTTTGGGCGACGGTCGCCGCTCTCCCACACTCGGCACATGTCGGGACGTGATACTTCGATTAGGCTCTTGTAATGTCACAGGTGATTTCTTCATCTTTGAACTTGGTGGGGTCGATGTTATTTTGGGCGTCGATTGGCTTCGCACATTGGGTGATATCAAGATAAATTGGGCGAAATCCACAATGGAGTTCGAATGGCAGGGCAGCAACCACTGCCTCATTGGCGAGGCAGCTCTCACTCGAGCACCGATCAGTTTTCGTTCTCTTTGCAAACTCGACGATAGCGAGCTAGACGAAGTAATGTTGCTCAACACCATCGACGCAACTTCTACGGCTGCCACCGAGATCCTAACCAAGCAGCAAATATTGGACCTCGATGCCGTCACACGACAATTTCCGACTGTCTTCCAACAACCTTCTTCGTTGCCTCCTACCCGAGTACACGATCACCGCATCACACTTCTTCCAGGGGCAGCAGCGGTCTCCGTTCGACCTTATCGATATGGCCATTCTGAAAAAAGCGAAAGTGAACGATTAGTGGCCGTGATGTTGGCCGCAGGTGTGGTACGACCAAGTGGAAGTCCATTCTCGAGTCCGGTTTTACTGGTTCGCAAGAAAGACGGTAGCTGGCGTTTTTGTGTCGATTATCGCGAGCTCAATCGAGTCACGGTCCCCGATAAGTTCCCAATCCCGATTATTCAGGAACTGTTAGACGAGCTGTGGGGCGCCGTCTTTTTCACCAAACTCGACCTTCGCTCGGGTTATCATCAGATTCGAGTACGTGCCGAAGACGTTCCGAAGACCGCTTTTCGAACCCATGACGGCCATTACGAATTCTTGGTTATGCCGTTTGGCCTCACGAACGCCCCTGCTACGTTCCAAGCAACAATGAACGATTTGTTTCGTCCTTTACTTCGGAAATGCGTCCTGGTTTTCTTTGACGACATCTTAATTTACAGCCCCTCGTGGGAGACGCATCTCGCCCATATCTCGAACGTTCTCAGCCTATTGTCCGAACATAAATTCTGCGTGAACATGAAGAAGTGCAATTTCGGCCACCGCACGGTTGAGTATCTCGGCCACATCATCTCTTCAGGCACCGTAGCGACAGACCCGCAGAAAATTGCAGCTGTGGTACGTTGGCCGGTTCCATCCTCGCTGAAGAGTCTCAGGGGTTTTCTCGGACTTACGGGTTATTATCGCCGGTTCATTAAAGATTATGGCAGAATTGCTCGGCCACTTACGGCCCTCTTAAAAAAATCAGAAACAGGTTCTTTCGAGTGGACAACCGAGGCAGACACAGCATTTCAAAAGTTACGCGACGCTCTAGTAACTGCCCCAGTTCTTTCTATGCCGGATTTCTCACAACCCTTCATAGTTGAATGTGACGCTTCCGGGACAGGGATCGGCGCAGTGCTTATGCAAGATCGTCACCCGATTGCCTACTTCAGTAAAGGTTGGTCGGAACGTACAAGTACGCGGTCAACATACGAACGAGAGCTTATGGCCTTAGTGCTTGCCATCCAACATTGGCGACCTTACCTGTTAGGTCGTCACTTCACAGTGCGAACGGATCATAGGAGTCTTCGCTCCTTATTGCACCAAAAGATCGCCACCCCGGCGCAACAAGTTTGGGTCGCTAAGTTGCTCGGTTACTCCTTTGACGTAGAATACAAACCTGGCCACACAAATACGGCGGCGGACGCACTTTCTCGAGAAGATGCCACGCCTCAGCTCACCGCCTTGAGTATGCCGCAATGGCTTGATAGCACTACCATCCAAGCTGAGGTTGCTAAGGATCCCACTCTCGGTCCCATCGTTGACGAGTTACGTCAAGATCCTCTCTCGCGACCGCCATATCACCTCATCGACGAACTATTGCACTACAAAGGTCGCCTTGTAATTCCCAAGACGTCAGACTGGATCCCCCGCCTCTTGACTGAATTTCATGCAACCCCGAGCAGCGGACACTCCGGAGCCTACCGCACGTATCGTCGTTTGGCAGCTTCCTTGTATTGGCCGGGGATGATGCGCCGAGTTACTGATTTCGTCGCAGCATGTTTGGTGTGCCAACGTTCTAAATATGAGGCTATGTCTCCTGCAGGCTTACTTCAAACTCTTCCGATCCCCGAGCAGATTTGGGAAGATATAGCCATGGACTTCATCACAGGGTTACCAACATCTCGCGGCTTTGACTGTATTTTAGTGGTGGTCGATCGCTTGACGAAATACGCTCATTCTATTGCCTTAAAACATCCTTACACGGCGCGCACTGTGGCTGAGAAGTTCGTCACCAATATCGTTCGTCTCCATGGTATCCCTCGGAGCATTGTGTCTGATCGCGACTCGGTCTTCTTGAGTCAGTTTTGGCAAGAACTTTTTCGTCTACAAGGCACTACCTTGAAAATGAGCTCCGCCTACCACCCGCAAACGGATGGCCAATCCGAGGTCCTCAATCGCACTTTAGAGACATACTTGCGATGTTTTGTTAGCGAAGAGCCACTGATCGACACGTAGTGAGTGATGAAAGTGCGACAAGTGATAAAATAAAACGTAAACCTAATTACTATCACCAACGTGCGATAGGCAGTGAACCCATCGTTTGTAGTGCAGTAAAGTGAGTAAACGAGTATCGAACACAAGGAATAAATCAAGTACTAGTAATGACCTAATCGACTCGATATTTAGCCTAAAGAAAATACGCAAATTGTTTGACGACTCAACCTAACAGACCACTCCTAATTCAATCAGAAATTCAAAGGACGCGACTAACTGATACGAGAGTTTTCAGATGATAAAGACGTGCTCGGGATTCGAATCCCGCTAGGTATTTACAGCTAAGACAATAAAATCGCTCCTAAGTGCTTAAGACTAAATCGCAGTAATTTCCTGCCCGCTTGCGAGTTTGCTGTCGCCCTAAACGCTCGCGGGAATCTAAAATTCACGAATTACTAACGCGAGGCTCGAGTATTTGCTTTCGCCCTATACTCGAATCCTATCTTCTATGAACGGCCTAAACGTTATTTAGCTGTCGCCCTAAACGTTTTTCCAAGCAATCACTTTAACACATAGACATATTAAAGCAACGAAACATATTCATAGAACGATAAATAGTCAATAGCACAAAGTCACGATAATATATGTCTTAACTGCGAATTATTCTAGCGTTCATCTAATCCCAAACACAACGGGATTTAGCTACTCATAATAAAGGGAAAAACTACGAAAGAATTGAAAGATAAAGCCAAAGAACTCATGATCTTTCCTACTGATGAATCTGGGGTGATCTTGGGGAAAGATCTTCGTTCATCGTTAATTCGCCGTGGATTCTTCGTTGATCCGTCTCTTGCGCTCTGGGACGGGATTTCCTGTTCTTTTCGCCCTAATTTCGTCTCTGGATGATTGGGAATTGATCTCTGGTGAGTTGTGTCCTTTCTGGGTCGAATTTGGGCTTTTTATAGTGAAATTCGACACTGTCACGGCCTGGGACAAGACAGGTCATGGCCGTGACACACTCTGGGTCGAATTTGGGCTCACTGCCGCTCGTCACGGCCTGGTGCAGCAGCGTCACGGCCGTGACCCCCTCAACAGCTTTGCGGCAGTTTCGTATTTCTCTCGGATGGAGGGGTAAACGATGTCCGATTGACCTGAAATTTTAACCATAGATAGAAGACTCGCCAATCTTGATTCTGACCAAAGGGATTCTCAATCCGAGATCTGGATTGAGAGATATGAATTTTCTACTGCTGCTGCTGCTATGGGTCACGGCCTGGTGCAAGAAGTGTCACGGCCGTGACCATCTTCAGTCTAACTCTCTGCCAAGTATCACGGTCAGGTGCACTATGTGTCACGGCCGTGACCTTCACCAGTTTTCATCGTTTTCGCGCCGTTTTGCCTCGTTTTCGCTCCTTTTAGCCCGAAACTTGTCCTAAAGCCTTATAATACCAAAACAAGCACAAATAGGATTAATAAGTGCATAAAATGACTACGAAAACTCTATTATGAGCCAATTAAATACTATGATAAACGTACTACGATACGTTTATCAAACCTCCCCACACTTAAGCATTTGCTTGTCCTCAAGTAAATTAGAAGTCAGAGAAGGCACAAATCAAGATAACGGCACGATTGTTCGCAATTTATCATCAAAGCTAGAAAACATGAAATTTATCATCAAGCGAGCAATCATGGACATCACACTAATGACTTGCACTTGTCGACCTAAACTTCATTCGCACTGCCAATCGAGACTCATACCTCACAGGGATTCGCTCAAAATCACTCAGTGTATAGGCTAACATATAGTGAATCGCTCAACGTGCACTAGTCTCACCCCTACCATAAACTTGCAAGTTAATCGCATCTCGACTATTCAAAGTGGCAAGTATAAATTTGAGGGTCTTTTCGGGAAACGGGTCGAATAATCATGAAGCGATAAGCGAAAATAATGAACACTTAATCTTAGAGCTAGGACACGTGATCGAAAATTATCAAAGAATACATCATGATCAAACAGACAGTCACACGTCCCAACATAAGACTCGACGTTCTCGCTCCAAAATCCTAGACTTTTCTGCTCGACCCTCTCAACTCAGTTCCCTTTCATTTTCTGCCCTTTCACCTTAGTTACGCTCTACTTTTGTGCACTGCCCTTATTCCCTAAAAACATCAAGGTTCGGCTTTTGTCGCAAAGAATACATCGTCACAGCGAATGCCGTGTACCTAGGGATACTTATTACCAAAACCTATATCTTGCCAAAGGGTTATGGGCAGGCTTATGCAAGGGATCGGGTCATTTCAGAAAACGGTCAAGTAAGGGACGAGTCATTTCACGAATAGCAGAGAAGAACATCAAATCATACACTGAAACAGTAACTCTCAAGTTCGACTTCTGCTCTATTCTAATCAACTCGGGTTCATATAATCTCTAGAGGCTTATTCGGGTCAGTAGCTTTTAGAATTCACGAGGTAAGCAAACAAATAGGCTCAGGCTCAAAGTGGCTAACTAAGGGCTTAGTCATGGTAAGAAAAATTTGGCCCTGGACTTAATTCCTAATGCCCTATCATTTTCATACTAACGCACCAGAAATAGTTTCAACACGCATCAGACAGGCAAGTTCTAGAGAGATATAGACTAGGCACGTCACACAACCAAGAAAATGAGCATAAGCTCGTCAGGCTCAACTCTCACAACGAAAAAGGGTTATGTGTACGAATCTCTCAAAGCAGCGCTATATCTATTCAAACAGACACGATTCAATCAATCATGCATATCCTAATTGCTCACAAAATTTCATGTCATGCAAACCAGCTTGAGATAAGCGCAAATAATCATGCCTGAGTTCAATAATTCATGCTTTTCGAACGAAATTGATAGCTAACGGACACCTCATAGAAAAAATATTTAACGTAAATTCTCAACCTAAATTTCCCTCCCCACACTTAAGACATACGTTGTCCTCAACGAAAAAATGAATAAATAAAGGGAAAAGAAGGTTAAAAATAACGGGACTCCCCTGACGAATAAGTTGGCGTGGTCGTGACTGGATGCGTGAAGGTCGCGGATCGTGACTCGTGATATCCTGACATAACTAAAAAGAAAATGAAACGTAAAAAGGAACTAGACATAGATGATAATAATAATAGTAGTAGTAGATTTCATATGCATCATATTCATAGGTAAATAAAAGAAAGTACTAGATAGATAAAACCTGGGTTGCCTCCCAAGTAGCGCTTTCTTTACCGTCATCAGCCGGACGTGCTTTCGTTCGTTAGGGTGGCTGGAAGTCGAGGTACAGCATCTCTCTTCTACTTAAGTTTCCCTCGCCTACATCCATACCTTGGAGGTGTCGCCTTTCGCCGGGCAGCGGTTTCAACTCTAGTGGCGGTTGCTCCTCGACTGGGCTCTTGTCCTTAACTTCTTCGCTGCTCTCGTCGATGGCTATGATGGGTTCGTCGATCTCCTCCCCACACTTATCGATTGCCATAATCGTGTACCTATCATGCTCGCTGACCTGTGACAGACCTTGCACAAAAAAGAGAAAATCGCGCTCAAAGACATCTAAGAAATAGCATTTATCATCTTGCTCGTTGCTCTTTTTCATCGAGTCAGCCATATTGAACGTAACTTTTTCACCGTCTACTGTCAAGGTTAATGTTCCATTCCTAACATCTATCATGGTCTCGCCTGTAGCTAAGAATGGTCTACCTAGAATTAATGGAACATTTTCATCCTCGTCCATGTCTAAGATCACAAAATCAGCAGGGATAACGAACTTATCGACCTTAACTAGAACATCCTCGATAACACCTAGAGGGTATTTTAACGATCTATCGGCCAGTTGAATACTCATTCTAGTGGGTCGTGGTTTACCTAATCCTAAACGCTTAAACATGGAGTACGGCATCAAATTTATACTAGCGCCTAGGTCAGCTAAAGCATGCTCAACTACTAAGTCACCTATACGACAAGGAATAGTAAAACTCCCTGGGTCCTTGAGCTTTTTCGGTATCTTGCTCTGGAGTATCGCCGAGCACTCTCGTCGTAGGTATACCGTGGAGACGTGTTCGAGCTTCCGTCGATTTGTCAGCAAGTCCTTCAGGAACTTGACGAAACTGGGCATCTGCGCAATGGCTTCAACAAACGGTAAGTTAATATGTAATTCTTTGCACATACCCATGAATCTGCCAATTAGTGCTTCTTCTTTGTCCTTTTTCAACCGTGCTGGATAGGGAATCTTCGGCTGGTACGGCATCACTAATGGCTGCTCGATATTCTTCGCCTTTTCCTTTTCGAGTGCGACGTCCTCCTTTGTAGGTTGGACCTTCTCTTTTTCATGTGCAGCTTCCCTCAAACGAGCTGGGTACGGAATCTTTGGTTGATACGGCTTCACGAATGGTCGCGTCTTTCCCTTGTCATTCTTGACCTTCTCGACTCCGTCGCCTTTGCTTTCCTCCACTTCTGGCTCGTCGTGGCCCTCGAAATCGACTTTCTCCTTTGAATTCTGCTTGGCGGGAGCTTCTTGTAATCCTCTCCCGCCCCTCAGAGTTATCGCGTTGCAGTACTCCTTAGGATTTGTCTCGGTATAGCTCGGGAGTGATCCTTGATTTCGCCCTGCCATTTGCTTTGCTAATTGCCCCACTTGCTGCTCCAACCTCTTGATCGAGGCATCTGTATTCTGAGCACGCAAGTCGTTTGCCTCCATGTACTCCTCCATCTTCGTCATTCGGCTTTCGTGGGCTGCGGTGGTGCTACTGAAATTTGTGAGAAGTGCCTTCATCATGTCCTTCATCTCCCTCATGTCGTCGGATCCTCCTGCGGGCGCGTTCTGGTACTGTCGTGGTGGCCCATTTTGGAATCCGGACGGTCTGGGCTGAAATCCTGGCGGTCCTTGGCTCTGATGATTCTGATTCCCGTACGCCAGGTTTGGATGTGCCCGGGGCTGGAAACTCCGCTGGCCACCTTGGTAGTTGCCCATATAGTCGACGTGCTCCAATGACTGGCCAAGTTGGCATTCTGAGGTCTCGTGGGCAGCGCCGCAAATTCCGCATAAGGGCACGTACGGTGTGTGCTGCGTTGGTGTGGTGGTGGCTACGGCGTTCACGGGCTGCGCCTGCCCAGACTTGGGAAGTAATGCGCCAATCACCGTCTGCAACTGGGAGTTCGTCGAGGCAAGTTGCTGCTGAAGCGCCTCGATCTTGGCATTAGTGGCTGTCTCTTGGCTAACTCCAAATACACCGGGTGTCTTCATCCTGGTATTGCCCCTCATGAAGCTGTTCCTCGAATAGTCCTCGATTAAATTCCACGCGTCGGTGGCATTAAGCTTCACGAGTCCTCCTCCTGCGGCTCCGTCTAACATATGAACAGTCTGATCGTTGAGCCCCTCATGGAATCGGTTGATCTGGGCTGCCTTCGACATCCCGTGCTGCGGGCACCTCTTTAATAAAGCCTTATAACGCTCCCACACTTCGTACAGGTTCTCTGAGTCCTTCTGGTGAAATAGGGAAATCTCCGTCTTCAGCCGTAGCACCTTCGTCAATGGGAAGTAATGGTTGATGAAAGCGGCTCGCATCTCCTCCCAGGTGGCGATCGACCTTGGTGGCAACATATCCAACCAGTCCCTTGCTCTGAACTTGAGTGGGAATGGGAACAGCATCAACTTGATTGCATCGCCCGGGACCCCATTAATCTTGATGGTGTCTGTCACCGTCAGGAATGCCTTAAGATGTGAGTAAGGATCGTCGTCGGGATTACCCTCAAACTGGGCCGTCTGAAAAATCATCTGAAGCCATGAGTGCTTCAGTTCGAAGTTGTTATTCTCTATCGGCGGGATGACGATCGCCGATTCAGTACCGCCTAGTGCGGCATTTTTGAGGAGGTCTTGAAGTGATGGCTCCTCCTCCGGAACGTTGTGGACGGGCACTCGATGGTCCGCCATGTCTACTTCTGTATTGGGACTATCTACGGTGGTCTCTGCACGTGAGTTTTGGGTGGATTCCTGCGAACTATCCTCTGAATAGCTAACTAAACGGTCGTGAGAGCTAGTGGATGCTCCTTCGGTATCGTACTTCAGTTTCCTTCGTAACTTCCGCTCGAAATCCGGGTCTGCGTCAACGATGGGACCCGATGGATGGCTTCGGGTCATTCACCGCTGAATCGTGCCTTCAATATAAGAAAACAAGAGAAATTAGCAAAGGAATAATACAAACGTCGAAAAGGTTACGATAGTACTAATGACGCAGGAAACAAATAATGCAAATAACACAAATAACGCAAATAGTAATAGCAAATAAAGACGTCAAATAAAAGTGGCTAAATTACCGAACTACGGTGTTCCTAATATCAATCTATTCCCCGGCAACGGCGCCAAAAACTTGATCGACACGTAGTGAGTGATGAAAGTGCGACAAGTGATAAAATAAAACGTAAACCTATTTACTATCACCAACGTGCGATAGGCAGTGAACCCATCGTTTGTAGTGCAGTAAAGTGAGTAAACGAGTATCGAACACAAGGAATAAATCAAGTACTAGTAATGACCTAATCGACTCGATATTTAGCCTAAAGAAAATACGCAAATTGTTTGACGACTCAACCTAACAGACCACTCCTAATTCAATCAGAAATTCAAAGGACGCGACTAACTGATACGAGAGTTTTCAGATGATAAAGACGTGCTCGGGATTCGAATCCCGCTAGGTATTTACAGCTAAGACAATAAAATCGCTCCTAAGTGCTTAAGACTAAATCGCAGTAATTTCCTGCCCGCTTGCGAGTTTGCTGTCGCCCTAAACGCTCGCGGGAATCTAAAATTCACGAATTACTAACGCGAGGCTCGAGTATTTGCTTTCGCCCTATACTCGAATCCTATCTTCTATGAACGGCCTAAACGTTATTTAGCTGTCGCCCTAAACGTTTTTCCAAGCAATCACTTTAACACATAGACATATTAAAGCAACGAAACATATTCATAGAACGATAAATAGTCAATAGCACAAAGTCACGATAATATATGTCTTAACTGCGAATTATTCTAGCGTTCATCTAATCCCAAACACAACGGGATTTAGCTACTCATAATAAAGGGAAAAACTACGAAAGAATTGAAAGATAAAGCCGAAGAACTCATGATCTTTCCTACTGATGAATCTGGGGTGATCTTGGGGAAAGATCTTCGTTCATCGTTAATTCGCCGTGGATTCTTCGTTGATCCGTCTCTTGCGCTCTGGGACGGGATTTCCTGTTCTTTTCGCCCTAATTTCGTCTCTGGATGATTGGGAATTGATCTCTGGTGAGTTGTGTCCTTTCTGGGTCGAATTTGGGCTTTTTATAGTGAAATTCGACACTGTCACGGCCTGGGACAAGACAGGTCACGGCCGTGACACACTCTGGGTCGAATTTGGGCTCACTGCCGCTCGTCACGGCCTGGTGCAGCAGCGTCACGGCCGTGACCCCCTCAACAGCTTTGCGGCAGTTTCGTATTTCTCTCGGATGGAGGGGTAAACGATGTCCGATTGACCTGAAATTTTAACCATAGATAGAAGACTCGCCAATCTTGATTCTGACCAAAGGGATTCTCAATCCGAGATCTGGATTGAGAGATATGAATTTTCTAATGCTGCTGCTGCTATGGGTCACGGCCTGGTGCAAGAAGTGTCACGGCCGTGACCATCTTCAGTCTAACTCTCTGCCAAGTATCACGGTCAGGTGCACTATGTGTCACGGCCGTGACCTTCACCAGTTTTCATCGTTTTCGCGCCGTTTTGCCTCGTTTTCGCTCCTTTTAGCCCGAAACTTGTCCTAAAGCCTTATAATACCAAAACAAGCACAAATAGGATTAATAAGTGCATAAAATGACTACGAAAACTCTATTATGAGCCAATTAAATACTATGATAAACGTACTACGATACGTTTATCAGCCACGCTTATGGTTTTCGTGGTTATCGTGGGCAGAGTATTGGTATAATACGACATTTCAGGCATCCGCGGGCACTACGCCATTTCAAGCGGTCTATGGACGACAACCGCCGACTTTGACCCATTGTCTGCCTGGCGAATACCAGGTTGAGGCCGTGTATGATCAGCTTCGCAGTCGAGACGATATTCTGCGTCAGTTGAAATATAATTTGGAGCGCGCCCAACAACGCATGCAAAAGTCTGCAAATTCTCATCGTCGCGATGTGGTATTCGAAGTGGGCGATGTCGTATTCCTCAAGATTCGTCCATATAGACAAAGTTCGGTGGTTGCTCGGCTAAACCAAAAGCTAGCTGCACGCTATTATGGGCCGTATATGATCCTCGCGCGCATTGGAGCTGTCGCTTATAAACTCCAACTTCCCGAAGGTTCCCGCATTCACCCCGTGTTCCATGTCTCGCAGCTAAAGCGAGTTATTGGCAACCATCCAGTGGAGACCTCGCTGCCAATACACTTGTCGGCTGTTACCCCTAATGACATGCGACCAGAATCAATCATCGATAGTCGGTGGTCCATACTAGATGATACAGCAGCCCGCAGGCTTCTTGTCAAGTGGGCAAACAGGCCAATGGAGGAAGCAAGCTGGCTTATGGAAGCGGAATTTCGTCGCCTTTTTCCAGATTTCCGCCTTGAGGACAAGGCTCTTTTTCGAGAGGGTAGTAATGTTAAACGCTATACGAGACGGGTAGGCCCAAAGAAACTCGAAGGTGGGTCTAGTGGATCAGAGGAAGGGGGCCCAAGAGAGAAGACTTAAAGAGCAAGCAAGTGCAAGATCATATCTATATATTTTATTTTATTAAGAAGATTTCATATTCCTTATTTAGTTGGTTGAGAGTCTTTAAATAATTGAGAGGGCTTTACTTTTGGATTATTCTGGAGTATTTTTATGGCTTAACCGATCGGGTTGTGATCGGGGGGTTTCTTCGTTCGGATATTTTGATCGTCTTTTATCAAACTCATCGTAGCAAAGTGTCTTAACTCTAACACCTTGCATTTCCACGTGAAGTTGCAAGAAATGCATGACACTTTTATAAGTGAATTAACACCTTCAATGCGAGCCATCCGATTTAGATCCAAGGGTCGATATTCATAATCCGCTCATCTCACTTCGTTCGATCTGAGCCGTTGATGACATGCGCGCGCTATCCGACGAACACCATTCAATCTTCGTCCTTCAAACCTTAGCCCTTAGATCGCGCACCAGGCTCGATCCTACGCCTCCTGTAGGTCGCGACTCTCAGCAGCTCAGCCTCATCAGTTTCAGCTCTGTTCGACTTAGCTTCAACAGGCCGTCTTCTCCGGCCAACTCTGGCGGCTCCAGCGAGTCTCAGGCTCGCTAACCCCAACAAACTCCACCTCGATACTGCGGGCTCGCAATCCGGACAGACTCGCCAGGAAAAATCGCCCAAACCCTTACCAGAAATCAGCGTTACTTCAGCTTCTTTTCAGCTGCAAATCTTCAACCCGAGCTCTGTTTTCCCGTCCCAAAGCTCCACGTCGATTCGCAGCCCCTCCCGGTTGATCATCCAGCTCCTTCATGAGCCCCGAGCCTCGAACGAGACCTCATCAACTCCAAGCGGGCTTGAAATTTCTCACATGAAGCCGACTTGGACTTTTCGAGCTCACCATCCTCGTTTCTCCCGAAGATGCACCGTGCTTGCTTCAAGACCCTCAGTCCCGGCCGATGTACAGCTGTACTGACATCTCCTCGTGGCCACCGTCGTGCTTGAAGCCTCCGCACACCCGCTGCCATCACGCACAGCAGCAGAAATTCTGCTTTGACAGCAGAATTCCGGGCGAATTCCGAGCGAAGTTTTGTTGTCCATTTCGCCCTCCGTATCAGCATTCTGCTCCATCTCTAAGCGCAACCTTTCTTGTGGCCTGAGAATGCTCTCGATCCGAGGTAGAATGGCCTCCACCTCAAGCTCGAACCAACCGCAAATCGAGCTCCAACACAACCACTCGGAGCAGTTTTGACAGAGAATTGCTCCAACCAAGGGTCTTGCCCGCCCCTGCTCCACCTCAAGACGAGGTCCCCGTGGCTTCCCTCAAGCACCATTCGAGCCACCACATTCCCTACTTCACGTAGGACCAGTTGCCTCCTCCGGACAACCCTTCGAGACACGAAAATCGTGCCTTTGACACCAGCCGAAAACCAGCCTGCTTTGTCTCCCGGCGTTGATCCGTTCTCCCGCGGTTCTTACGTTGCTCCGGTTGTTCTCCAGCTCTCCGATCCATCCGAGGTTCCTCCTTAGCTCTAGGTCAAACTTCGTATCACCTAGGATCCCCGCAACACCTCTCTCAAACTGCAGACTGCCCCGAATCATCACCAATCTCTCGACAGATTCTCCCGCAAGCCTCTCCGCGTTTTCAGCGTGGTTCGACCTCCGATGTGCTTCCCGTGGCAGCCTGCGACACCACTACCTGCACCAGAGCCTCCTCAAGCCTCTTCCCAATCGAACGAGCCTTGAATCGCAGCCTCAATAGGTCAAAACAGCAAGACCTATCGAAATCCCCAAATCGAGTCTCCTTGCGGTCACTCCCGGGAAGAAAGCTCCGTCCTACACGCTCACCGCTCCACTTGTTGATCCAGGACCGTCGTTAGACTCGAATTTGGACGTGCTTTATGTGCATGTAAGCCTCGTGGATTGGCTTGATCGATTTCGGGCTCAAACTGATCAAAAACAGAAGAAACACATACACTCTGAAAACACAGATTTTAACGTGGTTCAGCCCAACTTGTGCCTACGTCCACGGATCAACCGAGCATCTTTTTCATTAACCACCAACACGAAAGTTACAGATTGCCACACCGTCTACGGTGGCTTTCACCCTACAAGAAGATATATGCTCAAGAAGATATATATTATACAAACATATATTATGTCAGCCGAAATGAAATAATGAATATAGGAGCTTTATATTTTTTCCTGTTACTAAAGTTACTCAATTAATCTCTTTTTTCTTTTTCTAACTTTTTGCTTATTCATGAACAATGCCAACAGTCTATACATCAACTAAATTCAATCTGAATAAAATCAAAGCCTCGTTGTCACCCATCCATGTGTCGGGCAGTTGGAATAATTTTTTACCATAAATTTCATATTCGACTAAGTTCGATTTGAATCGAATCTAAATTCATTTTCAGTTAGGATACTAGCACCAATTTATAGCAACAAATCCCCAACAATTCAATTTGAATCGAATCTAAATTCATTTTCGGTTGGGATACTAGCACCAATTTATAGCAACAAATCCCCAACAATTTATGGCCAATTCATTTTCGGTTGGATTATCAAACAAATTAAACAGTTTGGGCCAAGATAGTGACATGTCCCATTACGAGTCCAATTTATGTCCAAGAAACTATTCCGCCCAAAATTAGAGGCCCATGCAAGTAACGTTAGTCAACCCATAAGTATTTTCTTTGTTGCAAATGGTAACATTCATTTCAATTTTTTCAACCTTCTCCATCACTCGTGATATTCTTACAAAACAACCTTCGATGTAGTATAAGTCCCTTTTTTAATTTATAGATAATTTTATTGGCACCCACCTTTTTTTCTATTTGCATTCCCTAATTAATATGTAGAGTAAACATTAATTATTGTATGTATATCTGTGCATACATTTATGAAAAATAAATGGGTGCTGCTATTGAAACCCGCTTATATAAATGAAAAATACTATTTGCACCCCCTTAATAAATGAAATAATTTTCTTAAAGTTAGTGAATTTATTTTTCTCTTAGCAAAAAAATATATTCCGTACATTATAATCAGTTAAGTAAACTTATCATAATTTTAATAAGTATTAATTGATTAATTTATTTTATTTATACATTTATTTCAGCATTCATCATTCAATTGATTAATTATTGATAGTTTGTTTAGTTATTATTATTATTATAGATTACGCACGTAACTTACGAAATTTGCAATGATACCTTTGTCTTATTTAGTAAAAAAACATATAACTCATTAATTTATATAGTTAGACTTGAAATTTTAGTAGCAATATTTTCTCAAATATTTATATATAACAATGCTTCTTCCCTTAACAATCACTATGACAATCGAATTAAATAAATTAACGTTTTTATTGATTTTTTGATAATATATACATACACACACACCAATATATAAAACCCACTAAACCACAAAGGAACAAGTTATTTGAAATTTCTACACGTCCACTTTTCATATTAATTAGGGGGTATACATAGTAAGTGAATGATGTCAATGGAACCGCCATTTTTTTATTACCTATTATAATAATACAAGTTTTTAAACTAATTTTAATATAATACTAAACTTTATCTCATACAAAAAAAAATATATAGTATAACACACACACATATATATACATATATATATATATATATATATATAGAGAGAGAGAGAGAGAGAGAGAGAGAGAGAGAGAGATGAACGATAATAAACCCAAAAGAATCAGGTCAACCCAGTGGCAAAGCCACGTTAGGTCCAGTGGGGTCACTAGACCACACTGGAAACTGGAAGGAAAAATTTATTAATAACATAATGTAATTTTTTTTATGATAGGTCTAAAATTGAAAAATAAACACACTATTAGTGCCGCACTAAAATTTTTCAAAACACACTACCTAACATACGGATTAAAGTTATCTTATATTTTTTTATTTTATGCGTTTTTTAAATTGTATCATATATAATTAAGATGTGTATGATAGTTAATTAAAAGTGTAATGCCTTTGTTTAGTTTATTTAGTAAATAAGGTGGTCTCAATGGAATTTACCAGAAGAAATACATACATCCTTTAACATAAATCAATGTCAACGATGTAAAAAACCCGACAATCACACCAAGATTTCAATAGTTTCACAATGATTTATGATCTCAATCAAAAATGACAAGCTCAACCCTACTTAATACCGTCCGAGAGAGAGAGAGATGTTGTATACTTTAGTGTAATTGGAAATAAAGCAAACACGAGTTAGGAGGTGCGGAGTGCACGCTCGGGGTGCGTTTTATTTCGGAACCCGAAACCCTTTCACTCGAAAGGGTGTGCATGGGCGAATAGGTGCGCATGGCGATTAGGTGTGATGTCTTGATAAACAGACACCACCTTTAAATGGGTTATGTCTATTTACGAATAGACACAACTGAAAATACTTTGGGTTATAAATATCAGAGCAAACAATCGACTTAAACGAAGAGAATTCACAAAAAGCATTAAGAATAAAAAGCGCTCTAGTCTTATCCCGGGACGAATTTGGTGTAACTCAACAAAAGGGTCCAAATATTGTCTTTGGAAAGTGATTTTCCAAACACAATTCTAGAGTATATCCGGCCATATAATCAGAAAACCCTAAATCCTCCAACAAGAGAGAGAGAGAGAGAGAGAGAGAGAGAGAGAGAGGAAACGGATATCAAAGCTTGACAATCTCAGGAATGTGGTCAGGGTACCTTTCTATGCAGTCAATCCAAGGTCCATCAATGGGAGTTTTGATGGTCTTATTACACTTCCAAACTGCGCTGTTACACTTAAATCCACTCCCAAAAGCAATCTGCCAAACCCTATCTCCCTTCCTCATCCTTCCCTTGGCTTCGATGTAAGAAAGCTCGTACCAAAGCGACGAAGACGAAGTGTTCCCAAACCTATGAAGAGTCATCCTCGACGCCTCGACGTGCTCCGCCGACAGCCTAAGGTTATTCTGAAGCTCGTCTATGACGGCCCTTCCTCCGGCGTGAATACAAAAGTGCTCGAACGCCATCTTAAAGTCGGGTATATAGGGTTTCCACTTTGGGTTGAAGATCTTTCTCCCAATGAGAGTGAACAGAAACAGTAGCTGCTCCGAGTTAGGAGGTGCGGAGTGCACGCTCGGGGTGCATTTTATTTCGGAATCCGAAACCCTTTCACTCGAAAGGGTGTGCATGGGCGAATAGGTGCGCATGGCGATTAGGTGTGATGTCTTGATAAACAGACACCACCTTTAAATGGGTTATGTCTATTTACGAATAGACACAACTGAAAATACTTTGGGTTATAAATATCAGAGCAAACAATCGACTTAAACGAAGAGAATTCACAAAAATCATTAAGAATAAAAAGCGCTCTAGTCTTATCCCGGGACGAATTTGGTGTAACTCGACAAAAGGGTCCAAATATTGTCTTTGGAAAGTGATTTTCCAAACACGATTCTAGAGTATATCCGGCCATATAATCAGAAAACCCTAAATCCTCCAACAATAAAAGACAATATTCCGGTTGATTTTAATGGCTGAAACATTGGGAGACATGGCTTCGAAAATCTGCAAATTGGATAAGTTCGAGGGGGTGGATTTCCGCCGTTGGCAGAAGAAGATGCACTTCCTTCTGACGAACCTCAAAGTGGTGTACGTATTAAGCACGCCCATGCCCGAGCATGTCGAAGATGAAACGCTGGAGGCTGCCCGGAGGAGGAACAAATGGGAGAACGACGATTACATCTGTCGCGGCCATATTCTGAATGCTATGTCGGATGCGCTGTTCGACATATATCAGAATTTTGACTCGGCGAAAGCCTTGTGGGATGATCTCGAAGCAAAGTACATGGCAGAAGACGCCTCGAGCAGGAAATTCCTGGTTAGTAATTAATAATTATAAAATGATCGATGCAAGACCGGTGATGGAGCAATACAATGAACTACTTCGGATACTTGGCCTGTTCGCTCAACACCAACTGGTTATGGATGATGCGATAGCGGTTTCGAGTATAATCGATAAGTTGCCGCCATCGTGGAAAGATTTCAAGCACACTCTTAAACATAAAAAGGAGGAGTTATCTCTGGTAGAATTGGGTAGTCATTTGCGTATAGAGGAATCTCTTAGGGCGCAGGAAAATGACCAACCAAAGGGCAAAGCCATTGCTGGAACGTCGAGCATTAATATGGTGGAAGAGCGTGCCAAATACAATAAGAAGCGCAAGGGTAATGGTAATAACACATGTAGCTTCCAACAAAAAGCCTAAAGCGGCTTGTTGGAAATGCGGCAAATCTGGTCATTTCAAAAGGGATTGCCGTGTTGGAAAAAGTGGTGGTCAAACAAAGGACACCAACGGAGCAAGCACCTCGGGTGAAGGGTCTAATAACCCTAACCCTAAACAAGGTCAGGATTTGAACATTTGTTATAGTTCTGGTGTGCCTTATGTATCCTTTAGTCCTGAAGCATTTTATGTACAGGATGATGGAGAAGCTTGGTGGATTGACTCGGGTGCCACAACTCATGCATGTAAAGATCGAGGCTGGTTTAAAGACTTTCAACCAGTTGAAGACGGATCTGCTTTACATATGGGCAACGAGTCAAGTGCTCCAATAGTTGGTGTAGGAAGTGTTATATTAGAATTTACTTCGGGAAAAACTATTACTTTATGTAATGTGCTGTTTGTACCTAAGTTGCGTAAGAATTTAGTGTCTGGTCCTGTCTTGAACAAATGTGGTTACAAGCAGGTGTTTGAGTCAGACAAGTTTGTATTGACAAAATCCGAAAACTTTATCGGTTTTGGCTATTATAATAATGGAATGTTTATGTTGAATTTAAATAAAACAGTTCTTACAATAATTCCGCATTCATGACATGTTCTAACGTTAATGATTCGGTGCTTTGGCATGCTAGACTAGGACATGTTCACTATAGACGGATTTATGAAATGTCAAAGGAAGGATTAATACCTCCTTTCGAAATTAATTCTGAAAAATGTAAGACTTGCATGCTGACTAAGATCACGAGGCTACCTTTTCATAAGGTAATGCGCTCCTCGGAAAAATTAGAACTTATTCATAGCGACTTATGTGATTTGCATGCTACTCCTTCATTAGGTAACAAAAGATATTTCGTTACGTTTATTGATGATTCATCTAGATTCTGTTACGTTTATTTGTTGCATAGCAAAGATGAAGCTTTAGATAAATTTGTGATTTATAAGAATGAGGTTGAATTGCAACAAAATGCAATGATCAAAAGACTCAGAACGGATAGAGGTGGTGAATACTTTAATCCGGCCTACTTTCAATCAGTAGGAATTATTCGTGAGACTACTGCTCCGTATACACCACAACAAAATGGTGTATCTGAGAGAAAGAATAGAATCCTGAAAGAAATGGTAAATCCCATGTTATCGTACTCTGGATTGAGTGATGGATTCTGGGGTGAAGCTATGTTAACGGCTTGCTATTTGCTCAATAGGGTTCCAAATAAACCGAACAAATTGACTCCTTATGAACTTTGGTTCAAAAAGAAACCAATGCTGAACTATCTTCGTGTGTGGGGCTGTAGGGCTGTTGTAAGGCTTCCCGAACCCAAAAAGAAAAGTTTAGGCGAAAGAGGTATAGATTGCATTTTATTGGATATGCTGAGCATTCCAAGGCTTATAGGTTCTATGTAATTGAACCTAATGACTCTATATCGGTTAACACCGTAGTTGAGTCGAGAGATGCAATTTTTGATGAGAGTCGTTTCTCAAGTATACCTAGACCAAAGGATATGATTCCAATGACAAGTGAAAAGGAGGAAAGTTCTAACTGACTAGAAACATGTCACTTGAACTTAGGAAAAGCAAAAGGGAACGAAAACCTAAGTCATATGGACCGGATTTTCATTTGTGTTTAATTGAAGGTTCTAGGGATGAGGTTTCTACCCAATACCTATATTGTTTTAATGTCGAGGACGATCCAAAAACATTTGATGAAGCAATGAAGTCTCAGGATGTTGCCTTTTGGAAAGAAGCCATTAATGATGAAATAGACTCTATCATGGGTAATAACACTTGGGTGTTGTCTGATTTACCACCAGGTTGCAAACCTTTGGGTTGCAAGTGGATCTTCAAAAGAAAGATGAGAGTCGATGGAACAATTGAGAAGTTCAAGGCAAGACTAGTCATTCAAGGGTTTAAACAAAAACCGGGAATTGATTATTTCGATACGTATGCACCAGTAGCTCGTATCTCGACTATTAGATTGTTGATTGCGATGGCAGCTATTCACAATCTTGTAATTCACCAAATGGATGTGAAAACTGCATTCTTGAATGGTGATTTAGATGAGGAAGTTTATATGAAACAACCTGAAGGCTTTATCATGCCGGGAAATGAAAACAAGGTGTGTAAACTTGTTAAATCCTTGTATGGATTGAAACAAGCACCTAAGCAGTGGCATCAAAAGTTCGATGATGTGGTCTTGTCTAACGGGTACAATTTGAACCAAGCAGACAAGTGAGTATACAGCAAGTTTGATAACTCTGGCAATGGAGTAATCATTTGTTTGTATGTTGATGACATGTTGATTTTTGGCACTGATCAAGAACAAGTCAACATGACTAAGGAATTCTTGTCATCAAGATTCTCCATGAAAGATATGGGAGAGGCTGATGTGATCTTAGGTATTAGGATCAAACGTGAAAACAAAGGTATTTCCATTACACAATCTCTCTATATTGAGAATGTGTTGAAGAAATTCAATTGTTTTGATTGTACTCCCGTGAGTACACCTATGGATACAATATGAAGTTGTTGCCTAATAAAGGTAATCCAGTTTCTCAGCTTGAATATTCTAAGGTGATTGGATGCTTAATGTATGCCATGACAAGCACAAGGCCGGATATTGCGTATGCTGTAGGAAAACTTAGTAGGTTTACTAGTAATCCAAGTACACATCATTGGCAAGCAATAAGGCGGGTACTTAAGTACCTAAAGAAGACTATAAATTATAGTTTATATTACGTTGGCTCACCTTCGGTTCTAGAAGGATATTGTGATGCCAGTTGGATCTCGAATCCTGAAGACCATTCCTCGACAAGCGGATGGGTATTCTTGCTTGGAGGAGGTGCAATTTCGTGGGCTTCTAAGAAGCAAACTTGTATCACGAATTCGACGATGGAATCTGAGTTTGTTGCCCTAGCAGCCTCTAGTAAAGAAGCAGAATGGCTGAAAAATTTAGTCTATGAGATTCCGTTGTGGCCTAAACCCATATCACCTATCTCAATCCATTGTGATAGCTCTGCCACTTTAGCAAAAGCTTATAGTCACATGTACAATGGAAAGTCAAGACACTTAGGTGTTAGACACAGTATGGTTCGTGAATTAATCACGAATGGGGTGATATCCGTTGACTATGTTAGATCGCAACAAAATTTAGCGAACCACTTGACGAAGGGGTTAGCGAGAGATTTGGTTAACAAATCTGCAATAGGGATGGGATTAAAGTCCACATAAGTTCTAATGGTAAGATACCCAATTCCCCTCTGATTTTGAAAGTTAGAGCATGAAATTCAATGTGGAAAGCTTACACTTAGAATTTGGAGCACATAATAGTTTGCATATCATCCCGAGATATGTGCTCGGATCTGCATGCCAGTAGGTTGAATTAAAATCTTAATAGCCTTTTTGAAAAAGTGCAGGGGCAGATGCACGAAGAAAAAAGCTACCTATGTGAATGTGAAGTTTTGCCGCTTCAAGAATCTTTGGGCTGAGATTCCGTACATTCATGAATGGATATGGACACATGGCATATAATAGTGTCAGGTTTAGTTTTGTTTATTTTGAAAAACTTGTGTGTGCATTATCTTCATGTATTCAAATGGGTCGAAGGGTTCAATTCATAGAACACCCTATCTTCTCGAGTATTTGGAATGTGTAGTGTACTAAAGTGGAAATTCAATCTTTTACGATATTTTCATTTATGCATAAGTTTGTTTTGTGTTGATTGTCTAAAGGAATTACTCTAAAATGGAGGAGGATTGTTGTATATTTTAGTGTAATTGGAAATAAAGCAAACACGAGTTAGGAGGTGCGGAGTGCACGCTCGGGGTGCATTTTATTTCGGAACCCGAAACCCTTTCACTCGAAAGGGTGTGCATGGGCGAATAGGTGCGCATGGCGATTAGGTGTGATATCTTGATAAACAGACACCACCTTTAAATGGGTTATGTCTATTTATGAATAGACACAACTGAAAATACTTTGGGTTATAAATATCAGAGCAAACAATCGACTTAAACGAAGAGAATTCACAAAAAGCATTAAGAATAAAAAGCGCTCTAGTCTTATCCCAGGACGAATTTGGTGTAACTCGACAAAAGGGTCCAAATATTGTCTTTGGAAAGTGATTTTCCAAACACGATTCTAGAGTATATCCGGCCATATAATCAGAAAACCCTAAATCCTCCTACAAGAGAGAGAGAGAGAGAGAGAGAGAGGAAACGAATATCAAAGCTTGACAATCTCAGGAATGTGGACAGGGTAACTTTCTATGCAGTCAATCCAAGGTCCATCAATGGGAGTTTCGATGGTCTTATTACACTTCCAAACTGCGCTGTTACACTTAAATCCACTCCCAAAAGCAATCTGCCAAACCCTATCTCCCTTCCTCATCCTTCCCTTGGCTTCGATGTAAGAAAGCTCGTACCAAAGCGACGAAGACGAAGTGTTCCCAAACCTATGAAGAGTCATCCTCGACGCCTCGACGTGCTCCGTCGACTGCCTAAGGTTCTTCTGAAGCTCGTCGATGATGGCCCTTCCTCCGGCGTGAATACAAAAGTGCTCGAACGTCATCTTAAAGTCGGGTATATAGGGTTTCCACTTTGGGTTGAAGATCTTTCGCCCAATGAGAGTGAACAGAAACAGTAGCTGCTCCGACGCCGGCAAAACCAACAGCCCAATCGTCGTTATGTTTGACTTCAACGCCTCGCCTGCTATGATCACTAAATCTTTCGACAGATTTATCCCTACTTTTCCCTGAGAATCTTCTTGTTCGTACACGCACTTGAAGGCCTTGTCGTCTGCTCCTTTGTGCGTCCTTACAACGTGGGCGAGCTTGTACTTGGCTCGGCTTCTGTCCCTGCACTTGTTCGACAGGAAAATCGCCGCGCCGCCCATGCGAAATAGGCAGTTAGGGAGGAGAATGGCCCTCTCCGATCCCTGGTAATAGTTCGGGGTGATGACCTCGGTGCTGACGACGAGCGCCTGAGAATTGGGATGGGCTTGGAGCAAATCTCGGGCCAAATCAATGGATATCAGGCCCGCCGAGCAGCCCATGCCCGATAGGTTGTAGCTCTTCGCGTTGCTCCTAAGCTTGTACTTAGTCACCACCATCGCCGACAGCGACGACGTCGGGGAGAAGAGGCTGCAGTTGACTATCAGCACGTCGATGTCTTTGGGCTTGAGCCCAGTTTTCTCCACCAGCGAGTCGACGGCGGAGAAGATCACCGTCTCGGCCTCTCCCCTGGCGGCCTCCATGGTGGGCGTCGGCGGGATGTAGTGGATCGCCGGAGGGAGGCAAGTCTCCTCGCCGAGGCCGGAGCGCTCGAGGATCCTCATCTGAAAGTCGACGCTTTTAGGGTTTTCTCTTAGTATGAGCCTCGAGTGCTCCATGAAGGTGGAGAAGGGGGCGCGGCAGGTCGCCGGCGGCTTGTAGCACGAGTAGTCGACCAAGTAGATCGGCGTCGGCTTTGACATGAAGTAGACGGCGGCGGCGAACGAAGAGCATAGGACTTGGACGAGGTTGATATTGAAGAAGCAAGGAAAAGAAGAGCTGAAGTTATCTCATGAAGCTCGAATTTCCTATAGAGGTTCAGGAATAGAAAAGAGGACCTTAAAAGCGTTGGAGAAAAACAAAGAAGGAGGAAGAGAAAAGAGCGCGTTTCTTACTTATAAAGTTGCACTCACTGGCGACGACTTATTCAAGAGGAAAAGCTAGAGAAAGATCGTTGAGTATTTTTGGCGCGCTCTTAGTCCCTTTAAAATACAGATCATTTTTGTTTTCTGTTTTATCAATTAGAAATCGATTGTAACTCTGTAGAACTCATCAAGAACACACAATCAATAAAGATGGCTTTTCGCCCGTGGATGTAGGATCTTCAAGATCTGAACCACGTAAATCATCGTGTTGATTTCATTCTTTTTATTTTGATTCTGTTATGGTATCAGAGCACTGAAGCTCTTAAGCTGCGATTGTTCTGCAATTTTACGATTACGATTTACCCACTGCAATTGCGATGGCTGAGAACGTACCACCGAGCACCACAAACGCTTCGATTGTCCCGAGTTCCTCTGAGGTTCTTATGAATGATCCATACTTCTTGGGAAGCAATAATAGTTCGGGGCAGATCCTAGTCCATGAGCCACTCAATGGAGACAATTACTCCACTTGGAGTCGCACGATAATGATTGCGCTTATAGGTAGGAATAAGCAGGGATTCGTGAATGGTGATCTTCTGCCACCAGTTGTTGATCAGACCAACGAAGCAGCCACCAAGAATCAGGTGGCCAATTGGAAGAGAGTTGACAATGTTGTGATGTCTTGGCTGATCAATTCAGTCACAAAGGACATCTCTGCCAGTGTGCTCTACGCTGCCTCGGCAAGAGAAATTTGGTTGGACCTACAAGAAAGATTTGGTCAGACAAATAGACCAAGAATCTTTCAGCTGAAAAAGGATTTGATCAACCTCACACAAGGCACGAGCAGTGTATCAGTGTACTTTACTAGGCTCAAAACACTCTGGGATGAACTAGCGAGTTATAGACCAGTCTGCAATTGTGTTTGTGGTGGCCTGAACCAACTGAAGAACTACCATGGTGAGGAGTATGTGTTAGCCTTCTTGATGGGGTTGAATGACACGTACTCACAGACAAGGGGGCAAATCTTGCTCATGGAACCCCTTCCAAGCATTAACAAAGCATTTGCTCTGCTGGTTCAAGAGGAGCGGCAGAGAGCGATGCAGGCAGGACAGCCTCGGCACATTGATGACCAGGCCAACAGCATGGCAATGATGGCTTCCAGAAATGACATGGAACAAGGGAGGAAAATCAGTTATAATCAGAGGAAGGAGGGATCCAAGCCAGTGTGCCGGTAAGAAGATTTAATAATGAACACTTTCACGTCAGTACACAATGCTCTTCTTAGCTGTGGAGGAGTTTCTTTCATTGTTTGCCAAAAAATGGTTTTGTTTTGGCCCCCATTTTTTTATATAAATTAAATTATTTCTACTCAATTTGAGTATCAAATACTACAATCTTGGACCAAGTTTTGCCTCTTTCTATTCCATAGCTAGGCTGACGAGTTTCTTTTACTTGATTCTATGTCATTGATGGGGATATTGTGGGATATATATATATATATATATATATATATCTCTATTACGCTTCTATATTAACACACTTCGATTTGACTTTGTCTTGATCGAATTTGAACATCACTCTTCAATAACATAAGTTTTGAGTTAACTTTGAAACACTATACTCAAATTAAAATATATTTTACCTGAAAATTTATTTCGTAACATAGTTATTCTGAAGGATGCTTCCACCCTTTTCTAATCGATCCCATTCCCATGATGTAATTTGCTTACGATTATATTTTATTTGGATCATAGAAGATAAGGTATTTAATTGAGATTGTTAATCGACGACGGTTGGGGTAGTTGTAAGTTAAGCAAAACACATACAAGATTGATTGTGGCCCCGGATTGGAAACATTTTTTAAATTGTTTATATAGTCCTGAATAAGTTGTTGGAATATTTAGTGGAAAATAAAATCTAAGGTTCGAGATTACTCATTAATTACTCATAGAAAAATATGTTATTTGGTAAGAGATTAGCTTTAAACTTAGCTTTGGATCACCAAGAGTGTGTTTGGTTTGTAAAAATTAGTCGGGAAAAGTAAATGAAGGGAAAACAAAAAGTACTTTTTATGTTCGGACGGATGATTGAAGGAATAGATTTTTGAAAGAATAGAAATAAAAGAAAATCTTGATTAAGTTTTAGATCTGGTTCGCGGGTTTATACAAAGCCGGTTTTTATCTATCACGGGTTTAAATCCATTTATATGGGTTTACATAAATACACATACTCAGATGTATATGCCCGACAATCAGTATAACTGTGTAACATAAAACTGACGTCAAAACCATTCAGAAATCACTTTTACTAAGGGTAATTTTGTCAAATCACAGTTTTGGGTCATTTTCACTTAATTTTTCAAAAAAGAGGTCCTCAAAAATAAAAATAAAAAAGTCTGACAGTGTCTGTCCCTAATTTTAAAATATTCTGGGGCCTGACACAAAATTTCCCCCTATTCATATATATGGTGTAAGTAACATTTAGCAATTATTAGCCCCAATTTTAGATATGTTAATTACTAAATGCATGGATCACACCTTTCTGCGGCTTTTTAAATAAAATGATACAGTTTTAATCGAAATTTAATAAAATGGGGTTATTTCGTCCGAAATTAATAAAATAAGGCAAAACGCATCCATTAGATGCGACGTCGCGGCTAACATGACACGGACCAAAGGACCTTATTTTTTTCATTTTACTTGCGTCGCCCCCATTAGGGGCTATGATCACCTTTTTTAAACTTATTTTATATTTATTATTTATAAAATTCACCAAATTATAAAATCATCATTATTTCATGCGATTTTACTTAAAATCAACAAGTGCATCTAATTTATGTATGTTTCGCGACGATTAAAATGATATGCATATATTATATTTTTCAAATATCGGAAATACTTAATTATTTTTGAAATCCAATTTAAGTATTTTTTAATTATAAAAATTATTGATCGAAAAATATAAGATATGCATATCATTTTAATCGTCGCGAAACATACAATAAATTAGATGCGTTTGTTGATTTTAATTATATAAATCGCATGAAATAATGGTGATTTATGATTTGATAGATTTTATAAATAATAAATCTAAAATAAGTCAAAAAAATAAAAAAAATAAGAAAAAGGTAATCGTCGCCCCTAAAAAGCCCTTTGGTTCGTGCCACGTCATCGTCGCGGCTAAGCGGCTAATTAGCCGCGACGTCGCATCTAATGAATGCGTTTTGCCTTTATTAATTACGGATGAAATAAACCCATTTTATTAAATTTCGATTAAAATTGCATTATATTATTTAAAAAGCCCCTTTTTGCGGGCAAAAAATAAATCTTATCTAATAATTTTCAATTAATACAACGCATTTATTCGCATTTCAGTTCTTAAGTAAAAAAAAAAAATGTATAGTACTATTCTAAATCAATAATTTTTGCGTGTATATATTACGAATATATTTTCCTTTTTTTACCTTCCTGTTTGCATGTATATTTTCCTTGCAACCATGATAAAATTTATGTCACACAAGAAATATAGGAGAAAATGATATAAAAATGACCTTGCCTTAGTAACGTTTCTTTTGCCTAAAAAGACCAGTATATAGCTCGAATAAAGTACCTATATTTAGGATAAAGCTACTCAAGAGTCAAGACTCAAGAGTTCCATTATTCTACATATTTTTCTTCTTATTTATTGAACAATTAATATAAGGTCTTAACCACATATGTACGGGATTTTACATAAATGAAAAGAAGCATCACAACTCGTGACAATCACATCTCCTACCAACAACCGTGTGGTGGAAAAAAGCAATATGAAATCAAAATTTAAGAAATAACTCAGACTATAGAATGCGACCCAGTCAATAAAATAGATCCAATGTAAAACATATGAAAATATGTTTACGTGTCTATATCATTTCGAAATTATAAACTCGGATCAATAGGTCTATCGTTTTAAGATGTTGAATAAAATAGGTCACTAATTTCATGTGGAAATTATCATTCTTTCAATCGAATAACTCGAAAATCCCACTTGACAGTACTCTATATCAGTAGCCAAGAAGGATTTTCAACTTACTTTGATCGAAGACACAAATTTGTTCATATTTATATAGTTAGCGACTTATTTTTGCATTTATTATAATTGCTTATTGCTAGTAATACGAATTTAAACATTCGGATTAATAGTTTGGTGTTGACATAACTGACTAAAGATATGAAACCAGAGGATCAACGCATCCGTCTACACTAAGAAATAAGCATTGCGCTGAAGTAACCGGTCCAAACAAAGTACAAAGAGTTCAACCGCATACCGACTATGAAGACCAGTCACGGACAAGATCTCAAACTGAACACCGAAGTATGTTGGACCGGACCTAATACAGGCTGGACACTCGAGACAAGAGCCTACTAAGACAAAAAGGAAGTCTCAGACATTTAATGCAAAGCTGCAAGTCTAGAGTGAAGCAGAGGTCAACTAACGCAAATAAGGAATGAAGCGAAATTGACAAGATAAACTGCTGCATAAACCGGACAGTCCCATTTTGGGAAAGTCAATTAATGCACTGCTCAGAGTAATGAGTTTATCTCACAACGGGATTCAAATTCAAACCTCAACTATAAAAGAAGGAATACTAGTTGAAGACAGACACTTCACCATTACACAAGTTCTAAGCGATTATCAACGATTCAAACACTGTGAAAGAGCGAAAATCAAGAGTGAAATCTAAACGCATAACTGTTCTTAGTTTATGTTCTTTATTTCCAACAGACTGTAAAAAGCTGTTGAAGTAGGTGGATTGTTGTATACGATTGCCTAGGTGATTCACTAGATCAAGCTCGGAGCAGCTGGGTAGGTTGTACTGTGTATTGTATAACTGAAGTCTAGTGAACATTCCTTGTGAGGAAGAAGGGGAGACGTAGGAGATTTTAACTCCGAACTTCCAGAAACAAATCAGTCTTACACATACACGTAACTCACTTTAAATCGATTACAATCGTTCAGTATTCCTTTTTCGCACTAATACTGACCGGTCACTGATTGAATACCAGTCACCACACTAAATAGCTGGATAAAACCAAAAAATAAGTGTCAAGCGTTTATTCACCCCCCTCTAAACGAATCTATCGATCCTAACACTTTTATATGACCAAAAGTCTGATATAGACCCCATAGTTTTGCATTTATTTCTGTCGTGAACCAAGCTTAGAATAGATATGCGAGCCAATTTAAACAGTATAATTTAAAAAAAAAAAGAAGCAATTGCAAAAGGCTTCTGATAAAGCTAGGGATGCAAAATCTCATTTTGCTTAATTTTCTCTCACCTTATTGAATGGATTTGACTGCTGTAACTTTTGATTCCTTGATAAAAGAGCAAAAAGAAAAAAAGAAACGGAGATGAGATGAGTAGAAGTGTGTGGTTGTGTCGTGCGTAGTACATTCAAGGGCTAACCGTGTAAATTAATTGGTTGGTTTTCAATAACCCACCTCAAGGGTGTGTTTATTTAAACCTTCACAAACGGGTTTAAAGATATTATATATAAACTCATAGTTTATATATACTTATCAACCAAATATATCAATATATGGTAAACCCATGTTTAAAACAATTAAACTCTCCAACCAAACAAGGGCTGAAAGTATTCTCACGAGATTATAATCAAGATTCATAAAACATTTACAACAACCTTATACCTCATAATCATATACATAATACATATAACTATTGCTGTCATTATTATTATCTTATCACACAACTGGACTATGCTAGTATGAACTCGTCAAATATTAATTCAAGGGACCCAAATAACTATAATAAAAAGATGCAAAACTCATGATCAAACAAGAAAAATCGAAATATTAAATTATGATTTTGATTGTGATTGTAACATATCGGCTCATCACACTTAAATAAGTCATTGACTTAAAGATGAGCAGTTGAAAGAAAGTGAGGCACGTAACGAATATATCGTTTCCTTCTTCGTCTTGAATTTTCATATCTAATATAACGTTCCAATTCCTCACCCTTCTAGCCTCTTTACTTGAAGCACATTTCTTGACAATAGTTAAAATAAAACATAAAAAAAGGTATTTAGATGAACTTGCAATTTTGACTTGTAAACGTGTGCACTCAATGATCCACGCCGTCTATTTAATTCTGTACTCTCAATTTATCTTTGATCGCGTTTCTCAACTTTTCAACCTCCAACCACTTATACCGTTAATAAATATAAATTGATTGTACTTAATAATGATTATAAAATGAGACATATCGAAAGTATGTGTAACTTGTAAGGTAGATAAAGGTTCAATTGTCAATAAAAAGTACGTAGCTAATTCGAATAAAGTCGCACTACATTTATTTTTGCTCAATAATGGAAACTGCAACTAGTCCGGGAACACAAGGTAGGCTTGATTTTTTTAGTCGAGACGAAGTGCACCTCCAAGAGAATTGATGCTGTCAAAGGGAAACTCGGGATGCATGGCTTATGTTTTCAGGCTGTAGGAAAAAGCGGGGGACTTGCTGTCTTATGGTGCAAAGACTGGTTGGTTAACTTAATGTCGTTCTCACCTTTTCATATCGATACTCAGATTCAACGCTCGCAAAACGAAATACCTTGGAGATGTACGGGCTTTTATGGCGACCCACGCGTGTCAGAAAGAAGACATAGTTGGCAATTGTTATAGCGACTCTATGATAACAACGATATGGCTTGGCTATGTATGGGAGACTTCAATGAGTTGCTACATCACAACGAGAAACAAGGTGGCCGTATCCGTGCTACAGCTCAATTGCAACAGTTCAGAGATGCGCTTGAGTTTTGCAAACTCCGGGATCTGGGTTACTTGGGAGACGCATTTACATGGAGCAACCGCACCTGTCACCCTAATACCATATATGAGCGGCTTGACAGAGCATGTGCTAATCCGGCATGGGATGCAATCTTTAGTGATGCCACAGTTAGTAATATTCGTACGGTGTTTTCAGATCACCATGCAATCCTCATTGTGCCTAAACCATCACATAGGGCCGTGCCACAAAAATCTAGACTTTTTCGGTTTGAAGCTAAATGGGCGGAAGAAGACCACTGTGCTGTGATTCTCAAAGGCTGCATGGACAAAATTACCTCATCTGAGCCGTTGAATAGACTCTCCAAATTCATGGCATCTAGTCGGGTGGAGCTCAGTAGTTGGAGCTCGAAGTTCTATCGAAGGTCGAACAGAGAACGATGCGAGATTGAGAGTCGGCTCAAGAATATGATGATGGAAGCGATTACTAATGCGTCTAAGGCAGAGGAAACCAAGCTTCGGCGATGTTTGAATGAGCTCCACAACCAGGATGAAATCTACTGGAAACAACGAAGCAATAATGAGTGGTTGCGGCATGGCGATCAAAACACGAAATTTTTCCACCGACAAGCAACGAACAGACAACGAGCAAACACGGTTCATAAGCTAGTGGATCGTAACGGACAGTGGTGGACAGATCAAACCTCCCTCGAGAGTATAGTGCTGGATTACTTCATGGAAATATTTACGACGTGCAGCCCTACGGAATTGGAGATTGACGAGGCAGCTCGCTTTATCACACCTCGGGTTAGCCAAGCGATGAACGACTCGCTTCTTCGCCCTTACACAGCTGAAGAGGTCAAGAACGCTTTGGATTCGATGTCCCCTTTCAAATCTCCTGGCCCTGATGGCTTTCCTCCGCTCTTCTTTCAAAAACACTGGGACATCGTAGGTATCGAAACTACCCGGGCTATTCTTGCGTTTCTCAACAATGGTATGTCGTTGCCCTCTTTACATGAAACTAACGTGGTTCTTATACCGAGTGCCCTCATCCCGAGAAATTACCAGACTTTCGACCGATTAGCTTATGCAATGTCATGTATAGAATCGCATCTAAGTGCATAAGTAATCGATTAAAACCCCTCATGGACTCTCTTATTTCACCAACTCAGTCCGCTTTTATTCCTCATCGTCTCATTACGGATAATGTTCTTATAGCTTTTGAAATTAACCATGCTCTGAAGAACCGACGAACAGGAAATAAGGGATATGCTTCCATCAAGCTTGGCATGAGTAAAGCCTATGACCGCATTGAGTGGCCTTTTCTGAGTAGGGTGATGAGTAAGTTAGGTTTTCATGAGGCTTTTATCCGTTTAATCATGTTGTGTCTTTCATCACCAACGTACTCTTTCTTGTTAAACGGTCATAAATTCGGAAACGTAACTCCTATGCGAGGACTTCGTCAGGGGGACCCTCTGTCCCCATTTCTTTTCCTTTTCTGTGCAGAAGCATTTACATGCTTGCTACAAAATGCTGAAAACTCCAAGGAGATTGAGGGAATTTCCGTCCGACGAGGAGCGCCGACTATCTCACACCTTCTTTTCGCCGATGACACCATCGCTGCCAAGCTTCGGTGACTGCAGCCCATAGGATCAAGGATATCCTCAAAATTTATGAGCGTGCATCGGGACAAATGATAAACCTTGCGAAATCATCGGTGGTTTTCTCGGGAAATGTCGCTCCATTTACTCGTAATCTCTTTTGCAGCGAACTCGGAGTACAGGAGCAGCAGAATCCAGAAATGTATCTTGGGCTTCCATCAAAGGCGGGACGGAACAAAAAGGAGATATTCGCTTACATAAAGGATCGAGTTTGGCGTAAGGTGAGCGGGTGGTCTGAAAAATTCTTATCGCAGGCGGGACGAGAGGTGCTAATTAAATCCGTACTTCAAGCTATCCCCACATACGCCATGGGATGTTTCCTCTTACCTGGGTCGGTTATAGACGATATTGAACGGATGATCGCCCGCTTTTGGTGGTCGGGATCGAAGGGCATAGGGGTACATTGGCTTACCTGGCAGCGTTTGTGTCGTTCCAAGAAGGAGGGAGGTTTAGGGTTCCGAAACCTTGAATCTTTCAACCTGGCAATGCTTGCCAAACAAGCGTGGCGCCTTATACATAGACCGGATGCCTTAGTAAGTCGCGTTTTAAGGCAAAATATTTCCCTAATGTTGACTTCTTGACAGCTCCTCTCGGCCACCGCCCATCCTTGACTTGGCGAGGTATCATTCGTGCTCGCGATTCCGTTCTTCATGGACTATGGTGGCAAGTCGGTCGAGGCGATAGAATCAATACATGGGAGGATCCATGGATTCCGAGCTCTGAGAATTTCAGACCCATTTTAACCATGTCTAGCGACGATAATCTATCTCGAGTCGCTGATCTACGACACCCGGTGATAAGTTAGGATTTTACGCAGTTCTTATACTCGTAAATGTGCACTTTCCATCATTAAATACCTTTAAATATATTATGTTCACCTCATATTTCCTATTTCATAGCACTTTGGGACCCTTTTGTAATTTTCAGAAATAATGGGGCGAATCTGCAATTTTACAACTTAATTTAATTTTGAGGAAGCTATTGACGTGGGAGGCAAGAGAATCGAAGGGGAGATTTGATTTAAAAATCAAATAAAAATGAAATTTTCTAGGGAAATCAAGATTCGAAAGGAAATCTTCTAATTGCTATTTAAAGGACAAAAACATCGAACAGAAGGAGGGGGATAGCTTGGCGCAGCGAATAAAAGAAAGAGAGCCGAGCGCTGCGAATTATTTCGGCTGCGAGGAGAAGACTTTTGACAGCGAAGAAGATTAGAGAAAGCTAAGAGCGATCCCGAGGGTCTCCAAGGCGTTTCTCCGTCGCTCACACGACGGAAGACGCCGCGGCGACGCGTGACGACTCGAGCATCGTGAGGGGCGAATTCTATACCTTATTATCTCGTTTTCAACAATGTTTAATTCATTGTTGATTTCGTTTATTCCCATGTTAGCTTAATTTCTTTTGTGATTTAGGCCGTGTGAGGCCGGATTATGACTACGTATTAATGTAATTATTATTTTATTTAATCATATAATTTGAGTTACGTATTCTTTGTTTGTGCTTCATATGCGTACGTGTGATTGGCCTCCATGCGTATGATTATTGATTGGTTTATGAGACGGACTAAGTGATTAGACCGATTAGAACAAAACATTGAATACCACTACGTAAAACCGACCAGAGATGGAATTCGGTTTCGTATGTGTGGTTTCCGATAATTTAGGCGCCGAAAGCGTCTAAACTCGGGGAATTTCATAAAGATCGAATGCATGTATAGGAACTACAGTCATATAGACATATAGTTGTTTGGTTCTCTATTTACGTAGGGTTGCTATTGCGGGACAAACGAGTAGCACGTATGTTAGGAAATTCTACCTTGACTTGATTCATGATGATTAGATAGATTATATTGCATGAAAGCGTAGGAGTAATTTGTGCCGAGCATGTGTCTTGATCACGTCGTCGTCAACTGCTCTATCCTATCTGTTTTATGTGCGTTTATTTTATTATTTGCGTCTTTTATCTCTTTTATCAAATCATCAAAACTATAAAAATTCCGTTAGTTTAAATTAGAATTAGGAATATTTTCTCAGAATTAATCGAGCTGTCTTCGTGGATCGATACTCGGACTTCGTCCGTTTTATACTACTTGCACGACCTAGTACACTTGCTAGTATTTGAGCGTGTCAAGTTTTTGGCGCCCTTGCCGGGGACAGCGGTATATTAGTTCTAGGAGTTATTCTAAGTTTTAGTTTAGACCTTTTAGTTATTTTTATATTATTATTATTATCATCATTATTCTTATTATTATTACTATTATTATTTTTATATACTTTGATACTCTCATCTTTCTCGTTTGTCTTTGTAGGATAAGGGATGCAGCGATACTCGCAATATTCTCCTGAGACCTATGCGACATGCGATGATGAACTGGAGTGCGACTTTTGCGGATGCCGACATCTCACTAGTGAATGCAAGTATAATCGTTACGAGCCTCCACGATCGTGGTATGATGGACGAGGGGAGGATTGCTACTCCTACACAAGCGATTATTCACATTCTCCCTCGTATGATTACTTTACTCCACCCCAAAAAGAAAAAGCTGCTTGGGAGATAGCGCTCGAAAAGATGGCAGGGTCATATGAGCAACCATTAATTCAAGAACATGCCCAACAACAGATTGATCCGCCCCAAAAAGAAAAAGCCGCTTGGGAGATAGCGCTGGAGAAGATGGCAGTGATACAAGAAGACAATAGTCGTACATCTACGAGTTTTCAGAGTCTGAAAGCGGAGTTGGAGAATCTGACGGTCCAATTTGAAAAGCTAAAAAATGCAGTGTCTGAACGCGAACAAGAAGTACCGTCGAGCCACATTGAGTCAAATCCAGAAGAGCACATAGAAGCCATTCCATTGAATTGTGAAATAACTCAAGAACCGGCGTTGGAACCAAGTGAAGCTAACGATGGGATCGAGTTAGAAAAAACCGATCAACCCGCAGAGGCTACTGTAGATTTCGTTCCAGCAGAGCCGAGTCTCCCAGAAGTTCTTGAGGATACTATGTTTTCCATGGAGTTAGAGGACCACCAAGAAACTAGTGAGCATGAAAGCGAGAATTTTGCAGTATATGATGTCGTTGAAAAGAGAAAGATGGAGCCCGAGACTTTCGATCCGATTCTACGCTTGGTTATGAAGTCAACATATCATTCAGATAGCACATTCACGGAGGAATTCATTAAGGCATCGATGATCGTTGATTTCACCATTATTTGGGAGCCGAAAGTCGACCCATGGAGAGAGTTTAAAGATTGCGACCATGCAAAGCTGTATCATTCTGAGATCAAACTTCTCTCCAAAAAGATGAAATCAAGGTGTTCAGTACTTCTACTGAACATGCAGAGTCGTGGACCTTCAACAGGAACGAGAGTCGAGCTAACGACTATAAAAACAGCGCTTCTTGGGAGGCAACCCAAGGCTACCGATGCATATATATTATTACTTTTTCGTCCTATTTTTATTTTTCGTCTAATAAAAATTTGCTCTCACGGTGCCGTGTAGTCATGTTTTCTCGCAGGCTCAGAACTAGTTTGGGGGTTACCCGTTCGCAATGGTTGCTTGTGTACTACCGTTCAACCAATTCCTCAGCAACCGACGTAAAATTCAGGGCAGTGTCACTTTCAACTCTCTCTTTGCTTTTATTTTACACATTGAGGACAATGTGATATTTAGTTTGGGGGTGAGATGTGACACATGCTAGATTTAATATGCTTACATGTTTAGGTATCGACGTGCTTCGGCCTTTTAGTGGGTAGAACTGATGAAAGTTGCGATTTGAACGTCATCTGTGGAATCTCCTGTCAATGATGAAATTTTTAAAATTTTTACCGTGTCGTGATATGATTCGACGAGTTGAGTGAGATAGTCTTACATGTTGCATTGTCGTGATATTAGCATGATTATTTGGCTACATTGACTGCTTTAGGAGAGTATTGCGTATCATGAAGCACAAATCCAGTTATACATGTGAGTTTTTTTTAGCCTTCAGAGATTAATTCAGAGCAACTCATTATGCTCGGTGTTTATTCTTGTGTGACACGCATGGACTGAATATTTTCGAACTTGCTCTGTTATGCATGTCAATGGTTGCTATGTGGATTTTTATGTGCGAAAATGAGAAGGGCATTAGGATTGAGTCATTGGCCTAAATATTTCCCTACCTTACGTATTTACCACCTAGTGAGCCCCTTTGAGCCTTATTTGACCTATTTGTTGATTTGGAACCCAGATATTTAGCCTTTGCCTCAAATTTAGCCTATACGACCCTGTTTCAATGTGTTAGTTCATCGATATCGTGAAAAGTGGCTTGATGGTTGAGAAGGAGCTAATCGTCGATGCATGTTAGTTATGAACTCGTCCTATGATATATCCCTCGTCGTAACACTGCAGCGAACTAGGAACCTCTTCCTTTGATAAGACGTACAAAAAAAAAGATAGGAGGGGCTGGTTCGGAAAAAAAAAAGAGAAAAGAAAAAAAAAAGAGAAGAAAAAAAAAGAAGTGGCGAACAAAAAATAAATAATAAAGCGGACGAGAAGAGCTATAAAAGGAAAAAGGATGAGTTGAGTGAAAAATAGACACGGCGTTAGAAGAGCAAAATAAGTGGTTAGAAGAGCGATTCGATGATTGACACGTTTGATATTTTTAGCTCACTTTGCCATATGACGCACCTTTCAAAACCCGAGCCCCATTACAACCCTTGATGAAAGACCCTTCGATTCATGCATGACTTCTATTATGTGACTATGATGTGATATATTTGCAAGCCTAGAGTAATATCTTTTCATGTCGTGAATTGAGTGTCCTTATACAGATCCCTTTGGAAAACACCCCGAGTGACTTGAGCGATCCTTGTGAGAGTTGTGGATTGATGCGTAGTATAATTCTAGAAATGTCTTTCATGCTATGATAAGATTGCGACATATTACCTCATGCCTCGTGTCTTGACTAGATCGTTCATTAGTTGATGATTATCTTGACTTTATATGCTTTTATGTTTTCTGAGATGAAACGGGAGAATTTTATTGACTGATGTTCTATAATCCTAACTTGACTTGGTTTTATTTCGCTTTTATGATCGAGGACGATCGAAGCTAGTTTGGGGGTTGTTGATAAGTTAGGATTTTACGCAGTTCTTATACTCGTAAATGTGCACTTTCCATCATTAAATACCTTTAAATATATTATGTTCACCTCATATTTCCTATTTCATAGCACTTTGGGACCCTTTTGTAATTTTCAGAAATAATGGGGCGAATCTGCAATTTTACAACTTAATTAATTTTGAGGAAGCTATTGACGTGGGAGGCAAGAGAATCGAAGGGGAGATTTGATTTAAAAATCAAATAAAAATGAAATTTTCTAGGGAAATCAAGATTCGAAAGGAAATCTTCTAATTGCTATTTAAAGGACAAAAACATCGAACAGAAGGAGGGGGATAGCTTGGCGCAGCGAATAAAAGAAAGAGAGCCGAGCGCTGCGAATTATTTCGGCTGCGAGGAGAAGACTTTTGACAGCGAAGAAGATTAGAGAAAGCTAAGAGCGATCCCGAGGGTCTCCAAGGCGTTTCTCCGTCGCTCACACGACGGAAGACGCCGCGGCGACGCGTGACGACTCGAGCATCGTGAGGGGCGAATTCTATACCTTATTATCTCGTTTTCAACAATGTTTAATTCATTGTTGATTTCGTTTATTCCCATGTTAGCTTAATTTCTTTTGTGATTTAGGCCGTGTGAGGCCGGATTATGACTACGTATTAATGCAATTATTATTTTATTTAATCATATAATTTGAGTTACGTATTCTTTGTTTGTGCTTCATATGCGTACGTGTGATTGGCCTCCATGCGTATGATTATTGATTGGTTTATGAGACGGACTAAGTGATTAGACCGATTAGAACAAAACATTGAATACCACTACGTAAAACCGACCAGAGATGGAATTCGGTTTCGTATGTGTGGTTTCCGATAATTTAGGCGCCGAAAGCGTCTAAACTCGGGGAATTTCATAAAGATCGAATGCATGTATAGGAACTACAGTCATATAGACATATAGTTGATTGGTTCTCTATTTACGTAGGGTTGCTATTGCGGGACAAACGAGTAGCACGTATGTTAGGAAATTCTACCTTGACTTGATTCATGATGATTAGATAGATTATATTGCATGAAAGCGTAGGAGTAATTTGTGCCGAGCATGTGTCTTGATCACGTCGTCGTCAACTGCTCTATCCTATCTGTTTTATGTGCGTTTATTTTATTATTTGCGTCTTTTATCTCTTTTATCAAATCATCAAAACTATAAAAATTCCGTTAGTTTAAATTAGAATTAGGAATATTTTCTCAGTATTAATCGAGCTGTCTTCGTGGATCGATACTCGGACTTCGTCCGTTTTATACTACTTGCACGACCTAGTACACTTGCTAGTATTTGAGCGTGTCACCCGGTATCAAACCAGTGGAATGAGCAACTTATTCGATCTGTCTTCCAACCATTAGATGTTGAGCGTATTTTATCAATCCCTCTTGGCGTATATACCCAACAAGATCGTTTAATATGGCACTACTCAAAGGATGGTATATTCTCTGTTAAGAGTGCCTACTACATAAAAGAGAAGTTAACATATCGCCATGCACCTTCCACATCGACTTCCCCGTCTTGGCTTATGATCTGGAAATCGAGAGCGATTCCAAGAGTCCAACTATTCATATGGCGGCTATGCAACGAAACGCTTCCAACAGCCGCAAATCTTTTCAAGCGTAAATGTCTTGATCATGCGATCTGTAGCCGATGTGGGGGGCTTTCGGAGAATTTCGAACATGTCTTTATTACGTGCCCGTTGGCGAAGCGGTTCTGGAAGAACTCACGAATATCGTACGATGCAGTACGTAAGGGGCCGGGCAAAGCGGAGTGCTGGATTCGAGAGATGCGAAGAATGCTGAGCGATGATGATTTTGACCTTTTTATCACTCTCTGTTGGGCTTTATGGAGGATGCGAAAATAAATGCTTCGCGGAAGGGGTTCACATTTCTGATGAACGAGCATTAGCTGAAGTGGATGCAATGATGTCTTCCTTGTCGCCAGAAGTTAGCTTGCTGCAACCAGAACATACACAAGTTGAATCAGGGTGGCTCCAACCGGAGGATAACTTTATGAAGATCAATACAGATGGCGCAATCCACGAGCGGCGAAAAACATCATCAATTGGTCTTATTGCGAGAAATAACCTCGGGACATGCTATGGTTGGCGTACGCGAGCGTTGGTAGGGCTGTACTCGCCAGAGGTTATTGAAGTTGTAGCCATCCGGGAAGCACTGTTATTCGCACGATACAAAGGATGGACCCGTATCGAAATCGAGAGTGACTGCAAGATTATTATTACAAAGCTTCAACAGAAATCGACGGACTCTTCAGAAGTTGGCTGCATTCTTTATGATTGTTATTGGTTAAGTAGTTTGTTTGAATGTGTTCGCTTTAATCATGTGCGTAGAATAGATAACGTAGTAGCTCACTATCTAGCCAAGCATCTTGGGTACGACGGAGAGGGTTCTTCCCCGCCGACACAAGAAATGGCGAACTTGTTGATCGTTGATAATCAATAAAAGCTACGCTTTGAAGTTAAAAAAAAAAATAATGGAAACTGCAAACCACAACATTTCGGCCATTTAGCATAAGCCCAATAGCGATTCATACTGCAAGTTAACCAAAGCCCAACTATGAAATGATATCATCTTCGCAAATATTATTTAGCTTAGAATAATTAAAGTATTTTGCATTTTGTGGTTCTTATCTATGTTAAGTAATATGAAAAGTTTTGGCCCACCAATAGTAAACATCATCTCACTGATACCACTGTCTTTGTTATCATCCAAAAAAACAATCCTTCAGAATACTTATAACATATTATAATATAAATGCAAGCTACCACCACTTTAGAGCAATTGACACGTAGACATATTCTTTAAGAAATGTTGGAAAAATAACTATGTATGCACATTTGATGTCCTTGGGCTTAGGATTAGTGCAAAGCATGTGCATCAGAAGCTTTTTGAGAATTTTACAGAAGGAAAAGAAGAGACAGCTAAGCTAAGCATATGAGATTATATTACATTCTTATGTAGTACTTGCTTGTCCGAAGAATATGATCTAAACTAAAGGATGTGAACTATGCCACATGGATTTGAGTAATCAAATTATTGATCTTGGAGATTAGATTCCTCGACTAGTTTATAATACTAATGACAATAATATGTTTTTGGTATAGTAGGTAAGGGGGAAAAGAGTGGTCCTTTAATAATTGTACGGATAGAATAACGTAGTGTAACTTGATGATAAAAAGAGGTATCTATTCGATAAAATGTAATTGGAAGTTATATGATTATGTCGATGACCAGATGACGTCATAAATACACTGTAATAATATGTAAATATATATTATAATACTAAAATCTCTCTACCATTTTAGACTTTTGGAGACCGATATAATTATGTCCGTGACCATGACATTATTGTAAGAAAAGTATCATCGACATTGTTATATATATAACATAACAATGTCGTATAACAATGTCGATGATACTTTTCTTACAATACCATGACATTATATATTCATATTAACATATATATGAATATTGAGTAGCAGTACACAGATTACGATTACATTAGAATTTGGTAGGAACCCAATGTTCCAAATATTGAAAAAAGAATAGTCATCAGACACTAATAATTGTTAAAGCCGATTAGTGACTGATTAGCTGTTTGATGGATGTTAAGGTAGTTGGAAGATGGGAAACAGGAACTTTTGTTAGGATATGCGGAAATCCCCGATAATTATTTTGCCCGAAAAATGACGATAATAAATAAAAGAGACGAAAAATAAATTTGGACAGTGACACGAGATTTACGTGGTTCGGTCAGAATGACCTACGTCCACGGGCCGGAGGGTAGAACTTCTTTATTATGTGGAGTGATTACAGATACGTACACTGACGTGATACAAAAGCACTACAACAATATTAGGAGTAGGCTATACAGAATTATTCGGAGTAGACGAAGATCTGTGTGGTGTGTCTCTTCCTTCGCTGAATGCCTCTATTTATAGGCGTAAGTTTGCATTGATCTTCATATGAACTGAAGAAATAATATTGCAGCTTGTCTGTAGAAAAATCGAATGCAAAAAGCATTCAACGCCCAAAGCTTTTGACAAAAGCATTCACATGCTTTACTGACTTTTCAAATCGCATGTGCTATTTGTTTCTATCAGTCGACATGTAGGTCATAAGCAACAAATCTCCACCTTGACCGTGATGTCGCAAATCCACATTAATTTAGAATACCTTTATCTTCCTCCGACCTTAGCCCCGACGGGCTAGTTCACCAACTTTAAAACACCAATCAAGTCCAAGCAATACTTGAACTTGGAAACTGGAAGAGCCTTTGTAAACATATCTGCAGGATTATCCGTCGTGTTGATCTTCTTGATAAACACCTTCTTATCTGCAATGATATCACGAATAAAATGATACTTGACATCAATATGTTTAGTCCTTTCGTGATACATCTGATCCTTAGTCAAATGGATCGCACTTTGACTATCACAGAAAATAGTAATGACTCCCTGATTCTGAGTTAATTCGCTGAATAACCCTGTCAACCATAATGCTTCTTTGATCGCATCAGTAACCGCCATGTATTCTGCTTCAGTAGTAGATAACGCCACTACATGCTGTAGAGTAGCTTTCCAGCTAACTGCACAACCTCCAATAGAAAATACATAACCAGTAAGAGATCGTCGTTTATCGAGATCACCTGCGTAGTCTGAATCGACGAAGCCCACGAGAGTATCACTGTTTCTGCCAAACTCCAAACAAAAGCTTAGAGTACCCTTCAAGTATCTAAGAATCCACTTCACTGCTTGCCAGTGCTCTTTTCCTGGGTTAGCCATGTACCTGCTAACAACACTAACAGCCTGTGAAATATCAGGACGTGTACATACCATTGCATACATAATACTGCCGACTGCACTAGAGTAAGGAACTCGTGCCATGTACGCTTCTTCCTCATCTGATGATGGTGACTGAGCAGCGCTTAGCCTAAAATGGCTAGCAAGAGGAGTGCTGACTGGTTTGGCATCGCTCATGCCAAATCTCTCCAAAACCTTCTTGAGGTAACTTTCCTGGGTCAGGTATAACTTACCAACTCCTCTATCACGTCTAATCTCCATACCAAGAATCTTCTTAGCTGCTCCTAAATCCTTCATTTCAAATTCACCATTCAATAAGGCCTTCAACTGGTGAATTTCTGCAAGATTCTTAGCCGCAATGAGCATGTCATCAACATATAACAACAGATAAATGAACGAACTGTCATTTAACTTCCGGAAGTAAACACAACTATCATACTTGCTCCTGGAGAAACCATGACCCAACATGAAAGAATCAAACGTTTATACCACTGTCTTGGAGACTGCTTTAATCCGTATAAGGATTTCTTCAACAGGCAAACTTGGTCTTCCTTGCCTTCAACTATGAAGCCTTCAGGTTGCTTCATATAAATCTGTTCATCTAAATCACCATGTAAGAACGCCGTCTTGACGTCGAGCTGTTCTAACTCCAAGTTATACATGGCAACGAATGCAAGTAATACACGAATAGAACTATGTCTAACGACAGGTGAGAATACATCATTAAAATCTACACCTTGTACCTGACTATAGCCTTTTGCGACTAATCGTGCCTTATACCTTGTATCGTCCGAACCAGATATTCCTTCTTTCTTCTTGAAGACCCACTTACATCCGACTATTTTCTTTTTCTTCGGCGGCGGCACAAGAATCCACGTACCATTCTTGTACAGAGACTCCATTTCTTCATTCATCGCTACCAGCCACTTATCAGAATTAACATCGCTAATTGCCTCCGAATAGGTAGAAGGTTCGCCGCCTCCACCTGTTTCTTGCGCCACTGATAAAGCGTACGAAACTAAATTTACGTACCGCTGTGGTAGTCGAATCTCCCGTCTCTCCCTATCTCTGGCTATAGAATATTCCTGCTCGGTGCTTTCATCTTCAACAGGATCTGAATCAGGTTCTGGTTCATTCTGATCTGTTGAACTCGTAGCAGGATCATTTGAAGGATCTTTGTTGATCTCGAGCTCCACCTCGCTGTGTACACTATCCTTCTTTTCTTGATTAGAAGAGTTAGTAGACTCTTTCGAAGGATGTAACATAGAAGACTCGTCAAAAGTAACATCTCTGCTAATTATAAATTTGGGTGACTTGGGATCAGGATTATATAATCTATATCCTTTCACCCCTGAAGCGTAACCGAGGAAAATACATTTCTTAGCTCTAGGCTCTAACTTTCCCTCGTTTACGTGCATATAAGCTGGGCACCCAAATATTCTTAAGTTTGAGTAATCAGCAGGAGTACCTGACCATACTTCCTCAGGAGTCTTAAAATTGATCGGTGAACACGGTGAGCGGTTGACAATATAACATGCTGCGGCGATAGCTTCAGCCCAAAAATCATTTGTCAACCCAGCGTTGGAGATCATACATCGAGCTCTCTCTAAAAGCGTCCGGTTCATGCGCTCGGCAACACCATTTTGTTGAGGCGTCATTCGAACAGTGTGATGTCGAGCAATTCCTTCATTTTTGCAAAACTCGTTGAACTCGCTTCCGCAAAATTCTAAGCCATTATCTGTCCGCAATCGCTTGATCTGTTTTCCTGTCTGCTTTTCAATCAAAGCTTTCCATTGTTTAAATGTTAGGAAAACATCACTTTTCTGCTTAAGAAAATAGACCCAAACTTTCCTCGAAAAATCATCGATGAAAGTCAACATATATCTTGCACCACCTTTGGACGGAACACGAGAAGGACCCCATACATCAGAATGAATATAGTCCAAAGTACCTTTCGTTCTGTGGACAGCTGGCGAATTGAAGCTGACTCGTTTCTGCTTCCCAAAAATACAATGTTCGCAAAAGTCCATCTTACCAGTACTTTGACCGCAAAGTAGGCCCCGCTTGCTCAAAATCGTCAAGCCTTTTTCTCCCATGTGTCCAAGTCGCATATGCCATAATCGCGTGGTATCAACCTCCGGGGATGTCGAAACTGCAGCGGAACCTGTAACGGTAGTTCCCTGCAAAATATACAAATTTCCAGACCTGCAAGCTTTCATCACGACGAGGGCACCTCTGGCAATCTTCAAAACTCCACCTTCACCTGAGAACCTGCACCCTTGAGATTCAAGTGTGCCTAAAGAGACAAGATTTCTCTTCATATCTGGAACATGTCTGACTTCTGTGAGCGTTCGGATGATTCCGTCGAACATCTTGATTCTAACTGTGCCTTTACCAACAACTTTACAAGGAGCATCATTTCCCATTAAAACATATCCACCATCGAATTTTTCATATGTGGAAAAATAATCTCGACTCCGACTTATGTGGTAAGAACAACCCGAATCTAAGATCCACTCATTATCAGACCTAACAATATTTGCAGTTGCTACAAAAATTGTTCCATCGCTCTCATCAGCAGCTAAACTAGCTTCGGCGGGTTTATTATTTTGCTGATTATTTTTCTCCTTATTTTTTAATTTAAAACAATCAGCTTTAATGTGTCCCTTTTTCTTGCAAAAATTACAGACTTTATTTCTGTACCTGGATTTCGACCTTTCTTTAGATCTGCTACTTTCAGCATCTCTACGTTCTGGTCTTCCCCGTGCAAACAGGCCTTCTGCCTGGCTACCACTTGTTTCCCCCGTAATATCCCTGTCTATCTGTTCTTTCGATTGTAAAGCGGATTTGACACTAGAATACGATATCGTATCTTTCCCATATATTATAGTGTCACGAAAATGCTTTAAAGACGAGGGAAGGGAACACAACAATATTATGGCCTGATCTTCGTCCGTCACTTTGACTTCTACGTTCGCCAAATCAATAATGATAGAATCGAATTTATCGAGATGGGAGAGTATAGAAGTACCTTCCGTCATTTTCATACTGTATAGCTTCTGCTTTAAATAAAGCCGATTCTCCTTAGTCTTCTTCATGTAGATAGCTTTTAACGCATCCCACATACCCATGGCTGTCGTCTCCGTGGCAACTTCTTGTAAAACCTCATAAGAGAGATTTAATATAATAGCCGATCTGGCTTTCTTGTCCAATTCATTAAATTGATCGTCCTTCATTTCGGTTGGTTTCTTCTTTGCGCCTTCTAGCGCCACCTCACAACCGTCTTGAATGAGTATGGCCTCCATCTTGAGACTCCACATTGCAAAGTTAACATTTCTGTCGAACTTTTCAATTGACATCTTTGTTATCGTCATGGTGGCTAAAAAATAAATCGGGGTTGGCTCTGATACCAATTTGTTAGGATATGCGGAAATCCCCGATAATTATTTTGCCCGAAAAATGACGATAATAAATAAAAGAGACGAAAAATAAATTTGGACAGTGACACGAGATTTACGTGGTTCGGTCAGAATGACCTACGTCCACGGGCCGGAGGGTAGAACTTCTTTATTATGTGGAGTGATTACAGATACGTACACTGACGTGATACAAAAGCACTACAACAATATTAGGAGTAGGCTATACAGAATTATTCGGAGTAGACGAAGATCTGTGTGGTGTGTCTCTTCCTTCGCTGAATGCCTCTATTTATAGGCGTAAGTTTGCATTGATCTTCATATGAACTGAAGAAATAATATTGCAGCTTGTCTGTAGAAAAATCGAATGCAAAAAGCATTCAACGCCCAAAGCTTTTGACAAAAGCATTCACATGCTTTACTGACTTTTCAAATCGCATGTGCTATTTGTTTCTATCAGTCGACATGTAGGTCATAAGCAACAACTTTAGTTGTCGGATTAGAACATAACCACTCTTATTTTAATTAAAAAGATATTAATTATGAAGATAACATGGGAGCTCCACTAGTTGGCCTATTCCTTGTAAACTTTCCAATGAATTTGATTAAACTAACTTAAATATTTATAATTCCATTTTTTTGTTGTTGTAGATGATTCATAATGTAGGAGACCCCCACCATGATGCAGTCAAGTGCTCGTTCTTCGTTAGAGTTAGTGACAAAAGTTAATTAAAACCACTTCGTGTTCCGACATATAACTTTCATGATAAATATATCTTTAACTATAATAAAAAAAAATTAAATAGATACCATATATGTATACTGCATTTATTCGTTATTTGTTTTGCCTCGATAGGCACCTCGTGTCGATATTACGACTGTAGCATTTTTACAAGCTTCATGATAAACCGTAGATGATGGTATTAATGGAACAATATTTCGTAAAAAAACCATACAAGTATAGATAAGGCAATTGTGGTCCCAAGGATCCAATCTCTAGGGTTTTGACACGTGTGATAGACACTTTTCCATGTGCCCCACGTACTTTCCATCGTCTTTTAAATATTTGTTTATAAATCACAAGCATTAAGCAACAACCAAAATATTTGACATTATTATGTCATGGGTCACTAAGTATCATGGATCAGTGGGTTTGACAATTACAAAATTGAGTCGCTAAGTATGTATATAGTAACAAAATTGGGTCATTAGTTACATAACTAGATAAATTAGTACGTATATAGTAACAAAACTAGGTCACTAAGTATGTATATAGTTACAAATTTGGGTCACTAAGTATGTATATAATAAGAAAAAAGAGGTTAGTAACCCAATTTTGTTAATATTATATATATATATATATATATATATATACTTAGTGACCTAGTTTTGTAACTGGCATACATAATGGCCGAAAATAGAACATTGGCATACTTATTGCCTTTTTTTTTAATTTTCCCATTTCTGAATATTCTCCTAGAATGCAATTAGTATTTCATACTCTACATAGATTATGAGAACTCGCTATAACAAAATGGGATCAAATCGAATATTTGATAAAACAATTAGTAATCATGTAAAAATGAACAAGTATATAGAAAAAGGGAAAAAGGAAAAAAGATTTATCTTTTCATGACAGTTCCACTCAAAGAAAAGGAAGACATTATCGACAGACAAAGTGTGGTTGATTCTTTCTTGCATGAGTGTATAGTAGATTATATACACGTCGTCGTTCCACTCTTCTCGACACTAAATGTAATAACAAGAGATGTAATAATTGAAGAATGCCACAGTTAAGTAATAAACTATATACGAGGATGAACGAATATGATTTTTTGTAGCACTTGGATAGCGACGGACTGCACCTATATATAACATACGTGGTGACATAATGAAAAAATCATATGGCAAGAGAATAATATTGAAACTACAATGTTGTTTTCCAGCCTGGAATTATCCAATCAAGAAACCGAAAAACGATTGACACACACACACACACATATATATATATATAGAATGTTATGGTGCTTATCTTGCGTGGGCATCAACCAAATCAACGCGCCAAATCGGCATACGATATGATTTTTTATTGATCTATAACGTACACATGGAATTGGTGAACCCGTCGGGGGTTGATTTGGCATGTTGACGTGGCACAAAAAAATGCCACATAACAGGTGTCCACGGATGGTGCTCACGCAAGGTATGTGGTTTTACTTTTGAAAATAAAGATATATAGATGAAGATGATCATGCAGGTGAATTAACATTATATGATCAATACATGGGCATCCATTTTAACGGTATGAGTTAATGATCTATTAGCCCGAGTATTATAATAGAATAGATATCTTTACACGATGCCAACTAATAATTATAGCAATGAATGGATAATATGAATTATATAGATCGAACTTGCACCCAAGGTTGAAAGGTGACACAACCATCATCGTCTGCAATCGCATGTGATGTCACGGCTTACGTTGTTATAGTTTTCCAAGGTCAAAAGTAAATTGTTTAAATATTCATTATCTTTTCCAAGAATCAAGGTAAAGAGGTGTATATAACAAATTTCATAGTAAAGGAAGACCCTTCTCGAGCCACGATTCTTAGTAAAGGACGATATCTTTTTACCAAAGTTACTTGTGATTTAACGAATTATGTTTAATTAGGACCAAATTTACATTTTAAATTTCAGTAGCACACACATCCACTAAACGTTATCCAAACTCATTGGGAGTCACGCACATCAATATAATATGCTATGTACTTTTAGTGTGAGTGTGTTGACCAAACAAAGGTAACCAAGCGATCACATGATGATTCGGGCATAAAACCAAAGTATACTTACATATATTTTCTTTCATCCATTTATAGATTGTCAGAAAATTTATTTCCAGGAAAAAAACGAATTCAGAAAATGGCGTTCTCGTGTCGATCGATGGATGAACAACAATGTCAAAAATTATATATTGGTGGATATCTGTCTCAGTTAACCAATCAAATTTTTTCTACATTAATTACTATTAAAAGTAAAAAAATCTATTAAACCACGTACCTTTCATAATCTCATAATAACTAGCGCACTACGCATATGGTGTGCTACCTAAAAATACTTTACAAAGAAAAGAAATAAAACCAACGGGGGGTTGGTTCAAGTGGTAAGCGGTTCGGTATCGCTTAAGCAAGGTCTCGGGTTCGAATCATTTTGTATGCAGCACCCCCTTTGGGAGCCTTACCTGCCGTTACCAGGTACGTGACGCGGGGCGAACCGGATTAGTCGGGGCAACCCGAAACCGGTCGGGTATCCGAAAAAAGAAAAGAAATAAAACAATGGCCCACCTCACACGGGAAATCTCTCTCTCTCTCTCTCCAAAGTACGAGGTAGTGGCATCATTGTAATTACTTCATATTCCAAGACTTAATTCAAAACGCCAACTTTATAAATGTCAAGTTCTCCACCAATCCTAAACTGTCTTTGGGCAAACAACAGCTTTCAAAATTCTCTCTTTTCTTCCAACCATCAACTTACAGCTCTTACACCACCGCACAAACAACGAGAGAGAGAGAGGACATAAAATCCAAAAACAAAAAACCAGAAAAAGAGAAAAGAAAGCAGAAAAAAAATATTAATATGAACCCTGAATTTGATGATGCGAAGGTACTGCTCTTTCCTCAGTACTATCAACCTGGGATTTACCCTCAGTTCAGCTTCCCTCAACAAGGTAAGTACAACAATACTACTACTACTTCACACGTGCAAGAACTGTAAAAAAAAAAAAGGAAAAACATAATAAACTCCACGTATAAATTATGCAGCTTCGGAGTCATCCGAGCCTGGCTCAAAGCCTAAGAGGAGGCGTAAGAAGAACAGCCGCAAAGGCGGCGACGACCAAGGCATGATGATGATGAGGAAAAGAAAGCTGAGCGAAGAACAAGCGAACATGTTAGAACGAAGCTTCGGCGATGAGCACAAGCTCGAATCAGAGAGGAAAGACAAGTTAGCTTCGGAGCTTGGCTTGGATCCGAGGCAAGTTGCTGTCTGGTTTCAGAACAGAAGAGCTCGTTGGAAGAGCAAGAAGTTGGAGGAGGAATACGCAAGGCTCAAATATCAACACGACACAACTGTTGTTGAGAAATGTCGCCTCGAATCCGAGGTATAATATATATATACATATACAGATATTATTACACTCTTTAATGTGTGTATGTGTGTGTGTGTGTGTTCTTGACTGTTATTTTTCAATGTGTGGGTGCAGCTTATAAAGCTGAGAGAAAAGCTCGGAGATGCTAAGAAGGAGATACAAAGGCTATCGTCTACTTCTGATCATGGATTCTCAAGCAACAGTCCTTGTTCGTCTTTTTCGATTGAAAAAGCTTCCATGGAACAACCACATTTATTCCTTGGAGTTGATGTTGGGGCGACGATGATCAGCGATGCAATGTTTTGTAACGTTCAAGAGAATTATCATTATGCTCATCATGGCTTGGGATGGGATGATAATCTTTATTATTTGTGAAGGTTTTTCGTTTAGTTTGCAATGGATGTCATTGTAGTGAATAATGATTAGTGTAAACTAGTCCCTTTTTTTTTAACCTTTCGTGTTGGCTTTGGTTGGGTTCGATGTGAAATTTTGTGATTAGCGATTATTAGATAGTGATTAATTGTCACAAGCGTGGTTATGCGATGACTTTGCTTTATTGACTTGTGTGAATATATATGCATGTATTTAATATATATCGTTATTATTCGCTTTTGCTTAGTCAAAAGTAGAACGAATAAACAATAAACATAAGAAATGAGAAAAAAAAAAAAAAACCTTATAAAAAAAGAAGAAAACTCCAAGCATTGGGACGGGTAACTATTTCGCCTAAAAGCTTGATCACTACCATCGTTGAATGATCATTTTAAATAAAAATTTTAGTGTATTATTTTTTTATATTTATATATTTTGTTTCTAATAGCCGCTCAATCCAGCATTAGATGTGTAAACTTATAATTATGTGGACACACAACATTGGCATGAGTTTGGGCAACATGACTGCTTCAACAAATAATTCCAAATATATCAACCAATGTCCACAATGCATAACTTAAGTACATTAAAAAGAAGAAAGAAAATGTAATATATGATATGGCGTTTTTGCGTAGAAATGATGGATAATTAGAAGTCGTAGTCCTAAAATTAAATAAAAGAATAATTAAATAATTATTTACTCGATTTCCACCATTTCGTATGAACTTGCGTAATAGAGAAAAACGGTAATACTATCTATCACACACGAGGCAAAGCTTGGGCACGAAATGTCAACATTTGCAGCAGGGCACGCCTTGTCTCATGCATTTTAATAATTATATTGTAAATGAAGTGGTCCCGGTACGATATGATGTAAGACACTAAGTATAGACTAGATGTTGGGTAAAATGTCGGGGTAACACTCAACCTAACATTCAGATGCACAGCGGATATTGTAACTACTTAGTGACGAAACTGAAATAACACGGGATGTAAATCTGTGCAGCAAGTTATAAAAACTTGCTGCGTGCCTCAAGGCGAAATTCCACTACAGCAATTGATGCAAAACAACTATCCGAAGATAGTAAAACAAGCCTAGAAAAGAATCTAAACGATTCTGAAAACCTACGAAGTACTAAGACTTCAGAAAGCTCAATACTAGGCTAAAAGACAACTCTCGTAATATAAAACACTCGCTCAAGCTCGATATGTGATTCGCTCGTATTTTTCACTCAATATGTCGCTCAACATTACTCCATGAAAGCTCTCTCGAGAGTCGTTAGTTGCAGCTCGAAAATAACTCTTATTTATAGACCTTGCTCCCTCTTGAATTGGTAAAAAGATCCCTTGAATATCTCTTCAAATATCTCTTCGAAGACCTCCCTAAATATAGTATATATTTAGTTCGAATCTTCTCATCTTATTGGCCGATCCCTTATCTCCTATTTATGGTAAACTGATTGACTGGATCTCCTTGATATTCAGATCTTCTAATCTTGGTCGTAGCTTGACTTGATCTCTTTTGATCTTCAAATCTTCTATTTATGGTAAGTGCACTTCCTAGATTCGTTCAAGCAACTCCACACGCTTTCCACACGGTTTAGACTCGTTTTAGCACTTTACCACGTCCTGCATATCAGTAAATAAAGCTACAAAAAAAGGTTAAACGGTTTTGGACATGAAAGATAAAATCGAATGTTGACAGACAACAATGTTGGCTGAAATGTTAGCCCAACATTGTCAAAGCTGAGCAGTCAACATTAACAATCTCCCCCTTTTTATCTTTCTTCCCAAAACCCGTGCAGATTTAAAAGTTCCGAAACTCCCCCTGAGGGCAGAATCTACTCAACCCCAAAAACATTAAAAGATGGTTAGAATAGACGCAAACAGGCAAACATGTAAATATATCGGAGAAGCAAATCAGCATGCATATAGTAAAAATAAATTAATCAGAAAATCAATTATGCATGCAAAATAGAAAGGATCAGAGCTTCACTCTCAATGGAGTATGGAGTTTCCTTCTGATGCTTTCTCGGCTGCTTCTCCTTCTTGGTCAGCTCCCCCTGTTTGTTCGGCTCCTCATTCTGCTCCCCCTGAATTTCCTTATCTCCCCCTTTCTATCTGCACAACCTTCTCCCCCTTTTTGGGAAGAAAGAAAAGACTCAGAGAACTTCTCTGTTAGCCAGCTTGCAGATGTTGAGGTAACATCTGGCCCAACATTCTGAGACTCAGAAACAAGTTAGTTCGCCATAAAGAAATCAAATCCAAAAAAAATTGATATGAGTACAGAATGTATAACCTGTGAATTATATCAGAAACGTAGGGGCAGAGAGTAATATCAGCGAGCCACTCAAATATAATTTAGACAGTTTAGAGGATAAGGTCGAATCAGGTCACAACTGTCTAAATAAACAAGGAGCTAATATGGTATATGGAAGAATCGGTCATAAAAATTATAGGAGCAAATCAGATCATGATTCAACCAAAAATACCAAGTCAAAAGTCATAATAGAATCGAGCGAGACTAACCGTTTGAGCGACAATGAGGATCACTTGAGCCAAGTGTAACACGCTGTTCTTCGAGAGTTCTAATGCAATTCTGAGATATATCTAAACTAGACACATGAAACCAACAAATGCTGACCTAGAAACTAATGCACATAAACGAAAGCACAAAAATATAGCATGATCAAACTGACAGTCACATATGTTGCCCCAACATAAGACTCAACATTCTACTCTGAAATTCGAGACTTTTCTGTTCAACACCCTAAACTCAATTCCCTTTCATTTTCTGTCCTACTTACCTCATTATATACTAGTAATATTATGCTCAGCCCTTATAAGATCCTTATCATCAAGGTTATGATTTTTTTCGCAAAGAGTGCATCGTCACCGCGAATGCCGTGCACCTCGGGAAACTTATTACCTGAACCTGTATCTTGAAAAGAATCAGAGCAATATATATGATTTTTTTTTTCGTTTTTTTTTTCATTTTTTTTAAGGAAGAGGGTCCTTTCAGGGAACGTTCTAGGTGAGTCAAATCATTTCACAGAACAACAGAGAGAACATTAAATCAAATGTCAAAGCAGTAACAATCAAGTTCGACTTCTGCTATGTTGATCCAAATGTTGGATCAACATTCAGACAGACTGATGCAAACCTATGGACTTTTTCAGGTCCGAAAACCTTTCAAAATCCAATGCTTTCGTGAAAATGTCAGCTAACTGATGTTTCGTGTCTATATGCTCAATGCGCACTAATTCTTTTTCTACCATATCTCTCAGAAAATGATGCCTTATATCTATATGCTTCGTGCGTGAATGCTGGATAGGGTTCTTAGATATGTTGATGGCACTAAGGTTATCGCAATACATGAGAACTGACTCGCACTCTAAACCATAGTCACACAACATGCTATTCAACCATATTAATTGCGTACAGCAACTACCAGCAGCAACATACTCAGACTCAGCAGTAGATAAAGACACACAATTCTGTTTCTTACTGTACCATGCAACTAAATTGTTACCTAAGAAGAAACAGCCGCCACTTGTGCTCTTGCGATCATCCTCGTCACCTGCCCAATCAGCATCGCTGTAGCCTACAAGACTCATATTAGTATTTTTAGAGAACCACAACCCTAGGCTACACGAACCACTCACATAACGAAGAATACGCTTAACGGCATTAAGATGGGAGACCTTAGGCTCAGACTGATATCTAGCACATACACATACGCTATACATGATGTCAGGTCTACTAGCTGAAAGATAAAGCAAACTGCCTATCATGGATCGATATAATGTTGGGTCAACATTCTGTCCAACATTGTCCTTACATACCTTTTGTGATGACCCCATTGGAGTTTTCATTACCTTTGCCGTGTCAAGCCCGAACTTCTTGACTGTGTTCTTCGCGTATTTCTCCTGGGACATAAAGATCCCGTCGCTGCTTTGCTTAATCTGCAAGCCTAAAAAATAGGTTAGTTTCCCGATCATGCTCATTTCGAAAGTGGAGTTCATGGCCTGTACAAATTGATCTAGCATAGATTGTGAGCTCGAGCCAAAAACAATATCATCAACATAAACTTGGGCAATTAAAATATCAGAACCGACCCTTTTTATAAAAAGAGTGCGGTCTGCCTCACCTCGAGTAAACCCAAAATCTAGTAAAAATGTAGCTAACCTACCATACCAAGCTCGAGGCGCTTGCTTCAGTCCATATAAGGCTTTCTGCAGCTTAAAAACATGGTCAGGAAAATGCGGATCCTCAAATCCCTTAGGCTGTTCAACATAGATTTCGTTATCAATATATCCATATAAAAACGCACCCTTAACATCCATTTGGTGTAACGTGATGTTAAGCCAACATGCAATAGCTAATAACAACCGAATTGATTCTAACCTAGCCACGGGAGCGAAAGTCTCATCAAAATCTATGCCCTCAACTTGCGTATAACCCTGAGCTACTAGACGTGCTTTGTTCCTAACAACTCTACCAAATTCATCAGATTTATTCTTAAAGATCCACTTCGTGCCTATGACATTAATGTCCTTCGGCCGTGGGACTAAGGTTCATACTTGGTTTTTCTCAAACTGCAAGAGTTCCTCTTGTATCGCATTTATCCAGAAATTATCCTTGAGAGCTTCAAGGACATTCTTAGGTTCTATCTCAGAAAGAAAACAATTAAAGCGTACCTCAGCGTATACCGTGTTCATGCATACGATTCTTACCATAGACTTATAATCCTTGCGCGGCTTATCTCTGGTTTTCCTACCTTCGTTCACATCTCCAATAATTAAGTCTGTGGGATGATCTTTTTGAATCTTAGCTGGCGGGTCTCTACGAACTTCACTGGGTCCAGCCTCGCTGTTCTGTTCTGGCACAGATGTTGAGTCAGATGTCGGGTCAACATCTTCCTCCACATTCTCCTCTGTTTCGTCCACAGCTTGTATAACATCTGAAATATCAACTTGAGGAGACACTTTGCTAATATCAGTAGCATCATCAAACACAATATTTACCGACTCCTGAACAGATTTCAAGCGCAAGTTATACACACGATAAGCAAGACTATTAGGCGAGTATCCAAAAAAATATGCACTTGTCACTTTTTGAATCAAACTTGGTCAAGTACTCACGATCATTCAACATATAACAATAGCATCCAAAAACATGAAAATACTTGACAGTCGGCTTTTTCCCATTCAATAATTCATACGATGTCATTTTAGTACCATGACGAAAGAAAACACGATTAGATATATGACATGCGGTATGTAACGCTTCAGCCCAAAATCTTTTAGAAAGACTCTTAGAATGCAACATAACACGTGCCATTTCTTGCAATGTCCTGTTCTTCCTTTCGGCCACCCCATTTTGTTGGGGCGTCTTAGGAGATGAATACTCATGAATAATGCCTTTTCGATCACAAAATTCGTCAAACAATTGATTCTCAAATTCCCTACCATGATCAGACCTAATACGAAAAATCGAAGCACTGAAATTATTCTTAATCATAGCACAAAACTTTTTGAAGAAATCGAATGATTCAGATTTTTCCCTTAAGAAAGAAAATCCATGCATATCTAGAATAATCATCAACGAACACATAGGCATATTTCCTACCATCAATACTATCTACTTCCATCGGACCCATCAAATCCATGTGAATAAGCTGAAAACAATGAGCAGTTTTAAAATGTTGGGCAGCATGTTGGTCAACATTATGGCTAGCATGCACTTGCATACCCTTCAAACATGACTCACAAACAACCTTACCAAACTCCTTAAGCTTTGGAATGCCTCTGATCGCATCGTGTTTGATAAGTTGCTCCAGCATTCGGTAGTTGACATGGCCCAGTTTGTAATGCCAAAGATGACATCGTCTTCGGCCTTCGATAGTTGGCACACGTCCTTCGAACTGGATTTGTCTTCGACTAAGTAGCAGTTATCGCTCGATCGTTTACCTGCCATAACTCGAACACCATTGCTGTTAAAAACCTCACAACATCCCTTATTAAATCTTACCTCCAAGTCGTCGTCGCAAAGTTGGCTTATGCTAATCAAGTTAGCTACAAGCCCGTCGACGTGGAGTACGTTGCTTAGCTTAGGGAAATCGGGCACGTTCAATCTGCCTCGACCAAGAATTCGTCCTTTAGCACCTCCCCCGAACGTCACAGATCCACTCTTTAAGGGCATGTACTCGCTAAAATAATCTTTGGTACCCGTCATATGTCGGGAACACCCGCTATCGAAGTACCAAGAACCTGTCACGTTAGCTCGCAAAGAGGTATACACAACATTGCACTTATGCACTGACTTCTCTACCCAAACTTTCTTAGATGATGAAACAACATTTGGATTACCGGAATTTGAAGGTGAGCCAGCTGAACTTTCTCCAGACATACATTTCAACACTGATTTCTCAATGTTGAGCGGGATGTTGGATGACATTTCAGCCGACATCGATTTCTTTGCAGAAATCTCCCACTTCAATTTCCAGCAATGAGGCTTAATATGACCAGGCTGATTACAATGATGACATTTAAACGACGCATCCTTAAGTTTACTAACATCATGCTTAGGACTAGTCTTAACTATCATGGTTTCACTAACATCACTCAAGGCATGCGACTTCCCCTTTACAAAAATTATCTTAGGCTGAACTTTGGTCACGGGTTTAGGATCATCACAAATGGGCTGAGAACTAAATCCTAGACCTTGCTTATCAAAAATACCTAACGATAATACCTCATCAAGGGTCGCTTTACCCTTGTTCATCTTCGTGAACGTCTCTTCGGCCTCGTTGACTCGCTTTTGAAGCTTGTCGATCTCCTTGTCCTTTCTTGTCAGCACGGCCTCCAGTTTGTTCATCCCTTCAAGCAGGCCTTCGATCACTTTTTCGTTCTTTTCATTCTCCTCGGACAACACATTCACGGCGGCTTTGAGTTGCGCATTTTTTGCCTTCTCCATTTCCAAATGTGCGGACAATTGCTTCATAGCTGCATAAACATCTGTTTCTAAATCTGCATCATCAGAACTTGAAAACCCATCAAAACAGTTTGAGTCATCATAATCAAAAATAATTTGTTTCTCGGATGTTGAGTCAAATGTTGGCTCAACATCAGTTACCGCCGCAAATCCGATTTGATGATCTTCTTCTTCGTTGTCAGAGTAGGACTGTATGGTTACTGATGATCGCCTAGACTCCTTAGGGCACTGTTCTTCATCTTCATCGTCGGAAAAATCGATCCACATAGCTTTTCCGTGCTTGCGGAGGATATTTGCACACTCGTTGGCAAAATGACCCCATCCTTGACATTCATAGCATCTTACAGATTCGTAGTTGATGTTCTTCTTCTTTCCATCTGGATTGCATTTGAAGAAGGGAGGCGCCGATGAAGGTTCCGCTTTGGCATTCTGGCCCTTCCTGAATGTTGGGCCAACATTCTGCTCGACATTCTTCTTCTGAAGGAACTTTGTGAATTTCTTCACGAACATAGCCATATCCTCATCATTGTCAGGGTCAACTTCAGTTTGCACCTTGGATGACTGACCGACTAGAGCAATGCTTTTGCCACGTGAAGCTCTCATTTGGACTTCGAGGTTGGTCTCATAGTTCTTCATGATGTTCATCAACGTGTTGAATTCCATCGTGGACAAGTTATGTGCTTCCTCAACAGCCGCTACCTTCACATTAAACTTTTCGGTTAGCGTACGTAAAGCTTTAGAAACCAGTACCTTATTTGCAATCGGATCCAAGGCTAGCACACTCGCTTGAAATCGTCAAAATCTTCCCGAAGTATGTGGTGATGTCCTCGTCTTCCTTCATTCTAAGGTTTTCAAACTGATTGAGGAGATAGCGCAGTTTGGTTTCCCTCACGCTCGCATCGCCTTCGCAGTACCTCTGAAGTAGATCCCAAGCATTCTTTGCCGTCGAACAATTCTGAATGATTTTGAACATGAAAATATCCACCGAAGAGAAGATGGCATTAAGGGCTTTATCGTTATACTCGGCCGCATTCTTTTCAGCAATAGTCCACTGTTCGATAGGCTTGTCGACTACTTCGCCATCAGCATCTGGAGGAGATCGAGGTGGAGTGTATCCGTTGAGAACAGCTTCCCACGCTCGCACATCTATGGACTTGATGCATTGGCGCACACGAACCTTCCAATAGGCATAATTGGAACCGTCTAACACATGGACTTTGCCGAGATGGTTTGAGCTTGTAACATCCATTATAAAGGATCAAAACGCCTAGTCACGTCAAGCGGAGGCTCTGATACCACTTTGAAGTGGTCCCGGTACGATATGGATGTAAGACACTAAGTATAGACTAGATGTTGGGTAAAATGTCGGGGTAACACTCAACCTAACATACTTAGTGACGAAACTGAAATAACACGGGATGTAAATCTGTGCAGCAAGTTAAAAAAACTTGCTGCGTGCCTCAAGGCGAAATTCCACTACAGCAATGGATGCAAAACAACTATCCGAAGATAGTAAAAACAAGCCTAGAAAAGAATCTAAACGATTCTGAAAACCTACGAAGTACTAAGACTTCAGAAAGCTCAATACTAGGCTAAAAGACAACTCTCGTAATATAAAACACTCGCTCAAGCTCGATATATGATTCGCTCGTATTTTTCACTCAATATGTCGCTCAACATTACTCCATGAAAGCTCTCTCGAGAGTCGTTAGTTGCAGCTCGAAAATAACTCTTATTTATAGACCTTGCTCCCTCTTGAATTGGTAAAATGATCCCTTGAATATCTCTTCAAATATCTCTTCGAAGATCTCCCTAAATATAGTATATATTTAGTTCGAATCTTCTCATCTTATTGGCCGATCCCTTATCTCCTATTTATGGTAAACTGATTGACTGGATCTCCTTGATATTCAGATCTTCTAATCTTGGTCGTAGCTTGACTTGATCTCTTTTGATCTTCAAATCTTCTATTTATGGTAAGTGCACTTCCTAGATTCGTTCAAGCAACTCCACACGCTTTCCACACGGTTTAGACTCGTTTTAGCACTTTACCACGTTCTGCATATCAGTAAATAAAGCTACAAAAAAAGGTTAAACGGTTTTGGGCATGAAAGATAAAATCGAATGTTGACAGACAACAATGTTGGCTGAAATGTTAGCCCAACATTGTCAAAGCTGAGCAGTCAACATTAACAGTAAACACATAAGGATTATATTAACATATACTAATATATTATCATATTTAGTACCCTGTAAGACAATTTTTTCAAGGACTACCATTTTTTTGCAACGGTCAACTGCTAATCTCTTCACGCAAAGCCACAAAGCTCCACACAAGATAAAAACAAGAATGTAATAAAAATGGAATCTATTTTGTCTAATCTCTAAATCTAAGTACGTTGCTTACACGTGTGTGTATATATAGACATATATATTGTTGAAGTGCATTTGCAATGGTAATGGGCCTTCATTTTGATAATGGGCTTTAAAGCGCAAAGAATATATTTCATAAATCCATATTCACTTGGGTATATATATTTTCTCCTTATATTTCTTTTACGAAAGTTTTAATACCTTGTGTAATCAATGTGTCCCATTACATATACGTCTCTATCGTCCCATTCAAATACACACTCCACAAACAGTCTCTCTCTCTCTCTCTCTCTCTCTCTCTTAACAGAGGTTTTACAAAGCACAAAAATGGCGGATCAACGTAAACCACCTTCCAATCAGAAAAACCCTGCAACAATGGTCGATGAGATGCTTCTTATTGATCAAAAAGACCTCGTAATAGAAAGAATCATAAGTGAAGGAGCATTCTCTATTGTCTACAAAGGAGTGTAAGTATTCACATACCCACAATAAATAAATAAAAAATAAGAACTCAAGACTAGAATGGCCATGCATGTCCCTTTTCTTGAGCTTAATTATCCTCGTTAATGTCTCATCGAGCTTTCCATAAATGTCCATTTAAATTTTCTGATATGATCAAAGTAGGAGAATCAATGTGTTTCTTTCTTTCTTACAAGGCAACGAACTGATGAAGATTAATCTTATGTTTAATCAGTTTTTTGGTTGTAAGAATCTGTGCTTTCCTTTGTTTAACTTAATGCCTATTGTTCTGAGTATAATTCGCTTGATTAATAATTATCGGCGAAAACGGAAGGAAGAAAACGTTCGATTCCGATCATCATCAGCGATGACGTGCCGTCGGTTTTGGTAATAAATGTTTTACGTCTTTGATGACGCAAAAAAAGACAACTAGAGTTCGTCATATGAAATTTAATGCGAACTTTGTCTAAATTCCATGCGAGGGTTCCGAAAAAGGGACGTAACCTCCTTGCACACGAGAATTTTTCGAGTCGGGCGTTTATTACGTGTAAATTTTTTGAGGGTTTTTTCTCCGTGAGGGTCGTCACGTTTAAGTTTAAGGCTTTCGAACGAGTAATAACAAATGCATCATCCCTGACGTAAGTAGGGTTTTCGGGAAAAAACGTTATTACCTTTCGATTTTTCATTTTTGTCCTTTTGCGTCCATATTTTGTTTCAAAGGTACAAATCAATGCCCGTGGCGGTAAAGGTGATAAAATCGCATGCAAGCTCATTCGTCAATTCCCAACCGATTCAAGAGAAGTTCGCCAAAGAAGTTTCGATATTTTCTCGACTTTACCACGATAACATCGTGGAGGTAATTTCTATACTTACGGCTGTTGAAAGCGTAATGTAATGTGATGTAACAATATGAGGTGTATATAAGCATGATAGATGTTCCCCCTATTACCAATTGATATTAGGGCAGAATCTCACTTAGAATGATAATATGCTGGTCGTCCAGAATTGATTTGTTCTTTACAAAGATAATAATATATTGTTTGTACGCAGTTCATAGGCGCTACTACTAGCCCGAAGAGGATGATCGTCACCGAGCTAATGACGGGCGGTACACTGCAGAGGTACTTGTGGAACATCCGCCCTCGTCGATTGGACCTTAGGGTTTCGATAGGGTACGCAATAGATATATCCCGAGCTATGGAGTATCTTCATAGGAACGGAATTGTCCATCGAGACTTGAAGCCTGGTATATATTTTTAAATTTTTTTCTTTTCGAATGTTATTATATCCTGACAAATCATGATGGAAATCATATTTCGTCGCGCGATAATTGTAATATTATACAGGCAATGTCGTTCTTTCTGGGGACAGAAAGACGATCAAATTGGTTGATTTCGGTCTGGCTGTAGAAGAGGCCAGCGACGAGATGATATCCGACTCTTTGACGTATCGTTGGATGGCTCCCGAGGTAAACTTTTTAAAGGAAAAAAAGAATAATTTAATTCTTTTTCTTCGTTCCCGAGAGAAAAAAGAACTTACTATTTTTTTTACGAATTAGATGTTCAGTAAAGAAGCTTTGAACAAGCATGCGAAGAAGTACTACGACCACAAAGTCGACGTCTACAGCTTCTCGATGATCCTTTGGGAGCTTATCACCGGAAAGACTCCATTTAGTGGCATGAACCACATTATGGTCGCTTATGCTGCAGTTACGGTAAGAACATTATTAAATATTATTTCTTGATTTCAAATTTTTGGTCACAATTTTTTTTTTCATGAATTTATAGAACCAGAGGCCGAGCATGGAAGAAATCCCAGAATATCTTGAGCCTCTTATACGTTCGTGCTGGTCTGAAAATCCCGAGGATAGACCCGAATTCTCGCAGATCACTCAGTTCTTGAAAGATTTTCTGGACAACATATGTAAGGGCGACGAAGGTTCGATTGTGAATGCTTCTTATATGTTGGAGGGCGAACACTCGGGAAAACAGCGATATGCCAGAGATAGTTCGGACGTTGTCGGCGGTGGGCCTAAGAAGGACTCGTCGAGCACGTTTGCCAAGTTTCTGTGCTGTTTCGGGCCTGTTTCGAAGGATGATGAATGTCCCTTTGTGTGCGATGCAAATTGAGTACCTTTTCTTTATGCTTTGACTATTATGCTTGTGTGTTATTCCGGACGATGCTGTTTCGTACATAGTAGTGTAATAAAGAACGTGTTTTTATTAAATTGATCCTTGATTGTACTTTTGAAAAGTCGATGACCGTTAGAGTGGATATTTATACGACAGGCGCCAAGGGCCAACTTAACTTATTGGGTTGTAGGTTAATATGTCAAGGCCAAATATGCCCACTTTCATGGCTGCTACTCCTTCAATGGGGTTTCATTCCATTTAAGAATATGATACATTTTTTTAAAGGTTTCAGTTAGAGGTGTGCTTGGCCCCAGACGTGTAGGCCCATAGGCCAAGCACACGGGCCCAAAGTAGCGTGCGGGTCGGGCTGGGCTCGGGACCACTTATTGCGGCCGTATCGTGCCGGACTCCAAAATCAACAGCTTTGCCCGCATGAGAATAAGCTACTGTGAAGACAAGAAAAGAACCTTTCCTTCGATAATCTTCCAGTCTCGTGAATTCCACATCATTTCTCATTATGAGACGTGGGAGAAGAAAGGCTTAGTGGAACGCAACAAAAATAAGAGGAAATGAAGACGGTGTAACCAGAAAGGCTAATTTTTGGCGCGCTTTAGACAATGACATGAAGACCGACACGACTACTACTCATATGTGATTCCACTACCACCTCATTACTATCTGAACCGATTTAACCCGAAAAAGACCTTCTGATTCATGCTAACTGCTTTAAGTAGTAGACGTGCGATTGACTTGCAAGCATATGGTTTAGACTAGATTATTGCATGAATTGAGCGATTAACCGATTTATTAGCCTATAGATTGCGTGATTTGAGTGAATCCTGCGAGGTGTGGATCTCGATTAGTAGTGCTAAGGAAATTCGTGTCGATAAGTGCTGATTATTGTTGCAGTGTCCATAATTGTTTGCTTGATTCCATTTTGTGCTTTCCATCTGCGTTGGTGAATAGTGAATGGTCATGCCACTATTTTGTTACCTCTTCTTGTTTTTAATTTGCTCGAGGACAAGCAAAAGTTTAAGTGTGGGGAGGTTTGATAAACGTATTTTTAATACGTTTATTGTTACGTTTATCTGGGTTATGATAGGATATTTTTGGATATTCCATGCATTTCTTGGCTCTACTTACACCTATTTAAATATTGTAGGACCTTCGAATAATTATCAAGCGAAAAGGAACGAAAACGAGGCGAAAAATGACGAAAAATGGCTAAGTATGAAGCTGCCAGGAACGACTCACGGCCGTGACGTCCTTGCAGGAGCCCGTGAATATGGGCAATGGGCTTAAGAAGCATACAAATTAGGTATCACGGCCGTGACCGATTATGCAACAAACCGTGAATGTCGATAGTACACGAAGATTTGGAACAAGTGCTTCTTCATGGCCATGAATACCTTGATAGTGACCGTGAACCAAGGCAGAAAAGAAAACTTCACAAGGTCACGACCGTGAATTCTCTCGTACGAAGCCGTGAAAGCAGGCAGTAGCTAAAGCAACGCAAGTCACGGCCGTGAATGTCCTCGGTATAGGCCGTGAAGACGGACAGTGGCTCGAGATCTTTAAGTCACGGCCGTGAACCTTTATGCACGAAGCCGTGAACCTGGACAAAGAGCGAAGATGGAGAACACCTTAATTGTCACGACCGTGATTCAAGATGCAAGAGGCCGTGACTCACTCCAGAAAGTCAATATTTAGGGTTTAAGCCGCCGTCACTGCCATGACTCCTTATGCACGAGGCCGTGAATGGTTTACAAATGGCAAAAAGTCAGCCTAAATGCGTAGTTCACGGCCGTGAAGGCCCATTAAGTGGTCGTGAACGTGCCAAATTTCAGGGTTGTGGCCCAAATATGAAGCATAAAAAGGGAATTCTTCTCAGAACTCAAAGACAACTCCAGAGGGACGAAAACTTAGAGAAAAGGAGAGGAGGAAGAACACTAGAAGTAGCCCCGTAATTCGAAGAAGCTCAAGGGACGATCCAACAACGAAGCCACGCCTGGTCGATCGAGGAACGAGAGCTCCACCTCAGAAACGCCATATTCACTTGTTAGGGAAGTTTTTATGAGTCCTCTATCCTTGTTACCTTTGAATCTCGCTGTTGTTTTGCCTAATATGAGTAGCTAATCCTCTTGTGTGTTTGGGAGTAGATGAACGTTGGATTATGTCGTAGTTAAGGCGTAGAATAATCGTGAACACGTGTATTCGACTTTTTATCGTTCTATGATATTGCTTCTTTGTCTCAATATGTCTATGTGTTGATATGAATGTGTGGTACATCGTTTAGGGTGACAGCTAAATAACGATTAGGCCGTTCATAGACGTTAAGATTCGAGTATAGGGCAACAACAAATATTCGATCCTCGCCGTCTAGTAATCACTAAACTTAGATTCCCACGAACGTTTAGGGCGACAACAAATCCGTGAGTGGGTAGAAAATTACTGCGATTTAGTCAATAAGCACGTAGTAGCCATATTCCGTAGCCTTAGCCGACAGCACCCAGCGGGATTCGAACCCTGAACACATATTTGTCACCTTAAGTTACTCGTATTATTTCTAGTTGTCCTTCCTTAATCTTCCAATCCTTTAAGTTGCTCTATTAAATTAGTTCGTAGTATAAACAAATCCTGCTATTTTATTTAGGCTAACTATCGAGTCGATAGGTTAATACTAGTATTCATTTTATTCCTCGTGTTCGATACTCGGATATTCACTATAGCTATATTACAAACGATAGGTACACTACCTATCGCGCGTGATTCTAGTTATAATATATTCGTTTTAATTATTACTTGACGTACTCGCACGAATCCTTATTTAAACATATACGCACGCGATCAAGTTTTTGGCGCCGTTGCCGGGGAGTAGATTGATATTAGGAACACCCTGATTCGGTAATTTAGCTATTTTATTTTACATTTTCTCAGTTTTTCGTTAATTGTGTTATTTGTTTCCTGCATCATTATTAGTCTCGTTACCTTTTCGACGTATTTGTTTAGTTCTTTGCTAAATTTCAGTTTCGTTTATTGAAGGTACGGTTCAGCGGTGAATGACCCGAAGCCACCCATCGGGTCCAATCGTTGAAGGAGATCCAGATTTTGAGCGAAAGTTGCGAAGACAACTCAGATACAATTCCGAGGACACGGCGAGTAACTATCAAGAAGCTCTAGTAAGCTACTCAGAGGACAACTCTCAGGAGTCGGCAGAGAATTCTCGAACAGAGGCATCTGTAGACGGTCGAGAGACTGAAGTCGAGATGGCTGACCGCAGAGTGCCCATCCACCAAGACCAAGAGGAAGAACAATCTCTACAAGATCTCCTCAAGAGCGCTTCCCTAGGCGGTACCGAATCGGCGATCGTTATTCCACCGATCGAAAATAATAATTTCGAGTTGCAGCATGCTTGGCTTCAAATGATCTTTCAGACGGCTCAATTTGAGGGGAACCCTGATGATGATCCATACTCCCACCTGAAGGCCTTTTTAACAGTAACGGACACCATCAAGATTAACGGGGTACCGAGTGACGCGATCAAGCTGATGTTGTTTCCATTCTCACTCAAATACAGGGCGAAGGACTGGTTGGAGATGCTACCGCCCAGATCAATCACTACGTGGGAAGAGCGCGGGCAGCATTCATCGGCCATTACTTCCCATTGTCAAAGGTGTTAAGATTGAAGACGGAGATATTTCTTTTTCACCAGAAGGATTCAGAGAATCTTTACGAGGTGTGGGAGAGGTACAAGTCCCTATTGAAGAAGGGCCCACAACACGGGATGTCGAAGGCTGCCATGATCAATTGATTTCACGAAGGCCTCAATGATCAAACCGTTCATATGCTAGACGGGAGGAGGCCTCGTGAAGCTCAATGCCACAGACGCCTGGAATCTGATCGAAGATTACTCGAGGAACAGCTTCATGAGAGGCAATACGAGGATAAAGACTCCAGGAGTGTTTGGGGTGAGCGAGGAGACCGCTATAAATGCCAAGTTCGAGGCGCTGCAACAACAGATTGCAACCACAAATTCCCAGCTCCAGACGGTGATCAACACACTACTTCCAAAGGCCGGACAAACACAGCCCGTGCATGCCGTGATGACGACCCCATCACCTCAGAAAACCATACACACCACAGTGCGAGATTTGTGCTGCAGCTCATGAGACCTCAGAGTGTCAATTAGGGCAGTCATTAGAGCACGTGGACTATATGGGAAATTACCAAGGCCAACGGAGTTTTCAACCTCGAGCGCATCCAAATCTGGCGTATGGGAACCAAAACCACCATGGGCAAGGGCCACCAGGATTCCAACCTAGACCATCTGGTTTCCAAGGAGGAACATCACGTCCGTATCAAAACGCGTCTGCAGGGTCGGGATCCGATGATATGAGGGAGATGAAGGATATGATGAAGACACTCCTCACAAATTTCCGCAACACCACTCAAGCCCACGAGAGTCGAATGACTAAGATGGAGGAGTACATGGAAGTACGTGCCCAGAACACCGATGCCTCTATCAAGAAATTGGAGCAACAAGTGGGCCAGATGGCGAAGCAGTTGGCTGAGCGAATGCAGGGATCACTTCCAAGTTACACCGAGCCAAACCCTAAGGAATATTGCAAAGCAGTGACCCTGAGGAACGGAAGAGAGTTGCAAGAGGTACCCCCCAAAAAGAAGTCAAATGATAAAGTTGAGGTCGAGATCCACGACGAGCCAGAAGTGGAGTAAGCAAAGGCGACGATGATGAGAAGGCCAAGCTGAGAAAGAGAAGGTCGAGCCTCAAAAAGAAAAGGCAAGGGAGATCGAGCGACCACCGGTGAAGCCATACCAGCCAAAGATCCCCTACGCAGCTCGGCTGAAGAAAGACAGACACAAGGCACAGTTCGGTAAATTTATGAACATGTGTAAAGAATTACATATTAATTTACCGTTTGTTGAAGCTATTACACAGATGCTCAGTCGCCAAATTCTTGAAGGACCTATTGACGAACAGGAGGAAGCTCGAACATGTTTCCACGGTATGTCTACGAGGGGAATGCTCGGCGATACTTCAGAACAAGATACCGAAGAAGCTCAAAGACCCAGGGAGTTTTACGATTCCCTGCCTTATAGGAGATTTAGTTGTTGAACGTGCTTTAGCTGATCTAGGAGCTAGCATAAATTTAATGCCGTATTCCATGTTCAAGCGCTTAGGACTAGGTGAACCACGACCCACTAGGATGAGCCTTCAATTAGCCGATCGATCGTTAAAATATCTAGAGGAGTTATTGAGGATGTCCTAGTTAAGGTAGGTAAATTCGTGATTCCCGCCGATTTTGTTATCTTAGATATGGAAGAGGATGATAATGTCCCATTGATACTAGGTAGACCATTCTTAGCTACCGGTGAGACGATGATAGATGTTAAAAATGGGACGTTAACTTTGACGGTAGATGGCGAGAAGGTTACGTTCAATATGGCTGAATCGCTGAGGAAGAGTAATGAGCATGACGATAAGTGCTACTACTTAGACGCTTTTGAGCACGATTCTCTTTTCTGTGCAAGGTCTATCACAGGTTTTGAGCGAGGAGGACACCAGAATGATTATGGCAATCGATGAGTGTGGGGAGGAAGTCGACGAGCTCATCATAGCTACCGCCGAGAGCAGCAAAGAGGACAAGGAAAAGAGCTCGGTCGAGGAGCCACCGGTCCTAGAGTTGAAGCCGTTTCCAGACCACCTCGAGTATGCGTTTCTTGGCAGCAATGGAGGGCTACCAGTCATCATCTCATCGAGCCTCGACGACGGACAGAAGGGCCAGCTTTGGACGTGTTGAGAGCCCATAAGAAGGCGATAGCGTGGAAGATATCCGACATCAGAGGAATCAATCCGAGCTATTGTACGCACAAGATTCTGATGGAGGACGAGTTCAAGCCGGTCGCCCAACGTCAAAGGCGACATAATCCCAACATGAAGGACGTCGTGAAGAAGGAGGTGATTAAGCTACTAGACGCGGGGATGATCTACCCTATCTCAGATAGCTCTTGGATAAGTCCAGTCCAAGTGGTCCCGAAGAAGGGAGGAATGACGGTCGTCACTAACGATAAGAACGAATTGATTCCAACAAGGACCGTGACCGGGTGGCGTGTTTGCATCGACTACAGAAAGTTGAACGACGCCACGAGAAAGGATCATTTCCCTTTACCGTTCATTGACCAAATGTTATAAAAATTATCTGGTCATTCATTTTATTGCTTTCTTGATGGTTTGTCAGGGTACCTGCAGATTCCTATTGCGCATGAGGACCAGGAGAAGACCACATTCACCAGCCTTTTCGGTACATTTGCGTATCGAAGGATGCCATTCGGTCTTTGCAATGCTCCAGCCACCTTCCAACGATGTATGATGGCTATTTTCGACGAGTTGGTAGGTGAGGTAATGGAGGTGTTCATGGATGATTTTTCTGTATTTGAGTCGTCATTCAATGTTTGTCTAGCAAATCTGAAGCTCTTACTCGCACGTTGCGAGAATACGAACTTGGCACTTAATTGGGAAAAGTGCCACTTTATGGTTCGAGAGGGTATAGTTCTGGGCCATAAGATTTCCTCTAAAGGAATCGAAGTGGACCGGGCTAAGTTAGAGACGATAGAAAAATTACATGTCCCCTCGAACGTGAGATCAATTAGGAGTTTTCTAGGACATGCTGGGTTCTATCGTAGATTCATTAAGGATTTTTCTAAAATTGCTCGACCCATGTCTAGATTACTTGAGAAAGATGCTCCGTTTGATTTTAACGATGAATGCTTGCATGCCTTTAACTTGCTTAAGGAGCGACTGATCGCAGCACCTATTATGGTTGCCCCCGATTGGGGGTTGCCCTTTGAACTAATGTGCGATGCGAGTGATTACGCAGTGGGAGCCGTACTAGGGCAGCGCAAGGACAACCATTTTAGGCCGATCTACTACGCGAGTAAGAAGCTAGACGCAGCCCAAGCCAACACGACCACCGAAAATGAGCTTTTAGTTGTCGTGTTCGCCTTCGATACCTTATTTTATCGAAAGTTATTGTTTTCACTTACCACTCTGCCCTTAAGTATTTACTAGCGAAGCCGGACGCCAAGCCTCGGCTAATTAGATGGATCTTACTCCTTCAAGAGTTCGATATAGAGATCCGAGACAAAAATGGTGCAGAGAATCTGGCGGCGGATCACCTCTCTCGACTAGAGGAGTCCGAGATTTACAACAAGGAAGGCAAAGAGATTCAGGATACGTTCCCAGACGAGCACTTGTACGCAATACAAGTGGTAAGTGACGATATTCCTTGGTTTGCAGATTATGCTAATTATCTTGTCGCGAGGGTCCTTTCGAAAGGATACAAGTCAGCAAAAGAAGAAATTCTTTTCTGACTTGAAGTACTACTTTTTGGAAGATCCGTATCTTTTCAGGCGATGCGCAGACCAGGTGATACGACGATGCGTTGCCTCCCTGAGACGTCGAAGATTCTCGGGCATTGCCATAGCGAACCAACTGGAGGGCACTACGCAGCCAATCGAACAGCTCAGAAAGTACTGGAAAGCGGTTTTTATTGGCCTACGATTTTCAGAGACGCCCAACGGTACATTGACATTTGTGATCAATGTCAGCGCGCAGGTAATATCTCTAAACGCGATGAAATGCCTCAAAACTTTATTTTAGTTTGTGAGATTTTTTATGTTTGGGGTATAGACTTCATGGGTCCGTTTCCTAGCTCGTATAATAATAAGTACATTCCGGTTGCTGTAGACTATGTGTCTAAGTGGGCCGAGGCGCAAGCTTTACCCACGAACGATGCTAAGGTTGTTGTTCGATTTTTACGAGCACTATTTTCACGATTTGGGGCATCTAGATGCATCATTAGCGATAGAGGCACTCATTTTTGTAACACCCAATTTTCACGTATATTAGAGCGTTATGGTGTTAGACACAGCTTATCCACCCCATATCACCCTCAGGCTAGCGGTCAGGTAGAAATAGTGAACCGCGAATTAAAACGTATTCTTGAGAAAACTATAGATGGGAACCGTAAGGAGTGGGCGAATAAGCTTAATGATGCACTTTGGGCGTATAGGATCGCGTATAAGACACCAATAGGCACTACACCGTATAGATTGGTCTACGGGAAGGCATGCCACCTCCCCGTAGAAATCGAACATAAAGCCTATTGGGCAATCAAGTCATTGGACATGGATTTGGGGAAAGCCGGCGGAAGCGGCAACTTCGAATTAATGAGCTAGACGAGAGGCGTTTATCAGCTCATGATAACGCTAGAATGTATAAGGAGCGTTCAAAAGCCTACCATGATAGCAAAATTAGGCACAGACGAGAATTTCAAGAAGGGGACCAAGTCCTCCTCTTACTTATCGACTTATGCTTTTTCCTGGCAAGCTTAGATCACGTTGGTCAGGACCGTTCAGTGTCACTCGTGTTTTTCCGTACGGTACTGTTGAGATTTCAGGTATGGAGCAGGGTACTTTCAAGGTGAACGGGCATCGGTTGAAGCATTACCAGGGAGGCGAGGAAGACTTGAGCGACAAGGAGGTATTATACCTCGACTTCCAGCCAGCATAAGAGAATAGAAGGTACGTCAGGCTGAGACGTTAAAAGAAGCGCTTCTTGGGAGGCAACCCAGGTATTTTCGTTTATGTTGTATGCATTACAGTATATTTAGCAAATAATAATAATAATAAACTAAAAAAATAAAAAAAATAAAAATAAAAATAAAAAAATAATAATAAAAATATATATATATATATAATATATAATGATATAGATAGTATATATAATAATAATAACAATAAAAATTTAATTAATAATAAATTTATTGCGAATATGGAGGATGGTCACAACGCAGAGTCTAGAGGCGAGATAGGAACGATAGTTTTATTTCATAAAAGATGGTTAGAATACCATTACAACGTGTGAAGGTCCAACACAAAAGCAAATTAAAACTGCGAATAACACAAAAGACAGAACAATAGTTTAGTTTGCTTCATAAGGGCGGTTACACACAAGTGCACCTTGTGATAACACAAAAGCAAGTAAGACTCCAAACAAACCCAAAAGAAGAGCAAGGTAGAGTGATAGCATATCTAAATTATGACGAATCCTTGCATATTCTTCACTTTTATTCTCACGGTCTTGCTGCTGTCCCCAATTCATAGTGGCTAGCTAACTCTGCATATCGAAAATAAGATTGTTGAAGACGTGGGATTTATCGTAGATGATGATATTGTGTTATTCTACCAATGTTATTTATAGGCATGAATGGCACAATAATATCATTAGCATACCCGGCAAATCCATTAAATGATACAGACGAATTTTTGACTTGAGGATTTGACGCCGCGTGAGAAAGTGATATTTCCTTTGTCGATTATCAGATTTTTCCTCGCGCAAATCGTTCTCGAAAAAATTCGTCGATTGCGTATCAATCATCGTTAAAATATATTTTAAATAATAGTACTTAGAATATTTAAAAAAAAAGAAAAAGAAAAAAAAACAAATTTTTGCTGTCACGGCCAATGACTCGTAAGTTACGGCCGCGACTTGGCAAAACAATGACCACTGCCGCACTTCACGGCCATGTGCTTAGACACTCACGGTCGTGAAGGTTTGAGCAACAATCCATATCGCTCACTGCCTCAAGTCACAGCCAGAGGCGTGTACCTCACGGCCGTGACGCGTGCGGAAAATAATAAAAAAAGTATTATTAAAAAATAAAAAAAATATAATAATAATAATAAAAAAATAATAAAAAATAATAAAAAATAGTAATAAAATAAAAAATATATATAATATAAATTAAAAATAATATTAAAAAATTATAAAAAAAATTAAATTAATATATATAGTCACGGCCCGTGCCTCAGAAGTCACGGCCGTGACGTGGGCGGGCTTAACTCACTGCCCGCAGTCACGGCCGTGACTGTAAACGAAAATGGCTCACTGCTTCAATTCACGGCCTGTGAATTGATACTCACGGCCGTGAAGGGTGCGATTTTTGCCTTTTAAATCTCATTTCAATCACAAACCTCGTCTCCCTCACTCTCTCCCTCTCTCTCACAACCTAAATCACTCAAAACAATCAAACGACCGTCAACTTCCGACCACTCCAGCCGCCGCACCACCGTCCACCGTCGACGAATTCCCGCGAACCCACAAAAAACCACACCTACTAAGATTTAAATCGATTAAGCTCAAAAGGTATCAATTTTTACCCCATTTCATTTCGACTTCCGGATTTTCGTTGCACATTGCTAATTGATTGGTATGAGAATGTTATTCATGGTATTTTATGAGCCGTGCTTACTTTGGGTTTATTTAATTACGTGATTTTGCGATTGAATTTCGTTTCCTACGATGAACCCTAATTTTCGAAATTGGGACTTTTGCAATTTGGATCTAATTTGGTGTTCGTCTTGTGCTTTTATGGTTGGACACATGATAATCACATCTTGGGAATGTTTAATTTGTTGATTTCATGCGTTAATTTCGATTTTGGTATGATGAACCCTAATGTCGAAATTTAGGGATTTTGGGAAATTTGGACGGAATTGGGTGCTGTTACTGGTTTATTTTGCGTTTCTTACTCGTTTGAAGTCGAAGAATGTGCTTGGTTGATAGATTATTGCGATTTGAATGAGTATTTTAGCATGTCTATTATGTGTTCCACAAAATGCCGCTTTGAATGTTCATATGTTCTTGCTTTAGAATTGTGAATTTTGTCGCTACGTTGGTCGAGTCGAGCTGTGTTGATTATCTTTTTCTCGCCAACTAAATTTATGACTTCTAGGTACTATGGAGAAAAGCCGTTTCGCTGCAGGACGTGATAAGGATTCGCGATCACCGAATCGTCCACGTCGATGCCAAGGCGCGACGTCACTGCTAGATTCTATGCGGCAGTTTGACGATGGGATGCACCAGGCCTAATATAATCGGCTAAAGGATATGCAGTTCATTCCGACCGATCAGATTGATCATGACACGCTGACGAAGTATCACATCGACCAGCAAGTGGCCGACTATGTGTCCCTAAGCGGATGGCTCGAATTCTTTCAAATCGACGAGCCGACATACAAAGAGCTGACCCTGGAGTTCCTGTCCACCTTCGCCCACGAAGAATTCGGTGTGAACAAGATGACATTTCGGACATTTAACACGGAGCACACGGTGGACATAGGCGACATCTGCCAGGCAATTGGAGTACCGGTGCCATCTTTCGTGAACCGAGAACCTTTACAAGATTTGTACTACAAATACTATCTTGCAGGCCCAGAGTTTCGACAGGCCTGCTGGGCTGAGATTACACGACCTGGTGAGCCACCGTTCAGTGTCAAGACATCTAAGGCCTCGTCGCTCAGGAGTCCAGGATTGCGCTACATCCACCGTCTCCTGACGACCTCGCTCACACCAAGGGGCGACTCACACGGTGCGATTGGTCTTCGCGACTTGTTTTACTTAGCCAGGATGCAGCGCGGCCAACAGGTGCACTTAGGGATGACCCCGAAACACGCCTTTGCGGCTCAAGCCGATGTTCGTAGTAACGGGAAGCTCGCAGTGGGGCCATTTGTTACGAAGGTTATCAAGGGGCTTAACATGTGGCCAGCAAATCCACCAGAGATGACGATAGTGGGTGGGCGAAATCTGGTGAACGAAGAGATGATGTTGAAGATGAAGATGTTGATCAAAGCCCCCACCTGGTCCCGCTCGAACAAGGTCTATGTTTGGCACGAGGTTTACCGTGGGAGACGGACCTCGGTGACGCATTCCCTGATCCACTAGAAATTGAGGGTGTGGGGCCATTCCCAGTTCACCCAGACACTGCCGGCACTTCTCATTCCTCCGGATATCACGAGGGCGAGTCGTCAGGTGTCGCACCTTACGCGTCAGCAGCAGACCTTCACACACTGCGCCAGGAAATGCTACGCTACAATGAGGAGGCCATTCGATGCGATGAGGAGACACGGCGCCGCCAGGACGAGTATGAGCATCGAAACGAGGAAGCCCACAGACGCTACCGCGAAGAGCAACAGCGCTATGAGCAGGTCCTTAAAGCCATGGAAGACGCGGTCAGGCGATCACAGGAGTCACTGGCGTTTCTTCGCCCGCGGCCACCATCGCTCCCACCACCATCTTAGTTTCATTTATGTTGTTATGTTTTTCTGTTAGTACTCTTTTGTGTTGGTCAAGTAATCATGTTACTTGTGATGACTATGACTCATTTTGTTATCTTTTGTTACTTCCTCCGTGTGTTTAAGTTTCTTTTGAGTGTTTCCAGGAAATGTGACACGCATTCAGACTACGACAATATTTCAAAATCAGTTGAAACAACCATACTCAACTTCATCAAATGCTCGAGGCAGGACCACGCCAATTTTTTTTCAGGGGAGTCACGTTCTTTTCAACTTCTTTTACCTTTCTTTTATTTATTTTACACGTTGAGGACAACGTGCATCTTAAGTGTGGGGAGGGGGAATTTTGTTGGGATTTTGTGATAATTTTTATGATGCGCTGTGGTTATTAAATCCATAGAAGTCTGGCATGAATGTTTGCGTTCATCTCAAAGTGGATTGCATACTAGGGAGTCTAATGAGCGATAAAGACATGCATCAGTGATTTAATCTTTTCAGCATGAATAGATATATTGTTACTTTAAGAGATTCACACACATAACCCATGTTCCGTTGTGAGAGTTTGAGCTGACGAGCTTTTGCTCATTTTTCTTGGATTGTGTGAATAGTGCATAATTTACGTCTCTCTAGAACTTGCTCGTTTGATACGCATTGAAACTGCTTGTAGTATGTTTAAATATGGCGAAGGCATTAGGAAATAAGTCCACGGCCAAAGTTCCCGACCACGACTGATCACCGTAGTTAGCCACTTTGTGCCTAAGCCTTTTTATTTCTTAAACCTCATATTTTCATAAGCCGCTAACCTGAATAAGCCTCCAGAGATCATTTGAACCCGAGTTAAGCGGAAGTGAAGGTCAAATGTAAAAGTCGAATAGCGCAGAGATGACGGCCCGCCGGAATGCGAACAGTTTGTTAAAAAATAAATAAAGAAAAAGAAAGAAAAAAAAATTATGTGGAAGTGAAGCATGAGGAGAATAAGCTGCTGTGAAGACAAGAAAAGAACCCTTCCTTCGATAATCTTCCAGTCTCGTGAATTCCACATCATTTCTCATTAAGAGACGTGGGAATAGAAAGACTTAGCGGAACGCAGCAGAAATAAGAGGAAATGAAGACGGCGTAACCAGAAAGGCTAATTTTTGGCGCGCTTTAGACAATGACATGAAGACCAACACTACCGCTACTCATATGTGATTCCACTACCACCTCATTACTATCTGATCCCATTTAACCCGAAAAAGACCTTCTGATTCATGCTAACTGCTTTAAGTAGTAGACGTGCGATTGACTTGCAAGCATATGGTTTAGACTAGATTATTGCATGAATTGAGCGATTCACCGATTTATTAGCCTATAGACTGAGTGATTTGAGTGAATCCTGCGAGGTGTGGATCTCGATTAGTAGTGCTAAGGAAATTCGTGTCGATAAGTGCTGATTATTGTTGCAGTGTCCATAATTGTTTGCTTGATTCCATTTTGTGCTTTCCATCTGCGTTGGTGAATTGTGAATGGTCATGCCACTATTTTGTTACCTCTTCTTGTTTTTAATTTGCTCGAGGACAAGCAAGTTTAAGTGTGGGGAGGTTTGATAAACGTATTTTTAATACGTTTATTGTTACGTTTATCTGGGTTATGATAGGATATTTTTGGATATTCCATGCATTTCTTGGCTCTACTTACACCTAGTTAAACATTATAGGACCTTCGAATGGTTATCAAGCGAAAAGGAACGAAATGAGGCGAAAACGACGAAAAATGGCTAAGTATGAAGCTGCCAGGAATGACTCACGGCCGTGACGTCCTTGCAGGAGCCCGTGAATATGGGCAGTGGGCTTAAGAAGCATACAAATTAGGTATCACGGCCGTGACCCATTATGCAACAAACCGTGAACGTCGACAGTACACGAAGATTTGGAACAAGTGCTTCTTCACGGCCGTGAATACCTTGATAGTGACCGTGAACCGAGGCAGAAAAGAAAACTTCACAAGGTCACGATCGTGAATTCTCTCGTACGAAGCCGTGAAAGCAGGCAGTAGCTAAAGCAACGCAAGTCACGACCGTGAATGTCCTCGCTATAGGCCGTGAAGACGGACAGTGGGTCGAGATCTTTAAGTCACGGCCGTGAACCTTTATGCACGAAGCTGTGAACCTGGACAGAGAGCGAAGATGGAGAACACCTTAATTGTCACGGCCGTGATTCAAGATGCAAGAGGCCGTGACTCACTCCAGAAAGTCAATATTTATGGTTTAAGCCGCCGTCACTGCCGTGACTCCTTATGCACGAGGCCGTGAATGGTTTAAAAATGGCAAAAAGTCAGCCTAAATGCATAGTTCACGGCCGTGAAGGCCCGTTAAGTGGTCGTGAACGTGCCAAATTTCAGGGTTTTGGCCCAAATTCGAAGCATAAAAAGGGAATTCTTCTCAGAACTCAAAGACAACTCCAGAGGGACGAAAACTTAGAGAAAAGGAGAGGAGGAAGAACACTAGAAGTAGCCCCGTGATTCGAAGAAGCTCAAGGGACGATCCAACAACGAAGCCACGCCTGGTCGATCGAGGAACGAGAGCTCCACCTCAGAAACGCCATATTCACTTGTTAGGGAAGTTTTTATGAGTCCTTTATCCTTGTTACCTTTGAATCTCGCTGTTGTTTTGCCTAATATGAGTAGCTAATCCTCTTGTGTGTTTGGGAGTAGATGAACGTTGGATTATGTCGTAGTTAAGGCTTAGGATAATCGTGAACACGTGTATTCGACTGTTTATCGTTCTATGATATTGCTTCTTTGTCTCAATATGTCTATGTGTTGATATGAATGTGTGGTACATTGTTTAGGGCGACAACTAAATAACGATTAGGCCGTTCATAGACGTTAGGATTCGAGTATAGGGCGACAGCAAATATTCGATCCTCGCCGTCTAGTAATCGCTAAACTTAGATTCCCACGAACGTTTAGGGCGACAGCAAATCCGTGAGTGGGTAGGAAATTACGGCGATTTAGTCAATAAGCACGTAGTAGCGATATTCCGCAGCCTTAGCCGACAGCACCCAGCGGGATTCGAACCCCGAACACATATTTGTCACCTTAAGTCACTCGTATTATTTCTAGTTGTCCTTCCTTAATCTTCCAATCCTTTTAAGTTGCTATGTTAAATTAGTTCGTAGTATAAACAAATCCTGCTATTTTATTTAGGCTAAATATCGAGTCGATAGGTTAATACTAGTATTCATTTTATTCCTCGTGTTCGATACTCGGATATTCACTATAGCTATATTACAAACGATAGGTACACTGCCTATCGCACGTGATTCTAGTTATAATATATTCGTTTTAATTATTACTTGACGTAGTCGCACGAACCTTACACGCTCGTGATCAGTAACCCATGATGTCACAACATATAAAACAACGACATATCACGATAGCACAGAACGACGTAACAAAAACGACACGAAGAGGTCCACACGTTCCTTGAAGGGAAGGCGTCCCCGTATTACCCACCACGGTGTCAAATCCTAGCATCCCTAAGACCCGGAGCTACCTAGAGCCCTCGACTGATGTTCCTTCGCCTTAGGAAAACTCAGATGAAATCAGAAATCCTTCGGAATCAAGCTTCAAATGTTTTGCCTTGCTTAACTTTCCATTCTCAGCTTGATTCTATTTCCGCTCTTTCTTCTCTACTTGCACTGCTCGTTTCTTGGGAATGGAGAAATTAGGAAATAATATCAAGAATATGCTTGAACCATAAAATGGGTTAGGCTACATAAAATATTTGGCTGGAGACATTCTAATGAATTGGGCTGAAATCAGTTTAGGGATTGAGCTTCTAGGTTTTGAATTTTCGGGCCAAACAGATGTTATAGTGAGCATCGTGCCTTGTGGCCTAGGCCTAGGTCGGACAGAATAATGGTGTAACTTGGGTATTTTGGAAAATAAATAAGTGACTTATAGATGTAGGGTTGTAGGATGCAAATATATGTAGGGGCCCGCCGCCGTGCTTGTAGGTCGAGCTGCGGGCCAAGGAGCGGGCTGCCTGTCGTGCCGGGCTGGGCTGAAAAACCAACTTGGTGAACGATCGGAGCACGCAACCCGTGAACCGACTTACAGGTCAGGCCCGTGCCTGCTACGGGCCCATGCCCGGCTGGGTCGCCCGCATGCTTGCCCAGCCCGTGCCCACCTGTAGTTTCAATACCTTTGATTGATGGATTTTTCATTCTAATTTGAGGAAATATATTCTTAATATTGCATTCGTGTTTTGGTGGAAGGGGAATTTACCCTAATATATGAAAAGTCGCAAGTCAGTACCCTGTCAGCATTTTTTTATATGTAACCCATTATAATAATTTTTTTGCACATTGGTACCCGTCCCGCCGCAAGGTACGTCATATAACATGTTTAGATACCATAGAGAAACATATTGTGGTACATGATACAGTGGAAAATGGTACATCATATAACACATTAAAATATCGTATAGAAACGAAATAGGTACCATATAAACGCGTGACGTGGTACGTAATACACATATAAAAAGGTACGTCAAGACTGGAGAAATGGTACACTCAGTCAAACGGGTACTTGTATAAAAAATTTTCTGACATGGTGGGTATTCGCTTGCAAAATTTTTATGTAAATTAATATTTTTATGTAGACTTAATTATAATAATTATAACAATAATAGTAATAATAATAATACGGAAATCTACACATAAATACCCAATATGAAAAAAATCAGCCACTTAGGTACCTTGTCAGAACTATTTTATAGCTAGGTACCTAGTTGAATAAAATTTTACACTTAGGTACCTAATCACCTAAGATTACCAAAATACCCTTATTTGTTTTCTCTTTTCAGTTTTGTTTTTCTGCAAAATTCGAGCTCCATCCCCGTCGACGAATTTCCGTCTTGCAGACCACCTCCTTCCGCTCGTTCCGGCGCCGGACAACCATCGACAAGCCTCTTGAAAGTTGGGTTCTTGATTTTGGGTCATAATTTTGTCAGGTAGTCTTTTTCTTTTGCAAAGGGTTTGGTTAGTCGATTTTACGCATTTGTTCAAGGTTAGCCCAAATCCGGGAGCTCAATGCGCTCCAAGAGCTCGATATATGGGTTGAATGTTAGGATTTGGTAGTTATTGAGGCTAATCCATCGAGATTTTGGATTTTTTTTAAGAACTGTTACGACGTACCATTTGTTATGTATATTACGTACCATTGTTTGTTGTTTTACCGTACCTAAATATATTATGTGATACAGTTCGATTGGACATTTATGTTATGCAGTATCTTTGTGTATTTATATTACGTACCACGTAACCTGTTTATATGGTACCAAAATGTCCTATTATGCAGTACCAATCTACACTATACAACGTACCATTTATAAAGGTTGTCATATTATCTGAAAATATAGCATCCGCAAATTCGGTTGGTGGCGGGACGTTATTTGCAATGTGTGAGTATAAAAGGGAGTCTTCCTTACTATTAATCACGAAGCAACGACGCTTATCGATAGATACGTATCCCTCCAAAGAAGGTGGTCGAATATCGATTCCCGGCATGCCAGTTATCTCATGTAATGTATGCAAACATGGTACCCTAATATATGCCAACATGGTACCCTAATATATGCCAATTTGATACCGTAATACATATATATTTGGTACTGTAATATATGTCAATTTGTTACTGTAATATATGCCAACATGGTACTGTAATATATGCAAATTTGATACTGTAATAGATGTCAGTTTGATACCGTAATATATGCAGTAATATATGTCAGTTTGGTATCGTAATATATGTCAATTTGGTACGGTGATATATGCCAGTTTGGTACTGTAATATATGCAAATTTGATATTGTAATATATGCCATTTTGATATTGTAATGTATGCAATACTGTATTATATGCCAGTTTGATACCGTAATATATGCAAATTTGGTATTGTAATATATCCCAGTTTGGTACCATATATATGTCGATTTGGTACTGTAATATATGCCAGTTTAATACCTCAATATATATACAAATTTGATATTGTAATATATGTCTGTTTGATACCGTAATATATGCAAATTAGGTACTGTAATATATTTCAGTTTGATACCGTAATATATGTCAATTTGATACTGTAATATATGCAAGTTGATACTAATACATGCAAATTTGATATCGTACTTTATGCCAGTTTGATACCGTAATATATGCAAATATGGTACTGTAATATATGCCAATTTGGTATCGTAATATATTTCAATTTAGTACTGTAATATAAGCCAGTTTGATACCGTAATATATGCAAATTTGATATCGTAATTTATGCCAATTTGGTAATGTAATACATGAGAACAAAGAGATGGGCATATATGCCAACAAAGTACTGTAATAAAAGACAACAAGGTACCCTAATATATGCCAATAAAGTACTGTAATATAAGCCAACAAGGTACTGTAATATAAGCCAACAAGGTACTGTAATATAGGCAAATAAGGTACACTAAACATACCATGGATGGTACTGTATCGTTTCAGAAATAGGTACCGCATAAATTAAACCAAGTTTGAATTTGAGACTTGGCTATATTTCAGAAACGAAGCATTTAAGAAGATGTTGATGTGGAGAAATAAAGAGACAACTTCTGACGTTTTTCTGTCATGACTGGACATATTTATGACATTTTTCTGTCATGAGTGGACAGATTTCTGACGTACGAGGTATTAAATCAAAAAGACAGCTCATCTGACATGTCATTGGCTTTCATAAAATGTTTGATGTCATATGTAATTTTGGGTACTACAATTGTGTCTGAGATGGTACGTTTACAATAAAACAATAGGTACCCCTACAAAGCTAAGTAAGGTACGTCGTCCCTTAGATATGTGATACGTCATACTAGGGTTAGTATTTTTCGAGGTCGTACGAATTAGTTTTTCATCTGGAACCACCCTAAAACACTAATATAGAGTATTAGTGATGTTTTAGATCATATTAGGTGCATTAGGCCTTACACGCATGAATTAAACTTTCGAACTCCAAGATTCATTAGAATATAAGGATAGAAGCAAGAACATCTTACAACATAATTTGAAAAATCTGGTGAGTCCTACATGTGCGTTTTTTTTTTTTATTTTTTTATTCATGTTATTATTGTTAGGTATTGTCAAAATCATGCAGAACAACGCGATTCGCTTAGGAATCTATTTATTTCCGATGTTTAACAAATGGTACGGTATACTTGCATATTAGGGTACAATATATGTATACATAGCGATACGGTAAACCTGCAGATTATGGTACTATATATGTAAATGATAAGGTACCTTAATGTACAAGATAAGCTATCTTACTGTACACAGATAAGGTACTTCATATATTCTATTTATGGTACGGGACATATACACATAATGGTACGGTTAACCCGCATATTATGGTACTCCGTATGTAAAAGATATGGTACGGCAATATGAAATACAAGGTACTTCATATCTTCTATTTATGGTACACCATATATTTACATAATGATACAGTTAACCTGCATATTATGGTACTCTGTATGTAAACGATATGGTACGGTAATATAAAAGACAATGTACTTCATATCTTCTGCTTATGGTGCGGTATATGTTTACATAATGGTAGGTTAAAATGCATATTATGATACTCTGTATGTAAAATATAAGGTACGATCATATAAAAATATATGGTACTGCATAAAATACGGACAGTCTCATAAAACATATGGTACTGCATAAAATACTGCATATATTACTGTACCACTTTTGCATATCGTAGGGTACCAAACAGACATATATTACAGTACCAAACATGCATATATTACGGTACCTAATTTGCATATCGAATGGTACCAAACTGGCATATATTACAGTAACAAATTTACATATATTACGGTATACTTGCAAATTAGATACTGTATATGTACATAATAATACGGTAAACCTACAGATTATGGTACTCTGTATGTAAAAATAAGGTACACTAATAAAGATGAAGTACTCATAAACTCTGGTTATGGTACGCTATATATATATATATATATATATATATATATATTACATAATGGTACGGTAAACCTGCACATTATGGTACTCTGTATGTAAAAGATAATGTACGCTAATATAAAAACTTATGGTACTGCATAAAATACAGACAAAGTCTCATACAACTACACAACAAACGACATCAATGAGTCTCCAAACAGTCTCATTCACATGACAAATATCTTAACGACATAAACAACACAGTTTCCAAACAATCCCATCCCCAAGTCAAATAACTGAATTTAAACAACAAAGTCTCCAAACAGTCTACGTGCCAAATTGGAACCGGTTAAACTCTGGATCCACGATCTTCTTTCATAGATACTCATACGTCCGTGCCCAACAATTCGTCAGAATATGAGCTTGCACAATATAGAAAAGACATTAACGCAGAAATGCAACCACGGCCGATGAAAATATGTACAATGTTAAAACTTACGAATGCTCTAGCGGCCCATGTCATCTTATGTGTGGCCATCAGACCCGAACGTAGATAAAAAAAAAGTGCAGGATGGCACCTGTAAGAAAGCTCAAATATGTCATGCGGAGGCATTTCTGCAAAAAAAAGTAAACCTGCTAATAAGCAGTACCATTTTATACACACACGGCGTACCAATTCTCCCAAACAGATGGTACCAAATACAGTGTTTGTGTAGTACCAAATCAAATTGACCCATTCGAAAAAACCCAAATCGAAAACTCCCAAATCGACAACAATCAGTCCACCCATTCGAAGATACACGCACAAAGCTACCACACTAAATTGACCCATTCCAAAGAACCCTAATCGAATAACAAATCGATGTCAATCGAAAAACACGCAGCTATTGTTACGAACATTAACCGAAAATGCTTAAACCCAACAAATAACGGCAAAATCAAACTAGATACAAGCTTATTGGTAACTGTAATACCAGTACGAAATGCCACGACGTACTGTAAAGAAGCAAACGAGTTACCTATCAATTTCAAAAGGGGAATACCACGACGAACGAGAACCCATGACTTGAATCTGAAGCAAAAACAAATGCGGGTCGATTTCTGGGAGAAAGATGCGCGATTTGGGTTGATTTGGGATGGTGGATTTTTTTTTTTTTTTTTTAAGAACGAACGTGAGGTGAAATAAGAAACTAGGTAAAATGTAATAAATCAGTTTTATCAGGGGTAAATCCGTCAGTTAGGTACCTATCAGTAAGAAAAAATTCAAGTAAGGTTAAACATAAGTCTGACAAGGGACTGAACTGTATAATTTTTATTGATGTAGGTATTTAAGTGTCGAATCCCCATAATAATAAAAGAAAGAAAAATGAACAAAAAAATTTCCATTCATAATCAGAAATTCCTTTGTGGAAGCATATTAACTGCCCTAAAACCCTAAGCTCGATCAGTTATCAAATCCCTAAACCACATATCTTTGGGGCATTTTCGATGTCGAACATGGACATGGACATGGACATCGACGAGCTCTTATTGGACGGGTCGAACCAGACCAAAACTCGAACCGGCCGGTTCGCGCCTAAGGGGGCGAAGATGAAGCCAAGACCCAAACTCGAACCGTCGCAACCACCGTCGGGCACCGGCGATCCCAAGAAGGAGGAGGAGCCCGAGCCCGAGCGCTCTAACGTTGGGGATGCGATGGATACCTGCGTGGAACCGAAGCATGAGAGTGGGTTGAAGAAAGAAGAAGAGATTTCGGATGTTCTTATGGAGGATGAAAACGATGTGGTTCGTGAAATTGATGTTTACTTTAACGCTCAAGTTGATCCCGAAACTAAGGTGTGCGAGCCTTTTAATTTTTACCATCGTCTGTGTGATAGCTTATGGATATGGGACTGTGGTTGATTTTTCAATCTTTGTGGATTTTTTTGTTTCAGTTGTATGTGCTGCAATTCCCTCTTAGGCCATTGTGGCGACCGTATGAACTTGACGATAGATGCGAAGAGGTACGCCAAGAATGGCCATTTTCTTCTTTCGATTTAATGATGGCATATGGATTTGGGTGAAATCTCTATTCAGGTTCGGGTGAAGCCAGAGACTTGCGAGGTGGAGGTTGACCTTGCAGTGGATGTTGACTCCAAGAATTATGATTCTAGCGCTGATCCAATGTTCCAAATGAAAAAACAGGCTTGTTTTGCTCGGCGTTTTTATTTATTACAATTTTGGATTTCACTATCAAGTATTGACATATCGTTCTAATTTTCCCTCATCCATTTTTGGCTAGACTCTTGCTACAAAATGGATTCCGTCTAAGGCCGAGGGGTATGCAGTGGGGGTTCTGAATGAAAATAAGGCATGTCTTTGATCTTGTTGCTTGGCTACGATAATGTGATGGTTATTTTGGGTTAGGGGAGTATTAATTTTCATTTTTTTTTTGCAATGCAGTTGTACTTGAATCCCGTCCATGCCATTGTTCAACTTCGACCATCTATGCGACACCTTGTTGCTAATGATTCTAAAACCAAGTCCACATTGGCCAATGATGAGCCCGCCGAAGTTAAACCTTCAGTGAAATCGAAAAATCCGGTTGGTTGCTGACTTCGTGTGTTTATCTATAACTCAGTCTCTCGCCCATTCTTTTGCTTCATTGCATCTCAATTTGTTAAACCTAAAATTAATTACTCATTTTCGTGAAGTAAACTTTGTTCATATTTACCATTTCGATCCACTTTAACATGTCTTCTTCTGTGCTGATGGTTGCAGACAAATACTGTGGAGCAGAACAAAGGCAGCCAAGAGGTATCTATCTGTTTGCCGTGCCTAAGTACCTAGCTTATACTTGCTTTATTCTTGCGACGGTGCTTTGACACACATCGATGCATGCTAGAAACTAGCTATAGTCAATACGATGAAATTTTTTGCACCGTAGTTGTTTGGATTCTCTCTTTTTTTTTTTGGATCGCGTTTGTCCAACTCTCTCAAAATTTTAAACATATCAGAAATGGGTTTCTCTCAAATACCGTGGCTCAATGAGTAAAATGGCGACGGAATATCTACACAAAATGACGGCACAAGATGAATCTCGTATTCATTTTTCCATGAGCTCGTACGCATTTCGTTGTTTCTTCATTTGCCTCGTGTATCTTAACATGTGTTTTTTTTCTTGTTTGCGCTGGTTGTGTAAGAGATTTGACGTCGAATTATGTTTGTTTTCATGCTCAAATATGAAGACACGATTACCTGGATAGCTTGTGTCCTGGAACAAACAGAGACCACGACAACTCCTCCAAAGTTCCTTCAAAAAGGTATCCAATCCTGGCATCTTATCAATTGGTCCATTTGTGAAGGTTTTGCCATGCTCAATCTCCGTCTGTTCTTATGTTGGCATAGGTTTGCATCACGTTTATTTGGACTAAGATAATAACCTCACAGTTTTTTTTTTGCAGGTTTATGCTGAATTTGCCCCTGAACGAACGGTTCAAGAACTGGCTGGCCGAGGTCAGTAAATTATTCAATTCGTTTTGTTTCGTCACATCATTCATCTTTCTCCTGCACTCTATTTTCGAACTTTCATCATACAGGGCCCTCCAATTCATCGGTTTGATGCTTTGAAGTACCTAGCGCCCGACCAGCCCGTCGAAGCAGTTCTAGAAGTGTTGCAAGAGCTCGCCGTTTTAGTTCAGGGACTTTGGTTTCGAAAAAGTTCATTGGTGTATGGTACAGATAAGGGGTTGGAGTTTTGGGCAAGGGAATATGTTCTTTACCTATTCAGCCTAAAGCCCATCGTTAGCGTCTCTCAGCTGCCTCCGAGGAAACAGTTATCTAATAAAATGAAAGAGCTCCTCAATGAATTGGGCGTGGAGAGACCTTCTTTCTGCGATTGGAAACTCAGAGAGCTCCCCGACGCAAACTTCGTCAGGCAATACCCGTCGATCGTCAAGAAACAGGCCGAATATTGGGCGATCACTGGGCAGAAAATCAGAGACAATTTGGGAGTAAATATTGCGAGAGCACCTTCGAAATCTACCACTACCAACCCAAAGCCCCCAAGTCGATTGCCCTCGAAAGCCAGCATGCCGCCCGACGTTCAGGAATCAGTAGAAAAGGCGATTCAGAGGCTCTTCAAAATCGTCAAGGTTTGCAGGTGAGTTGAGATGCACTGATTCGAAAATCGAATTTTTCTGCAACCATTTTTTCGAGGGAATGTGGTTGATTTCTTTCATCTGTTGCTGCAGCTTTCAGCAAATCAGCCAGCGTTTGAGGGAAGTCGTGCTCGTCGATGCTATGCGCTCGAAGGGGTTCGCACGCGAGGCTGTGACTGCTGCTGCGGATAGCATCGACGCTTATCCTCACGATCTTCAGTCGATCGTCGGTCGAGTGGCTTTTATCATCCACGGGATTTGCGTTCCAAAGTCGTCGCCCGACCATCCAGAATATGACGAATTCAGGTCGGAGTTTTCGACGTAGTTTTCAATCTTTTTGTGCGAAGTGTTGTATAACGTATCGATTGTATGTGGCTTTGCAGAAAAGTTGTGATTGATCTTTTTATGGCAAACGGGCCGAATGCGAAGCTCAAGAAGGGCACGATAAACGACGCTGCTAAAATGTTGCTTAAAAGAGAGGTGCCCGTCACCGAATATCAGAAGGTACGTCGTTTTCAACAGTCAATCGATGATGATTTTTTTTTTTCAACCAGAATGTCGATGATGTGCAGTGATTTTTTGTTTTTCTTGTTTCTTCGTTTTCATTGAAGAGTTATGAATCTTTAACTTCGGTTTTCGTTCGTTATTACATTTACATTGCATTGAGTTCTTTTTCGCTGTTTGAAGGTTTTGCAGGAACTATGTGTATCAGAAGGCTCGGCGTGGGTACTGAGAAGTGGTGAAGTCAAACCAAAAGCCGCCGCCTCTTAGATTCTTTTGTTTTTTTTCCGGTTATATTCATATGTTTCTTATCTTATTATTACTTAGTACTTTTAGTTAGCCACTTGCTTAAAATATAATTATATCTAATATTATTTTTAATTATGAGATTTATGTAGAGAATAAATACAATAAATTGTAAGTAATTTGAAAGTACTCAATTAATTAAATTAAAATTAGAGGGGTTAAATTGAAAATAAATTGAAAGACTAAATGTTGCATTGTATAGCCATTCACAAGTTATATTAGTACTCTTGGACATGTGTACGTGGGTGCTATATATTTGTATATTAATCATAAAATAATAATTTATTAAAAATAGAAGGATAAATGAAAATGTAAAATTTTATGTAGTGGTGGTTTTTTTTTTCAATTGATGGTTATTTTATGAAGACCATGTCCTAAGCCTTAAAAGAGTAGTATATAGCAGGGTTTTGAAAACCGGACCGGACCGGCCGGTTCCGACCGGAAATCGGTGAACCGGTCGGTTTTCCGGTTCGGTTCCGGTCCGGTTTAGCTTTAATTTACAAAAAAAAAAAAGAAAAATAATGAAAACAGAATAAATGCCTAAAATGAAGGAAATTAGCATATTAATTGCTTTGGTCCAATGGTGTCGTGTTTGGCTTTTTACCCAAATGTCTTGGGTTCAATCCTCAACGGCCACAAAGTATATTTATTTTCAAAATCCAATATTTTGTTTTTATTTAATCTTGATCCCAAGTTTAAAGATTTAGTTATATCAACCCATGTATATTTAATTTTTAACCACCAACACAATTAACTTAATTAATTTTGACCCCTAATTTTATAAAATGTCTATTTGGTAAAGTTTAAAAATAAACATGTACATAAATCTATGTTATTTGCTTAATTATTGCATAAGATATATATTTTATTATATTTATAGCTACCGGTTCGACTCCGGTTTGATTCCGGTTTTATAACGGTTAAACCACTAAATCTTAAACCACTAAAATTTCCGGTCCTGTTCGAAAATCCGGTTTGAGAACCTTGGTATATAGAAAAGAAATAGATACGAGTAAATATTTCTTCATAAGACATGACGATTTGATAGGAAATTCAACACCTAATTCCACTGCAAAAAGGTGCCAATTTTTCACCTAAACATAAGATGCGTAACAACTAACAATATCAAAGCTGTCGAGAACCAAAATTAAAATCCAAACAAGAATGCCGAGTTAAAATAAAATCGTGTAAGAAAATGACAAAAAAAAAAAAAAAAAAAAAAACAACTATCGTCGACACGTGGCAAGCTGTATCATGGGCTTCGATCGAAGTCATCGAGCAGCTTGTTTCAAGCTCAAATCCCGCAAGCTCTGGGCACAAAAAGAACAGACAAGTTTATTCCGGCGAAATTCAAAGAGTTAGCTTTTTTTTTCTTCTTTATTCTTAAGGTTATGCAACGAATAGAAGCAAAACTAACTAACTAACCAGCAATGATGGAGAATGTACATGAGCGGGATCTATCTTAACGTATCGAACTGACATCTTTGCAATCTCGGAAATGGCGCTCTCCTTCACTTCGGGCAAATCGCTCGTCAAATCCTCGTAAGCTGCTACGAATGCATCCTGCCAAAACCCGCGAAGCCTAATTTGATTCCCGTTAGTGTAAACGTCCCACATGTGCTGCACCGTCTTCTCTCTTTCCTCGAGATCCTATGTTTAGATAAAGATTGAAAGAACACAATAGTCATCATACAAGCAACGATTCTCCATTGTATTGCATCGCATGATGATCATATATAAAAGAAAAATCTAGTGTGTTCATGGAACTGTAAAAAAGGTATACTAGATCAGATGTTAGAACTATGAGCATTCTCAGCTGAAACTGGCTCTACACCTTTAACATGCCATCATACAAGCAATGATTCTCCATAGTATCGCATGATAAGATCGAAATGTATTTGTAATATATGGGTTTTATCGTGTGTAGTATCTGACAATCATCTCAAGATTTTCATTACCAGAAATCCACAAAAAAAGAAAATCTTCTCCAAACTAAAGTGGATGGAGCTGTAAAAGGTGTATATTATATCAGATGTTTGGACTATGAGCATTCTGGCTACACCTTTACAGCTGAAAATTGTTAAAAAAAGTTTTTTTATTTAAAAAAAAAAAAAGAAGCAGACTAATGATACCATCAGATTAACCTTCGGAATCTTCAAATTTTAAGTAATTTAATCCAATCCAGATTGGGAATTTCACCACGATACAAATGCGATAGAAAGAAGAAGACATACGAGGACGTCGAGATCTTCAGGGGCAGGAGATTCGTAGTCGTCGTGGAATCGATTGAGATTCCCGGCGGACCATCGGAGGCTGACCGTGCCGGCGAGCATCGACCAGAAAGCCAGCAATAGAATCGCGGCGAGCGCCCAAAACTTGTACCGTCCGCGGCCGAAGAGGTTCGCGAAGGGAGACGGCGATGGATTGTCCCTTTCCTTGTCCTTCCTTGAAATCATGGAGGACGACGTCGATAGGACCGAGGAAGACGTCGGCGTCGATACTGGGAGCAATTCATCATCCTTCAGATTGATCATCTAATTCAGACCAAAAGCAAAGAAAAAAAGACAAAAATGTATGATTTTTTGGTTGGAGAAACTTGTTAGATTCGTCTCTTTTTCAATTAGAATCTCTGCTTTTCGATTTGGTGAGCTGAGGAAGATCGTGGGTGGCAATGACTCTGTGAAAATGAGTGTGTGGGAGTTTGTGGGGACAAACATTTGCTTCGTATTCATTTCCCTTTTCTTTCTATATCGCTATTGGGCTTTTTGTTGGACCTTTGTGTGGAAATTGTAATGAAACTCAGCTTTTTTTCTCAACGAAATGTAATGAAACTTATGTGGTGTAATTTAACTAGGTTAATATCGGCAATAATTATACCTTTGAGTACATGAAATCATTAAATTTTCAATTTTGAGTCATCAATATAAAAATTTGTTGTAACAAATTTGTTTGAAGTCAAAGAAATCCTACAGCAAGTCAGTAGGTAAGTGGGAGAAAATTGAGCTATAATCCACGTCTTAAATGAAAAAAAAGTAACATAATAAGCCGATCTTCGGCGCTCGATTTATATTTGAGGAATCGCCAATTTCCCGACCCTCGGCGACATTATGAAATGGTTGTCCATGATCGTCAACGTCTTCGGTATCGACATCCCGCCCGAGATGACAATCTCTGCATTATTTCTTTTCACGTTCAATGAAAAAAACACCCTCATAACTTACATGATGAAAAAATCTCGGGACTTTTTTTTTCTCACCTATGCCCTCGCGAACGGAGAGATTAGGCCTCATTATATCCTTTGAGTTGATGAGATATATGTCCCCGAGATAAAGATGATTGGTCGGAACGTAGACGCAGCAAAGCTCCTCCACGCCTCCACTCTTACGCAAAATAACCGTCGACGTAATAAAACCGAAGGCGTACTCTCCTATGCGAGGATGCCTCACTATCGCCACTTCTTTGAACGCTTGTGAGCTCTGATCTGAAAAGCAATTCAACAACTATGTATAAACAAAAACCCTAATCGGCAACATTCGAGTTTTTTGTTTCACGGGATGCCCACAATACCCCTCTCGAGTCATAGGCCGAAACCCTAATTCTTAATCTTTGTTTTTATCACCGTATACGTGTCCTAACTAACCCTAGTTGGAAATGGATTCTTTAGGGTTCCGAGGACATTCGTGTAATTTTATTACCCGGAGAAATGGCTGCACTGATTTGCTTTGAGGCGGCGTATATATAACTCATGAGGGGCATCTTCTTGATGAACCACTCGCTTATCCCGAGGACCGACGCCCCGACCCACGAAGACATGAAAACTCCGACCAAGAAGATGAACGTAATGGAGGTCACAAATCCCAACCCTATATTTATATATACGTATATACATACATAACGATTATACGATTAAATGAAAACGAACCATCTTATGATATATATATATATATATACCGAATATATTTATCCCGAGATGGGCATAGATAGGCGAGAAGAAGCCGTCGACGAGGTGGACGAACCACCACGTGACGTAGAAGGTGATTGCTATCGGGAGTAAGATCACACTGCATGGGAACGACACATTAGAGAACTGATTCATATTCATCAGTATAGTTAAGTAGTAACCGACTGTTTGTAATAATAATGATAAAGATCATATTTTTATCGAAGGGATCGGCTATTTTTTTTCAGACCATCCCGTCATGAACTTCTTCCAAGCCCAGCTGCGAATCGTCTTTGGGAATGGCTGCAAATTACGCGATATGGTTCGTTTTTCTCACGTGGGACAACGATATTTGATGAAAGAAATAAATATAGATCAGACGAAATACGTTAAATTAGTCGCTTAATTACTACCTCATTGCCCGTCGGGGAATCGCAGGGAGAAGATGATTTAGAGCATCCATTGGCGTTATCGATGTGATGAATGTCGTCGGCGATCGACGACAAAGGTATTAGGCGTTCGAGGTCTCGATCTTTATCTCTTGCACTCATGATCTCTCTTTTGTTTCTCTCTTTAATAGATCAGATATCAGTTGTTGTAAGAAAAAGTCTTTGAACACTTGTTTATATAGACGGGTAAATTGTCCCCTTAGATTAGGATACATTCTTTTATTTTATTTATTTATTTTATTAGAAGTAATAATAATAGTAATAATAACTAGTATATAGGCACATTCTATGCATGTATAATATATTATTTGACATTTTAAGTATTTTAAATTAAATTGCAAGTTTAAATGTCTTACTTGTATTATGTATAAGAAAATTTATTTGAGGATAATTGTAATTATTAAGAACAGTATGGGTAAAATTGTAATTAAACTTGACACACCAAATTGATTAAGTGGTAGTTACTATAAGCAAATCCCACTTAATAAAATAGAAAGATAATAATAATAATAATAATAATAATAATAATAATAATTGGTTGAGAATATGGATATTGGGCCGATTCGTCCACCTAGGCTACTGTTGGGTCGTGGAAAGCCTTTATTTGGGCCTAATTAACGAGTTGTTTGTGTAAGGGCGTAGACGAGTTGAGCTCGACGAGAAAAGTAATTTATGAGTATAATTTAAAAACTTTTTTTTAAAATAATTAAGCTTATCTATCGACGTAGTGGGCCGCATCGAGTACTCTTTTATTTTTACCCTAGGATTCAAAGAATGTAAGTTTGGCAAAGTAAATGTTGCTGTCATTCAAATCCTTTATTAATTTCCTTTTGACGTGATAATGTGAATGAAGTTAAAAATGGCGGCGAGTAAACTGAAAAGATGATAAAAAAAAATAGTGGTATATTAAAAGCCATAGTTACCTTATCTTTGATTCATTTTGTTCTATTATGTCTCAATCACTTTAATAATGGAGCAACACAAGTATTTTGATAAGCTTACTATATATCCATCCTCTCAGTCTGCAGCAGCATCAAGCTTGCGACTATGCTACATTTATGTCAAAATTTGTAGTTCATTTTCTACATAAAAAGCGACGTGACAAAATGTATAATCCCATTTACTGATTGATGCGCAGTCAATATTTTTTTATAGCTCAAAAGGCCCACGGTTGAATTTTTAACCCATTTTCCATCGACGAATGGACCCACGTACGCCTTAATAAAAAGGCAAATAATGATATGCATTTGAATGGAATAGAATAGAGGGAAACTACGCCGTTGCGGCGCCGGTATGTGCAGACGTGTCGTAGGACCCACTGTTTTTATACGTCAATGTTCAGTAAAGCCCGGGCCCACAATAAATCGGCGCCACGTCATTTGCGGGCCGTTCCACGCGGGTTACGCACTGTGGTTTTTGGCGAATGTGGGGAAAAGGAATTCAATCTCACATCTGTCTTCTTTGTTCTTTTTCCCCTTTCCTTTTCCTTTTTACCCTTTTTTATTTTCTAGTAATTTTTTTACCTGGTTTTTTCAATTATATATTTTGTTTCCCTATTCTGCCCCAAAGTGTTTTCTAAGACTTCTCTTTTTTTTTTAGTCCGACGTATCCCCACACAATCCGGCTATGGGCTAACCGCCACACACTCCAGAGATGGGAGGTGGGGTTCGAACCCCTGACCTCCTAATCACATGACTTTGAGTGCCTCAGCTTAGCCACTAGAGACAAACTTCATTGGCCTAAGACTTCTCTTTTCGGTGTCCTTTTTCTTTCTTTTATTTTTCCTTTTTATATACGTCGGAATTAGTTATTTCATTTCGATATGTTTAGTACATGATATTGATGGGGTGTTTGTTTCTGGTGAACCAACATCGCGTTGATACTCACATCACCGTCATGTGAATATCACCGTGATGTAGATCAATGTGATATCTCATTATCGTGTTTGTTTTGGGTGATATTTCATTTTGCATATCAATGTTATATTATAATATTGTATCTGGTTAATCACGTTATGTGGGGGTGCGTAAATGTCATATTTAACCCTATGAACACTATATAGATAACATTGGTTAATATATGTATATATATATATATAATCAGAAGATATTTACATAATAATGATTACTATTTTAATATCGAGTTTCAAAATTTTTAGAACTTAAGTATAATTATTAAATATATTTATATAATTTAAAATACGATAAGGATATATAAGGTATAAATTCTAAACTATAGGGTAATTTTGTCCAAATGATTATTTGAAACATCACCCCATCAGCGTGATGTAAGATCACTTAGCTTTTTCATCACTTAGGTACTCCGTCATCATGATGATGACTCATCACATCGGCTAAACAAACACAGTGATGATAAAGTGACGAGAGGATCACAGTGATCTTTTGGAGGATCACCCCAAAATAAACACCACCTGAGTTTATTGTAATTTTACAACTAAATTGATAATTCACGTAAAAACAATGTGCACTTTTTAATACAAATTCAAAGGTGTGATGCCACATCTATAAATCTCATACTCCGACTAAGTTCAGGTTAAAATCTCATTGACAGATATCTAGAGAGCTACGACACATACTCTGACTTTTGAAACAACCATGATTCCAAATTAATTTTGGAAATTCCTTATCGGTCATTTCGAAGTTTAAACTTCCTCTCAGTAACTCTAGCAAAAATTCTTCCTGTTTAGTATCCATCGCGAAAAAGTTGTGCATTTAATGCCTTAAACAGTGAATGGACGAATATACATTTTCCTGACATTAATCGGATATCGTACAAACTGTTTTGATTATTATACTAATTGTTATATCTAATTACCAACAGAATAATGTTAAATTTGAAATTATATCAACTTTTATCGTTATTATACTATCATAATTAATGTCCAGTTTGCTGTATAAAATTTAATGAACTTTATTTATTGGTATAAAAACTAAAATAGATGGTATAATAACGAAAATAGATGGCATAATTTAGACAATTTATGGTATATTTGCAAAACTTAGTTGGTATAAATGTCAATTTTGTTGTATAAAATTAAATTAACGGTATTTATTGGTATAATACCGAAAATAGATGATATAATTTCCACACTTTATGGTACATTTGCAAATATTAGTTGGTATAATGTTCAATTTTGCTGTAAAAAATTAAAACGTTATTTATTGATATAATAACAAACATATTTGGTATAATTTCCATAATTTCTCGTATAATTGCAAAAATTAGTTGGTATAATGTCCAGTTTTGCTATAAAATTAAAATACCGTTATTTATTGGTATGATAACGAAATAGATGGTACAGTTTTTGCAGTATCTCGTATAATAGCAATAATCAGTTGGTAAAATATTCAATTTTACAATATAAAATTAATAACATTGTTTATTAGTATAATATCGGAAACAATTGGTATAATTTCTATCAATTTCTGGTATAATTCCAATTTTATTGGTAATAACAAGTTTTACTGGTAAAATTCATGTGAAATAATTGATTCATTTTTTTTATGTGTGAGACAGTAGTATTTTCGTCTTTTTAACGCTGAAAATACCATTTTAGTTACTAAACATGAAGTAATTTTCAAATGGGTACTAAACCGGAAGAATAAATCGACGAGTATTTAAATTTAAGAGGAGTTTTAAAACTTAAATGGATTAATTTTATTGTTCTCTCATAGTATTAATTATGGGACAATCCCAACTTACGGGTCTTTTTAGAAACTAGCCTTTGACTGGAGTCAACATAAAAAAATAGTCTCCTCGATTTCACCTTTTAAAAAGTAGCCTTCAATTCAAGAGTATTTTCGTCTTTTTACAGGGTGTCTTTTTTTTTCCACAGTAAAAACCAATATGTTAAATCGGGACCGCGTTGGGGTGGGAGGGTGTACAGTAGTCCAGTGGTTGTGTAGTCAGACGTTCAAGTAGTAGGTTGTTCAAATCTCCATCACATATTTTTTTTAATGTAAGGCTACCAGACGAATGAGACCTCGACAGGGGACCCGTGCTATATAGCAGGGGTCCTACGCATGCTAGCAGGGATCCCGCCCATTTTCTGCACAACAGGGGCGGGTCTCCTGCAGCATAGCACGAGCCCCCTGCAGCATGGGCGAGTCTCCTGTGCCTACTGCGGCAGGAGACCCGCCCATGCTAGGCAGGGGTCCCGTGCATGCTGACAGGGGTCCCGCCCATTGCTGCACAATATGGACGGGTTTCCTGCAGCATAGCACGGGCCCCCCTACGGCATGGGCGGGTCTCTGTGCCTACTGCGGCAGGAGATCCGTCCATGCTGGGCAGGGGACCCGTGCTATATAGCAGGGGTCCGGTGCATGCTAACAGGGGTCCCGTCCATTTGCTGCACAGTATGGGCGGGTCTCCTGCAGCATAGCACTGACCCCCTGCTTATGGGACCCGTGCTATGTAGCAATGGACCCCTCATTTTTTGGAACACGAATTAGTAAGGGCATTATAGTTATTTTTCATTTATGGACTACTTTTTTAACGTTGACCACGTCAAAAGGCCATTTACTTACAAATCCCCCCAACTTAGAGTGGGAGATCGATTTGCTTTGCTTCGTCCCAAGTTTATACAGATATTGTCAGCTATACTACAATCCTGATTTTCAATGGAACCTAAAATCATCCAAAGGTAACAAAGACTGCAATAGTAAAGGAATTCGAGTGCATTCGAATTCATGACTCTTATCACAAGATGTCAACCCAACTTACTCAATTGGGCACGTAATCTTGATGTTAACATTTTACTATTTGTGTTCACGTTTGATTTACGTTAAAACGCTTCGTAGTAATTTATAATAGTTGTTATTTTCATAGAAATATTTAGTCAACTCGTCAATCGTCATCACTTCCAATCTCACCGGTCACTGATCAGTAGCTTCTCTCTCTCTCTCTCTCAATAGAGAAGCCACAAACAAGCCTTATTATTACATTAGAAGAAGAAGCTTCAGTTAAGACAATGGCGTACATGTGTACGGACAGCGGAAACCTAATGGCCATAGCCCAGCAGCTCATCAATCAGAAGCAGCAGCAGCAGCAGCAAGACCTCCACTTCGCCGCCGCCCACGCCGGCTTACCCGACCCGTTCCCGGGATCCGAATCCGAGTCCGATCCGTCCTTCCACTTCCCGGATCTCCAGCACCATGCGACCCCTCCTCACTTCCCGTTTGCTGAGCTGGACTCCGACGAGTGGATGGACAGCTTCATAGGCGGCGATCTCGACACTCTGTACTGCTCGTCGGAGCTGAACATCGGCTCCTCGCCGGTGGGTCCGTCGGATCTGAATCGGGTCGTGTTCGAAGAACCCACGGTTCCCTGGGTCACGCCTGCTGTAACGGCTAGTTCTGCGAAGGACGACGTCGTATTGCCGACTGTGGTTGCTGCTTCGGCGAGCTCGAAGGACCATGCCGAGGCAGCTGTTTCCGTGTCTGTTTCTTCGCCGGAGCCGATCATCAAGGCCTTGATGGACTGCGCTGGGCTAGCCGAGTCCGATTTGGCGAGCGCTAGGTGTTCGACGAAAAGACTGAGAGAAACTCTTTCGCCGCCGAACGGACATCCGCTGCAGAGAGTGTCGTACTACTTCTGCGAAGCCTTGGAGCACAGAATCTCTCCGGAAAAACCCTCGGGGAAGCCCGACGCCGCGCCGGAGGAGCTCACGGCTGCGTACAAGGCGCTCCACGAGGCGTGTCCGTACTACAAATTCGCTCACCTGACGGCAAATCAAGCGATCCTCGAAGCGACGGAAAAGTCCCATAAAATCCACATCGTCGATTTCGGGATCGTGCAAGGCGTTCAGTGGGCCGCGTTCTTACAGGCTATGGCCACCCGACCCGGTGGGAAACCCGAAAGAATTCGGATCTCGGGCATACCCGCCGTGGTCCTCGGAAGCAACCCTCGGACCTCTCTCCTCGCCACTGGAAATCGCTTGAGAGAATTCGCCAAACTGCTGAACCTAACACTAGAGTTCGACCCGATTGTAACAAGTGTCGAGAACCTGACCCGATCGAGTTTCCGGGTCGACCCAGACGAGACAATCGTCTGCAACTTCATGCTTCAGCTTCACACCCTTTTGGGCAAAACACCCCAACGCGGCGTCGGCTCAGTCCTCAAGCTCGCCAAAGAACTGAACCCATCCGCCGTCACCTTGGGCGAGTACGAGCTAGGCTCGAACGGGGTCACTTTCTTGACCCGTTTCAAGAAAGCCCTAAAGTACTACACGGCCGTGTTTGAATCCCTCGACCCTAACCTACCCAGAGACTTGCGTGAGCGGGTTCTGATAGAAAGGCTCTTGTTGGGGAGGAAGATCGAAGGCGCGGTGGGGCGCGGCGGCGTGGGAAGGACGGAGGACAAGGACACGTGGCGGTCTATCATGGAAGATGCTGGTTTCGAGCCGTTGAACCTAAGCCATTACGCACTGAGCCAGGCCAAGATTTTGCTGTGGAACTATAACTACAGCGACATGTACGAGGTTGTCGAGTCTTCTAGCCAGGCGGCGGCGGCGGCGTTTCTTTCTCTGGCTTGGAACGACGTGCCGATCCTCACCGTATCTTCGTGGCGTTGACTTATGGGCCGGTCATTTTTCTCTTTCCTTTTCTCACTGTGTGTAGTGCGTGCTGGTAAGAAGATGGAGCAAACGTTCTCAAGTCCCCAAGTCTTGGAAGTTGAAGCTAATCATTGTGCAGATTTATTGATAGTTTTGTTTTTTTTTTTTTCCTATTCGAGGTATTTATATATCTGTTCCTCATTGTGAACTTCGTCTCTACTTGCTGTGAAGCCTTCCCTTCTCCGTCCTTTGTATTACGTTCTCATACATACAATCCCCTGCTTTAATGAAGTTCTGGCATACTTTGCACGGCCAAAATAACCTTTATTGTGCAATAAAAATGACGTCTTGCAAGTTCATAGTTTATGGGCCTTCATAAAAATGAGATCTTTCTTACTGTCCGTGTTTCTGTAGTTTTGGTCAGACAGAAAAACTGAATCCTAGGACCATCATGATCGGGCCTTGATTGACCCGATTAGATGACGTAGGCCCGAATAGCACAGGCCTCGTATATATATATATATGTATATATATTATATATGCACATAAATTGTCTTTAGTAGCGTAAGCTCAAGGCACACCTGTCCGAATCTTGGAGACACGTGCCTCGCTCGCAGGAGGACAACCTACCAGCAACATCCACCGTAATAATAAGAATACAACTTAGATTATGCTATCCTTTGAAGCTTGCATAACGCGAAGCTGCAATAATAAAAGATGCTTATAATTACCACTGGGCTTCGATTCGTTGGGGTGCAAGCGACGCCGTCTTTACTGCTACTGCCGCCGCTCTATAATAATCACCGTCCAGCGCAGGCGACTCTAAGGGCTAGGAGGCGCGTCATTAGATACTGCCAGACCTCGGCGGCGCGTGGTGCTGACGAAGGCATGAGTCAGAAGAAAGATCTCGAAACAAAAACTGGGTTAGTCAGGCAATAGTTACGTTTCTTTCTCTTTTGAGTATTACGGTGTACTAATAATTTGAGCAAACTTGAACTAATAATCAGGGGCGACGACACTATGTCGTCCTTCGGAGAAGGGTATGCTACGAGGTCCGACGAAGAAGGGTTTGGTGGGGTCTACGGTGGAAATCAATACGTTGATGACGAGGATAAGTCGCCGAATGTAAAGGGGAAGAAGGACAAAAACAACAACAGTGGTAATAATAATAAATAATCTTAATTTTCTCCCTATACATATGATGCGTGTGTAATATTGTGTTAATTTGACGTGTGTGTGCGTATATTGTTTCTTGAATCAAGAAGAGTTCGATCACAAACAAGGTAGTGAAGTGAAGGAGAAGGAGAAGGCGAGGAACCAGCGATGAACTACGACGACGACGGTTTTTTATTTTCTTCTCCTATGTGTGTTTGATGTTAGTATCTTTTCTCTGTTTCGTAATGTATCGAGAGATGTAATAGTAGTGGAATAAGAAAAGCTTTGTCAGTGATAAGCAGCAGATGAATGGAGGTTATCAAGGTGTAGTCTTTCTTTCTTTCTTTCTTCATGAGCATTTTTAACTTAGGAAAACAAGGAGAGTTGAATGAACTTCATCTACTCTCATCTTCAACAATGCGCACATGATTTAAATATAGCCGTAATTCAATTATATAGACTCTGGAATTTTTCGACTGGAAATCATCGATCGTTTTCCTCCCAAAGGGTTGATTTAATGTAGTTTGGTTCGACTGAGGAGGAAAATCGTCGAGGCCCATATATTAAAAGGCCATTGTTTCAGTTTTGAGCTATATATAAAGGTCAGTTAGACCGAGTCCAACCACTGGCCCAATAAAACAACTTAGAAATATCTTTGTCTCGTAATGTCAATTTAATTCACTTCATATTACGATCGAACATACATAATGGAGTTTTCTAATTTGATCTAGACATTTATCACCACAAAAACACTAAAAACCAAATGCGTATTAAGTTGCAAATAACATCCTAAACTTAGAACTATAGTCACTTTCTTAGGCATTCTAAGTTACTAAAACGCGCTCGTTACAAATCATAACAGATACTAGTACTTTTCGCCGCACGCTCCATGTGTGTGCTTAAAAATATAATTATATTTATGTTACTTTAATTTCGATAATTATATTATGAAATATTTAATAGATGAAATATATGTTTTAAATATATAATTTGAACTAATGTATAGGAATATAATTACAATAATTAAAAAGTTTAGAAGTAAAATGATAAATTAGTAAATTAATTAAATTACAAATAAAGGGACTAAACTGCAAATAAAATGACTAGGGCTGTTCAAAAGTTGGTAAACCTACCGTACTGAACCGATACCGAAAGTTCGGTACAAACCGAATACCGAAATTCCGGTTCGGTTCGGTTCGGTATTCGGTATAAAATAATTTGAACCGAAATTTTTCGGTAATTTCGGTTCGGTAATTCGGTTACCGAAAGAAACCGAATTACCATATATATAATAATATAAATAGCGAAATATATAGTATACATAATATATAATAATATATACAATTAAACCTAATAAATAAAATAAGAAAAAATAATAAAAAATAGGAAAAATAAGAAAAAAGTAGTAAAAAATAGAAAAAAAATAATTTTAAAATATGAAAAAATAAAATATGAAGAATTAAATATATCTAATTTCATAAACATTAATTTTTTTAAAATTAGTTCGATTTTTCGGTTATTTACCGAAAAATAACCGAAATATTTCGGTAATTACCGAACCGAACCGATTAACTTCGCTTCGGTATTCGATTTGAGATTTTTATAACCGAAAATTTCGGTTGCCAAAGGTTCGGTACGGTACGGTAATTACCGTTTGAACACCCCTAAAAATGACAGACCAAATTGACAGTTTATAGCCACCATAGACCCTTTATATAATACTAGCTATCATGCACACTCTCACATGTGTGCAATCAATAATTAAATTTAAAAGAGTAGTTTTAATAATTTAATTATTAAGCGTTATGTAGTGATAGTGGATGTGGGTGTTATATTTTTGTACGATAATTTTATTATTTATTGTTTACTTTAATAGACTAGATTATTATTTTATTAATTAAAAATTTACAGACCAAATCAATTTGGAATTGATGGTTTGTATCCACCCCTCACCAATATAATAGTATAGATATAATAGATATTTTATGTTAAATTTATTTTAGTTTGAAATATTTCATAGAAATCATATTTACATTTAGCTTGTATGTTTTAGATAAAAAGGAAAAAAATTGAATTACTATAAATTTAAAGTAGGATAGTAATTAACTAAAATAGTATTAAACTAACTATAGTAAGTAAATGTAGTTAGTGCTTTTCTTTTATTAATTATTTTTTTAATCTCAATTGATAGACCATTTGACGGTTTGTCCTAGCTCCCCACCCTTAGATTCCGTTTGGTTGGAGGTATTAGGGATGCTTTGAGGGATTGGAATTAAGTAATAGGATTAAGTAAAGTAGTGTTTGGTAGGATGGTTGCTTAAATGTGGGATTTAGTTAATACCTCATTAAGCTAAAGCTATCCTCCCCTACCTTTAATGTCGGGCATTTATGACAAAACTACCATTTATTTATTAACTATTCAATTCAAAATATTGGTAAAACTTTGTGATTGAGTTTAATTAAACTTTAAAATATCTACAAATATAAAATTAATTATTAGTGGAGGAATTTAATAATTATATACTAAAATTGAATGTGGTGGCTATTATGAGTTTAAAGTTACGTGGTTTAATAAATGTTTTTTGAGTAATTGATATAATAAAAATAGAATGAGTTGATTATTATGATTTATTAGATTTTTTATTTTTTAATCGTAACTAAAGTAGAAAATAAATTGATTGGTTAAATTTCACAAACCAATTTATAGTTTTTATACCCTAGGCTTTTTATATAATTAGTATAGATATACTCATGAGACAGCACCGAGATTATATCCAACTTTTGCGCGAGTTCTCTCGAATCTCTTGCATGTTCTATATATGATAAAAAGTACTTTACAAAGATTTCATGAATTTTAACTAATTACTTGCTGTAAAGTAAAGTAAAGGTTTCTTTTTTAGGGTTTATCCGTTAGAAGATCAACGTCGACTAGCGTCGTAATCTTGCAACGATAGATTTGGTCGGAAGGGAACACAGATATGCTTCATTAGGGCCTACCGATATCGATATGTATGTAGGTCATCTTTACAAATATATATATATATATATATATATATATATATATATATACTTTCCATTTTTTGAATGGAATAGGATCAAGATCAAACCTTATTCCATAGTATTTACATGAGGTTCCTATTTAAGAAAGTCCCGAGAGGGCTTAGTTGATCCATGATTTATGTTTCATCTTTCGTTTTCTTTTCGTTTGTTTCGAGAAATCTATCAAGATAGGATCATCAAAGAATTAAAAAATTAGAGTGTTGAACTTTTTCTTGGAGAGATCAAAATTCAATGCGATTTCGGTAAAATAATTATGAAAGTTTTCTTATATATATATATATATATATAAACATTCATCTCCCCTGATAAGAAAATCTTGATACAACACACAATAGCAGAACATACATTGATTCTTTGAGTGGTTTCTAGCCCGCATTTTAGCTATGATTACGGCTATTGGTGTTTGTTGTTGACTGCAACTTGAAGAAGAAGAAGAAGAAGTCTTTAAAATATTATCAAATTTTTGTACCGCATTTATTATGTTTAGTCTCATTATGCAATGTGTGAGCCTAAAAATGAAAATCTCATGTATGTGCTGCAGTTTTTATACTTTTTATAATCCAAATTTACAGTTTTTTGGCTTATTTTCTGCAACCATTATTAATTTGTTGATCAAGAGGTGATGCCGGCCTAATAACCAAATCAAAGTACAACCTAACTGGAATAACTAATTATTAAGTTAATAAATGTGCATGTAGTTGATGTAATTATGAAAAACGTTAATTGGATTAGGACGACCATATCTAATAGTTAGGGCAATGATACGATCTCTTCCTTTGTAATTAATGGATGCCATTGCGGGCAGACACACAAGTATGCTCACATCTCATACCCAATTTATAACGTTCCCATATGTATATTTATTATTTACATGAAATGAAAATTTTTAAGTATATCTGCTGAGCATATATTGGGTCCCTAAATTTATTTTCTTAGCATCTTTCCCTTAACATAAAGTGATGTTGACCCTCATCTCATCCCACTTCATACCTTTTGATAACTAGATCTCAATTATTGTTATATTTTTCTTCGATGGTCAATCGATGTTCATATATTAAATTATCCTACATCATATACTTGAGAAATTAACTAAGACAAGTATTGAACTAAACTATCCTATGTCGACATAATTACATTTAGTATTTACCTCCCAATATCTAACTTAATGATAATTATTGGAATCAAGCCATCGAATATGCAAAAGACCAACCTCAGCTGAAGAACTAAAGTTTGAAGCTTGATAAGTGAAGAACTCTGGCGCGTTATTCCTCTGCTATATATTCAGCGTTTTATAATTAGCGCCTTTCATTAGTTTAGAATTCGCTGACAATACTAGCGATTCTATTAGTAAGTCGGCTATGATAGTTTAACCGTTAACTTGAAATTCCCTCTATATATATGTAAATGCACTGTGTAAATCTTCAAGTCGATTTAATAAAATTTCGATCTTTATTTACGATCATCTTCTCCACAAAACCCACAAAGTTCTTATGGTATCAGAGCAAGCTTTCAAGGCTGCGAAAATCAAGATCCAAGAACCCTAAAATTCCTCATTTTTCTGAAGCTACACTACGATGGCAGAATCAGAGAATACAGATTCCACAGCAGCAACTCAGTCACACGACCCTTACTTCATCAATAGCAGCGATAATTCTGGGAATCTGCTTGTTCACGAACTGCTGAACGGTGATAATTACACAACATGGAGTAGGGCTATGATGATAGCCCTAATAGGAAGAAACAAAGATGGCTTCGTAAATGGGGATCTCCAACCACCATCTGCCACCGATCAGAACAAATTCAAGGCTTGGAAAAGAAATAACAATATCGTAATCTCTTGGATCCTCAACTCAGTTTCGAAAGAGATTTCAGGTAGCATACTATACAATTCATCGGCTCAAGAAATTTGGAATGATCTTCAAGAGAGATTCGGTCAGTCGAACAAGCCGAGGATCTTCCAATTAAAGAAAGAACTCATCAATCTAACCCAAGGAACGAGCAGCGTCGGTGTGTACTTCACCAGATTAAAGACCTTATGGGAAGAATTGACCAATTACCAGCCAACCTGCCCGTGTACTTGCGGCGGCATAAAAGCCATGAAAGATTATTTGAATGAGGAATATGTCCTCACTTTCTTGATGGGACTAAACGATTCATTTTCGCAGGTAAGAGGGCAAATACTCCTCATGGACCCTCTACCAACTATCAACAAAGTTTTCAGTCTCCTAATCCAAGAAGAACGACAGAGATCAATGATCTCAGGGCCTGTCCAAGCTGGTGATGATCAGATGCACAATATGGCTATGATGACGGCTAATGGCAACCCTGAAATCCCCAAGAGACACGCCTTTCATCAAAGAAAGGAACCGGCCAAGCCCTTCTGCACACATTGCAATAAAAGAGGCCATACCGTAGAATCTTGCTACCACATCCACGGCTTTCCACCTGGCTACAGACAAAATCCCAAATACAGGGCATCCCGGGTAAACCAATTTGGGGCAGAACAACTGACAGGCAAGAATTCACTTGAGGATTCGCAGATGTCGTGTAGGATTGGGCCTGCTGAAGATAACTTGGTTCAGGTTCAGTTCAATCCGAGTCAGCTGCTGAGTTTGAAGGCTTTGCTCAATCAACATGCAACCTCCATCTCATCAGATAAATCAGAACCTGGCAAACAACATGACAAAACCTCAGGTATGTGTTTGTCTTTCAATTTACCCGATTTGGCAGACAAGAAAATATGGTTGGTGGATTCGGGGGCAACCAAACACGTCTGTGGTAATCATCTGTTCTTGCATGATCTCCATACCATCGAGCAATCCAATGTAATATTACCTGATAATTCAATTATAAAGGTTAACAAGGCAGGTACTTTCAGAATGAATCAGTTTATAACCTTGAATGATGTTCTTTATGTACCTCAGTTTCAATTCAATCTGTTGTCGGTAAGCTTCTTGGCCAATGAAGTAAACTGCAAGTTTCTTTTCGGGGCTGACAACTTTTTGATACAGGATGCTTCATCTCAAACGATTGGCAAGGGTAATCATGCCGCGGGATTGTACTTCATAGAAGCTGAGACAGTTTTTAATTTTCCTGTTTCGAAATCTGTATTTCTGAATAAGTTGTCTGCAAACATTTGGCACCATAGGTTGGGCCACCCCTCGAGTAAGGTCTTGAATGTATTGAAATCCTCTTTGAAACACCTTGATGTCATAACAGATTCGTATTGCAAGATTTGTCCCATTGCAAAGCAGAAAAGAATTTCATTTCCAAACAACAATAAAACTGTTTGTTCCCCATTCGACTTGATCCATTGCGATGTTTGGGGACCCTTCCATGTCCCCTCGCATTTAGGACACAGCTATTTCCTCACCATTGTTGATGATTACTCACGCTTTACGTGGCTTTTTATGCTTAGATACAAGTCCGAAGTTCAGCCTACCATTGCTTATTTCTTGAACATGGTGGATACTCAATTCGGCTGCAAGATCAAAGTAGTGAGAACGGACAATGGCAGAGAGTTTAGTCTTGATTCGCTGTTCAAAGACAAAGGGATCATACACCATCAGTCCTGCGTCCAAACGCCCCAGCAAAACTCAATCGTCGAACGAAAGCATCAACATCTCTTGAACGTGGCGCGTTCCCTGTATTTTCAATCTGGGATACCCATTGAGTTCTGGTCAGAATGCGTACTCACCGCCACTTACTTAATCAACAGAACACCCTCTCTTATCTTGGCAAACAAGAGTCCATTCAATCTATTATACCAAAAGCCTGTCGACTATAACTACCTTCGAGTTTTTGGTGCTCTTTGTTACAGCTCAACACTAGCAGCTGGCCGCAAGAAATTTGATCCAAGGGCACATGAGTGTGTATTTCTTGGTTATCCTAATGGGGTAAAAGGATACAAGGTGATGGACTTGAGCACACGAAAGATCTTCATTTCAAGGGATGTCACATTTGAGGAAACTGTTTTTCCCTTCAAACAGAAAGACACCTTACCACCTTCCCAAGATCCTTTTCCTGTTTCTGTTTTACCTCGTCCATGTACTGATGATCATGCCCCTGAAGAACCTGCCACTGGTTCCCACCAACCTGCTCTAGAAGAGCCTCCGCTTGATGTTTCCCCTGACACTGCTCCATACCATTCTGCTCTAGCAGAACCTTCACCTTTGAGCCAAGGCCAACTCCCAAGTTCCTCTGCCTCGCAAATAGGCCCTGAGCCTCCGCGGAAATCCTCCAGACAGACCAAGCAGCCCTCATATTTGAAGGATTATCATTGCAGCCACCTTACTGATCACAGGGAGTTATATCCCCTGTCTCAAGTTCTTACTTATCATAACTTTTCTGACAATTACAAAACGTTCATATGTAACATGTCACTGGCCAAGGAACCGCGAAGCTTTACAGAAGCCTCAAGCTCTGACAGCTGGATGAGAGCCATGACTGAAGAACTTGCTGCCCTCGAGGACAATAACACTTGGACTATTATGCCTTTACCCGCCGGAAAGAACTCTATCGGGTGTCGCTGGGTCTACAGATTAAAATTCAACTCTTCTGGACAGATCGAGAAATACAAAGCCCGCCTGGTCGCCAAGGGCTATGATCAATTGGAGGGCATCGATTACATTGAAACCTTCGCGCCGGTTGCCAAACATAACACCATCAAACTCATTCTATCCTTGGCGGCCAAACTCCAATGGCATATTACGCAGATGGATGTTGCCAACGCCTTCTTAAATGGCGAACTCACTGAAGAGGTGTATATGGATCTTCCGACGGGCTTCTACAGACACTACCCAAGAAAAGGAGGACACAAAATGGTCTGCAAATTACAACGCGCCATCTACGGTTTAAAACAGTCCTCTCGGCAATGGAATAAGGCCTTCACCGAGGCTGTTGCCCAGTTCGGCTTTCACCAACTCCAGTCTGATCATACCCTCTTCCTGAAAGGGGAAGGCCGCACCTTACTAATTCTTTTGGTCTACGTCGACGACATAATTCTCGCCGGCCCTTCACTTGATGAAATCCAGAAAGCCAAAACCTTCTTACAGGGTCGCTTCAAGGTCAAAGATTTGGGCGACCTCAAATTCTTTCTCGGCATCGAGGTTGCGCGCAGCAGCAACGGCATCTATCTCTCTCAACGCCAGTACACAATTCAACTACTAGATGACACTGGCTATCTGGCTTCAAAGCCCCTGTCCACCCCAATTAATCCCAACAACAAACTTACCGCTGAAGATGGCGACCTCTTAGAAGAACCCTTCCACTATCGACGGTTAATCGGTCGCCTTTTGTACCTCACTTTTACCCGCCCAGACATCGCCTTCACTGTCCACAAACTCAGCCAATATATTTCCTCCCCGCGAACTGGGCATCTAGCGGCAGCTCATCATCTTCTCAGGTATCTAAAAGGTTCGCTCGGTCAAGGTATCCTAATGAGCTCTGTTTTTGATTTGCAGATCAAGGCATTTTCGGACGCCGATTGGGCTACATGTCAAGACACTCGCAAATCTGTTACTGGTTACTGCACTTTTATCGGCGATTCTTTGGTCACCTGGAAGGCTAAAAAGCAACCGACCGTCTCCCGTTCTTCCACAGAGGCCGAGTATCGAGCACTTGGTGCCGTCCTCGCTGAAGTTCTATGGATAAATCACCTCCTACATGAACTACACTTAGCCTCTTCTCAGGTTCCCGTCATTTACTGTGACAATCAGTCCGCCTTACACCTTGCCTCGAACCCCAAATTCCACGAGCGCTCCAAACACATCGAACTCGATTGTCATTTCATCCGCCACCATGTGCTGAATGGCTCAATTCGGCTTCTCCCTGTCAGATCTGAGGATCAAGTCGCAGATGCCCTCACTAAGCCTCTTACTGGCCCGCTTCTACAACGTGCCCTATCCAAGATGGCTGTACGAAATCTGTACGATCCATCTTGCGGGGGGCTATTGGAATCAAGCCATCGAATATGCAAAAGACCAACCTCAGCTGAAGAACTAAAGTTTGAAGCTTGATAAGTGAAGAACTCTGGCGCGTTATTCCTCTGCTATATATTCAGCGTTTTATAATTAGCGCCTTTCATTAGTTTAGAATTCGCTGACAATACTAGCGATTCTATTAGTAAGTCGGCTATGATAGTTTAACCGTTAACTTGAAATTCCCTCTATATATATGTAAATGCACTGTGTAAATCTTCAAGTCGATTTAATAAAATTTCGATCTTTATTTACGATCATCTTCTCCACAAAACCCACAAAGTTCTTAATAATCTTCAAGTACATACTCCATTTAAATTGCTAATAATGTAGGCCTTTTCAATTTCACAGTATGTGCCTAATTAATTTTGAACCGTCTTTACATTTACATGGAGTATGTACTTGAAGAGGCTCACGTAGGGATTTAAGTGAAAGTGTCTCATATATTTATTATTATTATTATTTTTGCGACAATATATTTATTATTATTACAAACGTCTTTTTCGTAAGACCGACGGTTTTGCTCAGTTGGTCCAAGAGAATTCAAATTCGATATAGAAATTTAACTATATAAAATAAATAATATTATAGATAAAATCAAAATGTGCATATGCTAGAAAACATTAATGGGTAGCATATATCACATGCTATGTTGTTATAATAAATAATTTAGCCATATAATTACGACTAAAATAATTTATCTGGTTTTTTGATAAATTATTATTTAATGTTAGTTCTCCATCTGAGCAGCTTTTAATGCCTTCATTGATATGTTTTTGCACAATCATGTAAAGACATAAATTATAGCATTATGTACATACATACCCCTTAATGTAGGCATTTTCAATTTCACGGTATGGTACACAATACAAACATAGAAAGGTATATCGTGACTAAATAAACTGGTATAAACAGTAAATCGGGGAGTTAAGTGATATATTGTTCTAACAATGGAGTTAAGTAAAAGAAAAATTTGCCTAATAGGGATTTAAGTGAAATTTTACCTAAATATATTAGGAACCTTTTTACCAAAGAAAAACAAAAAGATTCAGGAAATGGATAATGTGAGTGGATTGATAAGTACATATTAAATAGACTCGTAATGACACGAAATGATTTTTCATTTTTATTTTCTTTTTTCCTCTTTCAAATTTTTGTTATAAACCCATCTCGCACTCATCACTTTTGGTTTGCCCCAAGAGATCTCAGATACCATAATTAACTGAAAAAAGAAAAAGAAAGCCTCACACACACACACACACAGAAAACGAAGAGATTCTTGGAAAGCAGCTATGGAGCTCAGCGTTATTGATAGGCAAAAGGCAGTGTTAATGCAAAGACTTTGTCAGAGCCAAGACATCACCGTCGACCATGACGGCGGCGGCCATCATTATACCGTCTTTGACGATGGTCGTCGCCGGCGATCCACCGCCGCAACAGCGAGGGTAGAAATGTCAAACCACCACCGCCGAGAAAACAACTTCTTGTCCTCTTCCATCAAGAAGAGAAAATCCGAGGTCTCCATCTTTTACTTAATTGTGAACTAAATAATTTACAGAGAGAGAGAGAGAGAGAGAGAGAGAGAGGTTATATATTCTGGGAATCCTATAATGAGAATGTTTGTTAAGTGCAGTATGATGTCAACGACGACGAAGAAGAAGAGTCGCCGTCTCAATCAGCGATTACCACGAAGAACAAGGCGAATTCGAACAGTAGCGATGAGAAATATTCCAATGTTTCTCAGCAAAAACCAGATTATATTCATGTCCGAGCAAGGCGTGGACAAGCTACGGATAGCCACAGCTTAGCAGAGAGAGTATGTGTGATGGGATGGTGTGATTTAATAACAAAAAAAAAAAAAAAAGGTAGCCCAAAATAGGAAATTGATTATAATATGTTGTTCTTTGTATAGGCTCGAAGAGAAAAGATTAGCCAGAAGATGAAGTTGTTGACATCCAGCCTTGCAAGGCTGCCGCCCACCAAAGCTGAAAAAAAAAATAATAATATAATATTATTAATATTATATTATAATATTATTTTATATATATAATAAAATAATGAACGGCTGATATTGAAGGGCGACGTGGCGCATTCCTGGCCACCCGTTTTGAGCGGTCCAGAAGAGCTGAGGACATCTATAAATAGGCTGAGGATTCTTCAGTTATTATCATCACAAGCTCATTCGAGTTTTACTAAATAGAGAGAAGTAGTTCGAGTGAATTGTGAAGTTATCAGTTCAGGTAGAAACTGATAGGGTTCCACATCCACAGAGAGGTGTGAGGTAAACACGAGTGGTAAAAGTGAGATAGTAAAAATTCGAGGGTTGTAATTTTTACTATAGTGAAGATTTTGCCGACTCGGCCGTGGTTTTTCCCTCTTCGTTAACAGAGGGTTTTCCACGTTAAAATTCTGGTGTTCTTTCTTACCTTACGGTAATTTTATTTTTACCGTGGTAGTTACTGTGCGGGTCCCACCAAATTTACCCCGTGGGTCCCACTTCTCCCAATCGTCGTACCGAGCCAAACCGGGACCAGTTCCGCTGCGGGGCCCACTGATCATCGCGGGGCCCACCACCATTCCCAACAAGTGGTATCAGAGCCTGATAGTATTCTGAGTATGCTCTGTGGTTGCAGCTTTGACTGATCTTCCACAACAGAAAAGATACTAGTAGGTTGCTGGTAGATTTTGACGGCCATGGAGAACGACGGAGGAATGATCAAGCTGACAGTAACAAATTACTCCATATGGAAATCAAGGATGGAGGATTACCTTTATTGCAAAGACCTCCATGATCCAATCGAAAATGGAGGCAAGATGCCCGAAGGCGGGAATGCGGACCTTTGGAAGAAATTGCAAAGAAAGACGCTAGCTGTGATCCGCCAATGGGTGGACATTAGCCTCTACAACCACGTCCGAAATGAGACAGACCCCTACAAACTCTGGACGAAATTGGAGGGTATGTACGAGGTGACAAATGCGCTGAGCAAGGTATTCATGATGCGGAAACTCATGAATGTGAAGCTGAACGAGGGACGATCAGTTGCTGAACATCTGAACGACTTTGAAGGGCTGGTAACTCAACTCACAAGTGCCGATCTAGTCCTTGATGATGAGCTACAAGCATGTCTACTATTGGGATCTCTACCTGATAGCTGGGATACGTTGGTGGTATCGCTCACTAACTCCGCACCAAGTGGTAAAGTCACGATGGAGATGGTGAAAAACAGACTCTACAATGAAGAGCTGCGACGGAAGGATGCTGCCAGTACCAGTACGGGAAATCAGGCCCTTGTCATGGAGAATAGGGGTCGGAGCAAGAGTAGAGGCCCAAAAGGATACGACAAGTCGAAAGATAGATCCAAGTCCAGGGAGATGAGGAAGTGCTACCATTGTGGTAAAGTTGGCCACTTACAAAGAAACTGTAGACTTCTCAAAGGAAAACAGAAACAAGACGATGACAAGAACACGTCTGCAATCGCCTCCAATGATAGTGGAGAGGTTACTCTGGTGAATGAAGCAGACTGCTGTCATGTTGCGGATGCAAGCACCGAATGGGTAGTGGACTCTGGTGCCTCCTACCATTGTGTTCCAAGACGTGAATACTTCTCCACGTATAAGGCGGGAAACTTTGGCACTACCAAGATGGGTAACCAAAGTGTTTCTAAAATAGTGGGGATCGGTGATATCTGTATCCAGACGAGCGTAGGGTGCACATTACGGCTGAAAGATGTGCGACACATTCCAGACCTGCGTCTCAATCTGATTTCTGTGAAGGTGCTGGACAACGAAGGATACTATAACGAGATGGCAAATAGCAATTGGAAACTCACCAAGGGATCGTTGGTGGTAGCGAGAGGAAAGCTATGCTGCTCGCTGTACAAGATGCATGCAACGATATGTGCTAACCAACTGAACGCAGTTGAAGATGATGCTTCTCCAAATTTGTGGCACAGACGGCTGGCGCACGTAGGAGAGAAGGGGTTGAATGTCTTGGCTAGAAAGTCCCTCATACCAGTAGCCAAGGAGAAAGCGCTGAACCCCTGCGATTATTGTTTATTTGGGAAGCAACATAGAGTTTCATTCGCGAAGAACTCAACCAGGCGAATGAAGAAGTTGGAGTTGGTACACTCTGACGTATGCGGACCCATGGAAGTCGAATCTCTGGGAGGTAGTAAATATTTTCTGACCTTCATTGATGATGCGTCTCGCAAGACCTGGGTATATCTGTTGCGGACGAAGGACCAGGTTTTCTATTATTTCAAGAAGTTCCATGCGATGGTGGAAAGAGAAACAGGAATGCCGCTAAAGTGTCTACGCACAGATAATGGTGGTGAATACATCTCTCGGGAGTTCAGAGATTATTCCACGAAGCATGGCATTAGGCAAGAAAAGACAGTTCTCGGTACTCCTCAGCAAAATGGTGTCGCTGAGAGAATGAATCGGACAATTATGGAGAGAGTCCGAGCGATGCTCAAGATGGCTAATCTATCTAAGTCATTTTGGGGGGAAGCTGTCAACACTGCAGTCTATCTTATCAACCGCCTACCTTCATCGGCGTTGGATTTCGATGTACCAGAGAAGGTGTGGACCGGTAGAGACATCTCATATTCCCATTTGAGAGTGTTTGGCTGCAAGGCGTTCATGCATGTGCCCAAGGAGCAAAGATCGAAGCTTGATGATAAATCAAATCCTTGCATCTTTGTTGGATATGGAGACGAGGAGTTCGGCTATAGACTTTGGGATCCAAAGAAGAAGAAGACTGTTCGAAGTCGCGACGTAGTATTCCATGAGCACGAGATCATGGGAGACTCAGATGTGGATGTGACGAAATCCACAGGTGACGGTGTTGTCGATTATACACCAGTCAGCATTCCACATGACGGTGCCACGGATGAAGGAATGCAACAATCAGAACCTGAACCAGAAGAGCCAGTCATTGATGATGATGAACCTGTCGTAGATGAACACACTGAAGGTACTGAGCAGGGGGAGCCTTCAGACGCGCAAGAAGCAGTTGAACCTCATCTGAGAAGGTCAACTAGGGAACGCCAACCATCTACGAGGTATCCGAGTTCTGATTATATTTTGATTACTGACGAGGGGGAGCCAGAGAGCTTCCAGGAAGTACAATCTTGTAGGGACAAAGATTGTTGGACAAAGGCCATGCAAGAGGAGATGGATTCTCTAAAGAAGAATGATACGTACGAGTTAGTTCGATTGCCGAAAGGAAAGAAGACACTCAAGAACAAATGGGTGTACAAATTGAAGAAGGATGATGGCAAGCTGGTCAGATACAAGGCTCGATTAGTGGTCAAAGGTTTCACTCAGAGGAAGGGGATCGACTTTGACGAGATATTTTCACCTGTCGTGAAGATGAGTTCAATCAGAGTCATACTGGGACTAGCTGCTACCATGGATCTTCACTTGGAGCAACTCGACGTGAAGACCGCATTCCTGCATGGTGATCTTGATGAGGAGATATATATGGAACAACCCGAAGGGTTCGAGGTTAGAGGTAAAGAGGACATGGTCTGCCGGTTGAAGAAAAGCTTGTACGGACTGAAACAAGCTCCACGGCAGTGGTACAAGAAATTTGATTCTTTCATGGTGCATCAGGGGTTCAAGAGAACAGATGCAGATCCATGTGTTTACGTTCGGAGATACTCTAACGGTAAATTTATCGTTCTTCTCCTGTATGTTGATGATATGCTAATTGTCGGACAAGATGCAGAGATGATTAGCAGGTTGAAGAAAGATTTGTCAAAGACGTTTGACATGAAGGATTTGGGTTCGGCAAAACGGATTCTCGGAATGGAGATTACCCGAGATCGAAAAGCTGGGAAATTATGGTTATCCCAGGAGCGCTATATTGAACGAGTTCTGGAGAGGTTCAATATGAAGTATGCTAAGCCAGTTAGCACGCCACTTGCCGCACACTTTCAGTTGCGAAAGAAATCCGGTCCATCAACAAACGAAGACGGAGAAGATGTCCCAGATGTTCCATATTCATCGGCGGTCGGAAGTTTGATGTACGCCATGGTGTGTACGAGGCCAGATATCGCTCACGCAGTTGGCGTTGTGAGTCGATTTCTATCGAATCCCGGGAAGTCACATTGGGAAGCAGTGAAGTGGATCTTGAGGTACCTGAGAGGAACTTCCAAATTATGCCTAACATTTGGAAGTGGTAAATGTTTTCTTACAGGCTATACGGATGCTGATATGGCCGGTGATCTCGACAGCAGAAAGTCAACGTCGGGATACATATTTACATTCTCAGGGGGAGCTATCTCATGGCAGTCGAGGTTACAGAAATGTGTTTCTTTATCAACTACTGAAGCGGAGTATGTTGCAGCAACGGAAGCTGGCAAGGAGATGCTCTGGTTGAAGAGATTCCTCCAGGAGTTGGGAATTCAGCAGGAGGAGTACATAATATTTTGCGATAGTCAAAGTGCTTTGGACTTGAGCAAGAATACTATGTATCACTCGAGGACGAAACACATCGACGTTCGTTATCATTGGCTCAGACTGGCTATTGAGGAGAAAGCGTTCAAGCTGCAGAAGATCCACACAGACAAGAATGTTGCGGACATTCTGACGAAGGTGATTCCCAAGGAGAAGACAGAGTTCTGCGCCGGGCAAGCCGGTATGGGCTATCGCTGAGGCGGTAGGAAATCTTCCCCGTAAAATAATTAATGAGGCTGGAGGGGGAGAATTGTTGACATCCAGCCTTGCAAGGCTGCCGCCCACCAAAGCTGAAAAAAAAAATAATAATATAATATTATTAATATTATATTATAATATTATTTTATATATATAATAAAATAATGAACGGCTGATATTGAAGGGCGACGTGGCGCATTCCTGGCCACCCGTTTTGAGCGGTCCAGAAGAGCTGAGGACATCTATAAATAGGCTGAGGATTCTTCAGTTATTATCATCACAAGCTCATTCGAGTTTTACTAAATAGAGAGAAGTAGTTCGAGTGAATTGTGAAGTTATCAGTTCAGGTAGAAACTGATAGGGTTCCACATCCACAGAGAGGTGTGAGGTAAACACGAGTGGTAAAAGTGAGATAGTAAAAATTCGAGGGTTGTAATTTTTACTATAGTGAAGATTTTGCCGACTCGGCCGTGGTTTTTCCCTCTTCGTTAACAGAGGGTTTTCCACGTTAAAATTCTGGTGTTCTTTCTTACCTTACGGTAATTTTATTTTTACCGTGGTAGTTACTGTGCGGGTCCCACCAAATTTACCCCGTGGGTCCCACTTCTCCCAATCGTCGTACCGAGCCAAACCGGGACCAGTTCCGCTGCGGGGCCCACTGATCATCGCGGGGCCCACCACCATTCCCAACAGAAGTGCTTGCAAGACTTAGTACCAGGATGTAATAGAGCTACTGGGAAAGCTGGGATGCTTGATGAGATCATCAACTACGTTCAGTCCCTTCAAAAGCAAGTAGAGGTTAGTTAATGATCTTCACCATTTCATTTAGGCTCATTCCTTCACTTAAAAAGGATCTTTACTTTGAACTTTTTTATGTGAAACTATTATACAGTTCCTTTCGATGAAACTCGCCGTCGTAAACCCAAGGATCGACGTCTGCGTCGACGATTTCTTGGCCAAAGAGGTGAAGTGAAATTATGTCCTTATTACCATTTCAGAATCTTAATGTATATAGATTCTTGAACAATGTAATGACTTTCTTATACATTTGTATAGATGCCAGCGTATATTGCAAGTTTGCCATCGTACGACTTTCTCAAAGAACCGTCTTCTTCGTCTTTGGCTGATTCTATGCATTTCCCAGAAGGGTTCTTCAACCCGTCGTCGTTTGTTCATGTAATTAATTGTCCACGAATTTAATCGAATTTTAATTTATTATTATTTTTTTTTGCTTCCATTATGTCAAAGATTTAAGTAGCTTTTTTCTTACATGTTGCAGCAGCAATTGCAGCAGATGTCTGGTTTGGAATCTGAGTTTCATAGCCTATACAGCATGGGACTTCACTGATGATGTTTCTTATAATATTAAGTTCGGTGTTTATTTATTAATTTTAACATATCTGAACATATGAGCCCTCTTCACTCAAATTGTCCTGTTTTTTTCCTTGCAGGCAAACTTCAATTCAATGTTGAGTCAGATCCTCGCGATCTTTTTATCATTATTATTGCGGAAATGTATATGTTAGTAATAATATAAAAAATGTGATTCTTTTGGACCTTATATGGATTGCCTTTAGGATGGATGAGATATATTCATTGTAAAGAAGATATAATATGCGACAAGGACTTGAAACTTGAAAGGCTTCAAATCGCACAGCTGGTATTTGGGTGTATGGGCTCAAATGAAATAAATAAAAGATCATATGAGCGAAAAATCAGAGCTCGGTAATGTGAGATAGTGAGTGTTATGTATTCTTCCTTCCTTACAATAATGGCTACTTTGTTGGAATTGGAATGATATGAAAAACACGTTTGGATTGAAATCAAACCCATTTCATGTTAGTCGCTTGTAAAAACAAGTTCTTTTTACTGCCCTTGGTTACTATTATCATAAAATGCAATCGATCTTGACTGCTTTTGACCTAGTCGTGTCACATATCCAACTATAATTTAATTCGGCCGAATTATAATTTTTTTCCTCAAATTTTACAGATCCTGCAATTTTCGTCCCTATATTATCTGAGGTTACAATTTTTGTCCTCATATTCTACTGACCTTCAATTTCTGTCCCTACATTATATGATGTATCAATATTTGTCCACATATTCTACTGGCCGTGCAAGTTTGGTCCCTATATTATTTGAGGCTACAATTTTAGTCTGTATATGTTTTAAGTTTTATTATCAACAGTTTATACTTTTTATTACAATAACTGTTGATAAGAGACACGTTAGTTTCTAACGAAAATTAGGATAACCAGCCCCAAATAACGTTTTTTAACGGAAATTAGGATTAAGGCAAAAATTGTTGATAATAAAACATATAAGGACGAAAATTGCACGGACTATAACATATGAAGACGAAAATTGTAACATCAAGAAATGTAGGGACGAGCACGGGCAGTAAAGTATGAGGACGAAAATTGTAACCTCAAATAATATAGGGACTGAACTTGCACGAGCAGGACGAAAGTTGTAATTCGGCCTTAAAGTTCTATAAAGAATTCAAATTTTTTAATCCATGACTCATTTCCATCAGCACAACTATTATCATTAGAAGCAGCTAAAAATCAAGATAAAATCTTCAATTTCTTAGTTCAACAATCATGCTCACATACACACAACCTATCATTTGGCACATTGAAGCAATATCCATTTGGATTAAATCCTTCCCAATCTGTGTCACAAAAATACTCGCAATTTGATTCGCTTCTGCATCGTCCATAGCCCGTACTACAACGACCTTCACGTAAACTTCGACCCAAACCCGTATCCGTAATACGATCCACGGGTCGAGCCTCGCTCGGTTTCTCCATGTTCATAACTGCATATTCATTTAGTAAAATCTTGGGTTATATATATTGTTGATGAAGAATAATTAGAAGTTAATGAATAGCATATTGATGGAGAAAATTGTGAAAGAAATATATTGCCTAGAGCCGGTACAAAAAGAGCAAGGATGAAGAACAAGGACGACGACTTAGCCATCGACTTGATTTTTTTTTGTCTTTTGAACTTAGTTTTTAATATTTGTTACGGTGTGATTGATTTTTTCATGGTATATTTATATATATATATATGGAAATGTCTCATGATTTTCTATATTTAAAAAGGGGGAAAATGTATTGTGTTGTGCCGAAGGGAGATCATATGGTAGTAATTGTATTTGTAACCGGTTAATTGCAAAGGTGGTCGACCAACAATTATTAGATAGTTTTCTTGGATATGTTGTCAAGGTTGACAATGTCTGATGGAAATAAACATTTAATGGGAATCAACACATAAATATCTACTGGAAAAGTTAAAAGTCCAATCAGTCCCCTGTCAGAAATATTTTTAAGTTAGGTACCTATTTCAGTAAAATATTTACAGATAGGTACCTGACCCCCTAAGATTACCAATTCACCCTTATTAAATGATTGTACAATTCCATTTCACAATTTTTTTCTCTGCAATTTCGAGCTCCATCACGCCTGGCGAAATTTCAAGCTCCATCTCTGCAATTGACGACCGCCTTTCGCTCGTGCTGCAGTCGGACGACGAACGTCGAGCCTATACCACATTGGGTTCTTGGTTTAGGGTCTCGATTTTGTCAGGTAAGTTTTTATTTTGCTTTGGGTTTGGTTAATCGATTACATCGTGTGGTCAAGCTTGATCCCAAATTCGGGAGCTGACTGCGATCTAAGAGCTCCATATAAGGGTGGAATGTCGGTATTGGATTGTTATTGAGGCTAATCCTTCGGGATTTCGAATTTTTATATAACTATCATTACGTACCATTTGTTATGTTTATTAAGTACCATTGTACTTGTCTATATGGTACCAAGATATCTGCGTACGCAGTATCCTTGTAAACTATATAGACGTACCATTTATACCTGTTGCCATATTATCTTGAAATATGTCGTCTACAAGTCCGCTTGGTGGCGGGACATTATTTGCATTGTGTGAGTATAAAAAGGAGTCATTCTTACTAATGATTAATGAAGCGACAATGCTATTCATATATATGTATCCCTCCAAGAAGGAGGTTAGATATCGATTCTCGGCATAACTCAATAAAGTATCAAGTTTCGTTCGAAAGTTTGTACTCAACATTGAAAGAAAATGCGGTTGCTCAATATGTACCACTGTTTATTCAACACAAATTTATGATCCAGATGAAAGTGGAACATGACGTGAATGTGGTGCAAGTGCCCCGCAAGAATGAGACGTGCAAGTGGCGGATATATGCATCGCGTCACAAATAATCCCCGTAGGTCATTCTTTTGTCCCAACAACCTCTTTTTGTTGCTATTTTATATGGTACTGGCACATTGTTTTGTTCAAATGATGTCAGTAGATCATTCTTTTGTCCAAATGTGTCAATAGGATATGCCTCCTTCTTGTTGTCCAAATGATGTCAATATGTATTGTAATATATGCCAACAAGCTACTGCCAACAAAGTACTGTAATATATGCCAACAAGCTACTGCCAACGAAGTACTGTAATATATGCCAAGAAGGTACTGTAATAACTGTAATATATGCCAACAAGGTACTGTACTATATGCCAACAAAGTATTATATGGTACGACATAAGCAACAGGGTACTATAAACATACCATATAGGGTACGGTATCCGTTCAGGATTAGGTATATAAATTGAAGTAAGAGTATGGTAACATTACTTGGAGATATTTCGTCAAAAAATAAGCCAACATATGTAAAAGAAAGTCTCGGATGTTCTCAGAAACAATTTCTGACAATTTTCTGTCACGACTAGACACGTTTCTGACTTACTGGTAGAAGGTAAATCAGATAAAAGGGAAAGGACTTCGACAAGGCTGGTTCCTTATCGAAGATCGCGGCAAGGCTGGTTCCTTGTCGGGATCAGACTTTCTTAACTACTAAACTTTTATTGATAAGAATTGATAATGAACAAAGAGGTATGTCTCCCCTTTTATAAGCACTAACCCTAGCTAAAATATCTCATATCCTAACTGACTAATTTAAATATCATATAATATCTAATTATAGAAAATCTTTACTAATAACTAGGTCCTCCTAATAATTAGGTCTCCATCCCCCCTTTTGTGCGCCGCACATATACTCTAATAGGTTGACTCTTTCCTTCCTCTAACATCTCCCCTTGGTCATCCCGCTTCATATCAACTCGTTGCCCCTTAAGAACAGCCTTGTCCTCAAGGCTGAAATGTGGAAACTGTTGAACCAGCTCCGCAGCTTCCACCCAAGTCGCTTCATCCCTTGGCTTCCCTCTCCAGACTACCAAGACCTCCGGGACTTCCTCTGAGCCTACTTCTCGGGTACGTGATTGTAATATTTCTTCAGGCTCGAAGACATTACTCTTGGTGACTTCTAGGCTTTCCAGAAGATCTGTCTCTACTGGATGATTTCCTACTACCTTCTTCAGTTGTGATACATGAAACACAGGATGTATACGGGCTGATGGAGGAAGATACAATTCATAACCCGCTGCTCCAATCCGTTTGCGTATCTCGAAAGGGCCATAATATTTGGCTGCAATTTTGTTGAAAGAATTGCGAGCCATTGAGGTTTGCCGGTATGGTCGTACCTTGAGGAATACTTTATCGCCTACCTGAAATTCCAGTTCCCGCCTGTGTTTATTTGCATAGTGAGTCATACGATTTTGAGCCTTTTCTAAGTTTCCCCGTAGTTGTTGAATTATCTTATCTCGACTCTCTCAAACTTCTGCAACCGCGTCATTTCTGCACTCGCCTGGAATGAATCGTCGTAGAGTTGGTGGTTGCCTCCCGTAAACAACCTCGAATGGAGTTAGTTTGGCCGCCGTTTGAAATGAGGTGTTGTACCAGTATTCAGCCCATGCTAACCACCCTGCCCACTTCCGTGGCTGCTCTGACGAAAAACACCGTAAATAAGTCTCGAGGATTCGATTAAGGACCTCAGTTTGTCCATCCGATTCCGGGTGATATGCAGAACTAAATTTCAACCCGATTCCCTGTAATTTGAACAACTCCCGCCAGAAAGAGCCCATAAAAATTGGATCTCGATCACTGACAATCGATCGTGGCAGCCCATGCAATCTAACGATCTCTTTGACGAATTTGTCAGCTAAGCTTCTCGCCGTAATCGGCATCCCTAACGTCACAAAATGCCCATTCGACAATCTGTCAACCACCACCAGAATACTAGTATAGCCTTGTGATTTTGGCAACCCCGTAATAAAATCCATTGAAATATCTTCCCAAACCATTTCAGGAATTGGTAGTGGTTGTAACAAGCCGGCTGGCTGCTGATTCATACTTAGATTTTTGACAAATCAAGCAGTTCTTCACATATTCCTTGATGCTACGATACATTCCCCGCCAATAAACGCTCGAGGCAATTCGTCGATAAGTACGCAATCTCCTGCATGTCCCCCAGCTGGCGTATCATGAAATTCATACATTAACTTTGGAATCCAAGCCGACGGGTGGGCAAAACCAAACGTCCCTTGTGAAAAAGTTTCCCTTCTATGACAGCATACCCTTGTCGACTGTTGGAATCCTTTGTCAGCTCTATGACGATTTCTTGAATGTGTGGATCCTGCTATTGTTCTTTTATTACGTCTGTCATCGAGGTCCATAATGGCCCGGTAATGGCCATCAGCTCGCCATCGTTTTCTGTTCGTCGTGAGAGCGAATCCGCGGCTGAGTTGGTGCGCCCGGTTTTATACTCGATGTCGAAAGTATATCCCATTAGTTTTGCTACCCATACTTGCTGCGATGGGGTAACGATCCTTTGATTTAACAAGTATTTTAGGCTATGGTGATCGGTTCGAACCTTGAAGTGACGCCCGATCAAGTAAGCTCTCCAATGTTGTATGGCTAAGGCCAATCCCATCAATTTTCTCTCGTAAATTGACCTCGTGCACGTATTTTCTGACAATGCTTTCCTGAAATAGGCGATGGGCCGTCCTTCCTGCATCAATACTGCGCCAATTCCTGTCCCAGATGCATCACACTCAATGACGAATAGTTTAGTAAAGTCGGGCATAGCTAGAACAGGGGCCGACGTTAACGCCTTCTTCAATGTTTGAAAAGCGCTTTCCGCTGTTGATGTCCACTCAAAACAGCCCACGACGTCCTTTTTTAGCAACTGAGTTAATGGTCGAGCGATCATCCCATAGTTTCGAACGAATCGCCTGTAATACCCTGTTAGTCCTAGAAATCCCCGTACTTCTTTCACGGATTTAGGTTGCGGCCAGGTGATAACTGCTGCGATTTTTGTTGGATCCATTGCTACTCCTTTTCGAGAAATTATATGACCCAAATACTCCACTTGTTCGCATGCAAAAGCACATTTTTTCGGTTGGCCTTAAGATGATTATCCCGTAGGACCTCCAAAACCGCCGTCAAATGTCGCAAGTGGTCCTCCCATGATTTGCTATATACGAGAATATCATCAAAGAAAACCAGGACGTACTTTCGTAAGAAGGGGCGGAACAGATCGTTCATGGTTGACTGAAATGTGGCTGGGGCATTTGTTAACCCGAACGGCATTACCAGGAACTCATAGTGGCCATTATGAGTGCGAAAGGTTGTTTTAGATACATCTGATGGCACCACTCGGATTTGGTGGTAGCCTGAACGTAAGTCAAGTTTCGAGAACACCGTTGATCCTGCTAGCTCGTCGAGCATCTCCTGTATCACCGGTATCGGATATTTGTCAGGGACAGTGATTTTGTTTAATTCCCGATAATCGACACAAAATCGCCAACTGCCATCCTTTTTCTTTACTAACAATACTGGGCTAGAAAACGGACTTGAGCTTGGTCGTATTATTCCAGCTAAGAGCATGTCTTTGACTAGCCTCTCGATTTCGTCTTTGTGGCAATGCCCGTATCGGTAAGGTCGAACTGACATTGGTCCTGCCTCTTTTAATTCAATTCGATGATCGCTTGGTCGACTTGGAGGCAATCTTGTTGGCTCTCCAAACACGTTGGAATGACCTTCCAATAATGCTTCCAATTCTTCTATTTTCTTGTGATCGGTAGTGGTCGACCTCGTTGTTGTCAGACAATGTTGTTCCTCTATCATGACTGCCCAGAACTCAGTTTCTTGCATGAAAACTAGAGAGTGAATCCCTACTTTAGCCCGACATAGCGTGGATCACCGATTATTTGAACTGACTTTCCTGAGTCTTCGAATAACATCGTCATCTTGCCCCAGTTCACTCGAACGTCTCCCAATGATGCCGAGAATTACGTCGACGCCTCCCAATGGAAAAACATAGAAATCTGCCTTTACTTCGAAATTATTCAATTGGATGATCAAGTTGTGGCATGCCCCCATCGATTCGGTTCTTCGCCCATCACCGAGTTGAACCCCCAGTAAGGTTGGTCAGTAGGTTTAGTTCGCGACCACCTTCTGCGACACAAAATTGTGACTTGCACCGCTATCCATTAGAATTGTAACTTCTTTATGGGCGATTGTGCCCCGAAGTCGCGTGGTGTGGGGTCCGGTAGTCCGGTCATCGAACATAATGATAAGGCAGCATCGATGTTTGTTGGTTTTTCAGCGTTTGTCATCTTTTCGTCCACGCCTGTTTCCAAATACATTTCTTCTAACTCCGCATCTGGTGCATCGCCTTCCTCCACTAGCATAACTCGAAGCTGTTTCATTGGGCAATCGTGTAGTGGATGATAGGGTTGTCGACACCGGAAACACAATCCGCGCTGTCTCAAATCTTCATATTCTTTTTGGGGTAGTCGACGAAAAGGAGTTCGGGCTGTTGACTGTGCAGATAAGGCTGATTTGTTTGATGACACCCTTTGAGAGTTGGACAGATTCGGGGCCGCTGGAGGACGGACCACTGTCGAAGCACGATACGCCGATGATGTACCGCGGATGTTGGAATAAATTGTTCGATTTTCCCCTGTTCCTCCCTGTTGTCGCTGATACTTCCTTTCGATATTTTGCGCCATCTGCATCGCTACTTCCAAGTTGTCAGGATTCAAGATTCGAAGGTCGCCTCGAACTTCCTCCTTCAAGCCGTTCATGAAATATCCCAAATTATGCTCTTCAATCAGATTCGGCACTTGGTTGGACAGTTGAATAAATAGATCAATATAGTTGATGATAGAGTCGGTTTGCTTAATTGCCGCCAACGCTCGTACGGACTTCCATCATATCTTTCATCAAAGCGAACCATAAGAGCGTGGATAAATTGTTGCCATGTGAATCCCGATTTGCAACGTTGAAGCCATCGAAAACAATTAAGAGCCACTCCCTCCATTGCCACAAGTACTAATGGGAACCGTTGATCTTCTGATATGGCGTGAACGTCGAACAACTGTTCTACTCGAGCGATCCATCCGTGAGGGTCACTCCCGTCGAACGTAGGTAGGGCTAGGTTGGCTGTTGAAACGTTCTTAACACGAAGCGGTGTGTTGGAGGTGTCACTTGTTTCTCCAATATTCGGACCGGTCGAAACTCCCGACAGAATTCGTAAAATTTCCGCCACCTGATTTTTAACATCATTGATTTCCGCCACCTGATCCTTAACATCATCAATACTTTTCTTCAGCTGAATTTGTTCCTCTGCCATCACACTCATAGTTTCTTCGAGCGCTTGCAGTTTAGTGTTGGTCGATGAATCTCGTGTTTCCACCATGATTTTTTTTTTATTTTTTTGGGCGATGAACAGTACCGCGGCTTGGCGGGGGTTCGGCGGCAGGTCGGATCAAATTGGTAGAAGGTAAATCGGACAAAAGGAAAAGGACCTCGACAAGGCTGGTTCCTTATCGAAGATCGCAGCAAGGCTGGTTCCTTGTCGGGATCAGACTTTCTTAACTGCTAAACTTTTATTGATAAGAATTGATAATGAACAAAGAGGTATGTCTCCCCTTTTATAAGCACTAACCCTAGCTAAAATATCTCATATCCTAACTGACTAATTTAAATATCATATAATATCTAATTATAGAATATCTTTACTAATAACTAGATACTCCTAATAATTAGGTCTCCATCCCCCCTTTTGTGCGCCGCACATATACTCTAATAGGTTGACTCTTTCCTTCCTCTAACATCTCCCCTTGGTCATCCCGCTTCATATCACATACGAGGTAACAAATCACGAAAAGGCGGCTCTTCTGACATGTCGGTGCCTTTCAGAAGATGTTTGATGTCATATGTAATTTTAGGTACTACAACCAAGCCGAAAAGGTACACTTAAAACAACAAAATAGATACACCTACAAAGTCAATAAAGGTACGATATCCCTTAAATGTATGATACGATACTACGGTTAGTACTTTTCGAGATGTAATTTTTTTCATCCGGAACCACCCTAAAACACTATTTATATGTATATGTACCTTCTATATCAAATTATGTGTATTAGGCCTTACCTGCATGAATTAAACATTCAAATACCTAATTAGAATATAAGGATAGAAGCAAGAATATCTTACAAAAATCTGGTGAGTCCTAAATCTGCAAAAAAAAAAAAAAAAATTTAGTTATTTTATTATTGTTAGGTATGGTCGAATTCGCGATTTGCTTAGGATCTATTTATTTTCGATTATAACAAATGGTACGGTATAGTTATAGATTAGGGTACTATATATATATATATATATATATATAGATATATATATATATATATTGGAACGATATACTTGCAATTATGGTATTATATATGTGACAAATAATGTACGTTAATATAAAAGATAAGGTACGTTATATATTCCGGATATGGTACGTTATGTATATACATAATGGCACGGTATACAAGCAGATTATGATACTATATATGTATAAATAAAGGTACATTAATATAAAAGATAAGGTACTTCGTATATGCTGATTATGGGACGTTATATATATACATAATGGTACGATATACTTGCAGATTATGCTACTATATATATATATATATATATATACATACATAAAGGTACGTTAATTTAAAAAGGGTACTTCATAAAATACGGTCAAAGTCTCATAGAATAGAACAACAAATAACAAAAGACAAAGTCTCCCAGTCTCACAACCATGTAAAACAACTTAATCAAATAGATCTAACATGTAACTGTGCTCGTCAGGTAAAGTGCGGGCAACTATTGAAGCACGATACACATCCATGTGGACTTCTTTGCTATATTTGTTGAACTCTGGTATTTGAGTGTGTGGGCTCAAATGAAATAAATAAAAGATAATGTGAGTGAAAATAAAAAGCTGGGTAATGTAAGAAAGTGAGTGTATATATCCTTCCTTCCTTACACTAAATGGCTAATTTGTTGGAATGATATGAAAAAGACGTTGGATTGAAATCAAACCCATTCATGTTAGTCGATTGTAATAACAAATTTTGTTACTGCCCTTGGTTAATATTATCATAAACGGTCTGGACTGCTTTTGACCTAGCGTGTCACATATTCCGACTATAATATAATTAAAACCTCAGCGGAATTATAATTTTCGTCCTCATATCTACTCGTGCAATTTCGTCCCTATATTACTTGATGTTACAATTTTCGTCCTCATATTTTACTGCCCTTCTTTGTCCTTTCATAATTTGATGTAACAATATTTGTCCTCATATTTACTGTCCATGCAATTTTCGTCCCTATATTATTTGAGGTTATAGTTCTTGTCCTTTTATGTTTTATTATCAACACAATTTTTTATTACAATAGAAAAATGTTAGCTTTTAATGGAAATTAGGATAGCCCCAATTAACATTTCCACTTCTTGTACCTTTTTACATCTACGTTTGCTAATAGAAATGTTAGTTTTTAAAGGAAATTAGGAGTAAGGCAAAACTTGTTGCTAATAAAACATATAAGGACGAAAATTGCACGGCATCAAATAATGTATGGGCGAAAATTGCAAGGGTAGTAAATTATGAGGACGAAAATTGTAACCTCAAATAATAAGGGACTGAATTTGCACGAGCAGGACGAAAGTTGTAATTGGCCCTAAACATCTATAAAGAATTCAAATGTTATAATACATGGCTCATTTCCATCAGCACAATTATTATCATTACAAAAAAAAAGAAGCAGCTAAAAATCAAGATAAAATCTTCAATGTCTTATTTCAACAATCATGCTCACATACACACAACCTATCATTTGGCACATTGAAGCAATATCCATTTGGATTAAATCCTTCCCATTCTATGTCACAAAAATACTCGCAATCGGATACGCTCTTGCATCGTCCGTAGCCCGTACTGCAACGACCTTCACGTAAACTTCGACCCAAACCCGTATCCGTAATACGATCCGCGGGTCGAGCCTCGGTCGGTTTCTCCATGTCCATACCTGCATATTCATTTAATAAAATCTTGGGTTATATATCTTTGACGACGAAATAAATAGAAGTTAGTGAAGCTAATGAATAGTATATTGATGGAGAAAAAGGGGAAATAATATATTGCCTTGAGCAGCTACAAAGAGAGCAAGGATGAAGAACAAGGACGACTTAGTCATCGACTTGACTTTTTTTGTCTTTTGAACTTAGTTTTTAATATTTGTTGCAGTGTGATTGATTTTTATATATAGATGTGAAAATGCCTCATGATTTTCTATATTTGAAAAAGGGAAAAAAAAAATGTACTTTGTGCTAAAGGGAGATCATATGGTAGTAATTGCATTTGTAACCATTTATTGCAAGGGTGGTCGACCAACAATTATTACATAGTTTTCCGGGATATTTTGTTAAGGTTGACAATTTGTGATGGAAGTAAACAATTAATAAATATGAATTAATTTCTATTATATTAATGGGAGTTGTACGTTATATATACAATACTTAAATTTAAATCCGGCTATACGGTTCGAAGCTTCGATTAGGGTTTTCCACCGAATATCAGGCGCGTGGTATCAGTTTCAATTAGATTCATCTATGTTTCCATATACCCGATAATATAGTTAATCTTTTATATATAATATGAATCATTTGCATCACAATTATTTATTAGTATATTAAGAAAAGTGTAAAAAAATAAAGATTAAATCTTTAATTTCTGCGTTACACAATCATGCTCGCATACACACAACCTATCATTTGGCACATTAAAACAATAACCAATTGGATTAAATCCTTCCCATTCTACATCGATATTGGCCAATCTGCTTATTTTTCTGCACTGCCCTAAGGTCCAATTGCAACTTCGCAGCTAGGATTCAACCCGAACCCGTACCGATCCACGGGTCGGGCTCGCTCATTCCTCCATGTTCATAAATGCATTAATTATTCATTAAACCGCAAATAAAAATTCCTGAGTTGTATTACATAAATAGTAAACTGAAGGAGAAAAAGGTGCAATCTTGCCTATAGCAGCAAAGAGAGCGAGGAATAAGAACAAGGACTTGGAAGCCATCGACTTGGACTTACATGTTTTTATTTGAACTTATGTTTTATGGTGTGATGGTTTCATGCTAGATAAGAAATTGCCTGATGGTTGTAACTATATTTAAAAGGGGGAAGGAGAAGTTATTACAAAGGTCGATCATGCATTACAGTTTGCAATAAAGAAATTAATTTCAACATGTAATTATGGCTTCTTGTAGCACTTCTGAACCGATTCCATATGGGTTCGAAGAGTTCAAAACCCGATCCACATACCCGACCATCTAAACCCGAAACACTATGCTTCAAAATATGCAAACATAAGGTGACAGCACATTCTTTGACTAGAATAATAATTAATAATACCTATAAGATCTACGCTTCACATAAAATACTTGGAAAATCTCTGCAGAGTATTAACAGCGCTAACGTTGTTTGTGGTCGTAGTCGATAAACAGCCGCATTTATTACTACTCATAATACCTAACTTGTCCAAACCAAAGCTATGGCACGAAGAGCAAACTGATGCCGCTGCTGGTAACGACGACTTCTCCAACAGCACCCCCTTCTGATTCTTGCCGGCAATCTGATGCGAAGGCATGCTCAAGGAGAGTTCCAGGTTGACCTGCGCCGACGACGGCGACGGCGACGACGACGGTGACGGCGAAGCTTCTTCGGACGGAACCCTTTTAAGGTTGTTGTTCTTCATCATCGTCGTTTGTTCTGGCGAAAACCTCTGAGGCAGCTTCGAATTAAGAGGTTTATGCGTCTTGGGATCGATTCCACGGCCGATGAGTTTCCTCCTTATGTGTGTGTTCCAATGGTTCTTTATCTCGTTGTCAGTCCTTCCCCGCAGGCGTGCAGCGATGATTGACCATCTGAGGCATTAAATCAAACACTTAGCAGACATTTCTTAATCACAACATCCATCCATCATATAAGGTTGCGATAAGATATCATACTTGTTTCCTATCAAGCTATGGAGGTAGATGATGGGCTCGTCTTCTTCTTCGGTGAAGTTTCCCCTCTTTAGATCTGGCCTGAGGTAGTTCATCCATCTTAACCTGCAACTCTTGCCACACCTTGACAAACCTGTGCGCAGATTTTTCATTACATCATCGTCGTCACCCATGAAGAAATCAACTTCTTTTTTTTCAAGAAAAAGAGAACCCATATAGAAAGGAAGGAGATTTTTGAATGAATTTATCACCTGCAGATTTAGGAACAGTTCTCCAATTACCAATACCATGTTTCTTGATATGATTGCTTAGGAGCTCGTCTTCTTCCTTCGTCCATGCGCCTCTGCTCATGTGCTCTTTATCACAGCAAGGTGATCGAACCATTTCTTTTAGCTTCTTTGATTATTTAATTTCGATGTATATAATTAGATTATGGGAATATTTATCTGAAGAAAAAGAAGGGTTTTTTGTTGAGGATGAGAAGAGAGGTCCCATGGCGGAATTTAAATGTGGGGTTGTTTGCGGTGGAAGGTAAACCGACCTAATTCTGTATTGTTTAAATAATAAATTGTCGAAAAAGTTATTTAATATTATTTTTATTACAATCCTTGAATTAAATAGGAGTCGATAGGCATTAATAAGAGACGCATGAAGAGTAGATAGAATACAACTAAACTAACGCAAAGAGGCCATGCCATCTTGACATCATATAACATATTTTCTTGTTTATTATATGTAAAGAAATATATATTGTTGGCGTACGGATAGATGATGGTGAAGTGGGCTGTTGACCAAGTTGGTGAAGAAAACATACAAAAGTAGTTGGGAATTTGGTAACATTTAAAGTTTGGTTGCGTAGATTTGTTTGGTAGCTCAACTTTCTTCATGTAATAATAATGTTTGTGTTTGTTCGGATCAGTTACTTACTATTGTCTCTGTCCGAACTCATTTATTTATGCCCATTCACTTTGAAAGCTTCTTTGTCTCATTCAATTTTTGGTTTTCTTTCTTTCTTCTTCCTTTCGTATCATCACTTTTTGTTACTATATTGTTATTTAAATCAAGTAATGATGCTGGTGAGAATGGGATTCATGAACTTTATATATATATATATATAAATATACATGCCATTAATACCAACTTAATTGATTTAAAGAAAAAAAAAAGGTACCCTTTTTCTTTTGGAGCCTCATGACAATTAGACAAGTACAATCTCATAGTCCTAGCTAGGTTTGTATTAAATTGTATTAGTGGTCGCAAATTCAGCAACTTGTCAACAAAAATAGGTAATGAGATGGCATGGAAGAAGCCGATTTTTCCATATATTCTGCATACTTCCAAGTCTAACAGCATGCATGCCACCAAATCACTCGTTTGAATTAATACACCAATGTAATAAATTAACTAATTAATTAGTGTGCATCCATCTCTTCTTCCTTGATTTCCTCGACAGTCAAAAAGTCTTTCGGCATATCGATGTTATGTTTTTTCTCTCTTTGTACTACTAACTACTAAAACTAGAGTAAAAAGGGATGCATTTCGAAGATTTTATTCTTATTATTATTGGGCTCACAAGTAGGCCCATTATAGAGACGAGTTATGGGCTATTTTATTTAATTGACTTAAAAAATTCTGTCCAACATAATCTATTACTTCTATTACTACTATAAAAGGGTGAAGCCACCTTTTCATAGCCAGTTTCCTTCCAGTTCCAAGTCACCAGTGACACTATTGTACTTATACGTAAGGATAACGATGTAATTAATCAACGCAACGACACTGGACAATTCCATCGTTCTAATTGGCACCATGATTCCCGATGATTGAAGAACATACCACAAATAGAAATTGAAGATGGACGACCTTTTGAGTATCGAACTGGGAAAGTCCTTAACAACCTCGAGTCCTTAACAACCTCGAGCACACGATGTGAGCACACGATGAGATCAAACAATGGGAGAGTCCCTGAAAGAAAAAAGCATTTTGTTTCGTGGTCACAAAAGGTGAGTTTCTGAAAGAATATTTTTGTTTCTAAAATTGGTTCGGTGCGGATTGTTTAATTTTCAGTAAATTCGATTCTTCACTGGCATTTTTAATTAAATAAACAAAAAAAGAATAAGCATTAACAAAATAAACAAGAAATGGAAAGTATTAACAAAATACAAAACTTCGTCATCTGGGAATACGAGTTATCCCAGAAAACGAGTTGATTTGGCCCGCTGACCAGCTGACGTTGACATGGCAAGGTATCTCGTCATCTGGAAAGACGAATTACTAACTCGTATTCCCAGATGACGAGTTATTGTTGACCACGCTGACCGTCTGACATGGCAACGCAACTCGTATTATGAGAATACGAGATAGTAATTCGTCTTCCCAGATGACGAGTTAAGTTAAAGGCCGACAAACCATGCATGATCATGCATCGTGCCACGCAGAGTGTCGGCAATAATTCTAGTAACTCGTCATCCGAGAAGACGAGTTACTCCCATTTGCAGCAACTCATATCATCAGTTGACGAATTAATCGTCTATATATATCTCCCGATCGATCATTTCTAACATAACATAAATAATGGTGTCAAATCGCGTACAAGTCATAGTATATTTCGGAGGCGAAATAATCCAATCCTCCGATTCCACCATCAAATATATCATCCGCCCTATTGGGTATAGGCGAATTCGTCGCAACACCAATTTTTCCGAGTTTATATCATTATTATTTGAAATTACGGGTGCTGATAGCGGTCGTTGTTTGTTGACTGTCTCTGCGAAAAATGAATACTTTCAATATTCCCGTTGTCAGCTACTCCAAATCTCCAACGACAACGACTTACAATTTTTTATACATCTCGATTCGGAGAATGACTGTCTTGAAGTTTTTGTTGAGGCGGTTGCAAATTCAAACTTTGATTTGAACGAAGAGCCTCATCGCAGCAATTTCGAGGAGCGGTGCGAGTTTCCTGCGTTTGAAGTTGGTTCTTCCAGTTATACATGTCCGAATTTTCCCGACATTGTCTCAGTTACGGCAGGGTTCGACAATGTTCTTTGGAGATGCCGACGCTTGGAGCTCCATTCAATATGACAGAATCTGTGTCAGAACCCGTGCCAGACTTCGAGCCTGAACCCGGAGAAGATGTTGATGTAAGTGATTCGGAAGCAGGCGATGAGGATCCACTGACCGAGTTACCCAATCCCAACGACGACGACGAGAACGATGACGAGGATGCCCCAGATGATACAACTCCGTTGGACTCTGCTGCTCCAATGCTGTTTCAGTCCGTACCATTTTTTCCAAACGTACCAAATGCCACCTCCTGGTGGTGACGACTACGGTGGTCTTGGGGGAGTTTTATGACAGAGATAACCCTACGTTTTGTCGAGGTATGATTTTTCAATCTAAGAAACATTTACAACGTGCCGTCGACGATTTTTCAATCAGGGTAGCTAGACGCGAATACAACGTCAACGAGAGCAGCAGTACACGTTGGAGTGTTCAATGTGATCACACGACTGATTGCCCTTGGAGACTGAGGGCATCCTTTAAGCCAAAAAAATATTACTGGTCTATTATAAAATTTGAAGGACCACACACTTGCTATATGAATGAGCTGGCGAGCACACACCGTAATATCTCGATAAATTTTATTGCTGATTTGTTGGTTGGAACCGTGAAAGTCGATCTGCAATTCCTATCCAAGAATGTCCAAGAACTCGTGAAGGATAGATATGGCTACGATATCTCATTACCAAACTCCCAACATTTATGAAGGCGTTGCAGCATTACAATCAAGGGACAATCGTGAGGTGGCTGAATCTGCAGACAGAGAGACCTGGACACTTCGTGCTCGGGTATGTCTTTTGGGCTTTTAAACCGAGCATCGATGGTTTCAAACATTGTCTAAAGGTTGTTTGTGTCGATGGTACGCATTTATACACCAAATTTAGACACAAACTACTGATTGCTAGGTCGTTGGACGCCAACCAAAACGTCTTTCCTTTGGCGTTTGCTATTGTCACGGAAGAAAGTACACATTCATAGACTTGGTTCCTTACTAATTTGAACACATTTGTTCTAGAGAATCAATCGGTTTGCCTTATTTCGGATCGCCACAAAGGTAGTTAATCTTATTAATGCAATTTACTTGGTAAAATCAAAGAATGTGTTCCATCTGTCAAATATTTACACAACACTTATAAATGTAAGAAAGAACGCTAAATTCGCAACTTTCGCAAGAACGCCCATACCTCGCCGCATGTGGCAGGCCCGGTAAGACTATCCCGTCGACTACTCGGGGCTCCATCGTGATACGATAATCGCCCCGTACTGGCTGAAATGACAAAATCCTCACATATGCCCATGCCTAAAACAAAATCCTTGTCATAAATAGATGTTTAAAATAACTATAATTTTTATCAGCAGGCTACATAATTACCTGCAACAGCCGTAGGGTCCGCCTATATTTAGCTTTTTCGGCTAGGTTGCCGAACAAAGCTCTCTGTATAGGAATGCCAGCACCGCACTACCCCAACTAAATGTGATCACCTTCTCAATATCCTCCAACAGCTGGAGGTAAGTCAATGATACGGTGCTGGCGCTACAATCGGGGAACATCACCGCACCGAAGAGCAGCATCGCATAACCCCGTGCTGAACATTCAACCTCTTTCTCATCACTATCATCCGTTATCGGATTTTCCAACAACCAATTCGCTAACGACTTCATCAATAGCGATGACCCCCTAATTCTATCAGCAGACGGTCTAAAACCTAGCAACTGCTCGTATTCGTCCATCCACTGTGTGACCGTCTTCGAAACGATCACACCGGAGACACAACTACCATCCACAGGCAAACCCCACAAAATGCCTACGTCCTGTAAAGTGACGGTCGCCTCCCCAACAAAAAAATGAAACGGATGGGTCTCTTGCTTCCAACGCTCTACCAATGCTGTAATCAAATGAGGGTCAACCCTCCGAGACATACAGCTGTAAACGCTGTATAGATCCATATCGTTCAACTTTCCTAATAAGCGACCGTGTAAGATACTCGGTGCTTCTCTAGTATCTCACACTATATTTTCTAACGACCTACATCTAATAGTACTATCTATCGCACTCTCATTTAATAATAAGTTCCCACTACGGTGATTTGACTGCATCGTCAAAACCGAACTATTAATAGGTCCGTAACAAGCATCCAAATCCATTCTACATTCAAGAAAACGAAATCAAACAAATCAACAAAAAAATTAGCATTCGATAATGAATCTATTCATGCAAAAAATCGTTAATTCGTATCAGCACGCGTCGCTCACCTGACGTAAATCGGTGTAGTACGTCGTCGGGCGGCGGCTGTCGCAGCGGAGCGTCGGGTCACGGCTGGGCCTGCGGCTCACGGAGGGCCTGCGGGGCGCCGGCTCACGGCGGGACAACGGCGGAGGCGGCGGCAGAGGCGGACCGTCAAATCGGGCCAAGGTACGTCGTCGGGCGGCAGACGGGTCGCAGCGGGGCGTCGGGTCACGGCTGGGCGGCGGTGAAGCGGCTCACGGAGGGCCTGCGGGGCACCGGCTCACGGCGGGACGACAGCGGAGGCGGCGGCGGAGGCGGACCGTCAAATCGGGGCAAGGTACGTCGTCGGGCGGCAGACGGGTCGCAGCGGGGCGTCGGGTCACGGCTGGGCGGCGGTGCAGCGGCTCATGGAGGGCCTGCGGGGCGTCGGCTCACGGCGGGAAGACGGCGGAGGCGGGGCCGCGAATCGGGGCAAGGGGGAGGATCTCGCGCGGGCAAGCTAGGCGGGGCGGCGTCATCTTCTTCGTGGGTTGGGCGGCCGCTTCAATGCAAGGGCGGAGGTTTTCGTCTTCGTGGTCGTCGCTTCTCGTCTTCGTCGTCGAGCTTCTGACGTTCGTGAGCGGCGAGCGGCGATCTGTAGGGTTTTGTAGAATACAGATCTAACTCGTCATCTCAGATGACGAGTTACTTAACTCGTTTTCTGAGAAGATGAGTTACTCCACGTCATTATTTCCGCCAGATAGGATAAGTAACTCGTTATCCTAGGTGACGAGTTAGTAATTCGTACTCTCAGTGTACGAAAGTTTCTATTTTATTAATGCTTTTCAATACTTGTTTATTTTGTTAATGCTTAATTTTTTTTGTTTATTTAATTAAAAATACCTTCTTCACCTCTTTTTTGTGTAATGCTATGACAAACTAAGTATAGTTTAGATAGATAAATCTGTGGGTAAAAACCATTTTTGATCCCCGATGTTTACCCTATGGGCGCTTTTGGTCCCCGATGTTTCGACTTGCCACATTTAGTCCCCGATGTTTCTTGATTTGAACCAATTTGGTCCCTCCGTCAATTTAGACGGAATTGCAAAATTAGCGACGGAATTTGCGACGGAATTTCCGTCGCTAAAGGAAAAAATTAAAAAAAAATGTTAATTAAACATAAAAATGAGAAAAATTCAAAAAAAAGAAAAAAAATTCTAAAATAGGTAAAAAATTGAAAAAAAGAGAATACTACTAATAAATTAATTAAAAATATAAATAATAATAAAAAATAATAATAAGGATAATTTTTGTTCCTTTTTATTTAATTTTTAAACGATAAATATATTTTTACTTTTACTTTTGAAAATCTTAAATTTATATTTATCATTTTTAAGTTTATTATTTTATTTTTATTATTATTTATTTTTATTATTATTTATATTTTATTTATTTATTAGTAATATTCTCTTTTTTTTGAATTTTTTACCTATTTTTTGAATTTTTTTCTTTTTTGGATTTTTTTCTCATTTTTATGTTTAATTATCATTTTTTAGTTTATTATTTTATTTTTTATTATTATTTTATTATTATTTATATTTTTATTTAATTTATTAATAATATTCTCTTTTTTTCAAATTTTTTTTACCTATATTTTGAATTTTTTTCTTTTTTATTGAATTTTTTCTCATTTTTATGTTTAATTATCATTTTTTTTTTAATTTTTTCTTTTAGCGACGGAAATTCCGTCGCAAATTCCGTCGCTAATTTTGCAATTCCGTCTAAATTGACGGAGGGACCAAATTGGTTCAAATCAAGAAACATCGGGGACTAAATGTGGCAAGTCGAAACATCGGGGACCAAAAGTGCCCATAGGGTAAACATCGGGGACCAAAAATGGTTTTGTCCCTAAATCTGTCCTTGTGATATAGTTGGACTGTTATTGCATCGTAAATTCAAGAAGTCCACAAAGCATAGTCAATGTCGAGGAAGATGTTATACTACTTTGATTTTGATCTAGTGCGGGCAGGTTTTCCGACTTTGATTTCGATTTCATTTCTGTTGTCTGATATATCATTTTAGGCCTCTTTATGGTGCTTACTGCATTTGCTTGTTTTCGTGCTCTAAGCAAACCTTTTGCTGGCACAAAAGGTATTTTGGAAATCTGTGGATTGAAATAACGAAGTTGTCACGGGCAGGTAATAACCGAATTGAGTGTTTTTTTAAGAATAATGAAGCAATTCATAACTTTCTTATTCTGTAGAACTGATAATCCGCGATGACAGACCCCAAAGAAGTGAGCGAGAAATCAATTGCTAAAGAAGACATCGATAACTCTGCTTCTTACATCAATTTATACACTGAGAGTTGTATCTTGATATGGCTTCGAACATTCAGTGTTATTTCATTAGGCTGAAACAAGAATAGAGGGAGGCAGAAGAGCTTGCAGATAAATCTCGTGATCATAAATTAAAAGCTTGAATCCACCGAGAAAAAGACTCAGCGGATAGACAACGCCCTGTGATTTGCCCACAAGACCCTCGAGGTTCTGCTCCTACTCGTGAAACTTTCGTGCAATGATTATGAGAAGCAAAGAAAGCTCGTGAGGATGTCTAATTGATGCAAGTGTGTTGGGTTCATCGGCGATCAAGAATTCAATTTTATTGGCGAATTTCTGCCGCTGGTTCGCCTCACCTGAATTTTGAGGCAAACCCTTATACAACTCTCAAGATTCATTGATTCGTACCCGCCCGTTTGGGATCCTCGGACTTGTGGAGACTGTGCCACCGATGGTTAATGCTTATGTGAATTATTGCACTGTTCAAATTATTAACGGGGAAAATGATGATACCCGACATTTTACGTATCCATTTTTGCTATTTGATACGGGTTTAGAGTACTGGCGTATGATTCATTTGTACGCTTCGTTCCCGACTTGCAATTTCCTCTTTGCCCCACAACGTGCGGCTACACTATGCTAGTAACATGTTAAAAGCTCACTCATCTCATCATCTTTGTTCGGGCATCGGGTCTATGTACTACTTTTTTGTGCTACTTTTCAAAAACATCAAACATTGTTCTGATTAGTGTTGAAATACCCGTAAATGACGTAATATCATAAATACTATTATATCAAATCCTAAAACACAAAAAAAAAATATAATGTTCATTTTTCTATCATACTTTTCAATATATCATATATTTTTATCTATCATAATTATAGATTTTATATAATTTTTTTTTGTGTTTTAGCATTTCATATAATACTATTTATAAGATAATATCATTTAAATCGGTATAATGTTTAGCTATGTTTTTAAAAAGTAGCACAAAAAAGTAAGACATACTGAACTGATCCCCTTTGTTCGACATCAACCGACTAGTGCTCAAATGCAAAAGAATGGAAAACAAAACGAAAAAAAAAAAGCAAGAGTTTTTCTGATAATAACACAAATTTTATTCAGCGAACAACTCATGCTACAATTGCAACGAGCAACATGAGAAGAAGGGAGAACAAGCGTAGCGAAAAGACGAGGAACGAAGAAAAACACAAATTAATCTGATATGGAACATTAACATAACTAACTAAACTTAACTAACAGAGCCTCGTACAGAAGCAACGGTGTCTGAAGCCACGGCACCACCCGCCGGAAAATCCTTCGTTTCTGCAGACCAAAGCGCAGTTGTGGTTCGAATGGCAAAGCCCATGGAATCCATGGCTCTGAGACTCGCACACTCTTGCTTCAACCATCACCACATTATTATAAGGGTTCAAAGCCACCTCTGTGTGTGTCGTTAATTATTTATTAGTCGTTGATTTTATATATAGATAGTTACTGTAATGATAATCATAATAATAACAACTATATAGGCACGGACACAACACTTACGTGAAGCCAGGACAATGAGAAGCAGAAAGAAGATCTTAGATATTGCCTTCGTCTCCATTAAATGATATCTTGTATTTCTTGTCTCCAAAGAACTCTTTATATTTCCAGAGAGAGAGAGAGAGAGAGAGTTACGTCGTATATATTAATACTTAATAAACCAGCAGCTGCTATATATAGGCACATCATGCATGTTAAGACTTTGTAATAATGGAGATATGAACAAATTATATCCCACCTCACGTGATCGACTGAGAAGAGATATGTTTATATATAAAATATAATCTCTCGTGCATTGTGCGATGTTGGAATAAGTCGATATTAACAGCGTAAATTCCCTTTCAGTACCTCTCAAGGTTTGAGATTCCTATTCAGTATCCCCATGAAAAAAACTTCATGTTCAGTACCCATCTGCAGAAAAGTTGTGCGTTTAATACCCCAAACAGCGAACGGACGAAAATACCCTTTTCTGAAATTAAATTGGACATTATACCAACTGTTTTGATTATTATACCAAATGGTGTTCTAATTATACCAATTGTTATCATTATTATACCATCTGATAAAGCATACAATTCTGTTGATATAATTATGACAACAGTCGGTATAATTTCTGCAACTTCTGGTATAATAGTAAAATCAGTTGGTATAACGCCAATTTCACTGCATAAAATTCGAATAGCGTCATTTACTGGTATAATAACGAAAACATAGTATAATTTCTGGTATAATTTCAAAATTAGTTGGTATAACGTCTAATTTCACTATATAAAATTAAAACAAATGGTATAATAACGAGGACAGATGGTATAATTTCTACAATTTTGGTATAATTTCAAAATCAGTTGGTATACGTACGTCCAATTTTACGGTATAAAATTAATAGCTGGTATAATAACACAAACAGATGATATAATTTATACAATTTCTGGTATAATAAAAAAATCAGTTGGTATAACGTTCAACTTCACTGTATAAAACTAAAATAACTGGTATAATAACGAGAACACATTTTCCACAATTTCTGGTATAATTTCAAAATCAGTTGGTATAACGTCCAATTTCACTATATGAAATTAAAATAACTGGTATGATAACGAAAATAAATGGTATAATTTCGACAATTTCTGGTATAATAGCAAAATCAGTTGGTATAACGTCCAATTTCACTGAATAAAATTAAAATTAACTGGTATGGTAACGAAAACAGATGGTATAATTTCGACAGTTTCTGGTATAATAACAAAATCAGTTGGTATAATGTGCAATTTTGAAGTGTGAGACAAGGGTATTTTCGACTTTTTCAACCATTTGGGTCCTGAACAGGAAGAAATTTCCAAATAGATACTTATAAGGAAGAAATAACTGGAGGGATATTTAATAGGAATCTCAAACTTTGAAAGGTAGTGAAACGGAATTAACCCATAATAATATCATAGAGTAATAATTGTCTGTGCTGTGTGTCCGCGTTATCCCCGTGACTAGTCTGTGCTTCGATTGGATAAAATGCATTTTCTTACAGTGGTCGGTCACATGTCTTTTGCTTGTTGGCATGTTTGTCTCAAGAATCATTGTATTCAATTCAGATCGATTTCTGTGCACTTTTGCTTTACTATAAGCTCGTCATTTCTTGATTCGTCTTCATCCTTGTTCGTTGATGGAATAAAGCCAAGCTCCATGATCCATCATGGTTTTGGGTTTTGATTTATTCCATTATTACATCGAAATAAAGGTCCAAATAAAATATGGTCAGTCTATTGAAGTTTAAAAAGTCCAACTGCAATTGATCGAACCTATGACCAATAATAACCTTTTCCCTTCACGTTGAATAAGTTCGAAAAAAAAAAAAAAAGCAACCCAAAAAATCTCTGCAAATCGACGACCACAGAAACTGAAAATCTAATAACCTTCGACGACAGTTCTTCCAATCATTAAGATCGTATAAAGATTATCTTCAGATAAGTATAACAGATCACATACTGTAGTAAACTGTACAATGATCGATTCGATTTTTTCACAAGCGAAGCGAAGACTCTCAGCAGTTCCCAAGCAATAAAGATGAAAAAAAAAAAGAGATTAGATTGCTAAGAAGTCCCCCCTTTTTGTCTTGTTTTTATTACCTGAACAAGGGAAGGGGCAATATACCCCACTGATGAAGAAAGCCTTCCCCAGTAGTTACTTCGAGCACGAGGAGAACGAGCACAGCCAACATGGCCGCTCGACCGTTCCACGTCTCAGCGCTTTTCGTCCAACCCCACTCCCAAACTACGATGGGCGGCGGTAGCTCTCTCCGCTGGGAGTCGTACGCTGCTAACAGCTCTTCTACGCTTCCAAGAGGAACGAGGGACTGCGAAACGAGGCGTAAAGATTAGTTAGTAAAGCATACTAAGCAAACCGATTTTTTTGAGGATGTGTTTGGGAATTACTGTAGAAGAAACAGATACGAATGTAGATAAACTTTGCAATTATTCAAGAGAGAGAGTACCTGGCGGGCTTCGAGATTGGAGACAGCCATGGCTCCGACGTACGGGAGGCTTTCGATCACGGCGTCAGCCAAGTCTCTGATGAAAGTGGGTTCGCAGCCGAGGGCGGGGACTCTTCCCCATTTCTCTATGCCAGACTCAAGTGCCAACTCCTTGTACTCGACGTCTATTTCTTCTAGAGTTTCAATGTGTTCGCTGACAAAACTGCATTGAAGAAGAAGAAGAAGTAAGTTGAAGATATATGATGCGTAGCGTACAGTAATGTTTGCGGGAACCCTCCAGAAATTAAGGAAGCACAAAAGTAAAGAGGAGAATAATGTCAGCGCAGAAGGAAGACTTGAGCTTCAGAAGTAGATTCATTACCATACCTAATTGGAACAGCTAGAAGACTTTTCACTCCTTTTCTCCCTAGCTCGATTATAGTCTCATCTGTGTAGGGTTTCAGCCATTCTACTGGCCCAACTCTACTCTGCGCCGAATGAGAGCGAGTGTTAATGATCGGCCTTGTAATGAAATATCCATGGAAATCAACTTTAGGACATACAGATAGAGAGTACCTGATAGGCTAATGTATATCCGTTGTTTATTTTTCTCTCTTCCAGTTCCTCCATTATCAGGTCTACACACTCCTCCATCTCAGCTTTGTATGGGTCGCCAGCTTCTTCTACGTATGCAAGTGGTACACCATGAGCACTGAAGAAAATCATCACCTGTTACAGGAACAATAAGAAAAACCCAGACACATTTGATTACATCTGCTTCCATTTGAACCAATTTCTTCCACATACAAGTCGTAATAACATCAACAAAATTTGCTTGAAGCTAAACTATGTAACCTCTTGGGGGTGTTTACCTCCTCAGGACTGTCAAACTTTCCCAACTCATTTTCGATCAAATTTGCCATGGCTTTTATATATCCTTCTCGTTGGTACCAAGAGGGTATTACAGTGTGCTGCATGTTAACGAGATATTCGTCCTCTCTGTATTTTAATGGACCAAGACGTGTATGTATCAGGCATCAAACTATATATATGACTTCATATGGATCATAATATTACCTGAATATACCCTCCAGGAGACGAAGGCTTGAACCGCTAGTTGAGATTGAGAATTGTGGGTACAGAGGAAGCACAACAAGCTTTGTAATTCCATCACGCTTAATCTTGAGGATGAAAGTTAAGAAGAAAGTTAACATAACAAGTACTTCAATTCAGTTGGCAATGCGGGTCTACTGCCCAAGGTTAGTAAAGAGACCTAAAATATAGTAACTCGTTTCGTTCTGCTTTAGGCTAGACACTTGGCAAGGTGTAATTTGACGGAAAGGAGAAGAGCTGCTAGAGTGGTACCTGCTCAATGGCTTCTTCAGTGAAGGGATGCCAATAGCGCATTCCAACGTACACATTTGCAGGAACATTCTTTTCCGACAAGGCCTTTCTCAAGTCCTCAGCCTAGTCAATCAAGAGGGAATATTGGAGGTAAGAAAGACACAGGACAGGTTGCATTTATTTCGTTTATTTTTTTCTAGCCCATTAACCACACCAAAGAGCAAGTTACGGAATTGAAAAAGAAATGAAAAAAACACTTCCATCGTAAATGATGGATCAAACAGTGAGGAATAGATAACCACTAGAAATAACAATATTGATAGAGATTGAACGAATTATACGCAAAAGGTTTCATCATGCCTGAGCATCGGTAATACGCCGGAGAGGAGAACCGCCACCTATTGAAGCATATCCCTCTTTGCTCTTCGGAGCTCTAACAACAGATATGAACTTTGCCAATGGCTTTTGAAGGAAACGAAACAGTCTCGGTAATCGAATAATATCCTATTTTCCCAAGTCGAAACAACAAAAAGGAAGAGGTCATGAACTATCAACTTGCAACACGAGCAAAGAGAAAGAAAGCGAAACGGAAAGATGCTCACCGGATCGGCGAAGAGATTGAATAAAAATGGTTGCACATCATCCAAGGTCTCAGGACCTCCTAAGTTCAGCAACAGTACTCCAATTTTCTCATTACTGACAAATGGAGGAGTCGAAACGTCTTCAGACCCTGACGTAATAACCGCTCCAAATTGTGAAGAGTGCCTGAGACTGAGTGATTTCTCAGCTGATATCGATGGATTCTTGGGCAATCCAAAGGAACATTTACCAAAACCCGACGTTTTCAGTTGATTCAAATTTGTGTAGGCCTCAACTTGAACATTCAAGCAAGTACACAACCCATGAGAGGATAGTTTGGTCCGAGGTGGTAATCTGCAGACGAAAAAGCATAAAGTGTGTGAAAATACCAACATACTTCTTAATAATCTTTTACTTTCCACTTTTTGGGAAGCTATGTAGCAAATCTGACCCAGAAAAAGCTCCGAATTCGATTTCCAAACAAGTTACATGCATAACAATCAGCAATCTCTCCGTACCACGACTAACCGTAGGAAACCCTAATTTTTTCACGGACATTAATCAACTATAAGGAATGGATCTATCAGCAGTTAACGCACGCCGCCCGCGTACGAGGGTAGCTACAAACTCACGCAAACTCAACTCCTAATAAGCAGCCATTTCCTCAAGACAATCAAAATTACTCAGCTCATACGTAAAAAAGAAAAAACCAGTTTAATAATCCTTACGCAGATAGAGAAGGTGCTTGGATTCGTATATTCATCGACTGGTTCATGCTCCTTCACCCTTGGAATCGCACAATTTCGTTGGTTCTTCTGATTGAACAATAGGGAATGCCTTTGAATAGGAAAAATCTGATATTCTACTTCGTACGACCGAAAGAGTGGAGTGAAACTTGTGTTCGTGTACGTGTCTCGAGATTCCGCCACGTGTTCCACGAGTTTATCCACTGTTCTAAACCAAGAATAGTCCGACAGCCCAGAAATAAAAATACGAAAAAGGAGGTGCATAAATACCCATTTCAAAAAAAAAAAATGAAATTTAGTATTCAGTCAGATTTTTTTTTTTTATGTGTAGGTACCTAATAGTTGCAGATAGGTACCTGATCCACAGCAGGTACGCCGTACAACACATTGTACCTATACAACGTATTGCGACACGTCATACGTTGAGAAAATGGTACGCCGTATTAGCACATCTAGGTACGCCATCTTTAACACATAAGGTGCGCCGTGCAAACACATTTAGGTACCCTATATCAACGTGTTATGCTACGCCATACACACAGAAAGGTAGGTACGGCGTGACTGAAGAAACTGGTAAATATTAAATCTGTACCTAACTGTAAAAATTTCAGACATACTACCTATCTATAAAAATTTTAGTAAAATAGGCATTTCTGTGTAGATGTCACGAAAAGGAATACGCTAATGTATTCTTTTTAGTCCCACGCCAGGAAATTCTTTGCGTTAAGCCTCCAATCTTGCGGGACTAGTCTAAACTGTAGCCTCCACCGTCTTTTTTTTTTTTTCAAACGATAGTTCATTAAAAATAGAATATTTACACGGACGAGTCCAAATGTACCTTCTAGTAACATTCAACGATATTACGATCCAGAGAGAAGAAGGCTCTCACATATGGAGAAACAAACACATAATCTGACAAAGTAAAAGACAAACAAGCTCGAAAGAAAACAGTATTCTAAGTTCGTGAAAATCAAACTAGGGCTCCTAATTGCCTAGTCAAACTCGCTCGTCAGTGATCGAAAGTCCGCGAGTTTTTTATTTTGTTTATTTTTAACATAAAGCTCGACCTCGATGAACCACGTGCAAGCCAGAACCCGAGCGCACAAAAAAAAAGAGAGCATTTAAATCCCTAATCAAGAGTAACAACAGTAGCTTAATTTTCGTAAGTTAAACTACAACATAGTTGCAAAACCATCCAATCCCGAATACAATACCAAACGTCTAAAGCTAATACCGACCAAACCCAATGAAAAAGAAAAAATCAGTTAGTCGCTGCTAAGGTCGTCAGTGCTGCTGCAGCCGCTTCGAGAGCTAGCGGCATTTACGCTGTGCAGCGAAAGGTTCCTCGCGTGCAGCCCGTTAAGGCCCGAGCCGTCGTTCTTCCCCCGAAAGAACTTCTCCCTCTCCGCGTGCTTAGCCGGCGGGGGCGGGATTACGGGACTCGGCTCGCCGGGAATCGTCCTGATCAGCGGTCGATTGATTATATTTCCCGGCAAAGAACGGCCGCCCATGATCTCATGCCGGTCATCTTTTTCGTCTTGAGGTCGTACGCAAGCCTTTCCCTTTCTCATCCTATTATTTCGGGGGAGATTTTTTTTTAAACGCGAACGTCTTTACAAAGAAAAATAAAAACATCGTTCGTTACCGTCTGAATAGTTGCTCGGCTTCTTCTTCTACGTCTTCTTCTTCTTTCTCGTCTTCGCGGTGGTCGACGTGGTTCGAGGTCGAAAGCGATGTGTGGGATAGGAGAGCGTCGTGCCTTCGTAAGACCCGTTCGAGCTGATCGTTGAGCTCGATTGCCCGTGTAATTACCTTTTCGTCCCTGTAAATTCAAGGACGTAAATACGTTAGAAACCCAAAAACAGAAAGAAAAAAAGAAAAGAAAAAGCGAACTATACATAATATTGCGAATAATTATAACGAATTCATTGCATAAATCACTTACCGAGACGTCACGGCTAGATGCATCACTCTCTGCTTCTGAAACGAGCATTGCTCCACGAGATCCAATGTAAATTCATCTATCGCTCCCTGTAAGAAAAAAAAGGCGTTGGGCGTAAAATTACGGCGTAACGAAATCTTCGAAACAAGCAATAGAATATAATATGTCGGAAAATCGTCGTTTACCTCGGGACGTTCTGTGTCTATAGTATCGAGAACGTCCCTCAGTACCTCCAACGCCGTTCCAGCCTTCTGAAATATACTGTCGCCGAATCTTTCCATAATATTAAAAAAATCAATAGGACGACAAAACATTCTTTCTTAGATGTAAGATGTTTAGCGTATGTTCACCTCGACTCGGGCGGCTGCGCTTGAGCTCCTTTTTCCTGTACGCTCATTTCCCGTCGTAGAGTCGTAGATTCCTTCTTAGATTCGTTATTATTAGCATGCAAATTCGCCGTCGAATTTGTCTTCGGTAGGTCTCGGGATATCTGAGGGAATTGCACGCCCGCGCTCTGAATATTTTTAGTTTCACAAAGACGGGATTTTAGTTATTACAAGTTACGCAAAAGTTCAAATTAGGTAATAAATTTCCTCACCACCAATTCGTAGTACGACGCATAGTATTGCGGGAATCTCCCATTGGCTCCGCCGACTGATGTTTGGGCCGCATCTAATAGTAGGAATATTTTTTCTCGTACTTGCGAATCTGACTGAAAGGAGACAAACAATCAAATTATAGTCATTACGACTGAAAACACAGAAAAAAAAAAGACGATAATATTTTTTAGGAAAAACGAAAAAGAAAGGTCTTACCTTCCTTTTAACTATTTTTACTAATAGGGGAAGAATTCCCGAGTCCACGACCTGCTTATGAACGGGGTCTCCTACGTTGTTCATCAACATCTCCAAAAGCTGCGAACAAGTCGAATTTATTTTAGCGAATAAAATATGGCCAACGAATTTATTTGAAAAAAACAGTTTCCTGGCTTAATATACCCACCGTCACGGCGTAGAGCTGAGTGTTTGGCTTTTTGCTTCCCAGGCGTTTCTTGATAGCCTTTACGACGTCCTTAGCTTGTCTGTAGTAGGAACACAGAAAAACATTTCTTAATAATAACAATAAGCGATGAATGTAGCCATAATGACAATTATTTTGTCTGAAATTTACCTGTCATCGCGTGCTACTAGTTCACAAATCTCGATGTTCTTTGTCCAATCCGTTTCAGAGAGTTTGCCGTTTGTAGCAGAATGGACAAGTTCTGAAGCCATGCTTGCGTTCTACTCTTCTCGGGCAACAAATCGCATAGGATAGAACAGCTTAAATTACGCCAATGCTGTACTTTTTTTCTTTCAATTTCAAGAGAACACCGCCGACCAATGCTGTTTTGATGGTAGGTAGAGGCGTTAGCAGAACGTGGGAAAGAACATCATGCGAAAAAAGAACAAATTCAATCTCGTTTTCCCGACAACACAGAATGTCCAACAAATTGTCGTGTAATGAATCGACCAATTGGTTATAATTTAAGGGCATGGTAAAAACCAAGGCGTAAATAGAGAGCTTCTTTCCATAAGCATGATCAAAATCTTGAAGAAATAAAAAACTCATACATATACACAGATTCTTTATGATGTCCAATCGATTTCTCATTTCTCGAACAAAATCACTTCCCAGAAGCTTCAACAACCCGAAATTCATCTAATTAATCAATCACAGTCCTCTCCTGAAATTCCCCTCAAATGAAGAGAATCGCAAAATGCCCAGAAAAAAAGAGAGAAAAAAAGGAGCAGAAACCTACACGACTGAAAAAAATAAAAATCAAGTTTTTCCGCACTACACAACAGCAGAGCTTTAGATCTTCAACCCATTAAACCCATAAAATTAGAATATCCACTTCAATCGATAGATTAAGAATCGAGAAATCCGACGCAAGCCTACCTGTAAAAGCAGAAGAGCGGCGAAGAAGCTAAGTTTCGGACTCTTGAATCTCTGTTTGAGTATTACGCATAGCTAGCTCTGTAATAATTGATTGTGACACGTATATACAACTGGATCAACAGGTGTTTCAATCATACATACAAAGAAAGAAGCAATTAAAAAATTTCAGGATTCTCTCAATAAATGGTCTCTCTTTATAGTATACCAAGACCAGGAGGGGGCACTTATCGTCTTTCTTTCCGCAATACAAAATTTTCCCACTTTTTCCTTTAGTTTACAACTTAATATGGGGTATTTACACATAAATACCTAAAAACTTATAATTTAGTACATCGTCAGAATTTTTTTATATGTAGGTATCAAACATAATATTTTTTTTGCACATAGGTACCCGATCCATGCAGGTACACCATACAACACATTTGGGGTACCCTATATCAACACATTTGGATATCCTATATAACAAAAATGGTACGACGTATGCTACATTTAGGTACGCCCTATGTAACATACAGGTATGCCGTAGTACGACGTATGTTACATTTAGGTACCATATATCAACGTGTTATGGTACGCAATATACACACAGGAAGGTACGGCATGACTAAAGAAATTGGTAAAAATTAAATCGGGTACATATCCGTAAAATTTTCATACATGGGTACCTATGTGTAAAAATTTTATTCAATTGGGAATTTATGTATAGATGTACCTAATATTAATGAGTAATAACATAAATATAACATTTCTCTTTTTCAACTTTCTTTTTCTTGCTTTAAATAAAAGACGCGAATTCTTATTTCTTACCTTCACCGCTTCCCTTTTGTTATTAAAACTGGGCCATTTGGGCCTTTATATATGAGCCTTTGCCAAATCCAATACGAGAATATATATATTCTTGATGTTCGTCTTTTGCGAAGAACGATTGTCGTTCTCGTTGGTCGGACTTGTGATAGCCAAATCTTCGCAGATTTCGGTCGAGATTTGTAGCAGTTTAGGCGTGGATTAATATCTGATTTTCCGATTGGCACACGCCGAGCAGTAAACTGCACCGCCTCCGACGCACCTCATGGAGTTCTCGGCCGAGTGGAAATCGCTCTGGCCGGTCTCCTCCACCTTCTCGCCGCCGCTACTCCGTTACCCAGATGAAAGTACCAAAACGCCCCTGGGTCCGCTCATATTCACGCCTAGCAGTCAATCCACTACTATCATTCAGTCACCTTCCATGGCGCGGCACCTCCCGCCGCGCTACGCCGATCTTACAATTTCCAGGTTCTTACGAGACTATTCTTCGGCCCCTTATTCACTGTTGTCGTCATTCCTGGGTGCCGAATTCACCAACGTCGACGCCTCGCACTTCGACGGATTCAATTCCCTTCAAGCGCTTCAAGTCGTGGATAGAAATTTGATCGTTCTGTTCTTTCCCACCGGGGAAAACGGGGATAAATTGGGGGTTTGTGTGGCTTCGGTGAAGGATGGGATTTTGGAACCGAGCGATGGGATGATTCGTGTGGTGGAGGAGGGTTGTGTGGGCTTTAGGAGGATCACGAGGCTGTTGGTTAGCGAGGTTGACGACTTTGACGGGGATGGAATCGTCGGGTTTTTGATGGTTTGTACTGATTATTCGGTTTCTTGGCATATGGTCAGCGTTGTTGGCGATAATGTTTCGGTCGATTACTTGGGCGGATTGAATGCTAAGCAATTGGGGGGTAATGCAGTGGCTGGGGTTTGTTGGAGCCCCCATTTCAGAGAGGAGTGTTTGGTGCTGTTGGAGAATGGTCAGCTGCTGCTGTTTGATGTAAGGGGAAACAAAGATGGGGCTAGCAAGTCAATGAGTTTCAAGTTAAAACTGAGGGTTTCTTTGAACGATAAGGTGAAATCGGAGGGTAACGGTGACTTCGCAGGGTGGTTTGGATGTGAATTCAGCTGGCATCCAAGGGTTTTTATCGCTTCTTGTAGGGACGCAGTGTTCTTGGTCGATTCGAGGTCTCCTGGGGAGAGTACTAGTGTTAGTTGCTTGCAGAAGCTCGAGATTTTGTCGATGGGTAAAGACGATGGTTTTTTGGTATTATCAAGGGCTACTGAAGATGGATTCTTGTTTAGCATTGCTACGAGATATCTGCTTCTTCTATGCGATGTAAGGAAACCGTTGATGCCTGTCCTGCGTTGGGCGCATGGCCTTCAGAATCCGAGGTATATGACATTCTTTAGTTTATCTAATCTGAGAGCAAATGCAGTAGATGATAGATATAAGTGGGCTTCGAAATCGGGCAATTGCATTTTGTTGGGCTCGTTTTGGGATAATGAATTCAATTTGTTCTGCTATGGCCCATATGAGAATGGAAATCAGACCGTTTTTTCTGAAATTTCGAAGTTTTTCAACTCGTACTATGCTTGGGCGCTCCCATCGAAGCTTTCATTATCGGGCAGTGATTGTAATTGTGGCAGTTGCATTTTGAGCGAAGATTTGTCGAAGGGTTCCCTCCCTCTTTGGGTCGACTGGCGGCAGAAGAAGGATATGGTGACGGGCTTTTGCATTCTCAACGCAGATGTTTCGGCGAAAATGTTTTCGTCGAATGGTTTTGGTGGGTTTGCGATGATTCGATTAACGTCGTCTGGGAAAATAGAAGTGCAGCATTACCTTGCCAGGCATGAATCGGGGAATATATCACTGATAGGTCATAAGAGGAAGAAGGGTACTCTTTCTGAGGACAATCTTTTCGTTGACAGTAAGATTTCTGAATATGACGTCAGAAAGAAATACCGACCGCTGAAGCTAGAATGTCTTGACGCCTACTTAAGGGACAATCTGGCCCAGTTTATTGCAGATAAAAGAGAGAAAATGATGGAGAACAGCGAACAAGATCGTTCGAAGCTTCTTCTCAATCGAAAAACATCAAAATCCTCCAATTTTCATCTTGAAATTTGTCAGAAGTTGAAGGCATTCAGACAGCCCATTCTGGGAGATATCAGCTCGCCGATCAGCATACAAGAAATTGCTTTAAAAACTAACTACATCGATCTGCCTGTAAAACTGCTAGAGATGGCCTTCTCTACTTACTCTGAATTAAAACGCGAAAACCAAAAGCTGCTGCCTTTGGAGGTTCTTGATGTTCCCCGTCGGGTCCAAATCCCGCCCTTTCATCTTAGGAATCCTTCGCAGCGTGGAAATAAATGGGCCCGCCAAGCTCGGCCCTCAGATAGACTCGTGGGCCCCTTCCTCCCTTCTCATTTCATGACCGTCCTCCATGGAGTTTGCGCTGAAGAACTAAAAAATGTAAGAGAGCTCCACGCTGAAGAATCAGACGCGTTCTCTGCTCATTCTCAGTTCGAAAAACGATGTGCTAGAGTTAATGAGGCCGTGGAGGAGCATAATTCAAGGCTCGGTAATAAAAAGACAGACGACGATTTTGTTTCTCTTGCAGCTGATGATGATGATGATGTGGCGCGAGATATGAGCTCTAACGGGTCGAAGTTGTCTTACCATAGACCGTCGTTCTTTAACGATGTGATGAGGAGTACTATTCTTGGATTCGAGGATGATGCGTTTTCGACCCATGTTTTCAGAAGCAGACAGCCTGGCGCTGACGTAAGCGCTGACGTGGAAGCTTGCGAGCTGTTCAACTTGGGTTGCCCCGTGGAACTGAAGTTCGATGGGCCCGCGTTTAATTTCGGGGCGAATGAGATGGAAATATTTCGGAATTTGAAGAAGCATGAATTGGAATTTCAGCGTGGCTTTAAACCCTATCGAGATTATCTATCTAACCAGAAGAGGTAATTCGATAAAACTCATTGTAGGAATCTTTTGTTTTCCTCAACTCATTCGATGTATTTTTCCAGGGGCTGATGCAAAGCAGCGATGAATTTGAAAAACCTGAGAGCTACGAAGAGTTGACGATTGTCGAAATCCCAAGCCAATTCCTTTCCCTGAACGATTGGTTAGTCGAGGGAACTGCTAAGATAGAATCTGCTTAACTTTCAACTGATTTCTTTCACTGCCAGCTGTCACTGACTGTAATGTTATATTGGAAGAACGCGTCGAGAAAAAACTCGGGGAAGAACGTGAGAGGCTGAAGAAGGAAGAAGGCCACGGTAGAATCATCAGTTAAGCCCAGCTATTTATAAACACTTGATGTTTTATTTAGTATCTTTTAATGTAATAGATGATGCTTGTTATAGAGCATCGTCGAGCTGATCGGTTTCGAACCGCGGTTCAAAATCGGTTTATTCATTTTTATTTTTGAAAAATACACAACATTTTACATACTTATTGACGTATTAACACGTGATGGTTGGTTCAGTTATGGTGTTGAAAGAAGCTCTGGACCACTTTGCAAGGGCATCTGGTTTAGAGGCTAATTCATCCAAGTCCAACTTGTACACAGCTGGAGTTTCTTGTCAGCTGGGAGAGGAACTGCAGAGGATCACTGGCTTCCTGGTAGGATCATATCCTATGAGATATTTGGGTGTTCCATTGTCTCCTACAAAGTGGAACAAATTGGATTGTAGAATGCTGGTGGATAGGATAACTGAAAGGGTCAATGGATGGACTGCTAGAGCCTTAACATATGCAGGGCGTTGCACCCTCATCCAATCAGTCCTATCTACTATGTATGGTTATTGGGGATCGATATTCTTGCTACCAAAGAGTGTTATAAAGGAGGTGGACCGAATCTGTAAAGATTTCCTATGGGGAGGAGCTGAAGGTAATAAAGGTGTGCCTCTGATGAGCTGGGACAATGTCTGTAAACCGAAGAGTAATGGAGGTTTGGGTATTAGGAATTGTGCGGCTTGGAATCTGGCGTGTGTCGGCAAACAGGTTTGGCAGTTGGCTTTAAAAGCTGATGTCTTATGGGTCAAATGGTTACATGGGATCTACATTAGAGATGGGTCCTTTTGGGAGCATTTACCTCCATTGGATTGTAGTTGGCATTGGAGGAAAATTCACAAATCTAAGTATAATTTTAAAGCAGGTTTCGTTGGGGCAGTATGGGTTCACAGTAGGGATGGTTGCTACTCCCTTGAAAGTGGCTATAAATGGCTCACAGAAGGGTCACCCAAATGCCATGTGAGCTCGGCAGTGTGGAATAGATATAATTTTCCTAAGCATAGCTTTATATGTTGGCTACTTGCCCATAAACGTTTGCTGACTAAGGAGAGACTCCTAGCTTGGGGGATCCAGGTGGTGCATAAAGAATGTGTGCTGTGTGTGAAGGAAGAGGAATCTATAACACATCTGTTCTTCGAATGTGAATATAGTAAGGAGCTGCTACGGCTTCTTGCACTGTGGCTGGAGGTGCAGGACTTCCCTTCCCTGTATGTGACTTGGAGGAAGTGGATGTGTGGGATGGGAAGGAGGAAAAGTCGTGACTCTAAAATAGTCATTGCATGGATGGTGGGGCTTGTCTACCACATCTGGGCGGAGAGGAATAGGAGAATTCATGGTGGGAGAATGCGGACGACACAGGTCCTCTTTGGTGTGATTGTGAGACTACTGAGACTGCGCATTGGTAAGTGTTGCCGAGTCCAAGATGGTGGTGATGGTGGAAGGTTGTATCAACTATCCACTTGCTTCAGGCCTTTTTGTTTGATGTAGTTTTGAAGAGGTGGTTCTGTCGGTGTGGTTTCTAGAAGGGATGATGTAAAAACTGTGGTGTGTTTGGTAATGAATGATTATTCCTACCAAAAAAAAACTAATTATTAGACATGTGTCAAATAAATTATCTATATTTCTATGATAAGATATTTAAAGTGGATTACCTTCATTGCAAAAATCAAACCCAAGGTTGCTATAAAAAGAATCATAACGCACGAGTACACACTAACACAACAATCTAATTGCTTCTAGTCAGAAATCAACCATACACATTAGTAAGACAAATTTAAAATACAATCTGATACCTACTTTAGCATGTATCCTCAACACACACATATATAATATATATATATATATATATATAGAGAGAGAGAGAGAGAGAAAAATCAACCATGCAATAACTCTTCATCCAAAGGAACCACAGCCAACAAAGAGTACTTAACCCTTAGTGAAATCTTTCCCCTATCAACCATAAGCCTCGCGCCCGAGACCACCCAATACCCAGGCGAGTCTTGCGGTCCTCTAACCATCTCATTCTGTGTCCACAAACTTCAACATCTTAAGCGCCTGGGTGGGCGCGGGCGGCCCGTCGGGGTACAAAGCAGAGTTCACGTTGATATCAGACGGTTTCGGGGCGGGCTTCTGACCCGTCGAAAAATGGCCCGTGAGAATACTAGACAAGATACCAGATTTCTGAGCCATGGCCATCGAACCGTCCCACTCGGGCCTCTTAACCACGGTTGCATTCGTAACCTTAGAGAAATGCAATCGTAGGAATAAGATGCTCTTCATCCCCGATTCTTTGACTTCGAAATGCGCCCCAGTGACTATGGATAGCTCGTTTTCTGACTCTATTGGGGCTGTGCATATGTGTGAGAAGCTCTTCCATTGGACCTTTTCGTAGTATCTTCTGTCGTTGTTTGAGCCCTTGTTATTGCCCGATGGTTCGCTGACTAAGAGGTGGAAGCTTTTGGGTGGGGAAGAGAGGTGCTGTAAGTGTATGGCTAAGCAGTTGCTTTTCTTTCCTTCGAGGTATAGTCTGACGCCTGTGACTGGTCTATTACCAACATCCACCTGTTGTTTACCGAGCACTGTAATGTAAGAAGATTGGGATTTTAGAATAAGTTTGAATATTCTAGGAATTTTTTACCTCATTGGTATTTACATATAGCTTTGGGCCCATCAAACTGAGCTGCAAAGAGGCAGCACCGAGTGGCTTTCGATCTGGGCCAAGAGGAACTTCGCCGAAGACTGGCGCCCATTGCCTTGGTTGTTGGAATTCAAGAAATTGCTCGAGTTCCTCGATCGGTGGCTTAACTGGGCAACGCATAAAAATTCAATCTTTTTTCGCAGTTAGGTTTTAGAATCAAGAAAATGCATCAGTCGAATGGGTTTCAAAGAACTTCTTAAATGATATCTCTACATAGTTTGTGTACGAATGATGGAGATTTGTAGATACTGTTGAAGTTATGTTGACACTTACATCGCAAGTAAAGATTGATGGCGTGAACTAAGAATCCATTCCCATCAACTCCGCTCAGCAGCGATGAAATTGGAATCAAGGTCATTGATATAACTTCTGGCTCGAGCTGAACGGTTTGGCACCATTTTTTATGAGGAATGTCCTTGTTGTTGCTCCCACCTCTTCTCCTACAGAAGAAAGTCACTTGCTGGACTTTGCAGTTTCGAAAAAATACATAAAGTCATCGTCGAATATTAGTAACGCAAGCATAGAACGATTAACGAGTGCTTTTTATGACAAAGGAGTTGATTTATGCTAGGAAGATTAACCTCTTGTTCAGAGTGAAAGCTGAAATCCATGAATGCTGATCTTCTCTCATTTCGGTCCGTCTGGAACAATAGAAAAAAAGACAACGATTGAAAGATAAAAATTAAATAACATACGAAGAAATAAAGATCAACGTGAAGTAAAGGGACTCAATCATACAAGTTCCAATCAACAAATAAAAGCGAGACTAGCAAGAAAAGGGCTGAAAGATAAAAAGAACCGTTTCTCGTCCATAAGCTTTATCGGTGTCGCCAAATCTCTTATCTGCCATATCTTTCAATCTTTTCTGCACATCAACGGACTGTAGAGGAGACGAATAGTGTTGCTTTACATATACGACATCGGTTCCACCCATTTTCAAACCAACAATGATATGAGTACCATATGTCTCAATAAACCTGGAATATAGCAACAGAGGAATCAGAAATCGACGCCATACACCCATCGCATAAAAAATACTGTCTTTTACGAAACTTTAACAATCAAAGCAAGAATTGATGCTCAGCAGATAGACCAAATCTTGGGACATTTCGTTCTTTTTTTCTTACCTAGCTAATGCAGGTGGATCCCAAGATGAGGCCACAGCTTGTTTGACGTCATCCCTTAGAACAACCTGCGACTTCTCCAGGGCAACGCTGTAAAGACTAATGAAGACACCGTCGAACGCTAGAGACTTTGTGAAAGCAGCGTCTCTCTGCCAATGGCCCGTGAATTCGAAAGCTGCGTTTAAGTGGCCTGTTGGGATCTTACCTGAAATCGATAGTTCTTGGTTGAACTGTTCAGACATCTACACAAATGAACAAAGGATTACTGCTCATCATCTCCGTCTAAGCGCAAGCAAACCCACAAAGATTAATCAATCGATTGGATCCTTTTACCTGCTGGAAAGTCAAAACATCAGAGCTGAATCTCATGCGTTCGCCTTTATCGCAGTGAATCGATTTGGGAACGTTTTGTACCAAAATACCCCCGGGCACTGCTATATCACGGACCTGATCTTCGTCCATGGCTATCAACCTCGAACCCTCGTGTGGCTTTTTGCAGTACTTCAATTTTAGGTCTAAAGTGAGATCATATCCTAACCCAATGCACCGTATTGCTGCTTCCGCGTCCGATCGAAGCTTCATAGCTGTCTCTTTCTTACTGTTAGCGGTCGCCATAGCCGAAAAAAAATTGAAAAACAAAGTTAGAGAAGGAAAGGAAGAAAAACTGTATATTCTCAGCTCAATCGACCATGGGTTTTTGAAACATTTAGCTAAAAACAAACTGAGAATATTGAGAAGTCAATCGAAGTTGGATTCCTTTGAATTGAACAATGGTAGTAGGTTTTGTGTATGCTTTTGGACTTTTTCCAAGCGGTGTAGAGAAAGTGATTTATTACGACAATTAATGGAAGAACTATTATGAAAAATGTAGTTATTATGAAATAATGGAGTGGATATATATGGAGTGGTTAAATAAGGATGGAATAGATGAAATTGTAAATTAGTTATGATTATTTTATAAAATGTAATATTTTATTACGTGGTTTGATAAATTTGCCTATATGCATCTTGAGTTGTATTGTAAAATACACAAAGTATTGAATTTAATTCACACTTCCTCTCTCTAAATTTTTCTCTCTATAATTATAATCATGATAATCATAATATAACTATTAATTCTAATAATATTTTTATAGCACGTTATCAGTACGAATGCTCTCAATTGTTGAACCCCTGAAGGAAGATTGGATCCCGAAGGTCGTCGACGATGGTTAGATCAACGAAGGTAATATCGTTAGCATAAACTCATTTCAAGCATGTATACTAAAGATATGCATCACGCATTATGTTGATCTCTTATGAAATCAATATCATATCTAACAGTTAGCAAGCGATGTCAATCTGATACATAAAATGAGTGAGTTTTACCTTTAAGAACAATGAGAGTACCATGATGATTTGATTTTTCTTTGATAAATAACGATATTCCGAGTCGCTTATGATCCACAGATTTTTTGGTTGATCTAACCAAAATCCCATTTTTGAATCCTTGTGTGAAAATTTTGTCTCTCACCATGCTTGTTGAAAATTCTCGTTAAGAATATCAACGTACGAATTTTCCTTGATGAACGAGAGAAAGAATTGCATAAAGAAAGATTTTTCTTTGATGATATAATATGCAAAAATCAAGATTCTCTTTGCCTAACAATTATGACTATACTACCGAGCTAGATGAAAAAAATATATATTTTATGTATGCAAGCAACCTGATCTATATCGTAAGTTAGGAAATTCATGCGTTTTTAAAGTATGAAATTTTTATCATTGTGAGTTGTTCTTTTTTATATCTTTGTTGAAATGAGTTGTCGGTCATACATTCACAATCGACACTAGTATTGTGCACCCACGACGTGGGGCAGTTTTTTATTTTCTATTAATAGAAGTATAGTAAATAAGTACCCAATTGGCTTGAAATTTTGGTGTACTTGATACACCAAATTGAGCAGTTTTTAAGTACCCCTCACAATTAATAAATAGTATAGATAATGCATGTAATGATATTATATATTAATAATAATAAATAAATTGCTATATTATCGAGTTAGCATTATTGTTTGAATAGGATCATAGTTGACGTATAGTTGCAAGATAGATTGTGACATGTTACCGTTTATATGCATGTCGTTTCTTTATGATTTAAACCATTTATGCATAACAATTCTTGAGATGTTCGTATATTAATAAATTAGGATATGTTACTCGCTGAGTCATGTTGTCTTAATTAATAATATTTGTTAAAGACATGCCAATTATTCGACTCTCATGATAGTTTATGTCATCGTTAGAGCACTTAATAATATTCTACGTGGTGACATAGTTAAGAAAAAAAATTTGTGTCAATTAGAGTAAGCTAATGACCATGCACTGAATTAATTTATGCTTTTATTACTTGATCTCATTATATTATATAACACTTTAATTAGTATAGAAAATTTTTATTAGGCATATTACTTTGGTTAACGTGATAACATAATGTTAACGTGTATGCAACATTTATTATATCCATGATGTTTGTTTATGTGATCATATTATTCAACCCGTTTATACGTGACTATATTTGTTGTTAATGTGCGAGTTTTAATACAACAAAGCGTAGGAATAATAGTTATCTGAATGACATTTAAAAATATGATATATGCCTTTAATAGTATTATAATGCATGGCAAATATGATGACATGTATTGATGTGGCATGTTGTTCGCATATTTTATGCATGATTCGTAGTACCACATAATAAAAACAAATCAGATATGGCAGTGTTTCTATGCTAATAATAATAATAAAATTATAAAGGCTCAAAGTGTCGACATAATGAATGTATTTTTATTATTGATCCATCTATACATAAACAACTTTTATGACAAAATAAATGTTTAAGATAACGACATAATGATATGAATATACTGTTGAACATCCCGCAAAGTGAAAGCGAAAATTATTTTGTTTATTTTGACTAAAAGAAGCTAGTGTTGGTAGCATAAATATATTTGAATATTTGCATCCGACCGAGCTGTACGCCCCCGGGCCGGGAAGTTGACTTAGCGCAGTGGGCTAACTTGTTGACAAACATCCCGTGCGCTCGATGGTACATCATAAAAGTAAGTTTGAATGGTAAGTAAATAGTTGAGATATTACATGTATTTGATGTTGTGTTGTACTATACATATCTTAAAACGTTTTGAGTCATATGTTATAGTAAACTAGCAGTTTACTAATAAAATATTTAATGGTTGGCATGACCGGTTGGACCATCCCGGTTAATTATGATGCGGAAAATAATTGATAATTCACGAGAGTATTTAATGAGTAATCAGAAGATTCTCAATCTAATGAATTAATATGCGCTGCTTGCTCCAAAGGAAGTTAAATATTCGACCATCACAATTGAAAATAAATAATGAATATGTTGATTTTTGGATTGGATACATGATGATATTTTTGGTCTAATACATCCATCATGTGAACAATTTAAATATTTAATGGTATTAATTGATGCATCAAGTAAATGGTCGCATGTTTGTTATCTACGCGGAACGTGGCAGTGAAATTTCTTACTCAGTGGATTCGATTAAGTGCACATTTATCCAATAAAGACACCTCAATAATGCTGCAGCATATTGGAATTGAAATTGAGCATTTCAGGCCACGGGTTCATACGCTAAACGATCTTGCAGAATCGTTAGTGCCTCCAATTGATTGCGAGGCCATTATTGATGAAATTGAAACTTTCCTTGCTAGTTGGGGACATGCTATATCACATGCAGCTGCACTAATTCGCATCATGCCAACAAATTATCATGACATCTCCCTATTGCAAATGGTTTATGGTGAGAAACCAAATATTTCTCATCTAAGAAATTTTGAACGTGCGGTATATATTCGAGTTGCGCCACCACAACGCACAAATATGGGACCTCAAAGGATGTTGTAACATATGTCGGATTTGCCGACTATCACTACGATAAATTAAATTTTCCGACATTAGGGGGAGAAAAGAAACGGTTGGAAAGAGATATTGGTTGTAATGAATTATCGCTAAATCATTGTGATCCTCAAACGAATTATCGCTAAATCATTGTGATCCTCTGCCGGCGAGCATCTCCGATTTCCTTCTCGGATCTGGCTTCGATCTATTGCTTGACCAATTATCCCAAATCGAGCTGACGAGTGGAAACCTAATCCGTCGACCTCGAAATATGAGATTCAGTCCATGCCGAGGATAGAGATCGCCGACGAGCACGTCGACGGAGAATCTCACTGCGCCGTCTGTAAGGAGCCCTTCAATTTCGGCAACGAGGCGAGGGAAATGGTGGTGAGAGAGAGAACGATTTTTTTCCCAAAAGAGAGAGAGAACGATGAAGATGATGAATGTTTACTTTTTAATTTAATATATGACGTTGAGCCACATCATCGATTTTATGACGTGGTGCCACATTGGACTCTTTTAATGGCATGTCAAGCTACATGTCAGCGGGTCGGATGCCTCGTCAGCGGGTTCGGATCAAAATACCGGGTCGGATCGTATACTGTCCCCAAATTGCCATTTTTTTAAAGTTAATGTCCCTATTTTGCCAATACCTCAAATACATGTCCTTATAACGCCAACCCTCATTAGTTACGGGACCAAAAAAATAATTAAGCCTAAAAAATAAGGAAAAATTTTCGAAAAAAGGAAAAAATTCAAAAATAGAGTAAAAAATTAAAAAAAAGAGAATATTACTAATAAATTAAATAAAAAATAAATAATAATAAATCACATATTGATCTCAAGTATGTCATGTATGATTATATCACATTTCAATTATTATTTATAATTAATACGTGCATCGCGGTTGATCTCTTTTTGGGTATACCTATTTGAATAAAAACTTACAGAAGAGTACCTATATCAGAAATTAATTACGGATAGGTACCCGATTTAATTTGTATCAGTCTCTTCAATCATGTCGTACCTTCCTGTGTGTGTATTGCGTACCATAACACGTTGATATAGGATACCTAAATGTGTTTGTACGGCGTACCTAATGTGTAAATAGGGCATACCTAAATGTGCTAATACAACATACCATTTTCTAAGCGTATTATGTACCACAGTACGTTGATATAGGGTACCCAAATATGTTGTATGGCGTACCTACGGCGGATCTAGTACCTATCTGTAAAAAATTTATTCTGTTAGATACCTACATATAAAAAAATGCGACACCATATAAACTTGTCCACAGGAATTGCTTTGGTCATGTAGTCTGCCAGATTATCCGCAGTATGAACCTTTTGCATGTCCACAGTCCCCGCTTCCACTTGTTCACGAACAAAGTGGTATTGCACCCGGATATGTTTGGTTCTTGAATGATATGTTGGATTCCTTGCAAGATGCAACGCACTCTGGCTATCACAATAGAGAACAATATTCTCATGTTTGTGGCCGAGTTCTTCCAGCAACATCTTCAACCATATTGCCTCTTTACTGGCTTGCGTAGCTGCGACATATTCTGCTTCCGTTGTTGACTACAACAATGGACTGCAGTTTTGAAACCCAGCTTACAGCACCGCCAGCAAGATTGAACACGTATCTGGTTGTGGATCTACTTTTATCAAGTTCACCTGCATAATCTGCATCAACAAAACCATGGACAGTAAAATCTGTACCTCCGTAACATAAGGCAAGATCCGAGGTTCCCTTGATGTATCTGAGAATCCTCTTAACAGCACTCCAGTGCTCCCGACCAGGATTGGACATGTATCGGCTAACAACTCCCACTGCATGGGCAATGTCTGGTCTAGTACAGATCATTGCGAACATTAAACTTCCTATCGCCGATGCATATGGCAGTCGAGACATCTCTATCCTCTCGTCTTCATCGGTAGGACACATCTCGGAGGATAGCTTGAAATTAGCAGCAAGAGGAGTAGATATTGGCTTACTATCTTACATGTTGAACCTCCGCAAGATTTTCTTCAAGTAATTCTTTTGGGAAAGCCAAATCTTCCGCTTGCTTCTGTCTCGAGATATTTGCACGCCAAGGATTTTGTTTGCTGGCCCCAAGTCCTTCATCTCGAATTCACTAGCCAGTTGAGTCTTTAAGTCGGCGATACGGCCTTTGTTGGGTCCTGCCACCAGCATATCGTCGACGTACAACAGCAACATGATGAAATCGTCATCGCCAAATCTCTTGAAATATGCACAAGGATCTGAATATAGCCTGTTGTAGCCAAGATTCATTATGAAGGAGTCAAATCTCTTATACCAGCATCGAGGTGCTTGTTTGAGACCGTAAAGAGATTTGATCAATTTGCAAACCAAATCTTCTTTTCCTTGTTCCTCGAAACCTTCTGGTTGAAGCATATATATTTCTTCATCGAGGTCAAGGCCGTCTTTACATCCAGCTGCTCAAGATGCAAGTCGAATGTAGCACACATTGACAAGACCACCCTGACTGTTGTAAGTCGTACCACCGGTGAGAAAATTTCGTTGAAGTCAATCCCTTCTTTCTGGGCATATCTATTTACAACAAGTCTAGCACGGTAACGCTCTACCTGGTCATCACCATTTCGCTTGATTTTGTACACCCATTTGCTGCCAATGGGTTTCCTTCCTTGCGGTAATGGCACCAACTCCCATGTCTTATTTTTATAGAGAGCTTCCATTTCCTCTTGCATCGCTGAAATCCACAGACTCGCATCTGAATTATTTAGTGCTTCTTGGAAAGTGGTTGGCTCTCCATCCTCCGTTAGAAAACAGTATGCAAGATTGCTCTCTATCTCATAATCTGAGTGCCAACTTGGCGGCCTACGTTCGCGTGATGACCGCCAGAGGTCCGATACTTCAGATTCGACTGGGTTGAGCTCTTCGTGCGCCGGTTCAGCTTCAGAAGAATTATATTGCCCCAATTTCGTTTCATCGGTGTAGTCTTTGTGATGCCTTTTGAACTGCTATCATTTTCGACTTGCTCCTCATCGCTATCTTCCAGGAAGATAACATCTCTACTGATAATCACTTTGTGATCAGTGAGATCCCACAAGCGATACCCCTTTACTCCTTCAGCGTAGCCCAAGAACAAACATTTCCTGGACTTTGGATCCAACTTTGTCGTTTCTTGGTTGTGGTACATCGCGTACGTTGAACTTCCAAATATATGGAGGTTTGAATAATCTGCAGGTGCACCAGTCCACATTTCCATCGGTGTTCGCATCTCTATAGCAGTAGATGGAGCCCGATTCACCACATACAGGCAGTACAGACCGCTTCCGCCCAGAACTTCTTTTCCAGGCCCGCAGTTCTCAACATTGCCCTCGTTCTTTCCAACAGGGTTCTGTTCAACCGCTCTGCCACTCCGTTCTGTTGTGGAGTGTAAGCTGTGGTGAACTGCCTTCTGATGCCCGCGTCTTTGCAGAATTCAGTGAATTCTTTGCCAGTATATTCTCCTCCATTATCTGACCGGAGACACTTGATTTTTCTACCGGTTTCAAGTTCAACTCGTGCCTTGTATGTTTTGAAGATAGGAAACACTTCGTCCTTCTTCTTGATTGGATACACCCAGCATCTCCTGGAGTAGTCGTCTATCGTCGGAGAAATTCAACAGTCCAGCCAAACAGTACAGATCAGATCAGCTACTTTCCACATGACATCTCGAAAGGAATGGTTTCATCAATACGAGCCAACTTTTGGAGGGTATGTCTACAGCTGCAATGACCAAGCACTGAAGATTGTCGGGGTCGGTACGATTCAAATAAAGATGTACGATGGCACTGTGCGTACCATCCATGCTGTCCGACATGTGGAGGGATTGAAGAAAAATCTGTTGTCCGTGGGGCAACTGGATGATCTTGGTTTCAAAATTGAATTGGAGAATAAAATCATGAAGGTCTCCAAAGGAGCACTGGTGGTTATGAAGGGCGAAAAGATAGCTGCAAATCTATACAAGCTGAAGGGAGAGACTCTGCAAGAAGGGCAAGCATATGTTGCTACGACAAGTTCAAATGAAAAGTCTACGATGACTTGGCACAAGAAACTTGGTCATATGTCTGAACAAGGTATGAAAATTCTTGCGCAAAAGAATCTACTTTCTGGTCTCACGACGGTGACGCTACCATTCTGCGAGCATTGTATTGTGAGCAAGCAGCATCGCCTGAAGTTCTCCCCATCAAATTCTAGAAGCAAAGAAATTCTAGAATTGATCCACTCTGACGTATGGCAAGCACCGGTTTCATCCCTGGGAAGAGCCTAACTTGGGTTTTATATATCTATTTATCGTATGCTCTGTGGTTGCCACTAACGTGGATCTTCCACATCAGAAAATAATAGATATTATACTGCCCTTGTTACGGTGACGAAAAAGCCGGTACGAGATCAATAATTATCTGCTGCAACCCCGTCGGAGGTATCGCTCACGACTGAGCAGAAATTATGGCGGCCAAATTTGATATCAAAAAGTTCAACGGGAGAAACTTCTCACTGTGGAAATTAAAGATAAAGGCGATCTTGAGGAAGGACGGCTGTCCGGAGGCTATCGATGGAAAACCAGCTACGCTGACAGACGAGATAAAAAAAAATTGAGGACTAACAATGGAGGAGAATATACTGGCCGGAATTTTGATAGCTCTTGTAAAGAGAAGGCATCAAAAGGCACTGTACCACGGCGTATACTCCACAACAGAATGGAGTGGCGGAGCGGATGAATAGGACTTGTTGGAGAGGACAAGAGCCATGTTGGGAGCTGCAGGTCCGGATAAATCATACTGGACAGAAGCAGTCAACACCGCCTGCTACGTGATCAATCGGTCGTCGTCAACGACAATTGATCAGAAGACGCCGATGGAGATGTGGACCGGAAAGCCAACGGATTATTCCAACTCCATGTATTTGGAAGTCTTGTGTACATGATGTACAACGCCCAAGAAACTACGAAGCTGGATCCGAAGTCCAGGAAGTGTTTGTTTTTGGGGTATGCTGATGGTGTGAAGGGGTATCGCCTGTGGGATCCCACTGCCCACAAGGTTGTCATCAGCAGGGAGGTTATCTTTTTAGAAGATAAAATAATCGGAGGGAATGATAGCACTACAAAGGGAAGTTCAGAGACTACGACCATTCAGGTGAAAGGGAAGTCTGTCGAACAAGATTCTTCTGAAGCAGCACCAGAGCGCTTTCGTGCACGACTTGTGGTTAAAGGTTACGCTCAGAAAGAAGGCATCGACTTCAGCGAGATATTCTCACATGTGGTTCGATTGACGACTGTTCGGATACTCCTGGCGATGTGTGCTACATTCGACCTACATCTAGAGCAACTAGATGTGAAGACGGCTTTTCTTCATGGAGATCTTGAAGAAGAGATTTATATGCTCCAGCCGGAAGGTTTTGAAGACAAAGCAAAATGGAACTTGGTTTGCAGGTTGAACAAATCTCTATACGGTCTCAAACAGGCGCCGAGGTGTTGGTATAAGAGATTTGATTCCTTCATCATGAGCCTTGGATACAACAGATTGAATGCAGACCCTTGTGCATATTTCAAGAGGTTTGGTGAAAATGATTTTATCATATTACTGTTGTATGTTGACGACATGTTGGTAGCAGGCCCCAACAAAGATCGTGTTGAAGAACTCAAGGCACAGTTGGCTAGGGAATTTGAAATGAAGGACTTGGGACCAGCAAACAAGATTCTAGGGATGCAAATTTACCGAGACAGAAATAACAAGAAGATTTGGCTTTCGCAGAAGAATTATATGAGGAAGGTCTTGCGACGCTTCAATATGCAAGATTGTAAGCCAATTTCTACCCCACTTCTTGTTAATTTCAAATTATCCTCAAGTATGAGTCCTAGCAGTGAAGAAGGGAGGATGGAGATGTCTCGAGTACCGTATGCATCAGCGGTGGGAAGTCTTATGTTCGCAATGATTTGTACACGACCAGACATTGCCCATGTAGTGGGAGTAGTGAGTCGGTACATGGCGAATCCGAGCAAAGAGCATTGGAGCACGGTGAAGAGGATCCTATTATATAGAGGAACCTCATATGTTGCATTATGTTACGGGGGAGCAGACTTTACTGTCAGAGAATACGTTGACTCTGATAAGTTCGTTTGGTGTCGTTCCTCAAATGGCCTAGCGGAGACGTAAGCAACATGAATGGCAAGGGTGAAAGAATGGTGTGAAGATCCGATTGATCCTCAATCAAATCTTCAAGTGGGAGATTGTCGACATATTTGGTCAAAAAGAAACACATGCCTATTGGATTGTCAAAAGTTGCATTCAAAGGAAGAGTTCGTTCACATTTTTTAATAGTCAAAAGGTATTTAAGGGTTTCATATGGCATGCTCACACATGCAATTGAGCCTATAAATACGAGGGATCCAGGCAGTGCGAAATGTATCCCAAGAGAGAAGAGAGGGATCGGGGTGAGGGAGAAAAAATAGAGGGAAAATAATAGAGAGTTTGTCGGGTATTTTCTCCGACTATAAAGAGAGATATTGAGGGTTTTCTCCTTTATAGATTGAGAGGTTGTAACTCCTATATTTCCCCTATAGTGAATTCTCCTTCCTTGCCCGTGGTTTTTACCCCGATTTGTTTGGGGGTTTTCCACGTTAAATCTCGGTGTCCACATTTTATCTTTAATTGTTCAAATATTAGCCGCGGTATTACTCGACCGGGTCCGCTGCCACGCCAACAATTGGTAATTCCAAGTTTTTTTTTTACGGAGGGGGTATTTATGTGTAAACACCCCATTTCTTTTTAGGAAAATTGGTGTTATTAATCCATCCTTTTACATATCTTCTGAAATTAAACACTACTTTAGATTTTCTCACGTTAAACCAACTTACTGTAGATATCTTCTCAAATTGTACTTATGTGACCAATTACCGATTCAATTTTGTAATTTCTTTATTAATTACTTAAAAAACAAAACAAGTATCGAATCAACAAGTTATACAAGTTCTAGAACCCTCCCCTAAATCGTGTAGAACAAAAAAAACCGTTTGCAAAATGCGACCAACAGCAGATCCTAAATCTCATCTCACCAACAAACCAGCTATTCGATCAACAACTTCTCATCCTCTCAAAAGTAAACAATCACAGACCCAAAATGATACCGCACTCCACAACCTTATTGGGGCCAAGATAGAGTGCCGGACTTTGATGATGATGAAGATGAAGCTGATAACACCGACGATAAATACACTGATTTAGAGGAAGATGAAGCAGATTTTCAATCTGAAGAACACGACGAGGAGGAGGCAAATAGAGGTGACGAAAATGATAATAATGAAGAAGAGCGGGCTCAGTTAGTTGAAAAAATGACCAATGATGACGAGTTCAAGCTAGCAAGGAGAAGACTTAGAAAATTGAATGCTCAGGTAATTGAAGTTTCTCACCAAGTTCGAAGTAATGTAGAGGTTGGAATTTTGCAATCTCAAGAGGCAGAGCATAGGTTGACTGATGTTCCAAATAACTGATGTTCCAAATAACAGTGTGCTGAATGAATATGAAGACCACATTGATGTTCCTGCAATAAACGACCACACAGATTATTCAAAACTTAGGTGGGCACCATCTTCAATTTCGAATGCACCATCTTAATGGGAGACATACAAGTTATTGTTTCTATTAAATACTACTTTTGGGATTTGATACTTGGACATTATTGTAGTTATTTAAGATAAGATTATCAACTTTAGTTAAATTTTTTATTGACATGTTTTGGCTTATCTTATCACCTTTTGTATAGTGAACGTACTTTGTTTTGGTTTCTCATTAAAGTGCTGTAGGAAAAAAATTACTGGTTTAACAGGTAACTTGTCACAAAGGTACAATATAAGAAGATAACTGCAATAGGTTGGTTTAACGTGAGATAATTTAAAGTTGGGTTTAATTTCTGAAGATATGTAAAAGGATGAATTTAACACCAATTTTTCCTTCTTTTTATCTAGTTATAGAGGTAGAATTTTCTTTTAGGTGATCATATGATTTATATCCATGACCTCTTGGACTATATTCTATAACCTAGTTAAATGAGAACTTCGTTACTTAAAAGCTTCTAAATCATATCGCATACCATACATATGGCCGATCAATGGTCTTGTTCATCTCATTTAATAACATTACATGAGAATTAGGGTTCCATGAACTCATTTAGTAACATTACATGAGAATTAGGGTTCCATGAAAGCCTATCGATTTTTAAGTCGTCTCAATTTTAATGACTTTGTAAATTTGGATGCTTGCAAGTTGAAATGAAATCCCCCAGTGGAAATTACTGTTTGAGACAATGCATTGAAATTAAATGATGGAATCGTTCTCTATCAATAAAAAGGGCGAAACTGCTATCCCGGGTGAATGAATGGCTGCGCATCGATGTGAGCTTTTGCTCCTTTTCTGAGATGAGTGAATGGCTGTTGAATATGGGCAGGAAGAGAAAGGTAAGGAATTGCATTCTTTTGGTGTGTTATTCAGCCATGTTCTATCATCTATGGTGGGAGCGAAGAGCGTAACAGAAGATTACATGCGATGGGGAATATGAATGAGGAGCAGATATTGCACAATATTTCCAGGGATATGCAGGGGAGGATTGGCAGTGTTTGCAGACTAGAATGTAGCTGATTTAGATATATACAATAGAGTCTGATTTCCCCACTTAGTTTAACAGTGTGTGGGACGAGTTGATGTACAAACGGTTCCCTTGTGGTTAATGAACGTTTCATTTGACCAAAAAAATAAAAAAAAAAGGGTGAAACACATAGCTTCTAGAGAGTTTACCATGTTAGAAAGTATTAGAACCTATTCAATAATTCTGATGTGAACAAAACACGTACATTTTCATGCGAGTACCATCCATGCAATAAAAAGCAGTCAATGTGCACTTCTTTATTTGTCTTTTTTTTTTTTGCTAAGTACCTATTCAAATGACATCTTTGAGTAATTGATTGGTATGGTAACGAACGCATTGGCTTGAAAATTCCTGTACCAAGTGATGCCGATAACACGGCAAAACTATTGTGGACCAGCAAATACGAGATTATAATTTATTGATTACATTTTCTAATTTCAAGTGGCTTGAGTCTATTGTTGACACTATAACCAAAATCCTTTTTATCTGGCATTAACTTGGAACCACGTGCATCTAAAGCACCTTTTACTAAGATCAATGTAGTTGTGATCGAGCAGATCGAGTAATAAAATAAAACGAACACTAACGAAATATCCTACGCTCAACAGGCAAGTGTACCTATCGAAATAGCATAGACGTAGCAAGTATTCGAGTATCGAATCCCAAAAGAACTATGTACCTTAGAAAAACGTTTGCTTAAATATCCTAGTACGAACGTTTGATTGTTGAAACGGTAGATAACGATACTTAGAAAATACAACTTAATAAAGTAGCACGGAGAAGAAAACCCTTATGTAAACAGACGTATTTGAGACTTCGAATCCCCCTAGCTCGACCAACACATATATCAAGTACACGTAATCAACACTATCATTAGACCGTGAAGATTCCTACAACATGCGTACGAATTCATACGACTAACGAAACTGCGCCTTATCATACGAGACTCGCAAACAACTAATCAACGAATTAAATAGCCGGGCAAGCTTCCCTAACTACTTAACCGAAGATTGCATTAAAACCACGGTGAATCCCGCTATTAGATTTGACTCTAATCCGGCGGGGTAGTTCAACCTATCTCTAGCGATGAGTTTATTCCGCTCGTTTACGAGTGGTTTAATCGTTCGCCCCTCTCTCGAGCGTAGTGTACGATTTCCCGGACTACGTTAACTTAAACACATAGACATGATCAAGCTAACTAGATGATTTCAATCACATAGACATAATCAAAATTATATGCTTCATAAACGAGTCGTAACAATAGCAATACATCAAACACGCGTAAACATACGATCGACCTCGCTAGGGTTCATCTCATCTCAAATACAATAGATTTAGCTACTCATTATCCACACAACAAAACACGTAATCAACATCGAATATATCATCAATACTTCCCTGAATTCGACTTCGAAGTTAATCCCGTTCTTCGCTGAGGATTTTGATCGAACACGTGGTGAGCGACTGAGTAGGTGTTCTTGAGTTTTAATGAAGCAACGTGTATGTTTGTATATGAGCTTAAATGGTGTTTCCTTCACGTACCTCTTTTTTTTCCTTCTTCCTGCATTAGCTCCTTATATAGCCATCTCATTTCTTTCCTTCGTATCTTCCTTGAGCAGTGCAAAATATGAGAAAATCTCATCTTCAAAGATTTGCGCAGCCAAAATCTCTCTTGAGCAACCTCCTCGTTAAATGCTCTTGTCCTATGCAGAATAAGTGTGATTTGTTTCTTGTAAGTTGGTCTTAATTTCGTTCTCAAGAAGATAAAGTATTTTGAAGTCGTTCTCTTGACTTTTAACTCGTCACCGACATTCACGGCCTTCTTTATGCATATTCACGGCCGTGATCTCATAAAACCTGAAGAAAACAATGTCTCTGCCCGTGTTCACGGCTTATGTAGTCACATTCACGGCCGTGACGAATTCGGGCTCAAAAAATCAACTTTCTGCCCGCATTCACGGCCTCCTGCACCCCCATTCACGGCCATGAATCACCCTTCACGGCCATGAATCACCCTTCACGGCCTGGTTGGTCCATGTTCACGGCCGTGACACAATCGGGCTAGAAAATGGCTCTCTGGTGCTGTTCACGGCCTCGTGCAAGGGCCTCACGGCCGTGACTCATTTTCCTGCAAAACAGCAGCAAGTTCAAAAATTCATATCTCTCAATCTAGACCTCGGATTGACAATCCCTTTTGACAGAATCTAGATAAACAAGTCCTCTATCTATGGTTAAAATTTCAGGTCAATCGGACATCGTTTACCCCGTGATCATAGAGAAATACTAAACTGTCGCAAAACTGCCGTAAAACGTTTGATTTTGTTGTGAAACCATATTATAGCACAAAGATAATCAAAATGGCTTCGCTTATCATGCAAACGACTTAAATATAACAAATATAAACGTAAGAAATTACGTTTATCAAGTTGTATGTAAACCCAGAGCAATAGCATGTCGCAATGCGCATGTTGCAGGCCAAGTTGGTCAATGGGAAATGCCAAAGAAGAACCATCCCAAGTGGCAAGTAATCGCCAGAAGCCACATTTGAGTACGAGTCCAGGTATCTGCAGACCCAGGTTCCCGCCATAAAGGTCAAACAAAGCCTTTTGTGCTGGATCATCCGGTTCATCGGCACGGAAAAATGGTGTCGCTGGTCACTCGTGTACGAACAAAACGGAGAAGGAAGAGCATTATGGTCAAAAGAAGCACTAAGCTATAGCAGAAGTGTCAAATAGCCAACTCTCACCCGTCGACGAAGATCCGCTTCCTAAGATGGCCCCGCCCGTTTCATGCTAACTAAACTCATGACGATGAAACTATGAAATCCGCGCGAAGAATTCCAATAATGTAATTTATGTTCTATATTTTGTAGCCAAACTTATCGTATTTATATATTAGCATTTAAATATAATTTCCCGTCCTTTTTGTTTTACAATTGTTATTGTTAATTCCAATACTCTCTAATTCATACGGTGAAAACGTGTCAAGCTCGAACTTAATCGATCTCCAACTTGATTGAATTTGATTAAATAACATTTCATTAACCTAACAGAACAATTCACAAAGAAACTATACACATAAATATTTTATATTGATGAGCCTGTGGATACGAGTACGTAGGAACGCATATGCTTGAGCTTTATTATTTTATTGATGAATAAATTGACATTTTAAATCTATAATTTTTGCGGCTTTTGGATGAATGGTATGAGAAGGCTCGTCGGCTGAAGAGTGATGCCATACTTACTGCCCACTCGTAAGATGCCACGTGTCTCGAAAGGAATTACGTTACTGCTTACGTCATGAGAATGAGAAGTCGAAAATGTTTGCGTATGAGCTGAGTCAATATTTGACTCGTAGTTTACGTGGGAGATGCCAATGTATATAATAATTATTACAATTCCAATCTTGGACCCCCAATCCCCAACCTCAGCGGAAATTTCTGTGCTCCGATGTGGCACCGTTGACAAGGAACAACAGGTCCCCACAAATTTGAAACATTATCCTCGCCAAGGAGCTGGTTCAGATATCCTCCCCCACTGCTCACTTGGAACACCTGAACCTGTGCCATGACCCACAACAAAACCAGTGGACATCTTTGTCATTTATTATAACTGATATCACCATCTTCTACGTCAGGTATATCTGACTGAGCAATTTGGATCTATGGGCTGATCATCGTAATGCATGACTTCAGAATCAGGCTTGTGTAGACCTCTAGTTCAGAACCCCCAGATGACTCAGTTTCGGCCACCATTACCTATATGAAAAATTTATCATCAGAAACAACTCTTTGACGGGTAAAACTCAACACGTACTGATGATGATAACAAAAAGAGCGTATAAAGATTTAATAAGCTCAGCTAATCAAAAGTGAGGCCATAAACTAACAAGTCACACAGACGCAAACAAAACAGACAAAAACTAACGGTACAGTAACACAGACTAAAAGTAACGATTGCAATAAACAAAACCACTATACATTGATAAAGTTTCATAGAAGCTGACATATATAAATTAACCAACGGTTGTAACCCTCAATCAAGATCTGTAACCATTGACAAAATAAACCCAATTCTAATTCGTAACCCTAAGCATACGTCCATTTTCTCACATTTATTTGAAATTATTTACTAAGACCACCACAACTTCTTAACTATACAGCACAAGTAAAGGTGACTACCCGATAAATGTTAATTTAGTCCATTCCCAAGACATCAACTTCATCAATCGTTTTTTTTTTTTTAAAAAAGAACTTCATCAATCGAAAAAGAGATCAATGCCACAGTATAATCACATCATATAATTGGTCTGACGTAGAATAGATCAGCATCTATACGTCGAACTAGAAGATCAGATCGCCAGAAATTCAGAATGAATTTTACTTTCTCTTTTACATCGACACAGAAACCAGTGAAAAATCCCGCCACCCCAAAACATACATTGTTTAAAAATTAATCGCAAATAAAATAGAATTTGCAGCTCCACCAAGGTTACCTAATTCTCTTTTAGCAAAATTGATCAGTCGTCCCAGATCCTGCGATTCCAATCGGCAACGTCACCGATTCAAGCCATAACGAGCATTGATCGCAAGCTGAACCACGGATGCTGGGGCACGGCAGCTTATGGAAGGTTTCCGGCGAGGTGGTGGAGCTGTGACAGCGCAGCTGTTCGATGGTGGTCCTTAGATTTTGTTACCTTCGGGATTATCAGCCAGCGGTAAAATAACCCGCGATTGGAAATGGCCCGCGTAAAGGGAGGCGGGAGAGAGGGAGCACTAAAGCCCGAGCAACCCCGGCGAAAGCGAGGAGAGTCCTTCCGCGGCGGGAGACCCACGGAGGCCCGAGGAAGTTGATCAGGGTAATCCAGTCCGAGCCCTGAGAGCGGCAGATAGCCCGAACAGCTTGGACCCGAGGGAGCTAGAATCAGATGGCGAGACAAGCCTGAGGTGAACACCAGCCCGACCCGAGAAAGCCAGAATAAGAGAAGGAAGTTGGGGAAAAAGTGCGAGAAAGAGAGAACGTAGACTGAGTGGAATGGCCACGATCCTACACGACGCCCGCGGAAAACGCGGGTGGGAGGAAGACTAGGTCATGGCAACGAGGTTTAGAGTCAATATAAAAGGTAACGGTGAGATTATTCCCAGGTATGCACACTAAAACAAAAACCATTTTCACTAAGCCTAGTACCTGTCTTACTCCTTTGAAAGCCAAAAACTAACTTAAGCATCGGAGGGGCGTCGCCGGCAACCACACCGGTCCCCTCTAACGTGTTTTTCTGGTTTTTCGAGTCGTAGGTTCAAAGCGTTCGTTGTCAGTTCGAAGAAGGCGCACAGTTCCGGTGTCAAGCCAATGTCGTTTTCAGCAGAACACATCATTGGCGCCGTCTGTGGGAAGCGATATTCCTAGAAAAATTCATGATGGATTCTGCAAAGGACCCCCATTCACCACCGACAGAAGAGGTACTCACGGCGGAAGAGATTGAGAGAAGGCTGAGAGAGTCATTCGATGCGGAATTTGGAAAGTTAAGAGCTGAAGTTGAGATGTTGAGGGCAGAGAAAACCCGAAAAACCCACTGTAATTCACCGCCACGTGACGAAACGGAAGAAGAGGAGGCCGAACGATTGAGAAGGAAAGCAGAGGTTCCACACACTGAAGAGCAAGACAAAGAAACCGAGGAGAGAACGTTGAGGGGAGAGATCGACGCCCTTCGAGCAGAAAAAAGAAAGAGAACGGCGGAACAAATGGCCGAATGGGAGCGTATGAAGGACGAAATCCGAACCCTGAAGGAGTTAGCCATCCCAAAGGTACCCCTTCCCGTGCAAAGGGGATCCCCCTTTTCGGATGAAGTTTCTCAGGCCCCTTTGCTGAGTAACTTCCGTTTTCCCGACATGAGCAAATACGACGGCTCGGGCCCGCCCGAGGACCACCTAGCCAGCTTCGAGGGTAACGCTGCGCTGTATCAGTTAGGGGACGAAATCAAATGCCGAGTCTTCGCCACCACACTAGCCCGGGGAGCCCAGCAGTGGTTTACCATGCTACCCGCCGGAGAGATCCGAAACTTCACAGACTTTACCCGTTCTTTCCTCCGACAGTTCTCGAGCAGTCGAAGAAGGCCCTGCTCTGCCGTGAACCTGTTAAACATGCGACAGGGCGATCAAGAGAATCTACGAGACTATTTGAAAAGTTTTAACAAGGTCATGACGGAAGTACCTTCAGCCACTCCCGATCTGCTGATCGGAGCCTTTCATAACGGGCTGAAAGAGGGAGATCTCTTCAGGTCGTTAGTGAAGAAGTATCCGACCACCGTAGAAGAGCTGATAGTCCGAGTAGAAAAATACGTGCGGGTGGAAGAGGCGCACGGCTTCAAAAAGGCAGATAAAAAGAGGGCGATTGGGACGGTGGATATCGCCCGCGAGTTAACCCGCCCACAAATCCTTAAGGAAGATAACCCCAGACGGGAGGCGCCGAGACATGCCCCCACCAACAATACCCGATGGAAAATAAGCAAAGCAAGGGCGTTGGAGATGTGTGAAGGGCGATATTTCTTGAAAAGGCCTTTTTCGAGTCGAGACGGACCGAGGAATCCCGTCTCCGGGGAATATTGCGAATTTCACCGCGAATATGGCCATACCACAGAAGGCTGTCTCCACCTGAACGATGAACTTGAGAAATTGGTGGAAACCAATCCCGAGGCTCGGGCGGAATTCGTAGAGGAGGGGGAGGAAGCACATCCCGCAAACATCCCAGAAGAGAATTTAGAAGGGAGATGGACAGGGTACCACCCTGGGTGAACGCCAGACGCCCTGAGAGATACCAACGGCCCTCAGGACGATATCAACGATCTCCCGAGCGGAGGGAAGCCGAGCCACGGAAGGAAGCCAAAGTTGATCGGACACGAGACGACCGCAGGCAGACCCACGAACGCGATCATACGCCGGAGAAACCTTACGTGCCACCTCGTCGGATCAACATGATATCAGGTGGACCTGCGATAGGGGACTCAAATAGGGCCAGGAAAGCTGAGGCAAGGAAGTTGGAGAATTGGGAGATAACTCCAGGGAAAAAGCGGTCGGGACCAACCATATCGTTTGGGCCGGAGGACTTTCATGGGGGAGACAACACCCATGAAGATGCCCTGGTCATTCGGGCAGAAATAGCCAATCACGATGTGGGGAGAGTGTTCGTCGATAATGGGAGCTCGGTGAATATCATATTCAAGGAGACAATGAATCAAATGGAGTTAGGAGAGTATCACATGAATCTGGTGGAAACAGCTTTGTTCGGATTCACCGGACACGCCATCGAGGCTGTGGGACTCATTCGACTACCGCTGACCCTCGGATCGGGAAAATTGAAGAAAACTAGGATCACCTCTTTCCTGGTGGTTGATATGACCTCCTCTTACAACGCTACATTAGGCCGACCGGCCTTAAGCTCTTTCGCTGCTGTAGCTTCAGCTCTACACCAAAAGATGAAATTCCCGGTTGGAGATCAAGTGGGGGAAGTGCTCGGGGACAGAAAGGTAGCGCGCAAGTGCTATGTGGAAGAGGTGAGGATTGAATTAAAATCCCTCAAGAGCCGCCGAAACAGTTATCCTCGCAACCATGGAACTTCTTTCGTCATACACGCGGCTCAAGGGTTGACCCCGGAGGAAGAGATCGAAGAAGTCGTAGTTCGACCCCCGTCGGACGTGGTCAAAATAGCCCGGGACTTGCCTCCCGCGTTAAAAGAGGATCTCGTCATACAGCTGAAAAAGAATCAGGATGTGTTCGCATGGAGCGCGAATGAGCTAACAGTTATACCCCGAAAAGTGATGGAACACCGACTGAACATCTCCCACACCATCCGGCCTGTTTTCCAGAAGAAGAGATATTATATCCTATTGCATTTCAGCAAGAAAAAAAAGAAGTTTCTTATTCGCGTTATCGAAATAATATTTTCTTCCTTCTCATTTTTATTATTATGCAGATTATTCGACAATAAGTAATTGCGATAACGAATCGAACGCTAGATTTTGGGTCAATTTGATAAATATGATTATTTTTGGGTCATTTTAAAAAAATAGGAACAAGACTTGGTCAATTGGAAAAAGAGGAACATGTTTTAATTAATTAACTAAACCTAATTAATACCTAAATAAATAAAATATATATATATAATAAATACATATACCAATGACCAAACACCACGAACGCAACCTACCACCATAAACGAGATCGAGACATCCAACCGAAGCAAAAACGAGCCGAAGCATCCACTGAAATCGAAATACCCAAGCTCCAAGAATCCCAATTTCGTTCTGCAACGCATATACAGTAAGTAATGGGGCAAAATTCATGTATCGCATTTTACATTATCGGGCATTGCAAGTTTCGTTCGTGTTAACGACATTTTACATTTCGAGCATTGGGTATTAGATATTCGCAGCATTGGGTAGTTATGGGTAGCATTTTCACGGTAGATCTGTGCGAATTTGAAGGAACATTTTGTTTTCCGTTTATTCGATATATTATTCGAATTTGTTTTGGTTCAAAAATATAATTCGAATAATTTTTTTCGCAACTATCAATTCGGACACGTTATTTGAATACTTCGAAAAGGTTACTCGAATAACATTATTCGGTATCAAATTGTATACAATTTTTCGTTTTATCATAGTTCGTAAAAGACCTTTGGTACTCGAACTTTATTCGAATAATATTAGAACTCAAATAATATTTTTCAAGTACTTAGTGTAATTCGAATAGTTGTTCAAATTTGTATCTTTTCAACTAATTGTTCGAAATTTTGTCTTTATTTTAATCGAACATTTTATTCGATTTTTTCTCATATTCGAATAGCTTACCCGAATAATTTTTTGTTTTCGAATATTAGATTTATTCGAATATTTCATTTGTAACTAAAGTTTATTTATATGATTTTATTTATTTATATGCATGTTATACCGACCAGCATCATGATTGATTACGATGGAGAATGGATAATTGGGGATGATAATAAATATAGCTGGGTTCCAAGGATGTGAACAAATATAAAGCCCATTGGGTTCGATGTTGATTGTTGTTGCTGGAGGATCTGCGAAATGAAATATGTGAGTCTATTAACTTAAGCGGGAGTTATCAACTATATATGAGAGATATGGAAGGTTGTGCTCCACTGTATATAAAGAATGATAGAGAGTTAAAGGGACATATTTACTTGGGGGTCCAATGGATAGACCGGTTCTCCGTGTGGAAATTGGACCCCCTACGACGCTTGCCCGTCAAGCTCTTGTGGATGATGAAGTTGGTCCTGTTCCAATTGAGGTTCGTAGTGGTGAGGTGGTTACAACGATGATTATTTTGGCCGTATCGTTGACTTTGGCGGAGACGAAGATGTGAATTATGGGGGTGAAGGTCGCAAGGGCGAACGTGCACGTCACCTCTGATGAGAATGTTGTTACACGGTAGAACGTGCACATCAATTTTGATGGCGTAAACGAAGAAGATGCAGACAGGGATGATGAGGAGGAGGAAAATGTAACTATTCCTAGTGATCGGTATTCTTTTACCGACGGTTCCACCATCAAAGTCGGTGATGAATTTGAGGATAAGAGGGCTGTCAAGAAGAGGATCCAAAGAGTTGTTATAGATGCATGCTTCGAGGTCAAGATTATAAAATCTTCTCGATCGTACTACGGCGTGAGATGCAAAGAGGTGGGATGTACTTGCAGGATATGGACGGCAAGGATTAAGGATACTGCCCTATTCTCGGTTCGTACATATTGCAACACACATACGTGCGACCTTGCAAATCGGAATCCAAGACTCACTCAAGCATCATCAACCTCCGTGAGTGATATGCTTCTTGAATCTTTTCAGGGTTCTACAAGTACGCCGGCCCCTAAACTAATTCAAACAATGATGAGAAATCGTGGATCGAAGTTTCATACTTCAAAGCATGGAAAGGATGTATTTTAGCACAAAATGCAATGAAGGGTGACCCCGATGAGAGTTACAAGTTGGTTCCGTCATACAGTCGACGTTGAGAAGGTTGAACTCGGGTACCGTCATATGAGGAAGATTGTTTGCATCGATGGTAATTGGTTGAAGGAAAGTATAACGGTACGCTACTCATTGCATCAGCAGAGGATGTCGACAAACATCAGTTTCCTTTAGCTTGGGGCATAATTGACGATGTGGAGTCAATAGAAGCTTGGACGTGGTTTTTGAACGAGCTTTTGACGGTCATACCCAATGAGGATGATCTTGTCATCGTATCCGATAGAGCTTCTTCAATCAAAGCCGCCGTTGCAAATGCCTACAGTCATGCACACCACGGTCATTGTATTTGGCATCTATCACAAAATATGAAAGGCCGATGTAAGAAGCAGGGTGCGACTGAGACGTTCATACGGATTGCTAAATTATACTAGCAGTGCGACTTTGATTCACAATATAAGGATTTTGAGAAAATATTTCCCGCTGCATATGCGTATTTGGAAGCAAATGCTGAGAAGAAACGATGGAGTCGAGCTTATTCTCTGACATCTCGCTATAACATCATGACTACGAACGGAGTGGAATCGATCAATGCAAGACTCCGTGAAGAAAGAAAGCTCCCGATCATTGCGCTTCTGGAATCGATACAGAGGATGACGGCTGATTGGTTTGCTAGATACAGACATCAGTCTATTCAAGTAACCACACGGTTTACCCCAATGGTGGAAAAGTCAATCCGTGAAAAGTATACGCAAAGTCAAGAGTATGAAGTTAGCGAAATCACTCCGCAAGAGTATAATGTCCGATCTTCAGGGAATCGTGACGTCGTTAACTTGCAATTGAAGACATGTACATGCCGCCAATTCGACATCGATAGGATTCCTTGTTCGCATGCAATCGCAGCGAGTCTACGAGCGCACACGTCTTTCTACCCGTTGAGCTCGGCTTATTATTCCGTCCTAACGTGGCAGTTTGCTTATAATGGACGAGTTTCGCCGATTCCGGATCAAGCCGAATGGGATACCGTGGATCAATTGGTGCTGCCACCTCGGTTCGTAGCAAGGCGTGGTCGGAGAAAAGAAAGAAGGTTTCCATTCGTCGATGAGTTTGATGGTAGACGTTAATTATATTTTAATATGTTGTTATGGATATTTTGAGATTGCGTCTTTGGAAAATATTCATATTTGGCTTCATAGTTGCTTTATTATTCGAGTAAGAAACTCGAAAAGATGATGTTAAATAGTTGGGAAAAAGCAAAGCTGAACATATTCGAGTAAGATCTGAAACTCGAATAGACTCGACGGTGAAACTCGAATAAATATCAATTTTCGATTGGAGGTATCAATCGGATAAGGAGGAGGCATGTCCCGATCATAAGACCTTGCAATATCCCGTACCATTGTCGGCCTCAGGCTCTCGAGGACTACAAAATGGGAGTATTACGTAATATCAATATAATTTTATAAAATAAACATTAAGTAAGACATACCCTCGAGCACGATCGAACGTAGCCCCCTAATCTCCGTCCGCATATCCCCTCGGCTTCCAGCCTGTCCATTCTTCTATCGATATGGCGACTATTGAGCTAGAAGAAGCAGGAGAAGGAGGGACCCGCGGAGGAGAAGACCGCGGAGAAGGAGACCACCGAAGAGGAGATGGAGCAAGCCGATGGTCACTGCAGTAGACCGCCATCTCATTTAGAAGATGCTCCCTATCCTCTGGGCTACGGCATTATCCCTGCTGCCATAAAAGCCAACGACCGTGCGGAAGTGCCTTGAATCTACTTCAACATCGGTTGGTGTAAGCTAACACCGCACATCCTATGTATTTGTACAAGTTAAAATATCTCAAGCTAATTAACGATGTACAACTCTAAAATTCCATATTATAAATAAATATATATACTTACATCCATCTCCACGGCATTGGATGCACGCTCGACCGCTTCCCACGATGGAGCAGAACTCTTGACGGAAAATCTGGTCTTCCAATGGCATATGCGGGGTATCGGGACTCTATAATCGGTTCTCCTCACTGTGAATTCGGCCCCGACGCTCGGCCAACACTCGTACGCCAAAACCTGATAAAAGAGAGTAAATATAAGTTAAAAAAATATAATATGGCTTAAATAAAGCAAAATTACTTACCTGAAGCGGTTGGACGAAGCCGCTAATATCAAAGGGTATGGGTTTTTCCCTTCGAAGTCATGTCAATGTGCTTCTCCAATAGGTTTTTGTTCAGACCATAAACGACCTCCTCGAAAGCTATCTTTTCCCAAGGATATTCGTTGAAGCGATCAAAATCCTCCACCAGACAGAGCCGCTCGCTCTTAACGATCAAGTCCTTATTTACTCGGCACCTCCCTAGTACCCCAACGTCAAAATAAAGCGCCGCGATCTTCAATTTCTCGATATTCACGCCCGAGTCTCCATCGGCGGCAGCATCACGCATCATTTCATTTATTTTTGCATCTAAATTGTGAAAATATATAACGTGCTTGCCTACGAGCCAAACGTTAGTTTTTGAAATCGAAATAAAAAAGATTCAAAATGATAAAAAAATAGGATAATCATACCAGGCCAATGCCTCGTTGTAAACTTGTTCGATGACGGTATCACCGGATCGGCAGCGCCACAGTCGAGGCCCGTAATTAGGCAATACTCGACCAACGAAAATCATAATGGTCGCCCACGAACGACCATCCAAAACTCCTGCGACTCAGGCATATACTCCACATGTCGGCTCATCACACACCACAAAAGCATATTAGAGTTGTAGTGGTCACGGGCCACCTTTATCAGATTCCCGAACTGAGTCCTATTGACCATCACCGCCAATTCATCTTCGTTCAGAAAGGTACGAATGCGTTCGGCTACTAAGATGTACTACCTCCGTCCCATTAATTTTATCACATTTTGCCATTTCGGCCGTCCCACTAATTTTATCACCTTTCCTTATTTAGTAAAAACTATCACAAACAATCAATAAAATAATATTAAATATTCTTAAAAGACGTGTCAAAACACACAGTTTATTACCTTTTCATTATACTATATTAATATAAAATACCACCTTAATATCCGTGCTCACCAATACACGTGATAAAAATAACGGGACGGATGTAGTACTTTGCGTTCAATGTAAGGGTGGTATGGTAGAAATTTTCCACCGGCATCTTTGTCGGAAAATAGATCTGAAAATGCAAAAAAAAAACACAGAAATTCACTGTTATTCGAATTAACTATTCGAGTAAAATGATTTTCGAATAGTGGTAACTATTATTCTAACCCTATTTACTCGTATAACAACTAGAATAATCGCAAATCACGAATTACACAAAAAATCCGATCAATTACGACGTTTACCCAACGATTTCACATTAAAATCGATCGATTTAACATGAGAAACAAATGATTTAACTATACGAAGACAAAAACCCCAATACCCATTAAAACAGAAAACTTACTGTGACTCCACCGTCTTCGATTTGCTCATCCACACGGTTACGTTGAGGCACAGACGTCGCTTTCGTTTTAGTTTTCGCCATTGATGATCGAATGATTAATGTCTGGATTGTGTTTTCATTTTTCCGAGTGTGAGAAGAGATTTCGAGTTCGCAGAGCGTTGATGAGAGTGTAAGGGTTTCGAATATGTTTTTAAGTTTACCTTTCGCCTTTTATAAAATAAATTTTATTCGAGTAGCTTATGCTAGTAAACTATTCGAGTAGATCACTCGAATATCTTATTCGGAAAATTTATCCGCTGTAATTCGGTTAATTAATTAATGGAGTCACGCATCGTATTCGAACCACCTTATGTATGCGAAATATTATTCTAATATCGTATTCGATTCGATATTTTACTCGAATACTTTACTCGAATAATTTTTCTGTCAATAAATCGCTTAAACCATAACTTTTTCATAATTAATTTACTTAACCATTTTTTTAGTAAATGTATTTTAGTCCCGTTCCCTTTTCTTTTTTAACTGTTATGAATCGTTCCTCTTTATGATTTTGGTTCCGCTACCATTACGACGTCGTGGAGTATGGCGTTTTTAAGGCAAAAATCTTCATCTCCTACCGCCTGTGTCCGGTGTATTTAATTCTTCTTTTCTTATTATTGTTGTTGTTAGGCGACGTGGCGGTTTTTTCAATTGAGTTTTTACGTGTCGGGAATCGGAAATTTGACGGGAATTAGGCTAGCTTGCGATTGTTTTGAGTGCTGTGTTAATTGAAAAGATTTATTTATGTCAAGAACGTCTGAAATTATTTCTTAATCTATGGAATTTACAATGGGAAACCGTGTTATTGTTTTGAAAAGTGATCTTGGCAGCCGATTCATGGGATTTGACTGATTTGTGGTGAACTTCTTAGGTTTAGTTCTTCAGCTGTGGTTTTCTTTATATAGTTTTTTTTTTTACATTATAATGTTTAATTTGGATTTTTTTTTGAAACGATAAATTGCTATCTCATTAACAAAAGGATAAGAACATGGGTTTTTAATTTGGATTTTCTAATGGGTGGAATATATGATGCATAGATATATGAACGGCTGCATTGGACGTTGAAATGGAGGACACCGAGATACAAGATTTTGAAGTGGGAAACGCTAGCGTCCAAGATTCAGATAGTAGAGGCTTGGGCGTTGATATTCCAAGCAATGAAGGGGCGCCAGGGGATATTTCTTCTGTGAATATAATCGCAGGGGATGCGACCAAATCCGCTTGAGAACAAAGAGATGATGCAGAAGAGGATACGGTTGTGAAGGACGAGATGACAGATCTTGTTGGCAATAAAATTGAGAGCTACGAGAACAAAGAAATTGACAGGTCCAATAGTGAACTAACTTTAAAAGATGATAAAGAGACCCAAATGGATGATCGGATTCAAGATTCTGCTGAAATCCTAGCTGCGAAACAAACTGATGCCAACAATGACGCGGCTGAAGAGAAATCTGCTATTGGCCGGTGGGTGAAGGAATAACTGGTGAGAATGGTGCAGGTGGTACAATTATTGATGTAAGTAAAGTATGGTGGAGGAAAGTCATAATGGAGAAGCTGCAGTCGAAAACCCTGAAAACACTGGTAAAAATGAAGGAGATTGCATTGGGCTTGTAGCCGGGGATGATTTGCCGAAATAAAATTTTGTGTCAAGGGATGCTCATGCAGATGCTTCAACAAAAGACATGGAACTTCCTGCTGAACTACCATCAGATAATCATTCTCACCGCCAGAATGGTCAGTCAGAGAAGGTTTCGCCTGGTAAGGATAATGGAGTTGAAGACATTGTGGAAGTAAATGGGAGAAATGCGATTATAGTTGAGCCAGAAGGGCAAAGTAAAGTACCTATCTCTGCTCTTGGACCAGATGGGCAGCAAAACTACAATGGTGCAATTGTTCCTACAGAACAGAAAGCGGAGGACTCCTATTCATCGATAAATTGCACATTTGCATGATTTCTTAGGTGCAATTCCTATATCAGGTTTGATATGTGGAAATTTTATGCCTTTCTTCATCTTCGATTAGGTAACTGCATCAACATTGTGGCGTCAAGTTGGAGAATCATTTCATCCCCCAAAGTAAGGCTTGTCATGAATTAATGAGTTCTATTGTTGATGTTATTGTAATCAACTGCAAACACTGTTTTAATTTTTTTTGGAGGATCGTAAATAATGAAATATGTTTTTCGACATCGAATAGACAATTGGTTTTCCTTTCTCTTGGGCAGGACTTGTACAACTGTCTCTTGGACATTCCGCATTTTCTATAAAAAGGTGTCGCTTTACGCATTTCCTGTATTATGTTCTGGGTGGTTTTTCTTATTATTATTATTTTTTTTAATGATAGCCTAACGTCTGGGTTCTGCTGGTTATGTTAATTTATGTTTGATGATTATCCTTGTTGACTATGTCATAATGTATATATAATTGATGTGATAAATCTGTTAATTTTCTTGGCATCAATATGATAATAGATCCGACCCTTATAACCCGGAAAAATAAAACTATTAGTATGTGTACATGCACAGTCTCTTCTGGAATTTGGAAGGCATAAGACTCGGAGTGGTGAGCTTCAATTCCCACTGATTGCAGTTCCTGAAGCATCAGGTGTTGACGTTGAGGTATTTATCATCATATCCAAAATGTTAATTATTCTTTTTGCTGCAATGTATCGTCTTTGGGTTCCTCTATAATGATGTCCACCTCATACCGTATTCGTCTATTTTATGGACATTATTTTGAAGATCATAGTCTTTCAAGCTGAATGGAGCTGTTTGGCGCGACTGGTCCAATTAATAATCCCATTATTTATATAGCTTATAATATTTTAATAGTTGTTGATGGCATGCATGTTTTCTGGTGCCAAGTTGGAAATCTAAATTTTCACTAAGTTCTTGATCCATGCATAATGGAAATTTGCATATTTATATATTCTTCATTATTGTGCCTTAAATACGTTCCGTTCCTATAATATTCTCAGGGAAATGGGTATTAAGGATCAGGGAGGAGACTAAAAGAGATGCTGCTTCTCGTGCTATGCAAGGTTGGAGTTCCCAGCGCCTATCCACTAATGGTGAGGCTGGTGAGGCCGTTGCTAAGGTTTGTAGTAGCCGATATTGTTTCGCTTTTTCTTGAAAATTGTGAGAAAAATGCTTGTTCACAAATTTTCATATTCCAATTTCATATTCAGGATAAGAGTGTCATTAATTTGACAAAGCGTGAGAAAGGCATGAAAGGTATGGGTTAAGCGAAGTTTGCTCAAACCAACCCTGTAAAAAAACCGTTCTTCTGTGTGTTGGTAACACTGTCTTAGGTTCACTCAAGCAGAAGAGGCCTACCGAAGTTGACAAGCCAATAAAAGCCCCTAGAATCGAAGCATCTAAACAGTTACGTCAGTTACTTTCTTGTTTCGCCATATACTATCGACTATTGTAATTTATTACTATTGATAGTATTTTCCACACTTAACCATATGATGATTTTATAGCCTGGCTGCATCAGTCAGTGAAATTGGTCCCCCAGCTGATTGGGTGAAGATCAACATTCGCGAAACTGTATGATTGTGCAAAAACTCGAGTCATCTACTCAGTTATGTATGTGCATGAATAATAGTCTTAGATCTCTATCCTTTGATATGTCTAGGAAGGCTGTTTTGAGGTTTATGCTCTTGTCCCAGGACTTCGACGCGAAGAGGTATCAGCCAGCCCTTACATTTCTAAAAGAAAAAAAGGAAAAAAAAAAAAACTGTGCAATACTTCTCGCTCATTATCGAATGAATTGCTATTTATGTTTATTATTTTATTTGGCTCTAACATAGGTGAAAGTTAAATCAGATCCCGCCGGGCGTTTGGTGATAATTGGTCAGCCCGAACAAGTCGATAGCCCATGGGGAATTACTGCGTTCAACAGTCTTAACTCGAACAATCTCATTAATGTTGTTGGATATGTTAGAAAAATGTGTTGAGCTTAATACTATGAAATATCTACTGGCTGGCGAACGAATTAGGTGGTGAGCCTCACGGGAAGAATCGACCCACTTCAGACGGCTGCTGTCGTTAGCCTTCATGGGCGACTCTTTGTTAGAGTTCCCTTTGAGAAGCCAAATAACATCTCATAACAACGCCAAATAAATAATCTTCGAAGGCTTCTTACCTGTTTTTATCACCATTTCCCGACTCGGCGAATCCGAGATATTTGCGGTGGTGGTGGCGAAGACTTTAAATTTTTTTTTTTTGTTTTAAAGTTTTAGCAGTGAACTTATCTCCTAACCATTGTGTATGTGTGTGTAGGCTTTGCAACTCCAGTTAGGTTTCTTAGCTTATATGTGTTTACCATCATTATTATGAACATCCACAGTGAAACAACAAACCTCATGTAGGTTTTCTTCCATCAAGATAATAGTATTAAATTATTAATTTGGCCTTTCTTTTGTTATTGATTGATAATGTCTGAATTGAGGGAATGATTCCCATTTTCTTTCAGTGTTTCTTGGAAGTTTGATGGGAGGATAAACAAGAACGATTGAGATGTAACGTTGCATTGAATTTGGAATCGAGCGATGGGATGGTCCGCGTATGGTCAGCGTTATTACTGATTGTAACAAAATGTAGTGTATCAGTTATTACTGATTGTAACAAAATGTAGTGTATCAGTTATTAACTAAACGTTTATACCGAATTCTCTAACTGTCGAGTTTCCTCGGCTGGCCGAGGTGAGCGTAGAACTAGTACGACAACTGCAAATAAGATAACAAATTAAATAAACTGTTAAATTATCAATAAATAAATGAAATATTTACCAATAACTGATATGATAGATGTTTCCAATAGTAGTGCGGCGTCTGCAACCGTGCACCAAAGTCGATGTTGGCGGGTTATGGTGACCCAAATCACAGGTACAACCGCCGCCAGTGAAAACACGAATTTGACAGCTGCTCGTTTTCCTAGATCTACAGCGGCTCCGCTGAATCTCCTTCTGGCGGCTTCTGCCTCAAGTATCAGTATCGCTAACGCCCTATGAATTAACAACAAAAATTGTCAATTTGAATAATGTGGTAAAAAAAATTTCAGTAACTTACCTGAAGAAACACAGCACGGCCACTACAACTCTCAGCTTGTCGTGTACCTTTGTCCCTTTTCCCTCTAGGAGAACTAGCACAGCAACGGTGATGGTGAATGCTGAAATGAAGGCTATCGGAAAAGCTTGTTCAAAATTCCAACGAAGTAATACGGTAGGCTTAGGTGCTTCTTCAACCGGTGGATTGGATGGACGAACATGCCCCATATCTTCATTTGACTGTGTAATTTCAGGTCGTGACTGAGTGGATTCAGCAACAATTTCGCCAAGAGAATCACCTTTAGGAACAGCTGGAGTAGGATTCAAAGCAATCGTTGCTTCAGCCATTTCAACTTGAGTAGTATTGTGGTCGTCTGATTGTGTAATTTCAGGTCGTGATTGAGTGGATTCAGCAACAATTTCGCCAAGAGAATCACCTTTAGGAACAGCTGGAGTAGGATTCGAAGCAATCGTTGCTTCAGCCATTTCAACTTGAGCAGCATTGTGGTCGTCTGATTGTGTAATTTCAGGTCGTGATTGAGTGGATTCAGCAACAATTTCGCCAAGAGAATCACCTTTAGGAACAGCTGGAGTAGGATTCGAAGCAATCGTTGCTTCAGCCATTTCAACTTGAGCAGCATTGTGGTCGTCTGATTGTGTAATTTCAGGTCGTGATTGAGTGGATTCAGCAACAATTTCGCCAAGAGAATCACCTTTAGGAACAGCTGGAGTAGGATTCGAAGCAATCGTTGCTTCAGCCATTTCAACTTGAGCAGCATTGTGGTCGTCTGATTATGTAATTTCAGGTCGTGATTGAGTGGATTCAGCAACAATTTCGCCAAGAGAATCACCTTTAGGAACAACTGGAGTAGGATTCGAAGCAATCGTTGCTTCAGCCATTTCAACTTGAGCAGCATTGTGGTCGTCTGATTGTGTAATTTCAGGTCGTGATTGAGTGGATTCAGCAACAATTTCGTCAAGAGAATCACCTTTAGGAACAGCTGGAGTAGGATTCGAAGCAATCGTTGCTTCAGCCATTTCAACTTGAGCAGCATTGTGGTCGTCTGATTGTGTAATTTCAGGTCGTGATTGAGTGGATTCAGCAACAATTTCGCCAAGAGAATCACCTTTAGGAACAGCTGGAGTAGGATTCGAAGCAATCGTTGCTTCAGCCATTTCAACTTGAGCAGCATTGTGGTCGTCTGATTGTGTAATTTCAGGTCGTGATTGAGTGGATTCAGCAACAATTTCGCCAAGAGAATCACCTTTAGGAACAGCTGGAGTAGGATTCGAAGCAATCGTTGCTTCAGCCATTTCAACTTGAGCAGTATTGTGGTCGTCTGATTGTGTAATTTCAGGTCGTGATTGAGTGGATTCAGCAACAATTTCGCCAAGAGAATCACCTTTAGGAACAGCTGGAGTAGGATTCGAAGCAATCGTTGCTTCAGCCATTTCAATTTGAGCAGCATTGTGGTCGTCTGATTGTGTAATTTCAGGTCATGATTGAGTGGATTCAGCAACAATTTCGCCAAGAGAATCACCTTTAGGAACAGCTGGAGTAGGATTCGAAGCAATCGTTGCTTCAGCCATTTCAACTTGAGCAGCATTGTGGTCGTCTGATTGTGTAATTTCAGGTCGTGATTGAGTGGATTCAGCAACAATTTCGCCAAGAGAATCACCTTTAGGAACAGCTGGAGTAGGATTCGAAGCAATCGTTGCTTCAGCCATTTCAACTTGAGCAGTATTGTGGTCGTCTGATTGTGTAATTTCAGGTCGTGATTGAGTGGATTCAGCAACAATTTCGCCAAGAGAATCACCTTTAGGAACAGCTGGAGTAGGATTCGAAGCAATCGTTGCTTCAGCCATTTCAACTTGAGCAGCATTGTGGTCGTCTGATTGTGTAATTTCAGGTCGTGATTGAGTGGATTCAGCAACAATTTCGCCAAGAGAATCACCTTTAGGAACAGCTGGAGTAGGATTCGAAGCAATCGTTGCTTCAACCATTTCAACTTGAGCAGCATTGTGGTCGTCTGATTGTGTAATTTCAGGTCGTGATTGAGTGGATTCAGCAACAATTTCGCCAAGAGAATCACCTTTAGGAACAGCTGGAGTAGGATTCGAAGCAATCGTTGCTTCAGCCATTTCAACTTGAGCAGCATTGTGGTCGTCTGATTGTGTAATTTCAGGTCGTGATTGAGTGGATTCAGCAACAATTTCGCCAAGAGAATCACCTTTAGGAACAGCTGGAGTAGGATTCGAAGCAATCGTTGCTTCAGCCATTTCAACTTGAGCAGCATTGTGGTCGTCTGATTGTGTAATTTCAGGTCGTGATTGAGTGGATTCAGCAACAATTTCGCCAAGAGAATCACCTTTAGGAACAGCTGGAGTAGGATTCGAAGCAATCGTTGCTTCAGCCATTTCAACTTGAGCAGCATTGTGGTCGTCTGATTGTGTAATTTCAGGTCGTGATTGAGTGGATTCAGCAACAATTTCGCCAAGAGAATCACCTTTAGGAACAGCTGGAGTAGGATGCGAAGCAATCGTTGCTTCAGCCATTTCAACTTGAGCAGTATTGTGGTCGTCTGATTGTGTAATTTCAGGTCGTGATTGAGTGGATTCAGCAGCCATTTCAACTTGAGCAGTATTGTGGTCGTCTGATTGTGTAATTTCAGGTCGTGATTGAGTGGATTCAGCAACAATTTCGCCAAGAGAATCACCTTTAGGAACTTCTGGAGTAGGATGCGAAGCACTCGTTGCGTCAGCCATTTCTTCAGCTGTACTGCGTTGCTTCAAATGCATGGAAAAATAGCGATGGAGAGTAATTTATACCCAGGTGATGAAGGTATATTTGCAATTATCCATTTATCAATTTGTTTTCTTTTTTTTGGTCCTTTACACTTGTACATTCCATATATGGCATTCGGCAGTTATGTGGTTCTTTCAGGATTATCATTAGGTTTTCATGGAATGCGTTGCCTGCAATGCGATTGCTGTGAGTTTTCAATTTAATCGACATCGTTTTTCTTCGAAAGAAACTCGTGCGGCGATTGTCTGTGTATTGCTTCTATTGTCTTGTTGAATTCATTTATTGTGATTTTCTTTTTTCCAGGCGGAGCTGGAGCGTGGGCTTTAGAATGTAAGAGAAGTTTATTCCTTTTTCCTTTCTTTTAAATTTGTCCCCTTGCAAATTCAAATGAAGCTTCCTTGAGACATTTCAGTAAATATTAAGAAATGGGACAGCTTGAAACTTTCGTGTGATTTCCTTTCCTTTTCTTTCTGCTGGGGCTATTTTAAAAAATAAGATTACTTTTGGTTTCTTTTTAAAAAAAGGGAACTTGACCGAGTCAATTAAAAAAAGAGGAACATGTTTCCTTAATTAACTAAACCCCTAATTAATACCTAAATAAAAAAAAAGAAATATATATATATATATATATAAAATAAAAAAAGAAAACGCATCAACCTCATTGATTAATGCACCCACGAAGCACCAAAACGAGATCTTGAAGGAAAAACGAGCTGAAGCATCCGCCGAAATCGAAACACCCAAGCTCCAAGAATCCCAATTTCGTTCTTTAACGCATATACAGTAATTGTTAACGCCGGTTACAAGTATATATTATCGGGCATTGTAATTTCCGTTCATGTTAATGACATTTACATTTCGAGCATCGGGTATTAGATTTTCGAAGGTTTGGGTAGTTATGGGTAGCATTTTAACCTTAGATCTGTGCGAATTTGCAGAACATTTTCGTTTTCCGATTATTCGAGTCTGTTATTCGAGTTTAGTTTGACTCGAAAAGTTACTCGGATAAGTTGTTTTGGCAACATACAATTCGGACATCAAACTCGAATAAACTCGGAAACTTTACTCGATTAATACTATTGTTTATGAAATTTTACACTTACATATTATTCGATATTATAATACTCGGATATGTTATTCGAGTTAAACGTAAACTCGAATGTCTTACTCGAATAATTTTTGTTTCCGAATATTTTATTTACTCGAATAAATCGTTTGCAATAAAAGTTGATTTATTCCATTTATTTCTTCGATAACAACTTATCGAGTGTCTTCAAAATCTTAATACTCGAATTCTCTATTCGAGTTCTTTTACTACTCGAATAGTTTACTCGATTAATTTCTATTTTTCGAATATTGAAATTATTCGAATAATGCATATTGCAATTAAATTTTATTAACAATGATTTGTTTCATATGCAGGTTATGCCGACCAGCATCATGATTGATTACGATGGAGAATGGATAATTGAGAATGATAATAAATGGACATGGGTTCCAAGGATGGGAACAAATATAAAGCCCATTGGGTTCGATGTCGATTGTTGTTTGCTGCGATCTGCGGAACGAAATATCGAGACTATTGGCGTAAGCGGGAGGCCGGAGTTAAAGCTAAGTTATCAGCCATCTATGAGAGGTATGGAAGGGTGTGCTCCGTTGTATATAAAGAATGATCGAGAGTTGAAGGGTTATATATACTTAGGGGGTCCAATGGATAGACCGATTCTCCGTGTGGAGATTGGACTCCCTACGACCCTCCACCGTCAAACTCTCGCGGATCATGAAGTTGGTCCCGTTCCAATTGAGGTTCGTAGTGATGGAGGTGGTTACATCGATGATTATTTTGACCGTATCATCGACTTTGGCGGATGCGAAGATGTGAATAATGGGGGTGAAGGTCACAATGAGGCGAACGACCGTGATGAGAATGTTGCATCACGGCAGGACGTGCACGTCAATTTTGATGGCGTAGACGGAGAACATGCGGACGGGAATGATGAGGAGGAGGAGGAAGAGGAAAATGCAACTATTCCTAGCGATCGGTATTCTTTTACCGACGGTTCCACCATGAAGGTCGGTGATGAATTCGAGAATAAGAAGGCCATCAAGAATAGGATCCAAAAAGTTGCTATAGAGGCATGCTTCGAGGTCAAGATTATAAAATCTTCCCGATCGTACTATGGCGTGAGATGCAAAGAGGATGGATGTACTTGGAGGATATGGACGGCGAAGATTAAGGATACATCCGTATTCTCGATTCGTACGTATTGCAACACACATACGTGCGACCTTGCAAATCGGATCGCAAGACTCACTCAAGCATCGTCAACCTCCGTGAGTGATATGCTGCTTGAATCTTTTCAGGGTTCAACAAGTACACCGGCCCCTAAACTCATTCAAACAATGATAAGAAATCGTGGGATTTTCGTACTTCAAAGCATGGAAAGGAGGCATTTTAGCACAAAATGCAATGAAGGGTGACCCCGATGAGAGTTACAAGCTGTTGCCGTCGTACCTGTCGACGTTGAGAAGAGTGAATCCGGGAACCATAGCAAGTGTATATCTGGACGACGAGCGGAGATTTAAGCACGCATTCCTATCCCTTGGTGCTTGTATTGCGGGATACCGTCACATGAGGAAGGTTGTTTGCATAGACGGTACTTGGTTGAAAGGAAAGTATGGGGGTACGTTGCTCATTGCATCAGCGGAGGATGGCGACCGCCATCAGTTTCCTTTAGCTTGGGGCATAATCGACAATAACGAGTGCATAGAAGCTTGGTCGTGGTTCTTGAACGAGCTCTTGCAAGTCGTGCCCAACGAGGACGATCTTGTCATCGTATCCGACAGCTCTCCTTCTATCAAAGCCGCCGTTGCAGCCGTCTACGGTCGTGCGCACCACGGTCATTGTATTTGGCACCTGTCACAAAATATGAAAAGCAGGTGTAAGAAGCAGGGTGCGACCGAGACGTTCATACACATTGCTAAAATATACAAGCAATGCGACTTTGATTCACAATATGGTGATTTTGAGAATAGGTTTCCCACCGCATACGCGTATTTGCAACAGACTGATACTAAGGAACGATGGAGTCGAGCCTATTCTCCGACGTCTCGCTATAACATCATGACTACGAACGGGGTGGAATCGATTAATGCAAGACTCCGCGAAGAAAGAAAGCTACCGATCATTGCGCTTCTGGAATCGATACAGAGGCTGACGGCGGATTGGTTTGCTAGATACAGACAGCAATCTGGACAAGCAACCACGCGGTTTACCCCGACGGTGGAAATGAAGCTCCGTGAGAGGTATGAGCTAAGTCAAGGGTATGAAGTACATGAAATCGCTCCGCATGAGTACGATGTCCGATCTCCGGGGGGTCGTGCCATTGTTAACTTGCGGTCGAAGACTTGTACGTGCCGCCAATTCGACATCGACAGGATTCCTTGTCCACATGCAATCGCGGCGAGTCTACGAGCGAACATGAGTTTCTACCCGTTGTGTTCGGATTATTTTGTCCTAACGTGGCAGTCTGCTTATCACGGACGAGTTTCGCCGGTTCCGGATCAAGCCGAGTGGGATACCTCGGATCAACTGGTGTTGCCGCCTCCGTTCGTAGCAAGGCGTGGTCGGAGAAAAGAAAAGAGGTTTCCGTCCGTCGGTGAGTTTGGTCGTAGACATTAAGTAAATCTTGATGTATGAGTTTGTATGAGTTTGATGTATGAGGTTGTATGAGTTTGATGTATGAGGTTGTATGAGATTGATGGATTATTGTGAGTTTGGCTTGATTGTAGCTATTTTCACTGTTATTCGAGTAAACTGCATAACTCGAATATTATTAGAATAGGTCACTCGAATAACGTAACAATAAAAAGTCGAAAATGAAAACCTGAACTTATTCGAGTACCCGAATAACTCGAATAATTTACAAAAAAATCGAATACCGAACTCGAATAATATCTTGTGATTCGAGTGTTCTTTTCAGAATTTTTGAATTTTAATTATCTCGATACATAGATGTATAAATATCAATATTTCGATGTTTTAGGGCCTTCATGATGTTAATAAGTCGCTTTATGAAGATTAACAATGTTTAATAAAAGTCGTTGCATGACATACAATGAAATACATTGGTAGATAGGACTTTAGTATATACATTCCCATCAACAATATATATAACATGTATAGAAATATCAACTTGATTTTCTTTTTTTTTCAAGAATCTCTATAATATCTTATTACTTAGAAAGAAAATGTTATTTAACATGAAATGATATTTAACATGAAATGTAACATTTCATGCTCATGATATAAAAACAATATTTTCGATTTTTAAATTATTCGAGTTATGTATTATACTCGAATATGCTCGAATATGCAACTCGATAAAAGTAGCATTATTCGAACAAGCTCTTTCACTCGAATAACAGTGAAGTTCGACAGAAACAACTAATCCAGTGAAGTTTATTCGAGTGCTATATGATACTCGGATTTAGCTCGAATAGCTTACTCGTTTAACTCCCATTATTCGAACAAGATCTTTGACTCGGATAACAGTGAAGTTCGATAAAATCAACTGATCCAGTGAAGCTTATTCGAGTGCTATAAGGTACTCGAATTAAGCTCGATTAGCTTACTCGAATAATTATCATTATTCGAACAAGCTCTTTCACTCGAATAACAGTGAAATTTGGAAAAAACAACACTGAACCTTGAACACTCTGAACAACCACAACAGCAACTCAACCAACCATAACACAGAACATTCCAAATCAAAAAATCTATACAAATATATCTACAACGGTTCATACAATATCCCAATTGTTAAAATAAATACATATAGTCAAAAACTTTCTAAACGACAAAACTTTAGAATCGTCCAAAGCGTAGAGATCATCTCTGTTACCGATCAACAGAGACATCGCGGCCCTAAGCATGTACGTACCGCACTCTCCGCTGTTCGAGAAATAGAATAATTTCAGGTTTAAGAAAATAAGAAAATAAGAAAGTGAGAAAATAAGAAAATTACCCTTGCCCTATCCGCCGCGGCCCTCTCCGCCGCGGCCGCCTCCGCCGCCGCCCTCTCCGCCGCTTCCGCCGCGGCCCTCTCCGCGGCCGCCCTATCCGCCGCGGCCCTCTCCGCCGCGGCCGCCTCCGCCGCGGCCCTCTCCGCCGCCTCCGCCGCCCCCCTCTCCGCCGCTGCCCTCTCCGCCGCCGCCTTCTTCGCCGCGTCCCTCTCCGCCGCCGCCCTATCCGCCGCGGCCCTCTCCGCCGCCGCCCTCTCCGCCGCCTCGGCCGCGGCCCTCTCCGCCGCCACGGCCGCGGCCTCCATCTCGGCCTCCATCTCCACATTCTCGCCCCCATGCTCCCGACTCCCCGTCGGCGGCGAATGAGGAGGCGAAGGAGGCGGCATGTCCTGATCGTAGCTTCTCGCAATATCCCGCACCGTTCTGGGCGTCAGGCTCTCAAGGGCTACAAAATTAGAGTATTACGTTAGATTTACGTAATATCAATATAATCTTATAAAATAAACATTAAGTAAGACATACCTTGGACCACGATCGAGCGCAGCTCCCTAATCTCCGTCCGCAAATCCCGTACATCGCCTTCCAGCCTGTCCATTCTTCTATCGAAATGGGCGATGATTGAGCCGGAAGGAGGAGGAGACGGCCTCGGAGGAGAAGACCTCGAAGGAGACGGCCTTGGAGGAGGAGACGGCCGAGGAGGAGACGGAGCAAGCCGATGGTCGGTGCAGTAGACCGGCAGCCCATTTAGAAGATGCTCCACTATCCTCTGGGCCACGGCATCATTCCGGCTGCCATAAAATCCGACGACCGTGCGGAAGTGCCTTGAATCGGCTTCAGCATCGGTCGGTGTAAGGCAACACCGCACGTCCTGTGTATTTGTACAATTTAGAAAACGGAATCTAAATAAATCCATATTATAAATAAATAAATATACTTACATCCATCGCCACGGCACCGAATGCACGCTCGACCGCTTGCCATCCCAGAGCAGAGCTCTTGCCGTAAAATGTCGTCTTCCAATGGCACATACGGGGTAGCGGGAGCCCTTCGCCGGCTCTTCTCACAGTGAATTCTTGCCCGACGGTCGGCCAGCACTCGTATGCCAGAACCTGATAAAAGAGAGTAGAAGTAAGTTAAAATAAATATAATATGTCTTAAATAATAATACAAAACTAATTTAATTACCTGAAGCGGCATTACGAAGCCGCTGATATCGAAGGTTGTTATGGTTTTTCCATTCGATGCCATCTCCATCGCCCTCCCCAAGAGGTCTTTGTTCAGACCATAAATGACCTCCTCGAACGATATCCTTCCCCAAGGATATTCGTTGAAGCGGTCGAAGTCCTCCACCAGACGGAGCCACTCCTCCTTGACCTTCAAGTCCTTCTTTACCCTCCGCTCCCCTAGCACCCCGACGGCAAAATAAAGGGCCGCGATCTTCAATTTCTCGGGATGAACGCCCGAGGCTCCACCGGCGTCACTAGGGGTGTTCATTATTCGGTATACCGACCGAATAAACCGAAATACCGAAATTTCGGTACAAAACCGAACCGAACAAAAAAATTCGGTTCGGTATTCGGTTCTTAAAAAAAAAATTCGGTATTCGGTAATTTCGGTTCGGTACAAATTTTGAATTTCGGTAAATTCGGTATACCGAATTACCGAAATTTTAAAATTAGAATATAGTTTATTATATTAATATTGAAAATAAAATTAAAATTATATTAATATACATATTAATTTAATTTTTATGGATATTTTTATTATTATTATTTAAATTTCGGTAAATTCGGTAAAAACCGAATTTACCGAAAAAATTTCGGTAAATACCGAATACCGAACCGAGGAAATTCGGTTCGGTATTCGGTACCTATTAGGGGTGTACCGAAATTTCGGTATATCGAAATTTCGGTTCGGTTCGGTACGGTATGTACCGAACGAACACCCCTAGGCGTCACGGATCATTTCCGTGATTGTCTTCTCCAAATCGTGTAAATATATAACGGGCTTGCCTGCGAGCCATAAAACAAACGTTAGTTTTTGAAATCGAAGTAAAAAAACGAATCAAAAAGATAAAAAAAATAGAATTAATACCAGGCCAATGCCTCGTCGCAAACTCGTTCGAGGGCGGTATCTCCGGCTCGTTAGCGCTGCAGTCGAGGCCCGTGAGTAGGCAATACTCGACCAATGAAAATCGTAATGGTCGCCCACGAACGACCATCCAGAACTCCTTCGAGTCCGGCATGTACTCCATCTGCCGGCTCATCAAATACCACATGATCATGTTCGAGTTGTAGTGGTTTCGGGCCACCCTTATCAGGTTCCCGAACTGAGTCCGTCTAACCATATCCTCCATTTCCTCCTCGTTCAAAAGCGTACGGATGCGTTCGCATACCGACATGTACTGCGCGTTCAGAGTGAGGGTGGCATGGTATAAATTGTCCGCCGGCAACTTCGTCGGAAGATAGATCTGAAAACGCAAAAAAACAAGCAAAATTCACTGTTATTCGAGTAAATTATTCGAGTAAAACATCACTCGAATAGGTCAAGCAATTATTCGAACCCTAATTACTCGAATAAATACTCGAAAAGGCGATGAAAACGATTTTTACAAAAATCCGACCGAATACGACGTTTACGCAACGATTTAACATCAAAATCGATCGATTTAACGCTAATAACAACACATCTAACCAAGAAATTCGTTCAACCAATTCGATTTAACAAAAACCCAAAATGCGACCAAAAACTCATCGTGGCTCTACCGCCGTCGATTTGCTCATCCACCCGGTTACGAACAGGCGCGGAAGTCTCCGATGATCTCGTTTTTCTTTTCGCCATTGATGATTATGCGTGGGTTTGTGTACGATTTTTCGAGTATGCGATTTGGTTTCGAAAGAGTGCGCGAGGGATTTAAGGTTTTCGAGTGATTTCTGTCTAATTTTCTTTCCGAGCTTTTTAAAACACTGCTTATTCGAGTATTTTATCCGAGTTCTGTATTCGAGTTTTGACTCGAAAAGAACACTCGATAAGATACTCGAATAATGTAGCTTACTCGTTTAAATTTTCTAAACATTATTCGAGTCACCTTATCTCTTCGATTTATTATTAGAGTAAGTCATTCGAGTCTTGCTTTTACTCGAATAAATCCGAATAAATTTTCCCTTTTAATAAGTCAAAAATGCATTTATTCGAGTCGTTTATTCGAGTGTTGTGTCACTCGAATAAAACTCGAATAACTTTTCACTGTTAAAAAAACGGATTAGCCTCCTTAACCAGTTTTTTAGTAAGGGTATTTCAGTCATTTGAGAACCCGTTCCTCTTTTTTAAAAACGAAATAGAATCGTTCCTCTTTTTTAAAATTTTCCTTTCTGCTACTTAGTTTTTTGCAATCTCTTTAGTTGATCTAGGGGGGTGGTGCTCATCCCCCATTACTTATGAATTAACCTTGTGATGTTGCATGAGTCAATGTGAACTCTTTTCCTTTCTCATTTGTCATTTTTTTTTTCAATTGAATTGTGGTTTCCAAATGATTGCAACTTCTAGTTGATATTTCCTTATGAATGGAAAAATGTTGTATCAGGAAAAACCTAGAAATCGTTTGGATATGAGACACCTCTTGGACTCAAAAGGTCAGCGTGCGGGGAAGCTAATTGATTACAGGTATTCTGTTATGTGTTCCTTATGCTATCTTAGCCTCAACTATATCTCTTCTTATGCTGCTGGCACTTCCATTTTTCATCTTAAACCAGAATCAGTGAATTAAGAGTTGTTGAACTCCTTGATGGACTATGTGATAAAATGCAAGATTATACAATTGACAAGGTATTGATCCTTTTTTATCCTATGTGGCTCCTTATTTAATTGCAAATGACATTATCTTTTATTTTTGTAGAAAATTACTTTATGATGAGTGAAATATAAAAATTTGTTTCTGGGCAAGTACGGTTGCCCTTACATCTATTTGTTAATTATGTTAGTTAATCTCTTGCTGGACAGGTGGATCCAAAAAGACAAGTATGGATTGAAGCGAGCAGTTGGGACAGCATTAAAACTGGTATGCCCACAAGCTTACATTGGAAAAAATGCATTCTCTTGTCTCTGCAATGCTGCAACGATTCTTATTGTTCTATCAATCATTCAATTAATTGGCTATCATTAGCTCTATGCAAGTCGCGGTATTATTATTGATGCCCGTAGGCAGTTCTGTGCGACTTTATAGTTTAAAGGTGGCACAGGCCCTATTTATAGTTTTAAATTGGGTTCAGGCCCTATTTACGTTTGGGTTGCTGATAAGGACCAACTGTCTGAAATAGTTAGAGAAAAAACCATTTTGACGAGAAATGACATATTCACCCTCCTAATTTTAGCACAATAACTCTGAAAATGCCATCGTCTTCAATAACCGACCGAAAAGCAGATCTCACTAAAACTTGGGTAAATTTCGGTGCTGCAGATCGAATAAGGAGGAATAGATGTTAATTTGATGTTGCAGAACTCGTTAACCATGATGGGTCTTATAAACCGAGGCATATATGGATGCTAATTACAGAAAAAACTGAAACATAAATCAAAAAAATCGTCGAGATGGTAGCCGATAACATCAAAGTTCATGACCTAATATGTTGAAATTATTGTTAATTTGATCATGGGTATGATTCGTATTGCTAATTTGCAGCTTTAATCGTCAGAAATAACGAATATAGCAAAAAATAACAAATGTCATGTGGATAATACCAAATGTTGACACAGATATAACACATCACGGAAAGTTAATAACGCATTGTTTGTCATTAATAACACATTATGTATACAAGTAATGGATCGGGAGAAAAAGAACGAAATCAGAAAACGATACTAAAAACAAATGAAAACTGCATAAATCACGTCGTTATTGACTCAATAAGATAAAATAGACCTCAATTTCTCATGGGTACCTCGAATTTATACCGATTAGTTGCAAGAAACGGATATTAAATTTTTTCTAAATCGTGTAAAAAAGAAACTTATAACATGAAAAAAATAACAAATATCTAATGGTTAATAACTGATATTGACTTAGAAGTAACACGTCACTGAAAGGTAATAACACACTATCTGTCGTAAATAACACATTCTGTATACAACCAATGGATCGGGAGAAAAAGAACGAAAATCACAAACGACACTAAAAAACAGATGAAAACTGCATAAATCACGTCGTTATTGACTCAATAAGATAAAATAGACCTCAATTTCTCATGGGTACCTCGAATTTATACCGATTAGTTGCAAGAAACGAATATTATATTTTCTCTAAATCGCGTAAATATAAATACTTATAACATAGCAAAAAATAACAAATGTCGTACGATTAATAACAAATTTTGACTTATAAGTAACACGTCACTGAAAGGTAATAACAAATTGTTTGTCGTAAATAACACAGTCTGTATACAAGTAATGGATCGAGGAATAAAACGAAAATCACAAACGACACTAAAAAACAAGATGAAAAGTGCATTAATCATGTCGTCATTGACTCAATAAGGTAAAATAGACCTCAATTTCTCATGGGTACCTCGAATTTATACCGATTAGTTGCAAGAAACGTATATTATAATTTCCCTAAATCGTGTAAAAAATAAATACTTATAACATAGCAAAAAATAACAAATGTCTTGTGGTTAATAACAAATTTTGACTTAGAAGTAACACGTCGCTTAAAGGTAATAACGCATTGTTTGTCGTAAATAACACAGTCTGTATACAAGTAATGGATCGAAAGGAATAAAACGAAAATCACAACAGACACTAAAAACAGATCGAAAACTGCATAAATCTCATTGTTTGTGACTAAATAAAGTTTTCCCGTCCTCAATTTCAGATGGGTCTTACTATTAAAAACGAATTTTAGCTTTCTCTAAGACTAAAACGTTTTTTAAGTGAGTAACAGTTTACACAACAAATATAACACATATACATGTAAAAAAACACTTCATTGAGAACATTCTAGAAGGTTCTACCGTCAGAGAATTTAACGGAATTGTCAGAGCATATTTACAGGACTTCCTCAAAATTGTACCACATTAATTGGAAACAATAACACACGTTAGGTTAAAAAAAACAACTCGAACTCAATTAATAACACACTGATCAATACTGATACCTTATAAATGTTATTTAATACCACGTCAATAATTCGATTAATTCGTACGAAAATACACTTTTATTTTGGATGTTTAATATGGATGTTCATGTAAATATATAATTTGATGAAGTTTAATCACCACATTCCTTTAAAATACACATTACGCGAAATTTGATGTCAATAGAAGAATGTTGATCTCAATAGATATATAAACATGTAGTCCTCCATTGCAAAACATAGACTATCACCTCTTTCAATGGAACATAACATTACAAATTGCACCACAAACATGTTCAAACGTCAACATTAAGTACTAATAACATTTATAGACCACAAACACAAAATATTAAGCTCAAAACCCTAAATCCGAGGCCCGAAACCCTAAACCCTAAACCCTAAACCCCGAACCCCAAAATTTTTTTAAGGTTGTAGAAATACCTGCACAAGTCGTGGATCATTCTCCCAAAATTTCATGTCGTAAAGCCTTAATCTTAACCTCGAACCCGTAAGTCCTAAACCCCAAAAACTATCGTCAATTTCATATGAATGTTGATAAGTTTCACAAAAATGACAAATGTCTTCAGGGTAATAACAAATGTTGACTAAAAAATAATTCATCGCTGAAAGTGAATAACACATTGTCTGTTGTAAATAACACATTTTGTATACAACCAATGGATCGGGAAAAAAAGAACGAAAATTACAAACGACACTAAAAAACAGATGAAAATTGCATAAATCACGTCGTTATTGACTCAATAAGATAAAATAGACCTCAATTTCTCATGGGTACCCTGTTTATTGCCGCCTCGTGTTTGTGTACTTTTTAAATCACAAACGTCACTATGAATTAGCTCAACAGGTACAATACTACTTTCTACCTGTTGGGAAGGATGACCTTGTTAATTTAGCTTCAACGCATATTTCGCATTTATTTTCCGAGTTGATTTCGAATTAGGAATGGGGTTCAAGTTAATTAATCGACGTATCGAATTAAAATTAATGTGGCCTAGTCTACCATGCCATAGGTTAGAACATTCGAGCAAGTAAGCAGAACTGTTACTTTTATTATCGACGACAGTCATTACATTCAGTTTGAACATCCCTTCAGTAGCATAACCTTTCCCTACGAACATTCCTGACTTAGATAAAATAACTTTATCAGATTCTATCACTATGCGAAACCCGTGCTTATTGAGCAAGAATCCTGACACGAGGTTCTTGCGAATCTCCGGCACATATAGCACATCTTTCAGCGTCATTGTTTTTCCGGACGTCATCTTCAGCAGTACGTCTCCTTTCCCCTCCACGGTAGCAGCGGCTGAGTTGCCATATAGATACTTTCGCCTTGAACAGGTTCAAAGGTCGAGAAATGGCTTCGGCTTTTGCACACGTGCCTTGTAGCGCCGGTGTCAATCCACCATTCCTTCGGGTTCGATTCAGTCATGTTCACTTCTGAAATTACAGCCACAAGACTCATCTCTCCAACATCTCGAGTGATATCTTTCGTCAGGTTGGCTTTGTGTTCCTTTCTAGGAAGTCGGCACTCGGATGACTTGTGACCCATTTTGTCACAGTTGAAGCATTTACCTTTAAACTTGTACTTGGGTTTCGAGATTCCCCCGGTAGCCCCGAACTTCCTTTGAAACGCTTTCTTTGACTTAGAGTTGTGTCCATGACCATGCTCCATTACGTTAATAGCGGACCTTGAGAGTTTTCGTTCCGCACCTTTGTTGTCTTCTTCTATTCGAAGTCTGACAATCAAGTCTTCTAACGACATCTCTTTGCGTTTATGCTTGAGATAATTCTTAAAATCTTTCCATCCCGGAGGCAATTTTTCAATGATCCCAGCCACTTGAAAGGATTCGCTTAAAATCATTTTCTCCGCATGGATCTCGTGCAAGATTAACTGGATTTCCTGCACTTGACTGATCACAGTCTTTGAGTCGACCATTACATAGACGAGGAATTGTCCGACAATGAATTTCTTCTAGCTGGTGTCCTCTGTTTGATACTTTCGATCCAGCGACTCCCACAATTCCTTAGCCGTCTTCACTCCACAATATACATTGTATAAAGTGTCATGAATCGCATTTAGGATATAGTTTCGGCATAGGAAATCTGCATGCTTCCATGCATCAACGGCAGATTGGGTTGCCACATCAACCTGGCCTTCGGGAATTATAGGTTCAAGTTCAGTAAGAAACCTGTCTAGATTGAGCGTCGTAAGGTAGAATAACATCTTCTGCTGCCATCGCTTGAACGTCGAAGCCACCCCGGCGAACTTCTCTGGTTTCTCCATGTGGCTTGCAGGAATCGCAGAAGGTATAGCTGTGGCTACATTGACGGTTGGAACCTCAATGTTGTCTTCGTTGTTCGACATCATCAAGAAGCTCTGTCTTAAGATTGTCGTTTACTTCAACGGATGCGATGCGAATGAATTAGTAGTATAAGGAAATTCCGAGTTTGTGCGAGGCACAATTTCCTTAAGACAGATTTCCTCGTATGGAACTGTCTCCCAAGATACGTCGGAAGAGCGTGACTTCGTCGTGCACTGAAGAAATCACCGGCGAACTTGAACAGATTATTGAAACAGTAATATTTGTTGCTTGATAATATTTCGGTAGAATTTGTATATACATCTCCCTGAGTCTCAGCGATTTATATAGGGAGAAGATAACCTTTACGGAAGAGGCATGCATAAGTCTCTTCGGACACACCTTTCGGTTCTAACAGTCATGGCTTTTCGCCAAGCCCTTTCTTTCGAACCAGTCACGTAACTGTTCAGTCAAGATGGGTGTCCTTTAGGCTTTAAAATAAATAATCAAAATAAAATTTATTTGGGAAATAATAATCCAATCGCAAAAAGGCGGGTTGATCAGGCCCGTCAATTTTTGTCCGGCATTCGTGTGCGCGGGTCGCGCCCACACACGAGTCAACTGGATTTGCACCCCCCTATGCGCGCACGCGAGCGGCACATGTGTGGTATAATATTGCCTATTTATCTTAAACAAATAAAACACACAATCACTTATAAGGAGGTAACAAGCTTGTGTTCTAACCAATGTGGGACAAACATATTTTTCCCTATTTTATTTTCTCAAATTATTAAGTCCATTCTCATTCAAGCCCATTTAACTCCAACAATATTTATAAAGGGTTTTCGTAATATTATTATTTTAGTATCTTATCGAAATTGATGATATTTAAGAAAGATCAAGTCGGACCAAACAATGTTGTTATTTTAGAGGGTTTATTAATTTATAGAGTATTAATTTACTGTATGTAGTTGATACGATAAAAAAATCAAGTCAGTCCATTCTACTGTCGGTATTTTTTTTACGTGTAACTACCTAAGGACTTATTCGGTTGTCGGTTGATGATTTAATAAAGGGTCAGGCAAGTGACACGGCATAATCTCATCAGCGAATAACATTCACAACGCAAAAAATAGGGAAATGTAGTCCAGAGCTTGACAGGATGATACAACCTTGTCAGATTTAGTAGAGGTACTTAGGGATGTTGCAGGTTCTGAAACGTGAGAAACACTAGTGGAAGCTTCTTGTCTTTTCACCTATATTATGGAGCACAATGGGATTGAAGAAATGATTAGCTGTAGAGTTCTGTTTACATGCCACAACAGAATAGCATGGTCTATAACGTTTTATATTTCAGATATAACCTTATGATGCTACTTGGAAAAGAAATTATTCTATTCAAGCATACCTCGGATTCTGACAGTACAGTTCCTGAAGCCAACTGATCTATAGCTGACATGAACATATTTGTAGCATATTGCTCAATGTTTTCAGACAAAAAGCTTATGGAATATAGCTTGTTTGACACCTGTAAAGGTATAGGATACAAAAAGAGGATCATCACAAGAATAAACATTTAATAGATGGATAACCAAACACAGACAAAAATTATTTCGCCACTCTAAAGGAAAAAGAGCAAGAACTTAGCTTTCTTTTTTTACTTTTCTTACCAGGCGAATAGCCTTTGTTCGAACATCGTCCTTGGAGTGAACACTACACTGCCATGTGGATATCAAAAGAATAAAAGAATTAAAAAAGAATGTGAGAAATTTTCCGATGATTGCACGAGGGAAGTCATAAAATTCACTGAGCAAAGAAGATATAATCCTAGAATGATCGTTTCCACATCATAAACAATATGACCAATTACATAACAGAGGCGTGGTTCTTGCAACAACCTGATCGATCCATTGTTATATGTTTATAAAAAGTCCGGTTTTGTAACTTTTTAGAGACATGTGAATAAGCAAAACAGCGTATTAGATAGAACTTCTAACAGTTTAATGTTTTTAGAACATAAAAAACATGCCTTCAGAACAATATCCAGACATGCTCGTCGACATCCTGGACGGCCAAGGATTAAGCTCCACAATGTACCTAGGCCCTGAGTTACACGGTCACTATCACGGACATCTGCTCCAATATAACCACCAGTACATACGTCACAAAGCAGCCTCAGCATGGAATCTGGTATATGAGGAGCTTCACCAAGAAGTCGGCCTAAGGACTTGTCAGATGCAGGTAGCTTTTCAAGAAAGGATCTAATCTGAAACGAGATAAATATTTTAAAAAGTTTTAACACATCTGGACAAAATAGCAGATAATAGCAGGGAAGTGGTGATATCTCTTACCACTCCTAGAAGAAATTTCTCAAATGCAGCAGAAGATGATTCTGAATCTGACAGCATTAGACTATAGAGATGGTAAAGAATATGTAGAACAAGTTCATGACCCTGAAAAATGATAGAATAACAAATGAAGAGATGAGTCTACAAAGATCCAGCTGAAAGCAAATTGAGTATAACAATGACTGAAGGAATAAATGTAGGAATAACAAAGACAATACCTCCTGTTTGTAATCAGACACAATATGTTTCTCCACCACTTCAACCAGATCATCAACGTCACTCTACAAAGAAAAGTTAAATTATAATAAGCACATCAATTAGTTTTGAGATGTCCAACCAACATTTAAACCTATCAATGCAAAAGATAAAAAGATGCATATTGGCAGCTTCTGACTGCAAGTAGTGAAAAAGAAATGAATAATAGGGTCCAATATCCTATCCATTCAATTTGCCATTTGTCATCTGCATTCTGAAAGGTGATTATGATACTATACGACAAATATTCAAGCGCACATGATACTAAGATAAATCAAAAGATAATTCTTTAAAACACGATTGACTTCCGCTAGTTGAACAAAAACACTTCAAAATGTGTTACCGAGTAGGTTGCCTAACAGTGGTGTAGAAATAACAGAATATAATATCAAGACTAAACTCAAACAAACTCTGTCGTTGCTGTTAGTACTTTCAAATATAAGTAGGCACTTAATTGCTCCATGTGTGAGCTTATTTTCTGTCTGTGATTTCAGAACTTCTCCACCAAGATTCATTCGTGAAGCCAAAAATTGTGAGTAAATTTTAGTTATATCACTGTCCTTTAGTTTGGCCCCCAAAAACTGATTGCATTGCACGACCGTAGAATCTGCTCTCTAGACAAACCAAAGTCTCCAAACTGTTCCAGGTTATATTGCACAAGCAACAGAAATGGAAATAACCAAATAGAGGCAAATCTTGCAGATGAACAAAAAGCGATACGCATATCTAGAGTCCATCCATAAAGCAGAGCTTGAACAATTTTCCATTGATTACTGTTAATGTTTTACAACTTAACAGTTCCTATTCATAATTCAACAGTGCCAACAAATTAAAATTTGGTCAGGTTTTTGAAGGCTAATACAAACTAGACTTAGTAAGAGGAATAAAGCTACGGGGCGACAGAACACAACCTGTCCAAACAATCGGGCAGCCAACGCCGTCTGGATTTGCACTATATCAGCTCTCTGCAAATTTTGGTACAAACTGATTATCCGACTAAGTGCCTCTTTCAACAGAGCCTTCTGACGATCTTCAGAAAGTTCAACATATGGAGGGAGAGATGGAATCATATTACATTCAGATGACTAATAATCTGAAACACCAGGCAAAGGTTGCTCTGTTTCTTCTGATGCCGGGGAATAACTTGATCCAACAATGCAGCATCTACCGAAACTGGCATAGCGGTGTCCTCATCTCTCCCAATGGAGGATGTTGAGGTACCTGAACCATTATTTGTCTCCCAAAGTGGAACAATCTCCTTGTCTTTGCTATCATGAATTCGTCTACTACAACTGATTGGCGAGCTTCAAAGATTGCAGGAGTTTCTGTTGAATGGTATGAAGCTTCAGCTTTAGGGATGAGGGGAAAAGCAATGTTTTCTTTCGATGAAACAGGTGGCACCGCTAGCGAGCCAGAGGAGCTGTAAGCATCAAAATCAGACCGAACAGCTCCATACTCCAGCGAATTGGAACCGTCTTCCACAATTGACGTTGGTTGCATTTGCGTAGACAACACAGGACGCCTTGGATCAAGGCGCCGAGGATCCTAGATTAAGAAAATTACTAATTTTAGCATAAACAAAAACTACATACTAGTGTTTCTACACCAGGCAGCAAATTAAGAACCTGTACCCTGCGTGGATCACGTTTAGCATCAGACAAGATATTTGCAGAAGTTGGGATATCAGGAAATGGTGAGTCCGAAACATCTGGCCCAGACATATGTGCTTGAGCTGCAAAGCCAGAAGCTTCTAGAGTCGTCGCAGAAGTAAAGCCATTTGATGCAACAGGCACTTCTGGACCGATTGAAGAATCACTGGGACGACCTCAGACATACTTGCATTTTTCGCCAGCGTAGAGAGATTTTTTGGCAAGTGTTTCATGTTCATAATGACGATATCAGCAAGTAAATCAGGATGCATATTGGATATAAGAATTTCTAAAGATTCAATTTCAACGCCACGTTCCCCTTCAGCAATGAAAGCACCGATCATAGCAATCATTTGCTCAACATGTGTCAAATCACCATCAAGTGTACGATTTGAGATGGCGTCCCATTGACGTGCTCCACTACAGTACCATCCTTAGCATCAATTGTTGCTTCATTGTTATTTGAACCATAGCGTAACCTTGTAGAACTATTAATCATATCTTCATCCCCCACTGGTGCCAACCTTTTCAGTCCCACATTGCCTGATATATTGGACTTATTCAACACCTGAACATCCTGGAGTTTAAAAACTACATTGCATTGGTATTTGAAAGAGACCTGAAGATGGCATCTCATGGAACTGATTGGAAAATGTGTCCTGTTTCAAACATACCTTATTCAGCTGCATTTCCCGTGAAGCACGCTCATTATGTCTCATGATCTTATCCATTTGTCTTATAACACGACCAGCAGCATCTCCAGCATTCACTGATCGCAACACCTTGAGCAACATCTCACTTGACTGCTATGACACGCAAAGAACAATCATGTCATACGAGTAATTCCATAAGTAGCGAAAGAGAAAATATTTTGTTTTCAATAATTCTAGTTGAAGCTGGTTTTTAGTATGCAACTTTTTGTCACATTAGTTCTTATGCAATGATACGAAGTACGTCAAATACTGTTCACAAAACGTAGCCTGGCTAGCATTCTTCAGGTTTCGAATTTCGGTTGCTTCGATCCATATATAAGGGTGCTTCACGAGTGGACAAGTCATTGGGCATTCATCACCAGCACCAAGAGCATTCAGGTTTGACGGTTAAGATGGTACGAGGCATACTGTGACTGTGAGTATGTGTACATGAGAGAGGAAGGAGGCAGGGAGAGATATGACAAGCAGAGCACTGAACTCAGTTTAATTCTTGCAAGTGGCCTTTACAAATGTTGATGGATAACTTCGTGTGAAACTTGTGTGACTTCAAATACTGTGCGGCACAAGACCATTGCAGAAACCCAGACACGGGAAATTTTTTATTGCAGATGGATTGTGGATTTCATTTGACATACAAGGAAAATGAGGTGCAACCAAACAATTCACCAAACAGGGGTAAATAGTGTCAAAGGAAACAATAAGACAAGTCATATTTCAGCTTTAGTTCACAATCTACCTGAACAGATTTTTCTTAGTACTTAAACAAAAAGTCACTACTGGTTTTATTGGGAAATGAGATGTCAAATGGTCAAATGTGAAGATTCTTGTACAAAAGAAAGAACAGCTAGCTGATAGTATCTCTGACTAAACCATAACCATTTGGTATATTACCTCTAAAATTACAGGATGCATACATCTCAGAAATCCTAGAAATGCTGTATACTGAAGGCTGGCAGTGTGCCGATCCCCTGCCATCTCAGAATTAGGATTAAAATCAAGCAATGCAGAGAGGACGGACTTATAGTACACAGGCCTCTGTCGTGCAATAGCTGCCAAACTGCAGAAATGTTGAAGTGTTGGACCATGCATAAATTTAGAAACACAAATAGATATTGAGGATACTCATTCAAACAATAGAGTCAATAAGGCAGCCGCTCACCTATCGACAGCAGAAATCACCAATGAACCAGGAAGACTGTCAGTCGACTGCAATATTTGAAGTAACATTTCAAAATATATGTTCGCATCGGACACAAGAGCGGGTACGTCCAAAACAGGATGACCATTAAGATTCCACGAGATGTTAAATGCTCCCCTAGGATTTTGCGTAACTGTATCAAATAGCACTCAAAAGTTTAAACCCAAGAACATAACATCAAATAAAAAAAGTTCAGTAGAAATAAGATTCGACTAGTGATAGAAATTTATCAGCGAACTTCTTGAAATTCATTTGTCTTTGATATTTAGCAAAAAAGGTATTACCTTTTGCCAAATGAGCTTCAGAATCATTTGAGTCCAACTCTGACGTGAAGTGCAAAATGTAAGTTTCCAGAAACTTAATTCCTAATAACTTCGGACCAACAGGAACCGCCTAAAATAGCACAAAATAGGATGAATCTAACATCAGCATCAGAATCATTAGCCATTTACTTGGACATGAAAATTCATTCCATCATATCCAGAATTCAACTAAAAAGCAACATAAATATAGTAAAAAAAAAAATTCAATCGTGAACCAGAAAGCCTAGAAAAATGGAAAAATTAAGACTTCTTTTATGACACGAAGAAGAAATTTATGGGATGAAAGAAGCGAAAGGGATGGAAGAGAAAAATGATTCTTTACACAGCATTTGATGTCTGGGAAACATTTTTTATTGTAAGAAATAAGGTAACTTTGATTAATTGATTTCATATACAGGTTTACAACCATAAAATAAAGAATTAAAAAGGTGTTTGCAACAGGGTCTATATCACATAAACAAAACTGAGCTCGAGCTCAGCTCAAGCCTGAGTCTGAGTCTAACTAGAGCGTGCATCGTTCACGAGCTCGATCTGTATTCTGTTCTATTAGCACCCTTAAATCATGAACTAACTGACATTTAAGTCAGACTTCAATAAATTACTGACATTAACTAAAACAATTGTAACATGCATACAGGAAGGCCAAAAGGATCATGGTAACGGAATTGCTAGAGGAACAATGGAACATATAGTGATTGCAATCAGTTAGCTGAAACCTTGATTGCACAAGCAACTGAATACATACCTCAAATATAATTCCCGAAAGAGAACCCCTAAATTTGAGCATCCAAGTCCATAGCGCTTGAAGCCACTTGTCAACCATACCGTACCGTTGAACCTAGAAATTTTAAAATACAAATAAACATTTACGTAGTTGTACATGAAGGGAAAGAAACACCTAAGTAACCCTTCAAAGGGCATATTACAAGATGAAAAATGCGGTTTTGTCACAAAAGGATTCAGAATCATCACACAGACTAGTTTAAATGAAATTATATTCACTGTAATTCCTTGATTAACTCATGAACGGTGTAAGACAGTGTATTCTCCATAAAGTAATGCCACCCAAGCCCCTTCTTATTTACTTGGTATGCTTGGCATAGTATTCACATGACAAAAACTATAACAGAGACAGACTGCAAACGAATTATCAAGCCCTATATCAATGAAATATTTGACATATCTGAATTCAAAATGCAAAGGCAGATAGATAAGTACTCGTGATAAAACATTCACTGCAACAGAAAGCAGATGATACCTGGAATACTAGTTCTTCAAGCACAGTAGAAAACACTTTTGTGCCTGTAACAATAGCTAGCTTTGCGACTGTGGGATGACTATCCTTGAGAAAAATCAATAGGATGGGCAAAAGCAATGCGAGGTGCTCTAAAGATTTTTCCCCTATCTCATCAATCAACCTATTAAACAAAGCCAACAAAATCAGAATAAAAGTATTATCCTCATAACCAATATTTTTTACAAAGTAGTCAAATGAAGTCTCCATGTCAAAAAACAGAGAAAATGAGTTCAAAATGTTTCACAAAGTACTGGGATCTGTTTGCCAAGATTTGTCCTCATAAAAGTGTAAAAATAATATTATTCATACATCCAATCAAAGCTTAGACCTGGTCCTGGCGTACTATGCATAAGAGTTGTATCATCACCTGCAATAAGCCTTTGCACATAAAAAACTTTCCACGCTTTCTATAAGCTCTTTAATAATCTCTTTTACAATGCCAACTCTTATCACCATTCCATTACAGCTAAATCTAAACTATTTGTTTCCAACACTTAGAACCGTGAAAGATTATTTATTATTTGAAGCTTCCAAATTTGTCTTTGTGCGTAAGGAATTTTCAACTCTTAGCAGGATTACACACTTCCTCAGTTATATAAATTCACTACTCTTTAAATTGACTAGTGGATCTAAAGGGTAACTACAGACACGACACCCACTTCATAAAGGAAAATGCACGATTTGACAATTCCAGAGTTTTCAATTCAAAACCCCATATAAGGAATATAAATCCTCAGTTATTAAAAAAGTTTGCGGTAACCATTCTTTGCTCTTTCAAATAATCAAATTCGAAAACCAAACATAAGCTAACAGAAAAATTTAATCCCTCTGAAACTAAGCTGGAGATTTAAATACACCAAACCCGTGACAGAGCATCAGATACCGCAATTAACAAGTTTAACAACTAATACTCGGCGACTTACTCAATTAGAGCCTTTCTAACCAGAATTTGAGGAGAAGACTTGAGCTCAATCAAGTGGGGAAAAATCTCAGAAGCGTGAGAAGGATTTAAAGACAAGAATATGTCTTTGAGTTGCTTTAAAGACGATAGCTTGACGGCCAAATCCGCGTGGTTTTTCGCCGCGTAGAGTAGCGACAGCACCGCCTGATCCCTCGCCGGAACCGTGCCAACCATGCTCATGCTCGTGAGCTCTACGAATCCAATTTCGGGGTGCAGAGGGACTCAATTTGATTCTTGTAGGGCTTTATTTAAGAATTGGGAATAGCGGGATGTATTTTCGTATAATTACTTTTTTAGGGTGTTTATTAATAATTAATTTAAATTTTGAAAAACTACGCCAAGTCACGTGAGTCGCACGGGTACCCGTTTCGGGCTGGGGAAAAATACCGAAATACCGAAATACCGTCCTTATCGTATTGAATCGTATCGAAAATATCGAAAATTTTGGTATACCGAAGTTTTTGGTAAGGTATGATACCGTACCGAAAATTTTCGGTACGGTAATGGTATGAAAGTTTTTAAAATTATGTATATCGAATACCGAAATACTAAAATTTTAATATATTTTATATATATAAATATACACACCTACATATATTATATTATTTCATAAAATATAAAATGAAAAATTAAGGATCTTCATAAACTTATTTAGTCCATAAATTATTAACTTATACACAACTTTCTAAGATTAGGCCCACCATATTTCACTTAGGTAACTAAAGTAACGTTTAATTTTTGCCTTTTTTCAGGATTTTGAAAGCGTGAAGATGCATTACTTTTTGTTAATCTTCACTATTTTTTTAAATATAGCCGCTTCGTTCTAATTAATCTGTATATAAAGTTGTATTTTGTGGTTAAGTAAAGTTTTTTGCCTTACTAAGGATACTGGCTGTAAATTATTTAAGGTTAAAAAATCTTTTTATTTTGAAAAATTTGGTATTACTAATCTATCTTATTGGGGCCTAAGGAGTTTGAATTGATTAAAAATTCCAAAACAACGAATTAATGAGTTACGAGACATGCATGGTAAAATCCTCCGTGGAATGGTATAGAAGGTATGATACCGGTACCATACCGAAATTTCGGTATGATACCGTATCGAAATTTAAGGTATACCGAAATTTTGGTATGGTATTGGTATGATTTTTTTGGATACCGAAATTTTGGTACGGTATACGGTATCACAGTTTTGGTACGTTATACCGTACCGAACCACCCCTATACCCGTTAATCATACTCATATTTAGACATGCCCAAAATCAACCGTAACTGGCGATTGAACCGTCAAACCGCCGGTTACGGAACCACCGGTAACCGGCAACAACCGTAACCGGCAACTGCAGATGGCCGGTTACGGGGCGGTTGGTCGATTTGACCAACCGCAAACCGCCGGTTGGAAACCGCCGGTTAGGCGGTTAACCGGCGGTTAACAAATTTAAAAAAAAATTGATATTCAAATTTTGAATTCAGCGCCGTTAGTTTTATTTAAAAAATAAAATTAGCCGTTGTAACCGGCGGTTGAACCGTGCTAACCGGCGGTTAGCCCGACAAACCGCCGGTTACAACAGTCAAAAAGAAAATCTTTAATAATTGTCACTCTCTCTCGCTCTCTCTCACTCTCTATCGCTCTCTCTCTCTGTCTCACTCTCAGTCTGTCTCTCTCGCTCTCTCTCTCTCCGTCGATCTCTCTCTCGCTGCCTCTCTTCCACGCCACCAGCTCCCGTCGCCGCCGACCACCTTCCGCCGCCGCCGACCACCTCTGCTCCGCCAGCCCCCACCACGCCACCCCCATCGCCCGCCACCACGCCCGCCACCACCTCCCATCCGGTCCCGCCACCTCGCCCGCCACCACATCCGCCACGCGCCGCCACGCCCGCCGACCACCTTATGCCACCACCTCGGCCACGAGCCGCCACGCCTGCCACCTCGCCCGCCACCACCTCCGCCACGCCCCGTCGCCCTCGCCCACCACCACCCCCGCCGAGCGCCGCCACCCCCTGCCGCAGCCTCCACTCACCACCACTGCCACACCACCGCGCCAGCCACCGCCACGCGCCAGCCGCCGCCACGCGCCAGCCCAGCCACCGCCACGCGCCGCCGGCCGCCGCACCACCGCCATGCCACGTTTCGCCTCGGCCCCGACCCTTGATATCCTTCTTTGGCCTTTTTAGTTTTTTATTTAACTATATTTTTCGTATCCTTGTGTAGATTATTTTTAGATGGATCGTGGTGGTGGCCGACGTGGTTCTCGTGATCGTGCATCGAGGGCCAGCAAAGGGAAGCAAGTCGTTGGTAGTTCATCGCAAGATGACTACCAACAATACGACCCGAACGAGTTCTTGGATCTCGCTGACGTGCTCGGTAGCGACTTGAACGAGGACGCGGCCGGGTTCGGACCGTCACGGAAGCAAGCTCGCATGCCGCGCAGGCGCAACATACGGAGGAGGAGGAGGAAGCGCCGACGCAAACCGGCGCCGCCCGGCGGCTACAGTCAGACATCTTTGCGGTACACTTCAAGAAGGTACCTACTAGTATAGTTAATCAATTTAAAGCTATTTGTAACTACTGTGGTAAGGAGTATAATTTTAGAAAGGGGTGCGGATATGGGTCAATGAATTCCCATCTCCGTTCAAAACACCCGACTAAGTTAGGCGTATCACAAAACCAACAGCAAATGTTCGGCGGAACGGACTCCTCCGCGTCGGGACCGGCAGCCGGGAGCGGAAGCGCAACGTCGTTGTTTCATTACAACGAGGACGTGGCGCGACGGGAGCTCGCCAAGTTCGTAGCCGCGAAGCACCTACCATTTCGATTTGCCGATGATCCGATGTACGAGCATTGGATCAAAACTGCATACAACCCTCAGGCGAAGAAGGTTTCGAAGAGCACCCTGACGCGGGATACTAGGAAGACATTCATCGCGCTTAAGCGCGACTTAGTAGCTTTATTAGGTAGTTTAGGAACTAACGTGTCGATTTGCTCCGATATATGGAGCGATCATTGGCAGCGCTCATCGTACATGGGCGTGACATGCCATTGGGTCGATGATTCGTGGACGTGCAAAAGCGCTTGATCGCATATAGGGAGTTCGATGAAGCGCACACGGCGAAAAATATTGCGATCAAGCTTAGGACGATCTTATCGGAGTATAGGATAGTCAACAAAGTCTTTTCAGTATCGTTCGACAATGCGAGCGCAAACAACGCGAGCATTGAACGTTTGAAGGAGTACTGCCAGCCGTCAGTCGGTGGACGATTTTTCCACGTGCGTTGTTTTTGCCACATACTTAACATTTGTGTGTAAGACGCGCTAGTTAGTTTGAAGGAGCATGTCCAACCTATACGTTACGCGATCAACTACCTGATGCGGCATCCGTCTTTGTGGAAGAAGTGGAAGCGTTTCCGCACTAGAGAGGATGTACAAGCCAAGAAGTTTAGTTTAGACGTACCCACCAGGTGGAATTCCACCTACAAGTTACTGTACAGTTCGATGGAGTATCGACAGCATCTGTGCGACTTCTTTGCCGAAAACAGGGCGTTGTCGTACATTTTAGTTCCGGAGATGTGGGACCCGTGCAACAGTTTATGTGAGATACTTCAAGTATTTCACGACGCCACCGAGGCGATGTCGGGTTCATATTACCCGACTTCCATACTTGCGTTAGATCATTGCGTTAAAGTCGCAATCATACTCGACGGGCTTCGGTTTGATCCAGTAGTCGACGAGGCCGTTGGGAACAACTCTAATCATTTCGACAGAAAATACGTCCCCCGTCTGTCCTTTTTCGCGTGCGCGTCCATCTTCCAAACGCTCGCCAGCGTATACGCTTGCGTGGCGATCTACGCTCCCGGCTTGTTGAAAGCAGCCGGACTGAGCGAGGGCGCACGGTCTTCGTGGTCATGGGCTATGTACGCCGTCAATGCCGTCCTCACGTGCGCCTCCTTTTCGTCGGGAACCGTCGTCGACGGCGACGGCGACGCGACAAGATTGCTGCTACTATCCTCCGTACGGGGCGGGATTGCCATGTTGCTATGCCAGGTATAATAATATGAAGGAATGAATTCATCGTTTTAGATAGGTATTGGAAACAAGAGATTCTTTTTCCTCGGTTCAGATGATCATTGCGCTGTTCAGTATCATCCTCGGAGTCGGCGGCGGTGCGTGGTCCGCCGTGGTGATTGGAGCGATGGGCGTGTACGTGGCTGTGTATGCTTGGTCGTGGGGCCCATTGGGATGCCTACTTACTAGAAGGATACTACCCGAGGAAATTCAGGCCACGGGCTTCCGCGTGCGCGTCGCCATCAACATTGCGTCCGTCTTCTTTGTCACTCGATTCTTCACCATGGACCTCATCGAGGCGATGACGTTTCCGATGCATTTACTTATTTCGGGGTCTGTGCTTTTGACCACTTCCTTGATATACGCTGCCGCCGAACTTTTGCCGCCGCCCGATGATGAGAAGACTACGACGACGGCACCACCTTGTTAATTTTATTTTCCGTGAAATTATTTACTATAATATGGGATACCTTTTATCATGTTTAGTTTTGCATGATTATACATGCCATGCGTAAGAATATCTACATCATATATATTTTTATATAGCGTTGACGGTGGGCGTTATTCTTACAAGAAATAACATGAATTCTGCTTGTGTAAGTCATGTAACTTTCTCCTACTCTTAATGATAAAAACGATTAAGTGGCGAAACATCTCCACGCCTGCCATACTGCTTACTCGTGGTCGTAACTCGTAATCAAGTTAGTTAGGTAGGATTCAAACAAATTGTTATATGTATGAAACAAATAATGCATTGGTAATGATGAACAATTGGAGCGAAGTAGACGACATTGTTCTTGATTTCCAGCTCAACAACGTGGATGCTCTGTTTCAAGATTATGGGGGGCTCTGTAATGATGAAGAGATCTCTCTGTTCCAAGGTCCGCTTGCTTTATCACAGAAGCCCTTTTAGAAGTTGTTAAAAAAGGTTCTTGTAGTAAAAAGATTAGATTCTCCTGAGATTACTAGGATTTTTTTTTTTTTTGTCGTACTAGTTGATGTGATGATGCCTCCCTGTGGGGAGTGAGGAGTGTAGATTACGAGTAGGAACATTCATTAAGCTTTTTCTACTGTATTGTACTTATTCTTTGGTAATGCATTGGCACGATAAAAGAAAAAACATAAAAAGATGTCAATCAAGGTGCAAACTCAACCATGATTTCGGGTTTTTCTGTATACAAAAGGATTCAAACTCAAAAATAAGTAGCCGCATTTGGATTCAAATCAAATCAGGGAGAAACTGCAGCAACTTACATCGTCCTATATAGTCAGATCATTTACTGTTTATTGTTTTCATCATCAGCATTTGTGGTCTGATTATATAGGCGGTAGAGCAGTGGCGATTTCGTCATTTGAGGCTCCCTTTCTAAGACCGCAAGCACGTCCTTGACTGAGATGGTTCGAGCCACTCGAGGAACCACCGCCTGGGGCCTTGCATTTTTCCTCACCGATGCTGTCGTAAGGGAGAAAAATGGTAAGGAAATGGGGGTTCATCATACGTAGAAGGCTCGACTTTTTGCACTATAGACCATTGACGATAAGGCTTTAATTGTACTTTTATCATGATCGTTACGTGCGGTGGCTTTATAGGAACAATCCAATTCAAGGTGTTTCAAAATCGAAGCAATTTCTGAACCCTTGAATTAAAAAGTTGCAATTCTAAGTTTCAAAATTGAAGCAATTTGAGGACAACTAACACCAGAAGCTTGAAACTTATTGTGCTCAAAACTGCTTCAGTTTTGAAACTCATTGCCCACCAATTGCAAAATTTAAGTGTCCTCAAATTGCTACAGTTTCGAAGCTAATTGTCCTCACCCCCTAATTTATGCATATCCTTAAAATGCGACTCCCCCAAATATACAGCAGTAAAAAAATATAACTCAGAGATTTCGAGGCCATAAACGTCGATAAATAACTCACAGGGGGTAGTTGAAGCAGCTAAAGGACCGCGCTTTTCTGCATCTTTACCCTCCCTTGCGTTCTTCTTGGAGGCGAGGGAGGCCTTCTTCGGCAAATCCTTACCAGGCTGAGAAGTAGCCGAAGATGAAGAATCGGTTGCTCCTCCTCCTTGCTTTTGCTTGGCCTCGACCATTAACTGCCATCGGGAAAGCATATCACTGATTCCAGTTGCAGCTCGAACCGCGACATTCGCAGCTGTTGCACGCATTTTGTCGTCTTCTTCCTTGTTAGCCTACAGCAAGGACAAGAAACAAGATTCTTAGGAAGAGTTTTTATTTTATATTACCACTTGCATGAACTTGTAAGACGGCTATGGGCTTCATTCCGCACCTTGGTTAGCTTCGCACGAGCTTCGTCTCTTTCCTTGTCATCGACTCCATTAGCTTCATCGGACTGTACATTACATAAAGAAAAGGGCAGAGTAATATTGCAGGCTCTCTTGGCATTGGTAATAAGCAACAAATATGGACAAACAGAGAAGGCTTACTTCGTTTGGGTCTTGCGATTTTTCGGTTTCGGCTTGTTTCTTTTCCACTCCTCTCGGGCTTTCTTGTTGATAGAGCGTATTTTTTCCCTGATATCCGAGGTTACAACACATTTGTGCCTGTGCTTTTCTATATCATGTCTCTGTTTGGACGTTCTGATGAGATTAGTTATAAGACCACGCAGTCTCTCCTCCACGCACTTCAAAAATTTAAAAAACAAGAAAAGAGTAAACTTATCATAAGCATTAAAGTTAAATAAACAGACAGTCTTACCAATGATAAGCATCGCTCGACGTCACTTCCAATGTTCTTCAGGCCATGCTTTGCCACTGTCCAAGAATTATCACAAAAGATTTGAACTTCGGTGACAAGAAACAAGCATGTCATGTATAGATTCAATCAAGATAATCAAACAAGTATAATACTTGGTGGAATACTAACTTGTTTCTACCAACATCTTCTGAAGGGGGCCTTTGTTCAAAATAATTCTTTCTTCTTCTTCTTGAACAACTCGACGTGATGCCTCTGACACACGGCTACCTTCCTTGGGAACAGAAAGCAAGTGTTCCTCCTCCTCCTATTTATATTTTTTTTTCACAAAAATTAAGAAAGGGCACAAACCCCATGAAGGATGGAAAAAATTTAAATTTATAGCAATTCAATTTCATAATGTTCAAATCCAAGCGACAAATTCTTTAGGTTGACAATACCTTCAGGTCGACTCCGCTCACTGCCGTAACATCGTTGAGATGCTCGATGCTTTGGTCCGAAAGGGCTCCAGGCGCTTTTTGTTTCTTACTATTAAAATCAAAAGAATTAAATAACGAACGGAGAGACAAATACGATTGAATCCTATTATTCACGTGGACTCACCTAGGAGGTGAAGAACCGGGCGTTTCCATAGGCCTTTTCTGGCCAGGTACAGGTTTCTTCGCGGGCGCCGACTTTGAAATATTTCCAGACCCAATGGGAGACGTCAAAGAATTCATCCGATTATTTGACTGAAGGATAAAAAAAGTTACAATACGCCGATATTATAGATATATATATATATATATATATATATATATATTAAATCATGGTTATTAAAAGAACAACATCAAATACAATTTGCATTTACGATTAATAAATGACTGCATTAAAACGAGAGAAATTGGAACTATAGAAATGTTGGTTTTGTAATCAAGAAGCTTATCCGAATTAGGATTAGATCCAAGACCGATAATCTGAATTGCGAAAATACTAATAAACTGTTATAACAGGAAATCTAATTAACAAACAAGAAGAGCTCCAAAAAACACCCAACCCAACGAATATGTTCTGCAAAAGGACAGAGACGCCTTTCTACCAAAGAATGTATACGAAGATCACAAAATACCAGAATATTAGTTTCGATCTGGCTTGAAATGGGTGAGGAAGCAGTGTTCGTTGGCAAGGGCGAAGCAAGCCCCGTTCGAGATGGCTGCTGCATGTCAAAAGATTCATCTCTAAATTTCCCTGGAACGACATTGGCTGGCCTTACAGGGCCAGAAGACAAACCCCGTGGTGAAGAAAAAAGGGTTTTATTTTGTTCATTGGAGTGATCAAATGGTTCTGGCTTTACATGACCCAATGGTGCCCAAGGTGAGTTGCTGTTTGGTTGTGTTGGGCCTCCAGGTTGTATCTTGTTAGGCATGTTCACTGCATTGATGGTTTGGTGTTAATGTCTCAAGTGATTAGTTAAAATGCTTCATTTGTGAATAGACGCTGAAGATGAACATAATTACTTGAAAAAGTAGGATAGTTACTTCCCCCAGTTGCCATTCCAGGAAAGGAACTTTGAGAAAAGTGCATATTTTGCTGTTTATTAGGACCTTGGGTTGGGAAGGCAGGATGCTTTCTGTCTTGGGCTAAATGACCTTGTCCCTGTGCAGTTGCTAGGTTTTCCACCTCATGTGAATTCGCAATACTACCGTCATCAATTGAATTGGTCGAATCTGTAGAAAAAAAAAGCCAAAGTGTGGGAATAAGATACTTGAACGAACAGAGCTGGTGAACTAAAGAGCTTTACTACCTCGCCCAGAGGCATTAGGTTGCGATTGACCAGGGCCAGCTTGAGCATTTTTTGAAACCTAACTTACAAAACATTGTACGATAGAAATGATGATCAGGACTCACAATTTGGATACTAGCATGAAAATTGACATACGAACTTGAGTCTGCAGCTTGTACACTGCCATTTTTAACATCTGGTCTCCCACAATACTTCTCATGTGTCTGATAAATCCATCTTTAGTGATCTCATTTTTCTGGAACACCACGGTTACAACAAGAGTTAGTCAGATGTCTGATAACTCATTTTTCTTGAACAACTGAAATGCACCTTTAGCTTAAAGTAAAGAGTGTGAAGCTGCATTGCCCTGTCCTTGTCAAGCTGTGGCTGTATTATAGGAAGCAGCAAGCCAAAGGGAACTTGCTTGTTCAATTTAAGCGCTCCGCCCGATTGCTGACTGCCAGCTGTCAGGGATTGTTGATTTGCCATGCCTGAGGTCCTCGCCTGTTGGTTGCTCATTCCCATCCCCATAGAATCTTGATTCATTGTTGACGTCCCAATGTTAGTAGTGTTTTTATTTCCCATACTGGGCGACAAGGACTGTTCAACGCTCGAGTCCACAGGCATTGGCTGCTGTGAAGTATTTGGAACCATCCCAGGAAACTGATTACTACGGTTTGCGTTCTGTTCTTCATGCCTAGCTTGTTCTTCAGGGGTACCACGAGGTTGAGATAAGTCGAAAACATTCTGATCGACTTGCGGTTGTGTATCAGATTCCACCGACAAGTTATGGTCGTTATCCTTTCTCTCACGTTCTGAGCCATGTTGTTGTTGCGATTCCATTTGAGATGAGTGCTGCTCTGTTTCCTCCGTGCGCATATTTTCTTGCCTGCTTTGTAGACCATCTATTCCTTCATGGCCGGGAATTTGCCAATGTGGAAGAAAATGCTCCGCGTTCTGGCTGTTTCCCCGAGCCAAGCCTGGTGCATTTGGAAAATAAGCCAACAGAGAAAACAAAGTCATCACACATGAAATTCAACTAATCGAAACCTCCCAGAAACAAAAGAAGAACCTATTACCACTACGCTACAATACAACTTAACAGCATCTCCCAAAAGTTCCACAAAATCACATTCCCAGTAAAATGATTATAGATTGTCTGCTATGTAAACGTTCCTGGAGTAGTCACGTTGCTTCTGGAGAATCTGACTCTTAAGTCCAATAATCAACCAAGCAGTTGATTCTACTTATAAAAATCCTTGAATACAAATTTATACATACATGATATAAATATGCCTACCTAGTGCACAGACTATTATCAACCAAAGTATATGAAAACAGATTTTTTGGAAAAAGGTAAGAGGAAAAAATAACTGATAGCTCATAAATACAACGATACATTCACCATTTTCGGACAGAACGAAAGAACTAAATTAGGAAACAAAAGAAAATACCAGTGCCGTCAGGTGGCTGTTGCGACGTCGAAGTATTTCCCTCAATATCTCTGTTCAATTCGGCTGTGAATGCATCCACGTCAGCTCCAGAATGCATTGTTTCATCCTGCAAAAGTCATCATACTTTTAAAAGATTAAAGTACTACAAAATATAATCATTTTCCAAGTATATCTTATAGCTAAATCGACCCAAGTCACAGAACCAACGAAGAAAGCCAAACTAAGACACTTTTCAGGGCACAGAGAAACATACAATTACTTCTCTATTTAACTTCAACAAAAGCAAATTTGTTCAAGAGAATAGGATTCACAAGTACAATAACTAGCACGAGACAACCTCAGCAGCAGACCAAAATTCCAGAAGTTCAAAGAACAATTTCAGATCGGACGGCCAAAACCCTTAACTGAATCAGAAGAGACCGGAGACCCAAGAATTGCAATTGGGGTCGAAAACCCAGCATAGGGGTTGAGAGGAGAGTAGAGAGATTTCCGTAATTACGAATTCAAACAGCAAAAAGAAAAAATATATATATGGGAACCTCGTCTTCTTCGAGGAGCTTCATTATGTTGGGGTCCATCGCAAGTTCTGATTCGCAAGAACGATCACAGAAGATATTACCATCAACCGTATCGTCTGCTCATTCTATACCTTCAGCTGAAAAACCTTCTAGGAGTGAAATGTTTGACGGGGATTGATAATATCTGAACTCTGAGCTCTCTAATTTATAAGCACAGGCGAAGGCGAGGCGACTGACATTGTAATGTAACAGGCAAAATACATTCTCCGCCCTGAATTTATGTATAAATATGATTTGGTACCTATACTATCTAATGTTTGATTTTAGCACAATCTCCAAAAATCTAGCAATAAACGGTCGCGGTTTCCGCGGAGGGAACAATGCCCCGAGCGGGACACCGTTCCTTCTGCTATATAATATTTCGTTCGTAAATGCTCAATAGTTGCATAATAACGAATAAAAATTAAATGTAGCGAAATGAGGAAGACGAGACATATGGCGCTAGAGTTATAAAAACAGTACGATCAACGAACATTTAAAAATAATTTGAGTAGCTTTTGTACAATTTTCTGTTTGATAATGTTTTAGATAATTTAGTGAATCTATCAAAATTTTTCAATATAATATATTGATTAAAGGAGTTGTTCTGAAATATCTATATCCATAATACAATTTCAGAAATGCATAATACTTCAAAACAAATGGCTATAGCTTTAGGGCCTCATTTGTAATTTCAGATACTTCCCTTTTACGTAATTTGTAATATTGCTCTTTGTTCCCCGGCAAGAGACAAAGTTGTCAATTAATCTCTATAACTACTCCTCAATCTACTAACCTAGGATTAGTAGAACATACGAAAGAATGAGGTTTCGTTTCATTTCCAGCATCACCAAACGTGCCGCCCTTCGGCGCGACGCATCTGCGCCGTACAACCAGCAATGCCGAACGTACTTCCCAGTTCGGCACCATATTCACCACCGATTCAGTACCCGAACGACGCCGCTTCGGCCGCCTACGCACTTCGGAAAATCTCATAAAAACTGCTACTGTTCGCATTCTTCGAATCGCGGTAAATGGGGCCTGTCCTGGTACTTGGGCATGCTAGAAACGCGTCCGCTTCTCACCAAAGCCGTCTCATCCGCCGTAATCTACGCCGCTGCTGACGTCACTTGTCAGGTGAATTGGCTTCGATTTTTTGCTTCTTTTATTGCAAGATAGTTTCCCTTGCTCTTTCTTGTAATGGTAAATTGGTTGTCCGTTCTTGATTTTAGCGTGTATCATTCAGCTCTTTCATCGATTGATCTGTTAACAAATGTTCAGGTGATTACGATGGAGCCAAGCTCGAATTGGGATCCGTTAAGGACGTTTAGGATATCCACATTCGGGCTGATAATCTTAGGCCCTTCTCAGCACTTATGGTTCAATTTCGTGGCGAGGTTACTGCCGAATAGGGATGTTATTTCTACCTTAAAGAAAATTGCCATGGGACAGCTCGTTCTCGGGCCAATCATCAACGGCGCATTCTTCTCTTACAACGCTGCTCTTCAAGGTTTGTAAGAGAACAAGGAAATCATCATCTTGAACATTTTGTTCCATTCCAATCAGTTCAAATGTGCTGTGTTAGGCGAAAACAAGGAAGAGATTTTCGCGAGGCTAAGAAGGGATCTGATTCGTACATTGATGAACGGTCTTATGTACTGGCCTCTGTGTGATTTCCTCACGTATAAAGTCGTCCCTGTTCATCTCCAGGTTATAATTACAGTCGAGGCCTTTGCATTTTCATTTGGTAGCAAATTGTTATAACATCCTTATATTTTCTTTTTTTCTGGGATGCAGCCCTTGGTGAATAGTTCGTTTGCTTACGTGTGGAGCATATACTTGACGTACATGGCGAGCTTAAAGAAAGATGTGCCCGAGTAAGCCATGAGTTCGATTTAGGTTATCTGATAACTGTCGATTTGTTTGCGTGCTCGGCTTTCGTTAAGAGCGATCTAGGGTTTTATCCGATTGTTGGATCGATCGAAAGCCGAACTTGAAATTGGTGCTCAAGATCCACTCATTACACATATCCTTATGTACATGTGATTTCATTAGTCAGGTTCATTTTAGTATTTGGTAAGTTAGGGGGTGGCATTTTCGCTTTTCGGGCAACTCAACATTATACGAAAACTGTTCCCATAATTTACCCCATAAAGAAAAACATCCTGCCCTAAACACACGGAGAGCAGCACTAGCAAACTCCCCAAATTAAACTTACTGCAGTAATAAATAGAAAAAAAAAATAGAAAAATCGCGAATACAGAAAGCCCACGTTTGACAGCTCATCCTTAACGCCATCATCGCCAGACTCAACACCCTTAGGACCAACACAGGGGACGAGTTCTTGTCTCGATTCCTCTCGATGAACTCGATGATGTCATCCTTCATCCTGTCCCCATCGTAGGTGAAACCAAGTCGCCGCTCGACTACCTGAAGTACACCGTGGGGAATCCCTGGACGTCGAACACGTCTTTAGGGACGTCGTTCGCCGTGGCATCGAACTTTGCGATGACGACCCGTCGTCGCCCGCGTACGACGTGGCGACCTCTTCGACGATCGGGGTGAGGTTCTTGCAGTGCCCGCACCACGGTGCGTAGAACTCTAGCAAAACGTTCTTTCCCGAGTCGAAGAACAACTCGTCGAGGGTGTCGTGGACAACCACCTTGACGGGCTTCGTCGGTGGTCTCGGGGACGGCGGCTTTAACAGGCCTTCCTGTTCGTCCAAAACGAAGGCTTTGTTAGGTTACGTCTAAATAAAGCTTTGCCTTAGATTTCGTCCTGCAAGTTATTTTCAAGAAGGTCGACTTGAAGGGTTGCAATTTTAGGATACTAACTATCAAAATCAGAGCAGTTTAAGGACAACGAGGCTAACTTGACATCACGCTGCCAATCCTGCGTGACATGACGACCATATGCCGTAAAAAGATGTGGCGTACTGTCAATGGACCCCCACGTTATATAACCGTTGCCGTGTTCAGTTAGCGTTTGTTGTCCTTAAATTGCTTTGATTTTGAAAGTTAATGTTCAAAGATTGAAATCCTTTAAGTTGCGTGTTCTGAAAAGCCTAAAAATTTAAGATGAGCGTTAGGACGGTGTGAAGAAAAAAAAAAAGAGAAAAGAAAACTGACCTTGTACTCTTTCTACCACGGGGCGAGCTGATCGGGCTCTATCTTTGTCTTCAGATACTTCGAACCATCGGCTGTCTGAATAATGAGAGGCGGGGCTTGCTCTGTCTGAAGTCCGAAGTACTGCGCACCATATCCGAGAGTAGGATATCATCAGAACTCTGTGTAATAAAGCGAAGCTATAATGCGCGGAGTTAAAATACCTGGAAAGCATTCACGGTGACATCAGCGTCGCCGAGCATGAAGCGTATCCCTTTGCTTTTGTACGCGGAAGCAACTTCCTTATACTTCGGCTCGAAAGATCGTGCTCTGTGGTGAAGCATGGCCTGTTCCATTCAGTACTAAGTTTGTGAATCCTTGTAATAGAGTTAAAGAGGCGCTGCTGATGATCGATAATTACCTTGTCGTTGGGGCCATCGAAGAACTTATTAACGTAGTCGTAATTGCTTGGATCGTTGTTCCACACCGTCACGATTGGGATCGTCGATTCTTCGATAAACTTCCCTATAGCTTCGACGTTGAAATCCTGCAATAAGAGAGATCAAAGTCAAGACAAGGCGTAATAATAAAACACAAACCTAACCATCAGGCCGAAAAAAATTTAACAAACGACCTGCGAGTCCACGACCAACTCGTTGAACGGCTTGAGCAAGCGGATGGTTGGCTTATTGACCGATTCGCCCCTGGGGAATGAGCTTTGCGTCGAGCGTATGGCCAAAAGTATCGTCCAGACGCTTCTCGGTCATGGCGGTGAAGCTATCGTACACTACGCCCGAAAATTCAAGGAACAATCCAATCTAAAAACAGTTCAATTTTCAGAAGTTAGGCACACAAAGAACTCTTCCCCCATACATTCCATGGAGCGTAGAATTCAACGACGATGAAGCTGTGTTTGGTGAAATTCGAGTGATCCAAAGTCAAAACGTTCTCAACGGCGGCGGCGGCGGCGGCGGCTCGCACACTCAGCAGCGCCAATGAAATTACCAGAATGAATACCCTTCCAAACCCTAGCAGCCTCCATAGTTTCGACAATCGAGCTTCGCCTAGAACTCGGGGAGAAACGTTGTTGCATGTGAAAGAAGAGGCATGAGACAAAAAGAGAGGTGCTGTGTTGTGTAAGAAAAAGAGTTCATCATATCTATAGGCTTGACCAGTCCCCGCCCCCATTGGGTCTCCCAGTGACGTGGCGTGTTTTATTGGCTATCGATACGTTGAAGTAGCATAGAGAGTTGTAGTAATTTTTGTATGGAGGACATTCGTACAATAATGCTTTTTTTCTGTCGTTAGAAATCTTGACTAAAATAATCGAAATTCTGTGCCATAAAATAAGCTGGATTGCTATTCACCGCCCCCTTTTTCCTAGTCACCGCCCCCTAAAGGGCTGAAAAAGGACGATTTTGCCCTTATGATATTTAAATTAATTTAAAAGAGAAACGGGCCTATTTTTCGCATCTGGTAAGCCAAATTAACGTAAAACATTGTTCGAATTTCAAATCGACCGAAAAAAAAAATCTGACCGAAAATCGATTTCGGTCAGTACAGCACCGACGGAAATCATGTTTCGGTCGGTACAATAGTGACCGAAATCGTGTTTCGGTCTGTACTGTACTGATCGAAATCAATTTTCGGTCGCTGTAGTACCGACCGAAATCAATTTTCGGTCAGTACTGTAACGACCGAAAATTGTTTTCGGTCGAATTGTTTTTTATATATATATTATTTATTTTGATTATTTATTTATAATATTTATTTGGATTATTTATTTGTATATTTTATTTGGATTATTTATTTGGATTATTTATTTGTATATTTTATTTGGATTATTTATTTTTATTATTTGTTTGGATTATTTATTTGTATTATTTATTTGGGTTATTTATTTATATTATTTATTTGGATTATTTATTTTGATTATTTATTTATATTATTTATTTGGATTATTTATTTGTATATTTTATTTGGATTATTTATTTGTATTATTTATTTGGATTATTTATTTGTATATTTTATTTGGATTATCCACAAAAGCGCTGAGTAGAGGCTGGTCCAACTGACCCATCATAGCATCCGTGAGGTGCGCAAGCCCCGTGCCATCGATCACGCTCTGCGTCTCCGGCGGGAACTTGGAGTACCAATTCTTCAGCTTCGCAAGCACCAACCCCCGCTGCTCGCACTTCACAGGGGTCTCTCCTCCTCACCCGTCCAGATGCGGGGCGCGATGTGCCCCAGATAACTAGGGATCACCTCGTCATCATATGGACCACCGGGCTGTGGCCCCTGCACCCTCCACGAATCGTCATATGTGACCCTGGATCGCTTGCTCCCTATTTCATTTTTCACGAATAACGCAAAAATAAATTTAATTTCTTTTACGTATTTTAAGACACGACATCGCACGTCAGTTTATAGAGGAGAATGGAATTACCTGAGGACGCCGGTGGCAGATCGTCGCCGGATGACTCAAACGATGCTCCATCATCCGGCACACCATAATCCAACGGGGGGGTCTACTGCTTCCTCCGGGTAGGGTCTTTCCACCCTTGGTCTGTAATTAAATAATCCAAATAAATAATATAAATAAAATATACAAATAAAATATACAAATAAATAATACACATAAATAACCCAAATAAATAATACAAATAAAATAAACCAAATAAATAATATAAATAAAATATACAAATAAAATATACAAATAAATAATACAAATAAATAATACACATAAATAACCCAAATAAATAATACAAATAAATAATATAAATAAAATATACTGTAATTAAAAGATTTTAAAAAAAAACAATCGACCGAAATAAGATTTCGGTCGGTACTGTAACCGACCGAAATTTGATTTCGGTCGGTACTACACTGACCGAAACCTGATTTCGGTCTCTACTGTACCGACCGAAGCATGATTTCGGTCGGCACTGTAACCGACCGAATCAATTTTCGGTCGGTTACAGTACTGACCGAAATCATGTTTCGGTCAGTACTGTACTGACCGAAAATTGATTTCGGTCGGTTTTTTTTTTTCGCCGAACAAAAATACGTTAATTTGGCTTACCAGTCGTGAAAAAAAGCCCTTCCCCTTTTCTAGTCCCTGTCGGCGATCCATTGCGATTTCAGTTTTTTTTTTTTTCTGATTTGGATATGCGATTTGAAAAGTTGTCTGGACAGAGCTTTAATAGATATTTTTTCTTGTTTATTATAATATTCTCTTTTTAAATTAATTTAAACATCATAAGGGCAAATCGTCTTTTTCTAGCCCTTTAGGGGCGGTAACAAGTAAAAAGGAGGCGGTAAATAGTAATCCCCATAAGCTGGTCTATTCTATCTTAAATTTTCTTAAGTTTCGTTTACTTTTTGACTTCATTTAATTTTAATACAAAATTAACGAACAAATATCAATCCAAACGAAAAATAAATCCAAGCCCATCATATTTTATTGCCATCTTCTTCACGAGGACATGAAATGTTCAGAGCATGAAAACTCAGCATACGAATCCAAAACACAGATCAAACAATGATGAAGTTGAAAAAAAGAAAAATTACTTAAGGCGAAAAAATACAGAATTTTCATTCATCCGCGGCGCAATTCAATCCCGTCGTCTTGCAAACGGGGCACAAATTCTTCAGCATAAGCCACTGCTTCACACATTCCGTGTGAAAATCGTGGCCGCAGTCGAGCCCACTGACGTCTTCCCCTTCGACGTATTCTTCCTATCAGAAAAAAATATTCGAAGGAAAAGAAAGAATTTATTCCACGAAAAAGAAAACCGTAAGGCTAACAAATTCGACGAGGGAGAGCGCTTCTTACACGACAGATGCTGCACGGCTCCCTTTCGACCTCGGACTGTTTTTTTTCTGCAAACTTGCGCTGCTTCAGATGGATCGATATGGTCCCTTCTTTCAATCCTGTGCATACATTGCCTATCTGTTCCCCGAGCTCCAACAATTCCTTGGAAAAAGAACATTTCAAAAATTATACGTTAGATGAGGGAAAACGGAAGGTTCAATTATTTTTCCAGTACTGCATATTCAGGGTGGTAGAATTATAAGAATGCCTGGATTAAAAGGGTTGTTGCTGTTTTAGGACAACAAGTTTCAAAACTGAGGCAATTAGAGGACGCCTATATTAAAGGTCACAGTTTTCCGGGCAGTACATTTTGAAAATAGAAGCAATTTGAGGACAATTAACACCACGATTTTGAAATTCACTGATACAACGTTAAATACAGATGTCCTCAAATCGCTGCATTTAGAAAAATTAATGTCCGAAAACCGTCATCCTCAATTTACGCATCCTTAAAATGCCACTGCCCAAAACAATATATAGGACTAAAAAGGTAATTAAGCCAAAACGAAGTAAGGGCTGCGTATAATATGAATTTTTTCCCCGCAAACCTCGTAAGACATGTCGTCCACATCCATCCTCATATCGCGGTGACGGTCGTTCAAATCGGCCATTTCGAATATGAACGAGCGGCCGAGTGTGGCGCCCTTTTATTACACAGAAAAACGAGATTTGTTGTTTATGTCTATCATCGGAGAATTTAAGATGGAGCGGGCAAGAAAAACTGACCTCAAACCTCAGACCTTCTCGGCTTTCCATGTGATCGAGCATTTGGCGAATCTGTTAAAAAGTATGGGAGGAGAAGGCGTCGATTAACATTGCATCTCTTGAGATAGTTTCTCAAATTAAAAAAAAAAATGAGCTTGAGAATATGTAAGAATTTAAAAGAATCAAATGCTTGGATTGTAAGGAAAGACTAACAGAGATATGAAATTCGAACAAGAACGATCAAGTCTATAGCTTTGGACCGAATAACATTAAGAAGAAGAAATCATTGGAGTTTCATCCTCAATCCCTTTATCTGCAGAGATATCATACATATTCAAACAAGAACGTGGAAAAGATTCCCACGAAATCTCTAATAAAACCGATCAAGAGAAACTTACTACAAAGTACCACAAAATACGAAAAGAAAAAGGATCAAACTTTCGACGTACCTCAGACATTAATCCGTCGAGATTGCGCTGATCAAGGCTAGTGTTTCCATGTAATGAAGACGAAGAATGAGGAGAAGAAGAAGAAGATCCTCGTATTATTAAACTATTACTTCCATCTCTTTGGCCTTCAGCTTCATCACCCAACGCCGCCAAAAGAGCCCTTCTTGCTATCTCTAACCTCTCAATGTAAGAACGAGTATCTCTGTTGGCCGTCGTTCCGTAAGAAGATTCACCAATCGCAAGACTACTGCTACTTCCATTGCTTCCACCATTTGTGCCCACATTCACAGGTTCTTGAGAAACGATTGGCAAGGAACGATCCATAGCTCGAGAAACTGAAGAATATTCACATACGCTTCCAATAACTGCAAGATTTAAGGTTGTCCCATCGAAAATATGATCTTCATGGGGCGAGGCATCAGTACGTAATCTCACGTTTCTTGGAGAACTCGGCCTAAGATGATAAAGGTCCGAAATTGAAGTCCCAGAAGAAGAAGGCCCAATGTGAGTTGCTTCGACTGCTTTCCTCTTACACGACGAGTGTGGACCATCGACAGAGCTATGGCGGGAATTTATGGATATCTCCAGGCGATCGATTTGGTTTCCATTGGTACTGTTCGACGGCTCGTATGGATGAAGAGCACCTTTGCTGACTTGGCCTTGCCCGGCGCTTGAACTTGGTTCGTCGATGGAGCGACGAAGAGTAGAAACTATGTGCTCGGAATGGTGATTTTGCACGCCGTTCCATGGGATCTGTGGTTGTATAGCAGCATTGCTTGATGTTGAGCCATGGTTGAAGCTTGGGATGGAGCTTTTCTGCCCTTGCATTGCCTATTCACATGCGTTGTTTTCTACTACCTGAAAACATCCGCCAATCAAAATTGTTGAACAATGTAAGAAACCTTAGAGATAATTGCAGGCTTCAGACAACTGAAGCATTGCACCGAAGCGAGTGCGTTGAAAGGATAGAAAGAAAGCAGCCAATTATGCATTCAAAATCACAGGTGAAAAGCTTATACTCTTTAGCTTCTGGGCAGCTATTTAGTTCTTCAAATTCCACAAAGCTGAAGGAAAAATCCAAAAAGATCGTAGAGAAATGCGAGGAATTAACCAACAAAGAGGGTCGATGGTGCAATCCTCGAGAGGTTCATAAAAAGGGTCCACAGATAATCTAAAAGAGTAGCAATATGCACAGAAAAAAGAACTGAAACCAACGTTTGGAGCAAGGAACGAAAGATCGGAAGAGACCAAAGAGATGAGCTGATTATTGCAACGATCAAGCACAAGATTCACAATGATGAAGTCAATCTGCAAAACAGACAATCGACCAAATCCCATACCTGAGAGAGATAGAGAGAGAGAGAGAGAGAGAGAGAGAGAGGGAGAAACTGCTACCATCAAAATAATGCTATGACCGCAACAAAAACTACGTCACAACACCAGCGAGAAAATAAGCATGAAAAGGTGGAAATACAGAAACAAAAACACAAACCTCAAACTCAGCGATGAAATATTCTTCAGAGATAGAGAGAGAAAATCAGAAAAGGGGAGAGATGATGAGATATGCAGACGAAACTGTTGGGGCGGTGATGAAAAGAATAATAGTTCACAGAAACTCACCAAGAATAGCCCATTTTTGTGGCTCTCTGTAGCAAATTACTGGGTCACAAGAAAGCTGCACGGAGTAGTAGGGCAAAGGGAAAGTCGGCTATTTTTTCTCGCAATCATCATTTATCGTATTGGGCTGGCATTGTTGATTATCTCGACACGGGTTTTAACGTAAAAGGCGAGATTTTATGCGAATGAACGTAAATGGAATTATGCAATGCAATCTCTCATTTTAACTGCCCATCTTCCAAATTTCTTTCCCAAGAAAAACTTCGATTATACTATGGTTGAGAAAGTCGAATTTCATATACCAACACAACGTCGTTTAGACTACGATTATCCATGACCCACAACCGGTCATCATAATAAAATATTATTTTCTCTCTCCTCCACATCCACAACCTACATCTCAACCTAAGGGGTGAGCGTTGGGGTTCGGGTATTCGGGTTTTACCCGAACCCGATCGGGTTCGGGTAGTTCGGGTCGGGTAGTTCGGGCCCGATACCCGATAGTTGTTAATCGGGTCGGGTATCGACCCGATACCCCGATAGTTGTTAATTGGGTCGGGTATCGGGTAGTAATTTACTACCCGATCGGGTTATTCGGGTACCCGATATAATTTTTTTTTAAAAAATTATTCGTTTTGACATACATTAAAAACATATATAATACATATTTAGATATCAATATATAACTTGAGTGATGTTAAAGTTTTAAATAATATTTCGACTAGTTTCTTATTTTAAGTGTATAATTAACAACTGATATTTTGTATCAATGCATAAATCATCATAAAAATTTAAAATATATTCTCAAAATTTTATAAATAAGTTAGACCATCTACAACCGACAAACGCATTCTCAAACGCAAACGCATTCTCAAACTCAAAATGCAGTAATTCTTCTCCAACCGATCAACTCATTCTCAAACTCAATAGACTATTTTGTAATATTCAATTCTACACCAATATATATTTGCAACTTTATAGATTTCAATACTACACATATATATTTGCAACTTTATAGATTAGTTTAAAAATATTATTTTAAATTTAATCACAAAAATTTAATAGGTTAATAATACAAATATGCATATACATATAAAACGCATCCATAATGTTCATTAAAAAGAACGACAACTATAATATAATTATACATGTAAAAAAGAATTTCTGTGAAGAAAGAAAATTAAGGACTTTTGATGAGCTGTCAACGTGAGATACAAGAAAATTAATTGGCAGCTTTTCTTGTCAATGTATGCTCTGTCCCTTTTCCAGCTCTGACTCTATTGTTTATCTGTCCTTCAGCTTTTCATGACACGATTCTTTATCTGTCCTTTCTCACCCTTTCTTGACAGAAACGCAGATATACCAGAGAAAATAAATCAAGGACTTCAATGCAATAAAGGAGATCCATCGCATATCAACCGTCACATACGCAAACATGCGTCGAATTGAAGAGAGAGAAGGTAGCAAACGCATTTTGGGTTCAGTTTTGATGTTCGGTTGGAATAAATTTACCTCAAATTATGCGTTTTTGTGTCCGGTTGGAGATGCTCTTATAAAAATATGTATATATTATATTTATTGAAAACAAAATATCCAAATATTGTAAGTGATATTAATATGTAACATGGATATTTTAATATTATTGAATTATAATATTTTTAGTCATATCCCAATTAAAAAATCGGGTACCCGACTACCCGACGTCGGGTACCCGAACCCGATATATACCCGACAAGCGGGTACCCGCCGTAAATTGGTTCGGTATTGAAACTCTTAACCCGAACCCGAACTACCCGAACCCGAACTACCCGATACCCGACTACCCGACCCGATGCCCACCCCTATCTCAACCCAACCTAAATAATTTTCAACTTTATTGACAACCCAACACAACTCATACTATTTATATTTTATAATTATTTTAAGTCGTATTTGAATATTTGAAAAATAGATTACATTATATGATATAAAATTTAGATACTTTGGCCATTGGAGAAAAAACATAATATGACTTATGATAGATTATAGAATGTGATAGAGAAATAGATAATTTGAAATTGTGATTCAAAATGTATCAATATTAGTCTCTATTTGTAGAGAATAAAATAATATATTTTGGTAAAAAAATTAAAATTAAAATTTAAAAGATAATTAAATGTATCATAAAAAATCATAAAAGTATATAAACAGTTGATTGAAAACTGTGCACAACCGATTGTGACCCGGGTTGGTACACCAACCGGTTGTGGGTTGGGTCACAACCGGGGGCTTTTTTAATTTTTTTGATTTATTTTAACTAGTTTTATTCCATGACCGGTCGTGAGGTTGTTGATAAACCTAGTCTTAGGTTTACCAGGTAGAAAGGAGGTCAATGCTTCGCTCTCTTTGATCGCCTTGATTATCAACCTCGATGGTTCGGGCCGGCCCATGAAACAGTCGGGCTTCAAATTCCAAGTCCTATGCGATTGGTTCGGGACATGTCGATCCTATACGGGCTCTAAATTTCGGCCCGGCCCAATCAAATTATCACAAAATATCATAATCAAATCAACCTTCACAAACATGGCACACCAACTTCAATTATTGAACCACACGCAGCCGTTAACAATCCTAATATACAGATACACCCCATTATTTTGAAAGCTACTTTAGATTGTATATTTAGATAAACAAAACAACAAATGTTTTCTTTACATCTCTTTCCAAATAATTCCACTCGTCTTCTGTTGATCGATTTCCTCGTCCCTTCGTTTGCTCGCTCCTTCTAAGCAGAACACTCCACGCATTATTACAGCAGACAACCATAAAATGCCCATTCTCGTATGCCGTAACTCAGCCACCCCTTCATAGCAGTCGAAAAACGAATGGCTCTCTCCAACCCCAATGCTCTGTTTTTTCCTTGTTTCTTCTTCTTGTTCATCTCATGTAATAACACTCACTATGCATCTTCTTCATCAGTACACATTATCCACATGGACAAATCCCACATGCCTAAGGTCCTCTCGAGCCCACACCACTGGTACGGCTCAATCGTAAGCTCGCTTTCTAAGGAACCATCGGTCCTCGAGGAGAAGCTCGTCTACACCTACGACGACGCCTTCCACGGGTTCAGCGCCAAGCTGACCCAAGACGAGCTAAAAGCCCTCGAACACCAGCCCGGGTTCCTGTCCTCCCACCCAGACCGGCCCGTCGAGCCCGACACCACACATTCCCCCGACTTCCTGGGCCTCAACACCGCTTCGGGCCTATGGCCCGCATCCCAGCTCGGCAAGGACGTCATCATCGGCGTGGTGGACTCGGGCATATGGCCCGAAAGCCCGAGCTTCGGCGACGCGGGCATGACTCGGGCCCCCAAGTCCTGGAAGGGCTCGTGCCGAGACGCCGGCCCGGGCTGCAACTCGTCGCTGTGCAACGGTAAGATCATCGGGGCCCGCTATTTCAACAGAGGAGCCGTGGCGTCCGGGACCACAATAGATGAGAACTCGGCCCGAGACACCGACGGGCACGGGACCCACGTGGCCTCGATCGCAGCGGGAAACTTCGTCCCAGGCGTCTCGTTCTTCGGGTACGGGCCCGGTACGGCCCGCGGAGCGGCCCTGCACGCGAGGCTATCGATCTACAAGGTGTTGTGGAACGGCGGCGGGAGCACCGAGTCGGACGTGGTCGCGGGGATCGATCGGGCGGTGGCCGACGGGGTCCACATAATATCGGTCTCGATAGGGTTTGCAAGCGATAACCTTTACGAGAACCCTCTGGCGATTGCGAGCTTCGGCGCGAGGAAGAAGGGCATAGTGGTGTGCCTATCGGGCGGGAACAACGGGCCTGGCCTCAGGACGGTAACGTCGGCCATACCGTGGGCCGTCGTGGTGGCGGCGGGGACCACGGACCGGTGGTTTGCGGGGAGGTTGACCCTTGGGAACAGCCTGACCATTACGGGTTGGTCGACGTTTCCGGCGAGGCCCGTCGTCAAGAACTTGCCGGTCGTTAATGTGTCAGCGTGCGACTCCGAGGCGCTCGCGCGGGTCCCTAAGGAGAGCATCGTGGTGTGCGACGCGACGGTGGGCAACACCGATTTCCGCTCGGTCGTGGGGGATCTAATCGCGAACGGCATCCGAGCGTCTGTGATCATCGCCAGCGAGGAACGAATATTCCGTTCGGGCGTTTTTCCCCATCCCGGGGTCGTCGTCACCCCGTCCCAAGGGGTCGAGGTCGCCCGCTACGCCTCGCAGAGCTCCTCCCCGAGGGGCAGCATTGAGTTTCAAGAAACGATCATCGGGCCGAACCCTAGGCCCGCTCCAGCCCTTTCTGAGGCCCAGTCTAGGGGACCGGGCCGAGGGTACGAGAACATCTTGAAGCCCGACATCATGGCGCCGGGCGTGATGATCCTAGCCGCGTTCAACCCTAACCTCGTCGAGGCTCGAATCGGAGATAACATAACCCTAACGACGAACTACACCTTTCAGTCCGGATCGTCCATGGCATGCCCTCACGTCTCGGGCACCGCCGCCCTGCTAAAGGCGGCCCATCCCGACTGGAGCCCGGCGGCCATACAGTCGGCGATGATGACCACAGCCTACAACCTCGACAATGCGGGCCGGCCCATCAAGATTTCGGGCCGAGATCTCGATGCCACAGCCCTCGGGCTTGGGGCGGGCCACGTCGACCCGAATCGGGCCTTAAACCCGGGCCTAGTATACGATGCGTCCGTGGACGAGTTGGTGGCCCTCATATGCTCGATGAACTTCACCCGAGAGCAGACGAGGAGCATCGTGAGGTCGAGCTACAACTGTTCGGAATCGTCGGCGGATCTAAACTACCCTTCTTTCATGACCCTTTTTCGCTTCGAAGAGAGGGGGAAGAGGATAACGAAGAAGTTTACGAGGACTCTGACGAACGTGGGCGACGGCCCAGGTTCTTACAGGGCCGAGCTCGAGATGCCAGAGAATAGCACCGTTCGGGTCCGGCCGAAGAGTTTGGTCTTCGATAAGAAGTACGAGAAGAAAAGCTATGCACTAACGGTCCGTTATCGGGCCGAGATTGATAATCCTCTCAAGGTTGGATCTATTACATGGGTTGAGAAGTCCGGCAAGTACGAGGTCAGGAGTCCGGTCGTGCTCTATGCATCGGCCGATAATTTCGAGAGTTAGTTTCCTTATTTAACATTTTCGTATTTAATAAGTATGAAAATTAAGTTTGGCGCTGATATCCTCGTATTATCATCGGCCCGACCCATAGGATGGGGTCTTTCGAGCCTAGGCTTTGGCCCAATTTTCGCTTCTTGAAACTCTCGGGAGCTCGCGCTCGACAATAACCGAAGTCTTGTTTCCTTCTCTTTGTTTTGGTAAGATTGCAAAGTGGTTTGGCAACATAACATTACCTATTTACCGGTGAAATTGATACTTTACCGCTCCCACTTACATAGGTTAGGCAGTCCTAAAAATTGCATTCTCAATGGTTATATTACATCACAACATCATTACACGGAGCTATACCACTATATATATGTGTGTACATGATGTAATAACATCAATCAAGTAAATATTTCTACCACCACTTAGAAGAATAAGATGGATGACAACCCTAAATACGTTCCACCACCACCACCGATTCTTTCATCACTTCTACCCTACAACGGCGAAAACCCGACCCGTTTAAGCCCGTCGAGTAATCATCCGCCAAGCACGGCTAATTATAATGGTGCTCATAATATCCCTCCACCACCATATTACTATTATTATCCGCCTCCGACGTGTTATCATCCCCTTCAAGCTTATGGTTCATTGGGTAAGTGGGTAAAACGCTTATTATAATTGAATCTATGCGATTTAATTTGCGTACAATGTATAAATTTAAGTGATATTGCAGGCCGTGGCGGCAATCATGGAGACGTTCATTTGGTTCATGCCAAGCATTATTTTTATATAATGGGAACCTACAAATCTTAATTGGTTTTATGAACTATGGATTTAAGATAAAATGTTTTTCATGTTTGTGTAGATCATAATGTATTTCGAATTAGTAAAGCTTGCATACGATACTTGATGCTTTGTATTACAACTTTACGTATTGCTTTATTGAGTGTCATTTAATGATATATGTCCGCGTAGACCATATCATTACCACCGTGCTTAACCAACATTTATTTTTCGGTGTAACCACTGCACCAAACTCAATAATTTCGAAATGGGATACCAAATAAAAAGATTTTTAAAAAATTTAGATGTATTATCTTTGCTAGACACTCGTAATTATTAGAACCTCACGAGTACGACTGTCGACTACATATGAACTTCTATTTTAATTCTGTGAAGTTACGACAATATGCCTTCAATGCGTAAGAAAAAAAGATAATGATGCAAGGAAAGGAAGAAAAAATAAATAATTAATCAATTTCAAATCGCAAATAACTTAGGTTGGAAGGATTAAATAGCAAATACGGGAGACTTTCCAAGACTTTCCTTGCTCTGTTCAGCTTCCACATTCTTCTTCCACCTCATCTCTCTCTCTTTCTCTCTCTCTCTCTCTCTCTGTGTGTGTGTAGCTGTAGCCATGTCTTCGTTCCCTCACAATCACAACTTCCAGCAATTTCTTCACCAAAACCCCTCGCAACCACAGCAATCTAACCTCTTTAGGTGAACAAAAGATTCCTAAGTAAAGATTAAATTCTTCTTTAAGCTAACAGTTTCGATATGCAATTCTATCTCAGCTCAGCTTCTTGATCATCGGAGCTGATTTAGTCCTTCGTCTTCGATCTAATCATCATTTTCTTGTTTCAGGGACTTTAACAACGGAAATAACATGGACGGCGGTCAGATGTCGCAGCATCAAGTGGCCTACTTCAACAACAACATCAACCCTAAGCTTATTGATCAACACCCGCCATGCGTCCCACCAAGTAACGATTCCCTAGCTCTAAGAGCTTCTTCTTTTTTTTTTTTAACGATCGAACCTAATCTAATATTTTTCGATTCAATTGTCAGGTTTGGCACTTGGTCAGGGCCCGACCAATGTTGAAAACGGTCTGAATCTGCAGTGGGTTGATTCCAAGAGAAATGCCCCAATTGAGAGGATATTCTTGGAGAACACTGTCGATTTGAACGGAAGCAGTAGTAAAAACAATAATTCCCAGCTATCTGATTTGCTTCAGGCGAGGTCAGTGTCTACTGGGCTTGGTCTGTCCCTGGAGAATCCAAGGCTATCTTCATCAGGCGACTCTGCTTTATCTGGGCTTATCGGCGATGCCCTTGAGCGAGAGCTGCAGAGACAGGATGCTGAGATTGATAGATATGTCAAAGTTCAGGTCGGATAGATAGCTGTTGGTTTGTTTGTCTCCTTTTAACAGATATTTTCTTTGCCTGCATTCGTTTTATTTAGTTCTGTTGGATCATTGTTATTGTTTGATCTTGAGGTAACGGTGACTGATAATGATTGATTTCATTGTCCAGACGAGTGGTTTATGTAGTTTACATGAGTACTTTAGGTCGTAAAATGCATATTTCTTGTTTAGGATTCTACTGTGGCCGACTACTTTTGAGTTTCTTTATATGCTTTTGGAATTGGAGAATATTGAGATGGTTCTTATATGCTGTTAGAACTATGCTTCGTGAAACGAAATGGCGAAAACATTATGGTCTGAAGCAATAATTATTTTCGGGTCTACTAAATGTGAAAACATTATGGTCTGAAGCAATAATTATTTTCGAGTCTACTAATGTGAATCATGGGTTATATCTAACAGAGAATTTGCCTTCTTTAAAAGCCCTTTCCAATTCTTAGCATGTTCGTTCATTTGGTTGTTTCAAGTTCTTACCCTGTATTGCAACTTTTCAAGCAAAAATCCCTACAAAAATCCCTATGACCTAGATTATTCTGCCTGTAAATGTTTTTCCCTCTCGTGATGGAGCGATCGTCTCTTGTCTGTTTCGTCTTGTTTTTTGAAGCAAATTTTAATTGATTACCCTAACATATTCAGCAATAGATTACTCAGCCTATAAACTGGTGTTTTTGTCTTAGGGAGATCGCCTTAGGCAAGCCATCCTGGAAAAATTCCAAGCAAGCCATCTCCAAACCATATCATACATGGAAGAAAGAGTGTCCCAAAAGCTCCGGGAAAAGGACTCAGAGTTGGAAGAGACTAACAAGAAGAACCTCGAGCTCGAGCTTAGGCTCGAGCAGGTCACCATGGAGGCCAACGCATGGCAGCAGCGAGCCAAGTACGGCGAAAACATGGTCAACACTCTGAAGCAAAACCTTCAGCAAGTCTACGCCCAAAGCCGAGACAGCAAAGAAGGGTGCGGGGACAGCAGTGAAGTGGCTGACACAGCCTCGTGCTTCTATGGAGGACAACAACCCATTGATTGTCGCATGCTTAGTGAGGCTGGGAAAACGAAGGAGATGATGACGTGTAAGGTATGTAGGGTGAATGAGGTTTGCATGCTATTGTTGCCTTGCAAGCATCTCTGCCTTTGTAGAGAGTGTGAGAGTAAGCTCAGTGTTTGTCCATTGTGCCATTCTTCCAAGTATTTGGGCATGGAGGTTTATACTTAATAATATGATGATTGATAGAGGTGTTGTAATAATAATTTAACGTAATAATGTCTTCAGATGTATGAATTGAACTGACTGATTACTATGTTCTGTGTTATAAATGTATGTACTTACCTATGTATTTGTGGGTCACCATGTAACACTTTGCTAAGTTTATTATATAATATTATATATAGAGAGGAAAATTTCTAATGGTTCAGAGATGTAATGTAATTGAAGATGATGGGGCGACCAGCTATTATTTGTTGCTAGTTCTCATTTTACTAGATTTTATTTATCCACTGAAATATCCATCGATAAATAAGCTATGTGTGATAACTAATTAGCTATAACTGCGTAGAGAAAAAAGAAACATATATGTTCACGCTAACAAAAACAAAAGGAAAAAAAATGTAAATTTACAAATATACCCTCGTCACTGGCTATAAATTATTCTCCTTATTGTTATTTTGTGTTGGGTGAAGAAATAATTTCGGCCGATCAAAATGATGATGCGATGGCTGATGAATTATAAAGCTGTAGGTGAAAAATAGTTTCGACCGATCAAAATGATGATGCGATGGCTGATGAAATAGTTGCTGCTGTAGGTGAACAAATAGTTCCGGCCAATCAAAATGATGATGCGACGGCTCATGGAATAGTTGCTGGTGTAGGACATAAGAATTGAAGAAAAAAAGAATTGAAGAAATAAATTCTTACTACATAAGAATATCCAGGAATCTAACAATTTTCATAAAGTTATATACAAAATGAAAAAAAAAAATTGTTGTCGTTAAGATACAAATAATATGAGCTTAAAGTCTTTATTACAGTAATTCAGTATTTCTTTAGTACCAATTCTGAGGTTAAAGTCTTGTTTAATACTAGGTCAGTTTTAATTGTTGCAGTTGAGATACAAATTTCAAATAAAAGATCAGAAACTCAAATAACCAAAAAAGCATCTGTCAAATACCTCGTTCATGCACAATTAATTTCGCCTGAAGAAACTCTTACAAGTGATCAAAATGCTGACGGGACAGAGGTTGCTCCAACTGTTGCTGCCGAAATAATTTTGCCTAAAGAAACTCTTGCAGGTGATCAAAGTGTTGACGTGACAGTGGTTGCTCCAACTGTTGCAGCCGAAATAATTTCGCCTGAAGAAACTCTGGCATGTGATCAAAATGCTGACGTGGCAGAGTTTGCTCCAACTGTTGCAGCCGAAATAATTTTGCCTAAAGAAACTCCTGCATGTGATCAAAATGCTGACGTGACAGAGGTTGCTCCAACTGTTGCTGCCGAAATAATTTCGCCTGAAGAAACTCTTGCAGGTGATCAAAATGCTGACGTGACAGAGGTTGCTCTAACTGTTGCTGTTCCACCTCCTCCGGCAAGTGTTGCTGTTGCTGTTCCACCTCCACCTGCAGCAATTCATTTAGCGTTTCTAATTTGTCTTCTTTCTACATTATCGTGGCTATAAATGTCCTTTTAGAAGGGAATTCAACTAAAACACAACAATTTCTGAGATATTCCGTTGCAGCTCTATGCATCCGAAGGTATTATCACATTATTTCATTATTTCTTTTTTACCAATAATCTGAGCTTAAAGTCTTGTTTAATACTAGGTCGTTTGCTAGCTAGCATTGCGGTGCTTGTAATAACCCTAACCAAAGATGATAAATATTTGTGTATAATCAACGATTTCATCATCCTCATTCAGACATTTTGTATCTCCATCATAGGTGATACTATTTTAGTTGTTTTTCTGTTTAACAATTCAGTTAATTTTATTTTGGTCTTTTTTGCAGATATGCTTCTGGTTTTAATCCCACCTCATCAGCCACAACCAGCTCAGCGAACTGATAGTAATGTGTAGGAGAAGTTATATCGTAAACATTTTTCTAATAATTAATATACTTCTAATCATTATTACTGTCAGTGGGTGTTATTTCATATTCTTCACCTCTTAGTATCTCTTTTTTCGATCCTCTTTGTATCAGCCCTAGAAAACACATCAAACTCAGTTTCAACGTGACAGAGGTTGCTCCAATTGTTGCTGCCGAAATAATTTCGCGTGAAGAAACTCCTGCAGGTGATCAAACTGATGACGTGATAGAGGTTGCTCCAACTGCTGCTGCCGAAATAATCGCCTAAAGAAACTCCTACCTCGTATGCATTATGGATTCTAATGGGCTTGCTATCATTGTTCAACATATTCATTGCTACATTGGTCCTTTTAGAAGGAATGCTACAAAAACACATAAAGCTCTGAGATATTGTGTTGCAAGTTTATGCTTCCCCAGGTGTATATTACATTATTTATTTGTTAACACATAATCGAATTTTATATTGTATTGTTTGATCCTAGTGCTTTTCTAATTGCTGCTACTGAGGGAGAAATTTCAAAGAGAAGATTCGAACCGCCTGTTACCAGGAGATCATTTTTTCAAATTCACGGTTTCATTTCTAGCAGCCACTGTGGTTCATGCAATCACCATATCCGAAGAGGATACATACTAGTGCACAATTACTGATTCCATTATCCTCATTGAAACAATTTGCATCTCTAGAGGGAGATTCAGCGGAGCGGTTATAACAAAACGGGTATCTCTCAAACTCCCGGTTTCACTGTCAGCTGCTGGTGTCGTGTTTGCGATCACCACAACCGAAAGACATCAAATTTGGTGCACAATTGCATACTCGGCAATACTAATCGAAGCATCTATTATATCAATTATAGATAAATATTTTGGTTATTTAATGATAATTTAACAGTTTAATACATTTCATTTCTCTTATTTGCATATGCCTTTCTAATTCTACACGCACCTCAGCCAGTTGGGGAACTCAAAGGAATGTGGAGTTAGAGAACATAGTATAAACCTTTAACATATATACATAAGGTTGTCTTTATTTATTCAAACAAAACATCGAAACTGGTATGAACTTAATGTTTTACACAAAATATAATGTTAAAATCTTAATATGGTGCATTTTGTTTAAACAAGTTACAATAGTTAACAAGTTTCACAAATAGTTCCAAGGTTGTTCAAACAAAATCTTTATGTTATATTGAACTATTTGTTATAAAATATGCAAAATATAAAAAGTCGAACTATTTCTCACAAAATGCACACAATCCTGAATTAAACTCAAAAAGAGAAGTGAAAACATAAATTACTACGACATAAGAATATCCAGGAATCTAACAATTTTGATAAAGTTATATACAGAATGAAAAATGGAAAAAAATTAACAAATGGATGCAATTAGAAATTTCGTCTGTTCCTCATGAATCTGCAAAATCTGCTACCCTTGTATTAATTGAAGGAAAAGCGACAAAGCTCCACAAAGCACTGAGGGTGGCCGCCGCTATCATGTGTCTAATCAGGTAATTATCGAATTTTTTTATCAAATAATTAAAATTTATATTTTTGTTTATAATAGGGCTGTAGCAGTAGGGTTAATTGACTTACGAGCTTCCAGGGAGGTTCACCAAAATGGTCATAACCAAACGTGTAGCTCTCAAAGCCACGATTACAGTAGCAGCTGCTACCGTCGTGTTCATGACCACCTTGACCGAAAAGTACCAAATTTGGTGCACCATTGCACCATTGCAGATTCAGCAATTTTAATTGAAGCACATATTATATCAATAATAGGTAAATTTTCAATTATTTATTAATAATTTAACAGTTTAATTAATTAATTAATTGTCTTATCTGTAGATGTGGTTCTAACTCTAATCGCATCTCAATCTCAACCAGCGTCAGAGGGGGGAGGTACGTTTAGCATTGTCTCCATTTTTCTTGTGATGAACTTAATGTTTTACACAAAATATGATGTTAAAATCCTAATATCTTAGTTACATTTTGTTTAAACAAGTTACAATGTCAACAAGTTTCACAAATTGTTCCAAGGTTGTTCAAACAAAATGTTTATCTTATATTGACCTTTATACTATAAAATATGCAAAATATAAAAAGTCGAACTATTTCTCAAATGCACACAATCCTGGATTAAACTCGAAAAAGAGATGTGAAGAAATGAATTAATACGACATAAGAATATCCAGGAATCTAACAATTTTCATAAAGTTATAGACAAATGAAAAAAGGAAAAAAATTAACAAAGGATGCAATTAGAAATACCCCTTTTCAATGAAGTATCTCTCGGCTGTGTAGATGTTTGAACAGTTCAACCAGGAACTATCTCTTTCAGGTAAAATTCCAACAGGTCACTTCAACGCAGCTTTCGAATTCACGGGTCATTGGCAGAAAGATACTGCTTTCACAAAGTCTCTAGGGTTCGACGGTGTCTTCATTAGTCTTTACAACGTAGCCCTGGAAAAGTCGCAGATTGTTCTAAGGGATGAAGTCAAACAAGTTGTGGCCTCATCTTGGGATCCACCTGCATTAGCTAGGTAAGAAGAAAAATGAACAAAATGAAGAGGCACGGAGATGATGAAGGCATAATCGTCACTGAAGAACAAGGTCGGCAATGTATGTACTATGGCGATGGCGTCTCTCTCGTCGCTGTGGAAGACCATCCGATACCTCATGAGAAGGATTTGGACGTACGTGGTAATTTCGTGCTTGCTGACTACAGCGCTTGCATCTTGTGTTCTGTATAGATGATAGGCAAGGGGAAGGAGGAAAACAATCTCCTGCGTTTTTGCGTGGCATTACTCGCTTGTTCTCTCAGGTCATCGAGTTTCTTACCTATGTTTTTATAATCGCTATTATCTACTTCGAATCGCTATTTATTCGATGCTACTGTTAACAGCTCGATTGTGTTAGTAGTGTGTTAGTGCTGTCGTAATAACTCTCGTCAACTTGTAATTTCACAAGGATTTGGATTTTAATTGCTTTCCGTCTGCTGCGGCTCTTCGGTTGCTAATGCCATTGTTGTAATCGTTGTAAACGTTCCTTGTATTTGCCTTTTAGGGTTTGGTTAAGGATCCGAAGTGAGTGGCAGCTGCCCGTGCGTGTTTGTGACCACCATGACCGAAAAGCACCAAATTTGGTGCATCGTCGCAAATTCAACAATTTTAATTGAAGCATCTATTGTATCAATAATAGGTAAAATTTCTATTATTTATTAAATATTTAACAGTTTAATTATCTAATTAATTGTCTTAATTGTAGATGTGGTTCTAACTCTTCTCGTATCTCAACCTCAGTCAGCGTAAGAGGGGAGGTAATAGTACAAACGTTTAGTTGTCCCTTACGTAGGCGTTAAGACATTCTAGCTTCAGCTGTCGGCATTTCTTTCTAAAACCACAATCAGAGATCTTACTGTCATCGAAAAGATGGTCCTGGGAAACAGTAACCTTCTTCCTCTTATTACCTATTAGTAATATATTCTCCGATTCATGCCTAGGAAGGTAATGCTGCACTTGTATTTTCTCAGACGACGTTAATCGAATCATTGCAACGCCGAAATTACTCGACGAAAACAGTTTAGCCGAAATAGCTGCATTGAGAAATCCCGTCACCATATCTTTCTTCTGCCTCCAGTCGATCCAAAGTGGGAGGGAACCCTTAGGCATATCTTCGCTCATGTTGAAACTGCCACAATTACAATCAACGGTCGATAATGAAAGCTCATAAGGGAGTCCCCAAGCATAATATGAGTTGAAAAACTTGGAAATATCTATATTATTATATATAGAGTGGAGAAGATGGGCCGAACAACTATATTTGTTTCCTAGTTTTAGTATATTTATTATATCCATGGATACGTGAGGTCTTGATCTAACTAATTATTAGCTATAATTGCGTAAACATAAAGGAAATATAAAAATAGTTGCAGATAATCTTGAGCCACAGAACAACAGCTGCGAGCAAACGTACTCTATCTACGCAGTACGCGATTGCAAAAATTTTTCTTTTACCCGAAGGTCTTATTACCTTCATGGCTTTCGGTTAATGATCTCATGTGATTTTATCAGGCGCGAAGACTTTTTCTGCGATTCGTAGAGTGATGGCTTTGTCTTTGAAGTGATTTCGTTCCGTGAATTGCGTGTGTCTACGTTTAGCTCAAGTGATTTTTTGCTTCCCTGTTCTGTTTTCAGTGATTTAATTCCTGGGATTGTAAGAGATTGGTGCTGTGTTGCAGCTCAATCTCGCCCTATGCTTGGATAAAATTTTGCTATCTTTGTTTTTTGGCGAATCGATGAGCGACGAAGATGGTTTGGTGTTAAAATTCGTTGTTGGGCGAAAAATTTCCCTGGCTATTGAGTGCTTGAGCCTGTAAATAAACTCTGTGAACTGTGTAGTCAATGTGTTCGATGATTTGCGTTAGACCTAAATAACGAGCTTCATAAGGGGAGATAAACATATTGAGAATGATAGGCTTTTTACTATCGGTTTTTCGTTAATATTTGAACATCTTTTTAAACGATCGATTTTCACTTCTTCCGATAATAATCGAATTCGCAGGGTCCCTGTAGCATCAATCAAGAATTCAAGGACTTCAGAGGAACAATATATATATTCTTTGATCAAGAAAATAATATGGACTGCAATGTTTCGAGTATGAGCTCGGGCGAAGAAAAGGCGAAGTGGAGCGTGTTCGAAGGCATAAGGATGATGCCATTAACGCCCGAAGCTCTCATGGCTGAGATTAATTCCGCCATTACAGTTCTCGAGTACGCTCGTGCATCTGCTTCCCTCTTACAATCTCCGCCCACTGCATCTGTTACGAAGCCCAAAACCTCCATACAAAGCTGACCCAAGGTATTTATGAAGTCTCAGTTGAAGAAGCTTTTTTCCTTTCTGAATTAGCCTTGCTGTAGTAGTTGCTCTTGTAATAAACCATGGCTTGAAAGAGGAAGAAATTCATGGTATATGTAATGACATTAGGCAATTTTTTCCTCTCCTTTAGTAGTTTCCATGCGTCGGTTATTTTCTATGAATCGATTTTACTAGAGTTCCACATGTAGCAAGATGACTATTTTTATTATATTAACTTATATTTCAAGTTCCTTTTAATAGGTAAAATTATATATTAAATATTTTTGTATTATTTTTAGTATATTGAAATTGACTATAGATTACATGATTGGACTATATTTAATCTAAGGTGCTATATATAACAAAATAAATAGGTGCCTGATCTGTGATGATGAGTTAATATTCTATCTCGGAATCGTTAGACTGATGTCATGACTCGATTAGCTGAAAATCATGTTCGTTCCATAGTCGACACTTAATTTAAGATTTATGGGGTAAAAAATGAATAAATTAAGTTAAAATTTTTGGGGTACAAAAAAAGAAAATTAAGTTAAAACATATAAGAAATCGTTGTAACATCAAGAATACCAAGAAACGTCTATTCCATGTCATACAAGCGCTAGGATAGGTTATATCACAATTTGGGTACACAAAGGTTTCCTCTTATGTCAGTTTTCATACGTCATTATTACCACGGTGAACTAGACTAGGTTTCACTTTCGAAGTACCACCTTAGATTCACCCCTCAAATTCGGTAATTATTAGTTTAGTTTAGAACAAAATATCATAATAATTAAATAAACTAAGACCATTTCTTCCCTTAAACCTAGCCACGATCATGAAAACACAACTATAAGAATCAACGGATAAGATCATGATCCAAGCTTGTGAATCCAACGGCTGTGGTTGGTCAAGCGTCATCTGAAGGTTTAGAGCTGTGAAGCCCATATAAAAAGACCTCATTCTTCATCTCAGCGCCTCCACACACACAGTGGATTACCACAAAAAGAAAACCCTTAACCCCATCTCTCTCCATCTCCCTCGAGTTTTAGATATATATATATATATATATATAACGCGCAAAATCTTAGCCATCATATTTATTTCTCTGTTCATCATCCCATTCTTGTTTTTCTGAATTTTTTCGCCTTCGAAATCTATGGAAGTTGATAACAGGGAAGCCGCCGCCGAGAGCGACGGTGTCGCCGCCGCCGTTGTTGCTGACCATGAGAGCTCAAAAGGGCCCAACGAGGAGGGTCCTGCTGATAACGTCGTCGACGGCGACGCCGGCAACAATAGCAGCACCCGTAATAACAGCAACGATGACGATGCGGGCAGTAACGGAGGAACTAGTAGTAGGGCGGCGCCGCCGGCGGTTATGGGTCCTCCGCCGCCGAATTGGGTTCCCTTGCAGTATCCTGCCGCCGTAATGCCTATGCCTCCTCCCTACTACCCAACCCTGCCTTACCTCCCCTACGCCGCCCGCCATCTCCACCACTTTCCGTCAGCCGCCGCCCATCCTCCGGCCCACGGCAGATTCGGGTCGTCGCCGTCCAACGACGGGTCGAACCGCACCATCTGGGTCGGAGACTTGAACCCTTGGATGGACGAGGATTATCTCAGAAGCTGCTTTGCTCCCACCGGCGAGGTACACATACGCATCCACACACATATAAAAAAATTCATTCCTTCCATTCACTCTAAATTTCTGCTGTTTGTCTAAATCCTCGACTTTTCTTGCTCTAAATGTTTTTATTCAGGTTTCTTCGATAAAGGTTATCCGAAATAGGCAGACGAAATCGCCCGAAGGCTACGGTTTCGTCGAATTCACTTCCCACGAGGCCGCCGAGAGGGCTCTCCACTCCTATTCTAACAAGGAAATGCCCAACACAAACCAACCGTTTCGCCTCAACTGGGCCACCTTCAGCTCCGGCGACAAGAACCCCAACCACCACTCCGGCGGCTCCGGCGCCGGCGGCATCAGCTCCGACCTGTCGATCTTTGTCGGAGACTTGGCCTCTGACGTGACCGATTCCCTTCTCCACGACACGTTCGCCGAAAAGTACCCTTCCGTGAGGGCGGCCAAGGTCGTCGTGGACGCAAACACGGGCCGTTCGAAAGGCTACGGTTTCGTAAGGTTCGGCGAAGAAGGAGAAAGGACGGCGGCCATGGCCGAGATGCAAGGCGTTTACTGCTCGACGAGGCCCATGAGGATTGGGCCCGCAACTCCGAGGAAGACGTCTTCTTCTTCGTCGATGGGCTATCAACAGTACGCTTCGCCGGCGGGTAATAGTGGGACCAACGACCTTTTTCTTTTCGTATGTATGTAAGAAAGAATCAGCTTCTACGTTTCGAATATTTGAACTGTTGTTCTTATTGCAGGAGGCGGCTATTTGAACGGCGGGTCGTCGCAATCTGAGGGAGAATCTTCGAACACTACAGTAGGATGTGTTTTTTTTTTTGAGTTTGTTTTCTTTGACGTTTGTCGGCTATGAATGAATCTTTTATAGATATTTGTGGGCGGGCTCGACCCGAATGTGAGCGATGAAGAGCTGAAGCAGCCTTTTGCGCCTTACGGAGAGATCATTTCGGTTAAAATACCCATCGGGAAAGGCTGTGGCTTTGTCCAGTTTGCCAACAGGTGATTCTTTGTCAAAGAACAACCTTCAAAAAAAAAAAAAAGCTTAACTGAAAATGGCTAAAATTCCACCATTTTTTTTTCGGTCGAGCAGAGGGGACGCTGAGGAAGCGCTGCAGCGGCTGAGCGGCGCGACGATAGGGAGGAAGAGCGTGCGCCTCGCATGGGGTCGAAATCCCGCAAATAGGCAGGCGCGTTTTTTTTTCCTTACTTGCATTTCTTCAATAGACAATATAATCTTTGCGCCCGAGATTGGCAACGTAGGAAACTCGCTTGGCTTCGTTTTCTGCAGTCGAATAACGAGAATGGGCACAACAACCATCAGTGGGCCACACAGTACTACGGCGGGCCCTACTTCAACGGGTACGGATACCCTGTGATGCACCCATCGAGCCCTCACGACCCGTACATGTACGCTGCTTCTTACGGGGCTTATCCGTTCAGTGGGACAACAAACCAGCAGCAAGTTAACTGAAGGAAGAAGAAACGTATCGAGACAACATTTGCTCTGCGATGTAGTAAAACTTCGACCGAGGATTATAGCTCTAGCAGTAGTAGCTCTATAACCATTGTTAGGAGGAGAGGTTTTTATCGGCGAACCGATTTGTTTTAAGAAGCGAAACGAAAGAACTTATTTGAATCGCAATAAATTTTATATTCCCCAACAATTTTTTGAAGTACATAGATAGCAGCGGATGTGATTGATCTGAACAAAAAAAGTGAAAAAAAGTTACTTGTTCAGATCGCGGAACAAATCCCGGGCTTGTTCTAGGATATTTGCACTGCGAACGCTCGTTATCTGCAAATTGCATATCGAGGGCATCATCATATCGACCTCAGTCAGTTGCTGTCTCAACCGCTTCGTAGCGCTTTCGTCCATAAAGCATGCGCTGACTGTCTGAAAGGGGCGAAAAAAAAGAAAGATCGATTTATAGCCATGTCTGAAACAAGAAAACACTAGCCAAGCTGATGATGTCCTAAGAAGCACAATTTTGTTTAAATATAGTTCGTTTACCCATATATTGCTGAGAGAAGAAGCATTGATGATCAGTTCCCTGAGGAAGTCGCTATCAGAGGTGAGGACGAACTTGTCCGAGCCAAAAGAGATCTCGACGTTCTGATTGGATGAGTCAAACATGGATCCGTAGTTTCTTATTACGAATCTTCCGTGCCTCTCTAATATTTGATTCAGGCGATGAATTGTGCCTCTTTTTTCTTGCAACAGCGTTTTAGTACTCGAAGGTGACCCATCGTTTACGCTGAGCAAAGTGGCTGCTATGTATGAATCCGCCCAACAACAACGACACGATGGTGACCCATCATCTACATGCACCATATTAAAACAGAGCATACTCAGTGAAAGAATGGAGAGCTATTTACGATTTTACTGTTTAAAAATATAATTCTGGCGTTCGAGGGATCGAAGAATATTGTACCCAAGACAAAGCCGGCGAATGGGATTCGCACTGTGGAGTTAGAACTCGACGGGGAAAACGTATTTGTTGTTCCAATCTTCTCTAGTACTACGATATAAACGGAGACCACCTGTGCAAATCAAACCAAAAGTACGTTCTAATAATAATTCGTCGTTTTGCACGAAAAATCTGAAGCTCGCTCGAGGGTATACTATTAATACCCGGCATCGAAGTTGCATTGTTTGATTAGACTCTGATGAATGCATTGCATTAGAAACCAAAGATGATATAATGGGATTGGTTTTTGGAGAAGTAACAGCGGGTAAGCCTAACAACGGTTTATATGGATGATTAAACTCGTCGCCGCACTGATTTTTCATCAAGCTCGTGTGCTTTACGGAGATAAAAGAAGTAGGAATCAGTGTGTACTTGTCATGTCCACTGACCAAAGAGATAATATATCGGTTATTGGCAGTCATGATGATTAGTAAGGAAAAATGAAAGTAGCAAAAGGAATGAATAATGAGAATGTTGGCAGGTATTTTACGCACCGTGGTTTGAAAACTCGATGGAAGGTCGCATAGACGTTGGGTCCCAATCCAATAGGGTAAGCCCGTTTCCCAGAAATCTTAACCTGCAAAAAACACTGCAAAGTAAGATTCTTTTTCCTCTTATAAGATCAGCAGAGAGAGAGAGAGAGAGAGAGAGAGAGAGAGGGAAAGAGGAAATACCACGTGATTATCAACCAAAACGTGGATGCAAACATTTTTATCTCGTCGAAGAAACTTTGGCAAGCTCGAATTTTCCGGGAAATCATCAGTAACAGTATCGTGAATAGCTATTACGAGCCCATGCAGAGATATTAAGTCCCCTACAGGCAAACCGTGCTCAGGCATAATCATCATGGTCCCACTGCAATAATCATGGGTGTCTTTTCGTGTTGTTAAGGGCTCTTTGTTCTCCAATATTTTGATAACATCTGCAACTGAACTTAAAGCACTTGATAGCAAATAAAGCTTTAAGCCCCAGGGAATATCGTCCTCTTTGACATTGTTGTTCATCAGAATTTCATTGCTAGCTTTTAAACTATCTTTCTTGGACATATCAGAGGCATCTGAACCATGAAGAGATGAAAACACAAAACTCCATAGATGTGTCTCGGAACTAACAAACACTTTATCATGAAAAATCCGAGGGCCTGATTTGTCTTCCTCTTCCTTGAGAAGGTAATAGCCCCCGATTTTCAGCAACTGCAACAGAGATAATCCATATGCAATGATAATATACGCGAAAAAACAGAACTAGATCTTCCATTGAATGTCAAAAGTCTATATAGGATACCTCGAATGTGCAAAAGCTATTAGGATCAAATTCCAGCAACAATCTTCTACTTGGAGAATTGGAAATATTGATCATTTCAATGCAATCGATGGTGCAATGCAGAATACCAGGGATATGGTGACTAAAATTTCTATGGGCAATCAAGCATGGGAATTCTGATGAAAAACATCGTATGTCCTCTGCATTAGAGTGGCTGGAAGAATTTAAAGAAACACTGCGCAAGCCATGGTCAACTTTACATTTCTTTAGAGCATGTTCCTCAGATGTTGCAAACTTTTGAAGTGAATCTCTCAAATGTTCTAAGCTGGCAACTGAGAGCATAGCGTCTTCGAGTACTTCAGCAACAAGCAAACTCCACGGCAGGACAATTGCCTCGGCAAACAAGTTTAATCTATTTGCTCGATCTCCTTCAAACTGAAAAGAACGTATATTATTGATAAAGTATTAAATATACTGTTGGCAAAAGGTATGGATAAATCTAAAGAGGGCAAAAGTATTGCTAGAAGATAAAGAATCATGAAGAGCGTGTATTGTGTATCTCAACGAATGGTTAAATCTCCCCAACAATAAACAACTCTAAATATAACATATCTGCCATATCTGCATATATTTTACATAACAAAATAAGGTACCCTTTGCTGAATTGGGAACTTGTGTGTCACCATTAGCAACTTATATTTTCCATGTGCAAGCTTCTGAGTATAATCCTCCAAATGGAACGGAGAACAACTTCGAGAATTGCCAGAACCAGGATTTTCATATAGGCTAAGTGATATCCTCGTCCTTTCTATAACCAGAGTATTACCGAGTATACTTTTGCAAGATAAAGGGTCCATAACTGACTTCATGTCAACAAGCTTTGGAGCAATACCTTGCATGATTATTGTGAAGTCCTTGGCCTGATAACAACAAAGGTCTAACAATCATTAAAGACATAGAATAGTCGACAAAAAGTTAAATCTGAAGAGAAAAAGATCGATTGCAGAAGCCTTGTCCTTAACCAGCCAAATAGCAAACAACTATGAACCAGCTGCAACTAAAGCATCACCTCAAAAATGTTTTCAAATTTCCAATTTGGTGGAATTCTGAACATAACATCGACAGCAGCTGTTGCATCGACAAGCTGCAATCTTCCAGAAGAAAGCGAAACCTGAATAAGAATCACAAGGAAAACGAAAACGCTGAAGAAAAACATATTCCATGTAAATTAAAACTAAATACTTGTTACTCACACGAACCTTCAACTGTCCCAATGCGACAATGCCATTGTCTTCACTACTCAAGATTCTTTGAATTGGTTGCTCGTATGATTTACCATTACACGATATATTCTTCCCCTGATCAACGCCGCATGTTGGATCGGCTAAGTGGCCCTTGCTGCCGAATTTTTTCTCCCATGAAGTCTCGCAATAGGCAATTATGTTTGAAATAGGTATCGCCTAAATGCAAAACGGTAGTACAATGATGATGAGGTGCACGATGCTCGGCTGTAAGATTTGAAGCAGATCATGAGGTCATAAATATGAACTCACCAATCTTAACTGACCACAGTTGACTTCCTTTATCGCAGAGCATGCATCATGCCAGCAAAATTCCGACATTACTCCATGCTGAGGAATAACTAAACTAATAATCAATGATTAGGTCATGATTAAAATGACAACCCGTAAAGCATCTGAAGTTTACCCGAGAGTAAAACGCTGATTTTGGCAGGTGAATACTAGCATACTTCTGGGCTAATCCTTCCTTCTGGAAACACCTCGTAATGTTTGAAAATCTCAGCTTAGATAACTTATCAAGGAACAGTAAACTTGAAATTAACTTATGAGGGCAGACAATATATTACGTGATTTGATCCCAAGATCTCTTTCTCGGATAGAATCCCGGAAAACTTTCTCCTGAAGCACACAATGAGGAGAAGGACCCTGGTAAACAAAAATTCTCTCAGTTTGAGTTGAAACAAGATTAGAAAATAATACAAATCCAAGTACCATAGTCTCGCTGAAAAGGCCAAGGAGTCTATGAACTTCTGAAGAATGCTCTTCGAATGTGACTTCAGATAACACCTGCGGTATTTATCAAATCACAAATAAAGCGACTACAAGGATCAGCGGCTTAAACAAATTTAAACTTCATTAACTTTAGAAGCTCTAACCCTGTTTCAAGCGGGGAGAACGACTCCACGTGCACATTAGTCATACAGCAAGCTCCAAGGATCAAAATCTTCCTCCAAGAAAATTGGGTATCCACTAAGTGAATATTCCTAAGAGTCACCTGAGGAACATGTGACAATAAAGATGCATGAGCACTGCAAAGCAGCCTATGACATTGCACACTGCATGTCACAGAAGTTCAACATTGGAAATGCAATCTTAGGCACGTATCGAAGTTGAGAAGTTAAGCTACAGAACATACGATTGCACCAACTCTTAGGCTGTGAGGCACGGTTAGATACTGGTCTGTTAGCAAAAGCATTACTTCTTTATCAAGCTCAACAACCGCACCCTGCATGTAAACATCCATAACAACCCCAGTATAGCTACCGAATTTCTGCTCACCTCTTACGCCCTTGTTACATTTTAAGATCGGAATCTCAACAAACCTATGGACATGTAATGATGAATCATCTGTAGTCACATGCATCAACTGAGGCTCCTGTTTACCGATATATACCAATTTTTTCTTCATACCCATCAGCAAAATAACTCGACCAATCAATCTATAGAACAAAGGATGCCACGATGACCTCGACCCACTCAAGAACACAACTGCCTTCTTCGCGAAATTATGGTCTTTCAAATTATCCTTCGTAAATCCCGAAACCTGACTCTTCGAGCAGAGGACGCACTCGCATACAAAAACATCAGCGAGAAACGCACGAACATCTGTCACTGCAGCGCCGTCGTCCCCACACGGAACAACAGTCACCGGGCTAATTGCCTTCACAACCCCAAAAACCACAGATTTCACTATATTATCACATTTCATCCCACCCAACTTCAGGCAACATGAGCTGAAATTCGACAAAGAACAGATATCCACACCACGCAATTCATCAAACACCCACCTGACAATCTCTAAAAACCCACTTTTTCTCCTACCATCGCCACACTTTATAGGGATAAAGTTCCAAGAGAGAATTCTAATGTCTCGACCTATAACATCGGCATCGAAATCCAAAATGTCACAGCAGACGACGCCAGTACCATCGGTAAACCTGAAACAGCTGCAGTCGGTAGCGTCACTGCAAGAAGAGGGCAGCGTTATTTTCCCCAGGAGAACCGTGGGTTCGGAAAAGGGTTTAAGCGCCTTGGAGAGTGGGCTCGGGGGAGTTGCATCGTCGACGTGCTGGCGGCGTATTTGAGGTGAGCTTTGCTGAGTTTTTGGGGCGGAACTCGGACGTCCTGGATTCAACGATACGGAGGCTGTGAAGGGACGACCACCGTCGATGAAGTCAGCTAGCGTGGTGATGCTTGTAGCTTTTCCTTCCATTGTCAAGTCAAGGCTCAAGGGGCATGTTGTGAACTGAAATATAATACTAATGACTAAATATAAATGTTTTCAGATGTAATTGAATCGTCAACTGGATATTGTAGCCGGCCACATTCCGGTAAGGTTTCGCCGGGGAATTGGCCGGAGGGGACAACATAGATTTGAAAGGAATAAAGGAGTAATATTGCAATTGGATTGGAGTAAGGGACGAAAATGAAAATAGAAAAAGAAAAACCCTCAATATGGAGGGAAACGATGGTCCCCCAGGAATCGTCGATCTCAACGACGATTCAGTTCCGTTCCATTCAACTCAATTCAATTCAATTCAATTCGTGAAATAAAACGCTGATTCTGTGTCTATCACTAAAATTCAACACGTCAAAGAAAACGCTGATTCTATCATTAAAAACAACGCCTTAGAAGTCGATCAACTCGAATCTCAATCTTCAAATAATATTTATTACAGTAATCCGTATTTTATACGGACATCCCGCACAGTATAAACAAACGTTATCATATTTTTCTGAGCGACAAAAAAAGAACGCCTCACACAAAAACCACACACACACATAATATATAACATAATTAGAATGACGAAAATAGTGAAAAACATGGCTCACAAAAACCAACCTAGACTCCTCTTATTCACAGCCATGCTCCTCTTCTTCTTTTCCCCTTGGACCATCCTCGGAGCGAAGCCGTGCTGGTTCTCGACTCTGTACAAGGTTGTCCTACTCAACGAGCTTGCGGACCCCACCAATCCCCTGAGGGTCCACTGCGCATCCGCCGACGACGACCTCGGCAACCACACGATCACAACGTCGTCTCGTTTTTGGGGATGGGACTTCTGCGGGGACGTATTTGGGCGCACGGTGTTCTTCTGCCATTTCTGGTGGGGCCCGAATAAGGATCGGGCCTTCGAGGTTTTCAACAGGCATTTGACGAAGAAGGCTTGCGGGACGGTTTGCAGGTGGATTGCCAGGCCCGACGGGCTTTACCTGAACGACGGCGTGTATACGCCCGTCAAAATGTACGATTGGAGGAGAAAAAGTTGATATATATATTGGTGAGTTTGATTTCATGACAAACAACCATGTTCTAGATGCCTACGGTAATAACAGCATGCAAGGTCTTGAAATTGAATTTTCAAATCGGATCAGAAATTTTTTTACTGGATTATTATATAGGTCGAAGCAAGAGTTCTATTTGCTGCTAGTAAGACGAATTGCCTCTGAACAATCATTCCCCGAACTACGACTTCTTTGTTATCATAGCATAATCATGACTATAAATTCGAGATTTACTTTCTCTACCGTAAGAAGGGACGTCGTGCTCAGTTGTGTTTGAACTAATTTCCCATCATCTTGTTTATTTCATGTTGGGCAAACTTACATATTAGGGCAAACTCATGAATTACACAAACTGTGTAATGAAGCAGACATAGAGAAGACAATAGAAGCATAAGTCGCAATAGAACAGATCTGCTCAATACACAAACAGAAAAAGTAACAAAGGGTTTGCAAGAAACAAATGTAATGATAAATCTTGTCGAGCACACATCATCACATCATCCCCTTTTTACAGCACGGTTTCGAGGATACAAACCGTAAGCTGCGAATGGTAGAATCAATGCTTCCCAATAGTTTCAGATGGACTCAAATCCCAACTTTATCTGCAGTAACCCGCCATCAACGTGAAGGGGATGCAATGATATGCCGACAACATCAGATCTTGCTACTCACTCTTTATGTAAGAACTGAATTATCGTAAGAAAATTCGGAGAAAGCCATCAAAATGATGGCAGCTCACCATGACATGGTTTGCCTGATGAAAATTTTTTAAGAAAAGGTTAAATAAGAACCAATGGGATCAGAAAATGGCACGATGAGGTTCATATCAGGTAATGATTTCTTGCTGTTTAGCGGAAAATGAGGATGAAAGGAGGTAATTGTGTCATGAAAAGGCAATCGCACTGTTGTGCAAGGAAGCACTCGACAATGTGTCTGATACTTTTGACGGAGGCCAATATCGAAACACTGATCTACCGATGATGTTCTCAATAGGAAGCGGACCCCTGAACAAATAAGTATATTTGATTCAGTACATATCTATTATTACATTCAGATTTATTTCTTCAGTAAATGAAAAGATAATCCAAATGCAGATATACTAACCAGTTATGAGAGTCGAAACTGTTATTACGATTGTCTCCCAACACAAACACATAGCCTTCTGGTACAATCTGTAATAAGGATTAAGTAGAAAAACACCGTGAGTCTTTTGCTGACATCATGTGGCTAGAACAGTTTTTGGAAAGCTCGAATGATAAAAAGGAATAGCACAAAATCATTACCAATGGATCCATTACATAGGATAGTGGCTCCAAGATGAAATCTTCAGATTGAGCAATACCGTTGACTAACAATTGTCCATCACTAACCTGCAAGAAGAACCAATTACCATTAAATCGTGATAACATAAAAAATTAAGATGATAAAAAGCCAATTTATAAAAACGAGTAGAACGAAAAACAACTCTTACTTCTACGGTGTCACCAGCTTTTGCAACAACTCTTTTGATGAACACATCGGATGAACTGAAACCAACTTCCTGCAGAAAAAATCGAGACCAACTCATAAGACATCGAAGATAAAGTGAAACTAAAAAAGACTGTGATGAAAAGAAGACACACCTGTAAGATTAAAGGAGCTTTGAAGATCACAATTTCTGACACTTCTGGATCCCTGAAAACATAGGAAACCTGGAGAAAGAAAAAAATTCAGATTTATTACACATCATATGAACCAACTAAAAGGCTGACGTCCTATAAACTTGGAAAGAAAAGCAACTCATCAAACTTATTACCGCACCTTCTCAGCCAATATCCTATCCCCTACATCGAAAGTCGGATACATTGACCTTGATGGGATAGACCTCGGCTCAGCCAACGTTGACTTGAACATTATCCCCACACCCAGCGCTGTGAACGCTGCCTTAGCATCCTCGGAGGAACCCAAACAACAGTTCATCAACCTTAAAAACCAACCCTCACCGCTCTTCTTCCCACGCAAATCAGCTGTCGAGGCCAAGACACTCAAACCACTATTGCCCCTAACCACACCCTTCTCACTCTGACACTCACTCTTAGCTTCTCTCTCTTGAGTTCCTCCTTTATCTACCTCAGCACTCGTGTGAACATTACAAGGCATCCACTTACTACAACCCGAAACAAAGGACACTATCGACGATGTCTTGATCGGGGAAACCCCTAAAATCGATAAATCCGACTGAGGAATACCCATCGAGTGCTTCATAAGCGAGATCAACCCAGTAACAACAGGAGAGGATTCGAACTGACCCGAAACAATCGATGAGTAAACGGACGGAGGAGGTTGATTCGATCGATGAGGGTTGGGGCTCGGCCTTCGGAAATCGCTGTCCGGCTTCGGGGAAGAACCGTGCTGGAAGGCGCGTGATTTCGACGCGCAGTCGTTGAAGATGCGCTGGGCCGAGGTGCATCTCCCGGTGAGGTTTGCCGCGTAAGCGGCGGTGAATCGGATCGCCATGACGATGAATGATAAGAATAGAACCACGGACAAGAAGAGTAAAATTGAAGCGCCTGACGCTGAACTAGGCGAGACGGCGAGGACTTTTTCGCCGTTAAACGGTGGCTTGGTTGAGCTTGATCAGTCCACGCAAGATCTGAAGGCTAAATCTGACAACTGGGGCGCGTGGGGCGCGGCGGCGCACGGAAGAACCCTACGCCCAAACAACGTGAGCGGCGGCGGCGGAGAGGCTCAGGAGAGGTGGTAGCTGCAAAACCGATGGTGGAGAATATTGGGAAAAGTCAAAGACGATGAGGTTGAATTAGTACCAATTGTGTTTGGGTTAGGGTTTTTTATTACAAGGTGAGCGGTCGATGAGCTCATTGATTGAGCGGGTGTAATACCGAATATGCCCTTTACTTTACTTTGAACTCATACATCAGCGAACCAATAGCATGGGAGGCAAATGGCAATACGGCGTGGAATGTGGATCCTTTTGACTTTGGACTAAAGGGTAATAAGGACAAAGAGCACTACACATCTATACATTCAATAATGAGTATTTTGTCTCAAGGTTGCTTCAACGATATTTCCTACTATTTGTTTCACAAGGACACTAATAATTTATTCATTGCAAGTATATTGAGATTGTAAGGATTATGCTAATCACTATCTCCTCGAAGTGGTTCCACGACCGATATTAAGATCGATATAATCGCTTAATACTGACTCAGTCGGAGTGTGGAGACTGTAGTAAATTAGTCATGAGCCAAAAAACCGTCTCATAGCCGATGTTGATTTTTAAATTCATCCATACCGAACTTAATTAGAGTGTGTGGCCTAAAGTCGATAATCACCGACTCAAATTCATTTCGAAGTAAAGATAGACAAAGGGTCGATCAGTCATGATTATAATAGTGTGCGAAGATTGATGACAGAAATAATTGAGATCGTATGTAGTTGAATTGACCGTAGGTAGCCAAATTGGGCACATACGAGTTCAAATTCAAATAGCTGGCGTCAGCATTGCCAGTGACGCAAGGGCTTACCTCATCAATTTAGGGAACGAATCAAATATGTAAATACTTTTAATAAAAGTCAGGGGGTAAAAATCATTTTTGGTCCCCGATGTTTACCCTATGGGCGCTTTTGGTCCCCGATGTTTCGACTTGCCACATTTAGTCCCCGATGTTTCTTGATTTGAACCAATTTGGTCACTCCGTCAATTTAGACGGAATTGCAAAATTGGAATTTGCGACGGAATTTCCGTCGCTAAAGGAAATTAAAAAAAATGATAATTAAACATAAAAATGAGAAAAATTCAAAAAAAAGAAAAAAATTCAAAAAATAGGTAAAAAATTGAAAAAAAGAGAATACTACTAATAATTAATTAAAAATATAAATAATAATAAAAAATAATAATAAGGATAATTTTTGTTCCTTTTTATTTCATTTTTAATAGATAAATATATTTTTACTTTTACTTTTTAAAATCTTAAATTTATATTTATCATTTTTTAGTTTATTATTTTATTTTTATTATTGTTTATTTTTTATTATTATTTATATTTTATTTATTTTATTAGTAATATTCTCTTTTTTGAATTTTTTTACCTATTTTTTGAATTTTTTTCTTTTTTTTTTGGAATTTTTTCTCATTTTTATGTTTAGTTATCATTTTTTAGTTTATTATTTTATTTTTTTATTATTTTTTTATTATTATTTATATTTATATTTATATTTATTAATAATATTCTCTTTTTTTCAAATTTTTTTTACCTATTTTTTGAATTTTTTTCTTTTTTTTTAAATTTTTTTCTCATTTTTATGTTTAATTATCTTCTTTTTTTTAATTTTTTCCTTTAGCGACGGATATTCCGTCGCAAATTCCATCGCTAATTTTGCAATTCCGTCTAAATTGACGGAGTGACCAAATTGGTTCAAATCAAGAAACATCGGGGACTAAATGTGGCAAGTCGAAACATCGGGGACCAAAAGCGCCCATAGGAAAACATCGGGTACCAAAAATGGTTTTGTCTCAAAGTCAGGCATACACAAAGTAGTTTTTCGTTGGACTGCAAGATTAATAGCAAAGCCTATTAGATTTTAAATAAACCCCAATTTCATCTACGTAGTTCAGCTTCTATGTTGGGCGGCCTCGTTAGGCCTAAACGTGGAAACATTATATTATGCCTACCTTACCTAAAAGGCTTCCATTGTTTGTTCATTTCTATATAATTAACTTATATTAGTAGGCTAGTCATAACCCATACATAATAATTCTTGATTTATTACATTAGCAACCAAAAAAGAAAGCCTAATACCCCCCAACCCACTGCATAAAAATAGGCAAAAAAAAAAAGAGAGTAAATAGTAGCACCAATCCAAGATCATCAAAAACCCTATCATGTCATATCATGGCATCTCACATCTCATATAAAACATGCAGAACATAGGTTTAAAAAAAAAAGGAAATATGGCAATAATAATAACAATAACAACTTCAATAGTTCTATTATATTACTACAAGCTTCTCATGATCATCCCCGCGGCCTATTCCCAAAGCTCAAGAAGAGCCTAACCCGTCGGCGGCTCGAACCGCGGTCCATTTCCTCAAACACCACATAGCCGCGGGCGAACGCAAACAAGCCCGTCCCTCCAACCACCGCCATCTTCTCTGAGCCCTCGGTGGCTCGAACGCTGACGCTGCTATCGTCAATGGTCAGGTAAATGATGTTAAAGGCCGGCGATTGATCGAATCCTTCGAAAGGGACGACGAAACCCTGGGCCCAGCCCACGACCCGCGAGCCCGTGTCGGGCCTGTCGGTCAGGGCCCGGCGATATATCAGGGCCGACCCCGCCCGCGATGTGGTGGGTTCTTCTTGTGGGTGATGGGTGGGTTGGTTTTTGAGGTAGAAAGATAGTGTGAGGGAATTTTCGAGGGGACGGTTTTTGTGTGATATGGGAGAGAATAGGGCGAGTAAGATCACCGAGGCCGTGGCGAGGACGACAGACGAGCAGTATATAATTCTGCACCACATCGATCAGTTTTCTTTTCTTTTTCTTTTTCTTTTTCTTTCTTTTTTTTTGTGTTTTTCTTGATTGTGGTGGTGTTTGTGTGTGCGTGTTTGCTTTAATATAAGAGGGTTTTTGGGCTGTTATTACGAACGCAAAGTGAGTTTCGGGCAACCTAATCCATGTTTGTGTCGTCAACTAATCCATGCATCCTCAATATGCTTGTTTGTTTGTATATATGGTTCTGTTTTTTATTTTCATTTTTTTATCAAGTGGTACAAATAAAGAAGCTATGCCATTATCGTCGTGAAAAAAGATCTTAACTTAGCGTGGGATTGAATATTTATGTGTATGTGAACTCTACAAACCTAATCTCACTTTGCCCTCAATCTCATTCGACTTTTTTTCTCACGATGCTAATTCTCAAAACATGGCACATTTTTTTTGCTTTTAGCCCATTCTTATTTTATTTCTGCTCTTATTCTCTTACTGAACTTAAACTAAATAATTGTACGTGCGGCTTTTCTGATTAATTATTGCAGGTGTTGCACATTAGATCGAATCTGTGATCATTTATTTATTGCGCTTATACGTATTTCGATTTTGGTCTGCTGCATGCTAATTTGGATTATGCAAACCAGCGCTACGTAAAAAGCACCACTTGCATTCTGAAGGTAATAAGTAAATCTCAAAAATCATAAGATTATCTATCATCCTAAATCGACGGACTTGACATTTTTTGGTCCCTGTAAATGCTCACGACATTCAAATCTCGAGTCTGGGAATCACTATCACATCGTACTATTCTTCGCAGGTACGTCCAAAGGGTTTCGATCGTTTACCTTTTCTGGTTACGGCTGATGAATACTAAACGCTGAACGTCGAATAATAAGCAGTGGCTTCGAACGATTATATCCCCCGGTAATAAGTTGAAGAAGAAGACGGAGGTTAATAAGCACGAGTATGCCTTGTTTCACTTTGCACTTTGCTCAGGCGCGTACTCTGACCCTGCGTTAAGGCGACGAGTTGTCATATTATTATTCTGATGTTAGAAACTCAGCTTTGGAGATTTTTTTCGACAAGTTAGAGTTTGTAAAGCAATCAATTTGTTCGACGATCTACAAGTTGCAAAGCAGGAGTTTATAAAGACAAGGGTTTACGATCGCAAAGAAACAAGGATTTACCAGCCGAAGATGTTAAGCCGCTATGCAGAGGATTCGTCGATTGGAGTGGCTCAGCTCTTGGAGACGGTTAGCGGGTGCTTTTCTTCAGGGATTCTGCAGAAAGCTATAAAAAACATGCATCAACAATAGCAGTAGAAACAACGATAGACCCGAGAATTTCGTGTATTGGGTCAAGCAGATCTCCTCGCTTCGATATTTTATACACAAGGATGCAATAGCCAACGTTTGAGCCTTTTCTCTGTCATTTTCGCTGTACGTTATATTGGAAAGGCTGCATCTTTCACGTATAAGGTTTCAAGTTTTCATCGAAACTGAAAGAACCATTTCCAAAGGGTATGAATCATGACAAAGGCTGAAAAAAGATCCATAATTAGATCAAATTCAGGACTCACGAGCATTATTCGCACATTTAACAAGCTGCAAAATTCAAAGGTTAACAGAATCAGTAATAGCCTCAACTGCCTTCTTCTCTATATCGGACTCGGCAATCCAAAGAGAACTCTGTCGACGAACAAGATCGTTCTTCTCCTTCTTCTTCTCCGTGACTTTAATCTCTCTTCTCCTCCAATACTCGAGCTTCTCTGCTCGTTCTTTCATCTGCATATCACCGAACCCACACATATTGTGTTAGTACGCGGTAAAGGTGTGGATGAATTTCAAAGAGTTGTATTACGAATCATATTGGTGTGGATAATCGCTTTGGGAGGTGAGGAGCAATCGGATTCGAACAATGGAGTGCTCGTACGAACCGTTAACGAACGAGGTGGTCATGATAAGTTCTCTCATGACTCCACATGGCTGTTAAGAGAATTCTCATATTAAATCTCTAACAGGGAAATTGACTAAGTGACCCATAATTCAATTTGAAGAACATGCCAATATGGAAGTGGGCATGCGAACAGAAATCGATGGGTCGGAGTGCAAGGCACGCTTGTCTAGCAATAGCACAGCCATCACTGTAAGCCTTTTGCGAAGGTGGGTCTTATTAGATGGAAAGTTGAGAATGTTGTCTATGGTTATGACTTAACTGTGTAAATGGAATGCAAAGATTATGTAAATTTACAGGTGTGAAGGTGTTGGAGGCGATCCGAGGTAATACTAATGACATATCTGATGCAGTGCGATCTCTGGAGTGGGTCAGATGTTGTGCACTGTAGGGGTGAGCAAAAATATCTGAAGACCGGATTCCGAAACCCGGAAAACCGGATATCCGATTTTAAAAACCGGTTCGGATATCCGATCCGATTTATTTTAAAATAAACCGGATCGGATACGGATAGTGGTTTGTCTAAAATTGGGATATCCGTTATCCGGTTTTATATTTAAAAAATTAAAAAAAATAAGAAAAATAGTACAAAAAGAAAAATAAAGGTCCAAGAATGAAAAAATCATCAAGTAGAATATTTAAATTTATATTATTTTATTATTGCGAAAAACCTTGTTAGAGAATTGAGATAAAAAAAAACATAAAAACATCGAGATACATGTTAAAAAATTAATGTGAATTTGTGGTATTGTTTTTATTATTTAATATGTGATTTCAAATTAATCCACATATTGCGTGCATTACTATGTTTAGAAATTCTTATATTACAAAAATTTTATTGTGATAAGAAATAAAAAAATATGATTTTGAAAAGAAAACAATAAAAATTATAAGAAAAATAAATTTAAAAACCGGATGCGGATATCTGGTAAAAATATCCGAATAAATCGAATATCCGATTTTCGGATACCCGATTAAAACCGGAGCGGAAACGGATGCCATTTTTCGATATCCGAAAAGCGGCTTATGCAACTACTTCGGTTCAGTTTCATAATCACATCGCCAGCATCATCGAGTCTATGCCAATTGCGCAGACTTTTATTGAGAGATCAGATCCAACATGTTGGGCAAATGCGTTATTCGATGGGAATAGGTGAGGAAGTTATTAACAATAATCAAGCAGGGTGTTGGAACTCTTGGGTAAATGAAGCACGGGTGTTGCCTGTAAAGGGCATGATTGATACCATTAGCGTGAAAATCATGACGGTGATGCACGAACGACGCGAGAGAGGAATGACCCTTGTTAGCGAGTTATGTCCAAAACAAGAAAAGAAACTTGTTCAGAATATCACTGCTGCTCGCACAAATTTCGGATATCCGAAAAACCGGATATCCGATTTTGCTCACCCCTAGTGCACTGTACATGAGGGTTACATTAGTAAATTTATATGTCTGAGATGAAATATTATTTTCTTATCTTGGTTCTCTCTCACAGCAACTGAACGGTATTAAACAATGTTGTCTCAAGATTAATATTTCAAAAATAAAGACTATTATCTCACGATGAAATTTATATAATATTTTCCTATCTGTTCAACTAAACACAGCCTTATACTATATAACCTGAAATCTCTAACTCCACATTTTGTTTAGTAGGTGGCTGAGGTGGATGTAGAGTTAGTAAGACCTCTGCAAATAAGACAACAAAATGAAATTAATTAGACTGTTAAATTATCAACAAAACCGAAACATTTACCTATAATTGATATACAAGATGTTTCGATTAGTATTGCAGACTCGGTAATCGTGCACCAAATTTGAGCCTTCTTGGCAAAGGAGAACCACCACACGACAATAGTAGCTGCCATTGAAATCCCGAATTTGAGACCTGTCCGTTTTGTTATAATGGCTCCCAATCTTGGTGGGAAGGGTTGTACTTCCATTATCACTATCCCTATAGTCCTTTGAATAAAAACAAAAAATATGAATTTGAATTACGTGGTAAAACAAATTATGTAAATTATCTGAATATACAGAAAATCGCCACTGTCACTCTCAGTTCGTCGTGTGGCTTTGTCAATTTACCTTCTACCAATACCAGAACAGCAATGGAATTGGTGAAGAAACAGACCAGAGAAATTTGACAATAGAAGCTGAATATGAAATTCACAAGCCATGCCGTATAGGAAAATGTAGGAACATCTGCTTCAGCTGCATCGGTTTGGACGACCAATTGGAGCAGGGTTTGAGGTAGTGCAGCTGGTTCATGCTGCGCCGTTTCAGATAGAGCAGCAGACACATGAACAGACTGAATTTCCTCAATTTCAGCTGCATCATGGACGAGCAGTGCGTTGGAGCAAAGGAAGAGGTTAGTGCGGCTGGTTCATGCTGCGGCGTTTCAGATTGAGCAGCAGACACATAAACAGACTCAATTTCCTCAGTTTTAGCTGCATCATGGACGAGCAGTGCGTTGGAGTAAAGGAAGACGTTAGCACACCTATCACTGTAAGTCTTTGGTTTTGCGAAGGTGGGTCTTATTAGATGGAAAGTTGAGAATGTTGTCTATGGTTATGACTTAACTGTGCAAATGGACTGCAAAGATTATGTAAATTTACAGGTGTGAAGGTGTTGGAGGCGATCCGAGGTAATACTAATGACATATCTGATGCAGTGAGATCTTTGGAGTGGGTCAGATGTTGTGCACTGTAGGGGTGAGCAAAAATATTCGAAGACCGGATTCCGAAACCCGGAAAACCGGATATCCGGTTTTAAAAACCGGATCGGATATCCGATCTGATTTATTTTAAAATAAATCGGATCGGATACGGATAGTGCTTTTGTCTAAAATTCGGATATCCGGTATCCGATTTTTATATTTTAAAGAACTAAAAGAAATAAAAAATAGTCCAAAAAGAAAAATAAAGGTCCAAGAATGAAAAAAAAATCATCAAGTAGAATATTTAAATTTATATTATTTTATTATTGCAAAAAACCTTGTTAGAGAATTGAGATAAAAAAACATAAAAACATCGAGATGCATGTTAAAAAATTAATGTAAATTTGTGGTATTGTGTTTATTATTTATTATGTAATTTGGAATTAATTCACAAATTGCGTGAATTACTATGTTTAGAAATTCTTATATTACAAAAATATATATTTATTGTGATAAGAAATAAAAAAAATATGATTTTGAAAAGAAAACAATAAAAATTATAAGAAAAATAAATTTAGAAACCAGATGCGGATATCCAGTAAAAAATATCCAAATAAATCGGATATCCGATTTTCGGATACCCGATTAAAACCGGAGCGGATACGGATACCATTTTTTGATATCCGAAAATCCGGATCCAAATTTCGGATATCCGAAAAACTGGATATCCGATTTTGCTCACCCCTAGTGCACTGTACATGAGGGTTACATTAGTAAATTTACATGTCTAAGATGAAATATTATTTTCTTATCTTGGTTCTCTCTCACAGCAACTGAACGGTATTAAACACTGTTGTCTCAAGATTAATATTTCAAAAATAAAGACTATTATCTCACGATGAAATTTATATAATGTTTTCCTATCTGTTCAACTAAACACAGCCTTATACTATAGAACCTGACATCTCTAACTCCACATTTTGTTGAGTAGGTGGCTGAGGTGGATGTAGAGTTAGGAAGACCGCTGCAAATAAGACAACAAAAGAAATTAATTAGACTGTTAAATTATCAACAAAAACCGAAACATTTACCTATAATTGATATACGAGATGTTTCGATTAGTATTGCAGACTCGGTAATCGTGCACCAAATTTGAGCCTTCTTGGCAAAGGAGACCCACCACACGACAATAGTAGCTGCCATTGAAATCCCGAATTTGAGACCTGTCCGTTTTGTTATAATGGCTCTCAATCTTGGTGGGAAGGTTTGTACTTCCATTATCACTATCCCTATAGTCCTATGAATAACAAACAAAAAAATATGAATTTGAATTACGTGGTAAAAAAATTTATATAAATTATCTGAATATACAGAAAATCGCCACTGTCACTCTCAGTTCGTCGTGTGGCTTTGTCAATTTACCTTCTACCAATACCAGAACAGCAATGGAATTGGTGAAGAAACAGAATAGAGAAATTTGACAATCGAAGCTGAATATGAAATTCACAAGCCATGGCGTATAGGAAAAGGTAGGAACATCTGCTTTAACCGCATCGGTTTGGACGACCAATTGGGGCAGGGTTGGAGGTAGTGCAGCTGGTTCATGCTGCGCCGTTTCAGATTGAGCAGCAGACACATGAACAGACTCAATTTCCCCAATTTCAGCTGCATCATGGACGAGCAGTGCGTTGGAGCAAAGGAAGAGGTTAGTGTGGCTGGTTCATGCTGCGCCGTTTCAGATTGAGCAGCAGACACATGAACAGACTCAATTTCCTCAATTTCAGCTGCATCATGGACGAGCAAGTAGGGGTGTTCAAACGGTAATTACCGTACCGTACCGTATCGAACTACCGATAACCGAAATTCTCGGTTTTAAAAATCTCATACCGAATACCGAACCGAAGCGAACCGGTTCGGTTCGTAATAACCGAAAAATTTCGGTTATTTTCGGTAAATAACCGAAAAAAACCGAAATAAATTTAAAAAAAATGAAAAATTAATATTTATAAAATTAGATATATTTAATCTTCATTTTTATATTTTTAAATTATTTTTTCCTATTTTTTTATTTTTTTTTCTTATTTTTCCCTATTTTTATTATTTTTTCTTATTTTATTTTGTCTAATTGTATATATATATATATATTATGTATAATATATATTTCTGTAATTATGTATCAGTAATTTATTATTATATATATTTCGGTGGTAACCGAATTACCGTACCGAAATTACCGAAATATTTCGGTTCAAAATTTTTCATACCGAATACCGAACCGAACCGAAATTTCGGTATTCGGTTTGTACCGAACTTTCGGTATCGGTTCGGTACGGCCGGTTTACCAACTTTTGAACACCCCTACGAGCAAGTGCGTTGGAGCAAAGGAAGAGGTTAGTACAGCTGGTTCATGCTGCGCCGTTTCAGATTGAGCAGCAGACACATGACCAGACTCAATTTCCTCATTTTCAGCTGCATCATGGACGAGAAAGTGCGTTGGAGCAAAGGAAGAGGTTAGTGCAGCTGGTTTATGCTGCGCCGTTTCAGATTGAGCAGCTGACACACGAACAAACTCAATTACCATGATATCAAACGACCCCGACTATGCTAATCACTTCTCATGGTTAAAAGTCGAAGTGGTTCTTGAGTGGAGACTGTAGTAAATTAGTCATGAGTCAAAACACCGTCTCATAGCCGATGTTGATATTTAAATTCATTTCATACCGAACTTAATTAGAGTGTGTGGGCTAAAGTAGATAAATCACTGACTCAAATTCATTTCGAACTAAAGATAGACAAAGTGTCGATGATTCATGATTATTATAGTGTGTGAGATGGATGACAGAAATAATTGAGATTGTATGTAGTTGAATTGACCGTAGTTGCCATCACAATTGGACCGAATGTCAAATTCAAATAGCTGGCGTCAGCATTGGTAGTGGCGCAAGGGCTTACCTCATCAATTTAGTCAAAAAAGTAAATACTTTAAATTAATCGGGCACACAAATTCAATTTCGTTGGATTGTAGGTTCATAGCAAAGCCTATTAGATTTTTAATAAACCCCAATAAATTAGGTGTAATTACGTGTCAAGCCTAAAAACATGTTTTAAGTTAGGTTTCAGGACCATGTCAGGAATTATTTTGGATTAAGGACACGATTTGTATGAAATTAGAGATAAGGACCCCTTGTTATACAGGTATATGAAGTGGTATCGGATGATGATTTTGTGTTATTTCATAGCACAGAAGTGGTGCTGCAGAACGATAAATTGGTACTACAGAATCATGAAGTGGTACTGAAAAACACTTAAGTGTATCGGGTCCTTAACCCTAAAAATTTTCTGACATGTCCTTAAGTCTAAATGAAACTTAACTGTAATCCTGAACTTTAAAAGCCCCAATAAATTATTTAGTTCAGCTTCTATGTTGGGCGGCCTCGTTAGGCGTAAACGTGGAAAAATTATGGCTACCTAAAAACCTTTCATTATTAGTTCATTTCAATATAATTTAATTTATATTAGTAGGTTAGTCATACATAATAATTCTTGATTTATTACATTAGCAAACAAAAAAAAAAAACAAAAAAGAAAGGCTACTACACCCCACCCAGTACCCACTGCATAAGAAAAGGCAAAAAAAAAAAAACAAACAAAGAGAGAGTAAATAGTTGCACCAAGAGCCAAGATCATCAAAAACCCTATCATATCATATCATGGCATCTCACATCTCATATAAAACATACATAACATAGGTTTAAAACAAAAAAGGAAAGATGGCAATATTATAATAAATAACAACTTCAATAGTTCTATTCCTACAACCTTCTCATGATCCCGGCGGCCTATTCCCAAAGCTCAAGAAGAGCCTAACCCGTCGGCGGCCCAAACCGCGGTCCATTTCCTCAAACACCGCATAGCCTCGGGTGAACGCAAACGAGCCCGTCCCTCCAACCACCTCCATCTTCTTCGAGCCCTCGGCGGCTCGAACGCTGACGCTGCCATAGTCAATGGTCAGGTAGATGATGTTAAAGGCCGGCGATCGATCGAATTCTTCGAAAGGGACGACGAAGCCCTGGGCCCAGCCCACGATTCGCGAGCCCGTGCTGGGACCGTCGGTCAGGGCCCGACGGTATATCAGGGCCGACCCGGCCCGCGGAGCCGTGGGTTCTTCTTTCGGGTGATGGGCGGGTTGGTTTTTGAAGTAGAAAGATAGTGCGAGGGAATTTTTGAGGGGACGAGGGGTGAGCATTTAACCCGTCGGACCGCCCCACCCAATCGACCCAACCCAACCCATACCGCAAGTGTCGGGTTAACGGTTTGATGGGTTGGTTTGGGTTTTAAAATATGAAACCGCATATTTTGCAATCGGGTTTGGTTTTGTATTTATAAAACCGCATAAAACCGCACTCAACCGCATTTAAAAATATATTTACAATTTAGTATTTTTTATTCAATGATTCATAAAGTAATAGATATAACTCGTAATAGTAGTGAAGGCAAAAAAATATTAATCATCTTTTACTAAGAGGGAAGGATATCGACTCATCATAACACTTGCGTAAAGCTAAATTTTAAATTTATTTTAATAGAAAATAAATATTATATAGAGAAAAAAAATTTATATGTCTATCCAATGTTACCCTTCTCCTTTATTCAGACTTTGGATCAACAACTATAACACTTGAAGTTTATAGAAGTCGAGTTAAAACTTTGAGCCAAAAATTTTTTTCTTCTAAAAGAAAATTAGATACAAAGACAGTGCCTCGTCATAACACATTCCGTAAGGTAAATTCTAAATGATGCTATTTTTTTATGAAGAAAATAAATATTACGTAGTTAAAATTTATGTGTCTATCCAATGCAACCCTCCTCATTTATTGAGACTCGATATCACCAACTATAACACTTGAAGTTTATAGAAGGTGGGTTAAAATTTTAAAATCAAAAAATTATTTCTTCTAAGGGAAATTTTTAAATCAAAATGAGGCCATTGCTTTAGTTGATTTGCCAAAAAACCGGCCGTGAACAAAGAATATGAGTTTCTAATCAAGCTTCTTATCGAACTTTTATTATTTGTTACTATTATTTGATACTACGATAATAACAGTTTTTTTTATATAAACTTTTATATTTGTTAATAGGTTGATGATATATCCTTTTGCTCGATCTTTACTTAAGAATATTACACTTAATTTTTCGTTATGATAAAAAATATATTAAAACCGCAAAAACCGCCCCAACCCAACCGCACTCAAGCAAACCGCAATCTATCGGGTTAAAATTTTTACGATCAGGTTTGGGGTATATTTTAAAAAATCGCAATACATCGGGTCGGGTTAAAATTTCGATAAAAAACGCCCTAACCGCACCGATCTCACCCCTAGGGGACGGTTTTTGCGTGATATGGGAGAGAATAGGGCGAGTAAGATCACCGAGGCCGTGGCGAGGACGACAGACGAGCAGTATATAATTCTGCACCACATCGATCAGTTTTCTTCTCTTCTCTTCTCTCTTCTTTTCTTTATTTTTTTTTTTTTTGTGTTTTTCTTGATTGTGTTTGTGTTTTGGTTTGTGTTTGTGCGTTAATATAAAGACGGTTTCTGGGCTGTTATTACGGACGCAAAGAAAGTTTCGGGCAACCTAATCCATGTTTGTGTCGTCAACTAATCCATGCATCCTCAATATAGTTCTGTTTTTTATTTTCATTTTTTTCCAAGTGGTAAAAATAAAGAAGCTATGGCATTTATCGTCGTTAAAAAAAATCTTAATTTAGTGTGGGATTGATTATTTATGTGTAAGTGAACTCTACAAACCTAATCTTCCTTCGCCCTTAATCTCATTGACTTCTTTTTTTTTCACGATGCTAATTCTCCAAACATGGCACATTTTTAGCTTGCCCATTCTTATTTTATTTCTGCTTTTATTCTCTTATTGAACTTTAAATCAAATAAATCGTGCGTGGCGTGGTTTACTGATTAATTATTGCAGGTGTTGCGCATTAGATTAGATCGAATCTGTGATCATTTATCGTACGCGCTCGCACTCACTCCAACTTGTGTGGATGATGATGATGAGGCTTACACTGCAACAATGCTTCGGAGATTCAGATTATGGCAATTAATATTATTATTACACACTTCGACAAAGTTCCGTTTTTTTCTTTTTATCGAAGGAACGAACTTACATACAGGTCGCTGGTGAAGAGCCTCGAGCTCATAGACCCGAGGAAGATGAAGAGGGAAGAGAAGCTCGCCTTTGGTATCAACGTTCATAACATTTAGGTCAGGCACATACGTATAATACGTATGCTACAGCACATAGAAAATAAAAGTACGCTTTGCGCTTATACATATTTCGACTTTGGCCTGCTGCAGGCTAATTTGGATTATGCAAACCAGCGCTACGTCAAAAGCACCACTTGCGTTCTTTAGGTAGTAAGTAAATCTCGAAATCATAAGATTATATATCGTCCTAAAACATAGGGGGTCATTCTGTTAATGCTCACCACATTCAAAGTGAATCACTATCACATCGTACTATTCTTCGCAGGTACGTCTAAAGGGTTTCGATCGTTTACCTTTTCTGGTTACGGCTGATGAATACTAAACGCTGAACGTCGAATAATAAGCAGTGGCTTCGAACGATTCTATCCCCCGGTAATAAGTTGAAGAAGAAGAGTATGCCTTGGTTCACTTTGCCCTTTGCTCAGGCGCGTACTCTGACCCTGCGTTAAGGCGACGAGTTTTCATATTATTATTCTGATGTTAGAAACTCAGCTTTGGAGATTTTTTCGACAAGTTAGAGTTTGTAAAGCAATCAATTTGTTCGACGATCTACAAGTTGCAAAGCAGGAGTTTATAAAGGCAAGGGTTTACGATCGCAAAGAAACAAGGATTTACCAGCCGAAGATGTTAAGCCGCTATGCAGAGGATTCGTCGATTGGAGTGGCTCAGCTCTTGGAGACGGTTAGCGGGTGCTTTTCTTCAGGGATTCTGCAGAAAGCTATAAAAAACATGCATCAACAATAGCAGTAGAAACAACAATAGACCCGAGAATTTCGTGTATTGGGTCAAGCAGATCTCCTCGCTTCGATATTTTATACACAAGGATGCAATAGCAAACGTTTGAGCCTTTTCTCTGTCATTTTCGCTGTACGTTATATTGGAAAGGCTGCATCTTTCACGTATAAGGTTTCAAGTTTTCATCGAAACTGAAAGAACCATTTCCAAATGGTATGAATCATGACAAAGGCTGAAAAAAGATCCATAATTAGATCAAATTCAGGACTCACGAGCATTATTCGCACATTTAACAAGCTGTAAAATTCAAAGCTTAACAGAATCAGTAATAGCCTCAACTGCCTTCTTCTCTATATCGGACTCGGCAATCCAAAGAGAACTCTGTCGACGAACAAGATCGTTCTTCTCCTTCTTCTTCTCCGTGACTTTAATCTCTCTTCTCCTCCAATACTCGAGCTTCTCTGCTCGTTCTTTCATCTGCATATCACCGAACCCACACAAACTGTGTTAGTACGCGGTAAAGGTGTGATAAATTTCAAAGAGTTGTATCACAAATCATTTCGGATGTGTTGTTCTACTACGGCTATTGAAGTTTTTACCAAACTCCAGCGACTATTAAATTGAGTGTAAAAAATGGCAGCTACAATCCAATCCAATCTGTAATTCTACGATTGGGGTGAAAAGCTAACCACGCCAGACAATACCCAGCTATTGCTTGTTTGAGCTTGAACCAACAAAAATCAAAGCAAACTCAAATATATGTTTTTTTCATTCAACAAATTTTGGAGGTCAATTCAGCTGGCAAAAGAACATATTATATGAAAAGTAAAAGGAATCCCAATCAAGCGAAAGCTCTCTCGAAAACAAGCTCAGGCATAATTCTAGAAGCTTAATTTTTATTCAAGCAAATAATTTTTTTCATGTCCATCAACATCTGCTTTTGTTGCTCTTCACCATCTATGTCCCTCCCATACATCATATAAATAAGCTAACAGACTATTAAGCCCTTTCCGACAAAAAATCTTAACGCAGAGAGATAACAGAGAGTAACACAGCAATCGCAAGCAATACAATAGAAAAAAAGGACTTACCAGCATTTCGCGGAACTGTTGTTCTGCGGCGTGCCTCTCGATGGCCTCAGCTTTCTTCTTCTGTGCTTTGGCCGCTTGCCTCTGTTCGTTGGCCAATTTGAGCGCTTCCTTTCTGGCATCGTCCTTCCGAAGCTTCTCCAGCCTCTGAGCCTCCACTTCTGCGATGAACCGCTTCCGAACCTCTTTGACACTCTGCTCGTAGTCTCGGCGCAGCTTGGCGAGGCGCGCGTACGCCTCCTTTGGATCTCTCGGCGGTTTCCACGAGTTGACGTAAGAATTGGGCGAGAGAAACTCGTGGTGCTGATGTTCGTGCCTTTGACTGATGCTTCCGCCGCCGCCTCCTCCGCTCGAGAAGAAACGACGACGTAGGATGTTGCGAGCGAAAGACATTGAATCGATGAAACGATCCCAATTCCCAAACGACGGTGGAGTTTGCAGTGCAGACGACAGATTGCCGAGGGTTTTTGCAAGTTTCCTCACAGAGGAAAATACCAAGAACACCCTTCCCTTATATTCCCATGAAATACCAACGATACCCTTCCTCTATGTATTATCAATATCAAGTAGAGCTGAACATTTAGGCCCAAGCCATGCGGCGGCCCGGCCCCGCACTAAAAACACAGGGCTTGGGTCCAAAATTTTAAGACCCGAATCATATCGGGCTTACCAGCCCTCGGCCCAAATATGTCAAATTAACATGATAAAAGATCAAAGTAGATCTTTTTTTCGAAGGGGTAGCTAGATTTCCATTCTATGAATACTAGTAACTATTCGTGAGTTAATTATATATAAATATTAACTATTTTTATTTACTAACAGTTATAAATAAATGAATATTTTAATTAGTAACCTAAAAGCTATCGTTTTGAAAAAAAAATAAAATTAGTAACCTAACATAATAGGTACTTTTTTAATATTATATTTGTTTTTATTGTAATTACCATTGTGGGACATGTGTCAACCCCACAACAAAATTACATTTAAATATATATAGGATAGGATTATACTCCAATAATAGGAAAAAAAACTATCATGTAGTGAAAACTCTTCATTACATTAGCTATTGGGACAGACAACAACTCTCCATTACATGAAATTCTACGTGTTACAGCATATATCAGAGAAAAATAAAAATAAAAAAGATCAACCGAAGAGCACAGGCCTCCCTCAAGTGGATTTGGGCTACTAAATCCCCAACATATATCGTCCAAATCAATAAGCCAATGAATAAACTTGCCATCCCATATTTATTACGCCCTTTCCCATCTCACACTACTAACTCAATCTCCACATCATGCGTCTTCCTACCCTCCTTAGGCATCTCCACCAACTCAAACGTCAAAAGACCCGACTCATCATCATACTCAAACTCAACCTCAGCCGACCCGACCCTGCACCTCCCGGGCCGACCCGACGAGTACGCCCCGAACCGCCCGCACCCCCTAACCTCCATAACCACCACCGTGCGACCACCTTCTGACTCGTACCTCAGCCCATCCACGGCTCCGCCCCCGTTGAACATATCGATCAGCCCAAAAGGCGCAAACTTGGCCCCGCCCGGGGGCCCCACGGCCACCACGGGCGTTACCGTGAACACCTCGTGCTCCAAGACCTTCAGAGAGACGGGCATAGCAGCGTTGCGCGGCAGCACCGTGACCCGACCCGACCCGTGGGCGTACATGGCCACGGTCCCGTCCCAGGTCGTCGGGCCGCGGGCGGCCAAGTCCGCGATGAGGTGGACGTCTCGGCCCGCAACGTGGCCCGTGATGGCCTCGGACTTGGTCTGGTGGAAGGTGTTCTTCCTCTCGGCGCTGTTCCAAGCCGCCCCCTGGCAGTTGTACACGCCGATCACCCCGCTGTGCTTGTTCACGTTCCATATCTTGAGTAGGCTGACGCCGTCGCGGGCCGGGTCGGAGAAGAGGCAGTCCTTGGTGGGCCGACCCGGAAGGAGAGGCCTCAGGATGGACCCGTCGGGGAGGACGAGCTTCCTCAGGAGTTCGTGGTTGTGCTTCCCGGGCGCGTCACTGTTAACGATTAAAAATAGGGATCTTTTAGATATTTCTCTTACAATTCCGGGTGACTTTCAAAATTTAAGAAAATTTATGGACATTATACGTCGGAATCATTGATTTTGTCTAAAATTCTAGGATTCCGGCGTATAACTTTTGGGTACCTGCAAATTCAGGGGTTGAAATACGCATAATTTCTTTCAAATTTTAAGCAATTTACGGACATAATACGCCAAAGCTCTATTTTTTTATCCTCCAAATTTTAGGGTTTTGAGAAATTTTTTGGGAGGTGACATTACGCGGACTATAGCTTTGAGAATTAAACAATTTCGGAACGAAGTCCAGAATTCTCGCGTATGATGCCCCTAAATTGCTTAGTTTTAGAAGTTACTTCAATGCCCTATATTCTATGTCACCAGAGTTACAACAGGACTGATGCATTATAGGCTAGGCCAGACTTGAATATAGTTTTTTTTTTTTTTTCGGTGGTCGAATATGTGAAAAAAAACTACCTGACGTAAACAGGCCCGCCGCTGATGGCTCGGGCCGACCCGTGGTAGTCGGCGGCCGGGTGGAGGGAGTGGAACATATCCCAGTCGGGCAGCATTATCTCTCCCAAGAATACGCTGTTGTAAGAAACCGAGGCGATGTGTATCGTGTGCGACACGGGATCCCTAGGATAGAAGTCGTCCGACGCCCTCACGATCGCAGTTTGCTTCGAGCTACGAAAGGCATCAAATAGCACGAAATGCGTCGTAAGAGACCGTAGCCAGCAACAAACCGACGATGATCATGATCGTATAACACTCACCAGTAGAGGGACTCGAGGTTGTGGCTCATGCAAGCAATGCAGCCATTGTCGGGAAAGTTTCGAGCCACGGAGGCGTCGAGCGCCTGATGGTACTGCCTAGTGAGCTCGACCCGTCCCCCCAAGCCCGCCCCGAGGGTCTCCAACACGCACTGAACGTCGACCTTCACCCCGTCTATCCCCGCCGAGGCCAAATAGCTGTGGAGCTCATTGTAAAACCTGTACACGTTCTTAGGGTTCACCAGCCCCAGTCCCTCGAGGAAGATGGCGTCTGTTTTCCAGCCAGGCTCGTTCTCCAATACGCCCTTCGACACCTTCGGAAACCTCATCGCCGACCCGTATTCCTCCATTCCTTTAACCCCCGGCCTAACCCCGCCCCAGTAGCCGGTGATTGCGTGCCAAACGTACACGTACTTCAGGCCGTGCTTCTCCTTGGCCAGGGAAACTATGTTCTTTATGCCCGGCGAGGAAGGGTCTTCCTTGTTTTGGAACTTTTTGTTCTCTTTGATGTCGGTGAGCCTCATCAGCCTGGGCTGGCCGAGCTCTTTCTCCTGCTCTTCTTCTTGCTTCTGCCCGTCGTCTGCGTCGACAGATTGCCAGCCGTCGTCTATGATGACGAACTTGGGAGGTGTGCCGCCGGCCTTGAGGCTTGCCAGGCCGGCCTCGACTCCTTCTTGGGTCACTTCTTGGTAGAAGGCGTCCCAAGTGCACCAGCCAAAGTAGTCGACGATCCCAGGCAGTTTCTTCTCCTGCCTTAGCCTGAAGGTTCCCAGGTGGGACTTCACCTCCTTCACTGCGTTGTGCACGGTGGCGTAAGGATCTGTGCCTGCGCTGACGTAGACGGCGTGTGTGAAGGTGGAGCCCACCGTGTCGCTGTCTCCGCTCTCTAGGCAGAGGGCGAGCTCGTCTCCTTCGTTGCCTTGGAGGCAGGCCTTGAAGGGGCCTTCGATCAGGGGGAGGAAGACTGTGTAGACGATTCTGTCGTCGTCGTCGGAGGCGGAGGCGGATTCGCCGGCGCCGGCGAGGTGGGACCCTTCTTTGGTCTCGACGAGGAGGAATTGGGTCTCTAAAGGGATGTCACGGCCCTTGTCGCCCATCTTCTGAGACATCCACCACAGTTTGAATCTGAAGCAGGCGAGGAATCTGACGTCCCTTAGGGTTCCGAGGGTGATGACGTGGCGGCTGCTTTCTTGGTCGGAGGCGGATCCTAGGAAGACTCCCTCGACTGGGCCGGCTGTGGCGGCGGAGGTCCATATGACGTTGTCGGGGACGTCGGTGAGGATTGGTCGGTCCTTTACTAGGAGCTTTCTGTCCGAGATTCGAACTGATGGCTTGATAGTCATGGCTGGTGTTGTTGTTGGTTCTAGTGTTGCGCTGCTGTTTTCTGTGGAGTTTGATTCTTCCTTGTCTTCTACGACGCTCGCCTGAGAAGAACAACAACAACAAAACACATGGTAACTTCATTCATTGTCTTCTTCTTCTTCACCAAAACAGCATTTTCGTTTTCAGAACAACGTGGGATCTATCTAAATCGCCACGACAAGCCTAAATTAGACCCAAATTGCATACATCCATATCAAGATCGAGTATATACACAGATTAAGAATCATAGAAAGAGTTTCAGAGAAAAAGAGAAACATACCCTGTAAGCAAAGATGCGACTTTTTTTTTGTGGCGAAGATCTGAAAGAAGATGAGGAGCGATGTCGAATATAGTAATTACGAGCTTGCTGCCTCTTTGAAAGACAAATAGCTTCTATCGAAGAAGAAGATGAAGCGAATGGATGATGAAAGAATGTGTGCAATGAATGGGTATTTATAGCAGTAGTTGGTGGAGAAGAAGAGAGAAATGATCGAAGAAATACCATCGTGAATCTCTCTCTCTCTCTCTCTCTCTCTCTCTCTCTCTACTGTTTTCTTTTCTTCCCTCTGTTTTCTGAGATTTCTTTCTAGCTGTTATTTGATTGGACGACGAAAAAATATCTACGGTAAGAAACGCGCCAAGTGCCTTGACTAGGACAACATTCCACGTCAGATCCACGCAATATTGTCAGACTATGATCCTAAAGTATTTGCCCACTATGTCCCCTTAATTATTTTTCTAATCGTCATTAACGACTATTCTAGAAAAATCGCAGCAGAATTTTGTAAAATTCCACTTGTTTGAAAAATCACCTCGTTCCAATCTGTATTATAATATTTTGACATCTTACAACGCACGGAATTAGATTCAAACGCTATGTAGCACTAAGGGTCCGTTTGGTTTGTGGAATCCAACGCGGAAAAGAAAAGGAAAATGAAATGATATGCATCGGATCGTTATACATTACGCCTCATGTGTCGTACCATAATACGTTTTCTTTTCCTTTCCGTACTGAATTCCGCATACCAAACTCACCCTAAATATATTTTTATGTGAACTAGATAGAAAAAATAGTGCTTTGTCGGGACTATGTCGTTCTATTTCCAATCAAGCAAAAGAAAATAACAATTCAAATGTCTATAATTTTTCTGTAATTCCAAATGGTTATTGGCAAGCAAAGCTCTCTACGGCTCGCGAGACTTGCATACGCGTGTTCTATGTAAAAGCGATTAACCAAATAATTAAGAAACGTGTTGCGTATTAAACCGATAACTTGTGTACTTACATTTTTTTCAGTTACGGAAAAGCTGACGTGGCTCCACGTCTATGATCGAAGGCAATATGACAATGAGGATGAGTTCAAAGAGGCCGACAAGTTATGTCTATGTATTACGTGACGTGTTTGATTGTCGAAGTCATTTTATGTTGAATGATTGGAATAAGTTTTTAAGTATTGTAATAGATGATTGTAACGATAATAATAGTAAGATATTTTTGTTCTCTTAGTCGTTGTTCAGATTCTTAGTATGCCAATAATTGCCGGAAAATGAGTGACGGGTTGTGAGAAGGGGGTTTCTAGAGTTTGCGTATGATACACAAATGCCTCCACTTTGTAACCATAACAAATATATCCATGAGATTCTTATATGCCTTAGTCATTGATGATTTCGTAACATGGTTAGTCATTCAATCTCAAGGCATTAAAATAAATCGTGTCAAATATATACACGTAAAAGGGTTTATTATAAACTAATTAGTTTCTTTTCTTTGCTTTTCTTTTCTCAGAGCTAGATTAGATTAGATGGATGAAAACGTTCGATTTTTCTTTTTTGCTGGAGTTTGCATGAGTAAGATTCATGATACCTATAAAATATGCATTGGAAACTAACAAGAGAAATCTCATTTTTTGATGACTTAAATGTCGTCTAACAAACAATTATTATTAGAGGTCACAATCACAGTTGTAGATTGAGCGCCGTAATTCATGACCATAAGTGTGCGGTTCACCTGAAATTCATGCAATGAACGACGTCTAATGAGGATCAAAATTGTGTACAAAAATATCGATTTCTATCTCCACTTGTTGAGATTATTTGTCTAATTAACTTCACCCCACTCAATATATGTCTCATCGTATCATCACCGATTAACTGTGTGGATGAAAGAGTCAAGAAAGAGGTCTTATGCCATTGATATAGGTTGTCGATGCTGTCCCTAGTTGGTTGATTATTGGAATAGTAATAAAATTAGTGGTGCAGAATATAAGATCGTGGACATTGTGTTCCAAAGGATTATCTTTTGTGCGTCTATATCATTACTATCGTCAATTATTATTATGATGATGATGATGATGATGATGAAATTTTTGTGCTGTAGAATAATTAGAGTTTACATCAAAGAAGAAGCTTGTGGGAGAAGTACCTTGTCCATTTGTCTTGCTGTGATTATTATCTTTCAATGCAACGTTATATCTCAATCGTTCTTGCTTATCCTCCCATCAAACTTTCATGAAACATTGAAAACTGAGAAAATGGGAATCATTCCCTCAATTCAGACACCATCAATCAATAACAAAAAAAAGGCCTAATTAATAATTTAATGCTATCATCATGATGGAAGAAAACCTACATGTAAGTTTGGAGTTTCACTGTTTATGTGGATGTTCATAATAATGATGGTAAACACATATAAGCTAAGAAACCTAATTGGAGTTGCAAAGCCTACACACACATAGACAATGGTTAGGAAATAAGTTCACTGCTAAAACTAAAAAAGAAAAAAAAATAAGTCTTCGCTGCCACCGCCACAAATATCTCGAATTCGCCAAGTCGGGAAATGGTGATAATAACAGGTAAGAAGCTTTCGAAGATGGCTTTGTTATGAGATGTTATTTGGCTTCTCAAAGGGAACTCTAACAAAGAGTCGCCCGTGAAGGCTAACCACAGCTGACGTCTGAAGTGGGTCGATTCTTCCCGGGAGGCTCACCACCTAATTCGTTCGCCAGCCAAAAAGTAGATATTTCATAGTATTAGCTCAACACATTCTAACATATCCAACAGCATTATTGAGATTGTTTGAGTAGAGACGGTTTTAACCTTCTTGAATGCAGTAATTCCCCATGGGTTATCGACTTGTTCGGGCTGACCAGTTATCACCAAACGCCCGGCGGGATCTGATTGAACTCTCACCTATGTAAGAGCCAAATAAAATAATAAACATAAATAGCAATTCATTCGATGATGAGAGAGAACTATTGCACAGTTATTTTTTTTTTTTAACGTTAAACTGAAAGGGCTGATACCTCTTCACGTAGAAGTCCTGGGACAAGAGCATAAACCTCAAAACAGTCGTCCTAGACATGCCAAAGAATAGAGAGCCTATTATTCATGCACATACATAACTGAGTAGATGATGGAAAAAAATAGGACTCGAGTTTTTGCACAATCATACAGTTTCGCGAATGTTGATCTTCACCCAATCAGCCGGGGGACCAATGTCAGTCACTGATGCAGCCAGTCTATAAATCATCATATGGTTAAGTGTGGAAAATAGTATCAACAGTAATAAACTACAATAATCGGTAGTATACGGCGAAACAAGAAAGTAACTGACGTAACTGCTTAGATGCTTCGATTTTAGGGGCTTTTACTGGCTTTTCAACTTCGGTAGGCCTCTTCTGCTTGAGTGAACCTAAAACAGTGTTACCAACAGACAGAAGAACGGTTTTTACAGGATTGATTTGTATCCTCCACAGTTCCAAGAGGCTAACTGACATGAGTATGCGCGTTATTCATTTTGAGCAAACTTCGCTTACCCATACCTTTCATGCCTTTCTTTGCCGAATTAATGACACTCTTATCCTAAATATGAAATTGGAATATGAAAATTTGTAAACAAGCCTTTTTCTCACAATTTTCAAGAAAAGTGAAACACTATCGGCTACTACAAACCTTAGCAACGGCCTCACCAGCCTCACCATTAGTGGATAGGCGCTGGGAACTCCAACCTTGCATAGCACGAGAAGCAGCATCTCTTTTAGTCCTCCCTGATCCTTGATACCCATTTCCCTGAGAATATTATAGGAACCGGAATGAATTTAAGGCACAATAATGAAGAATATATAAATATGCAACTTTCCATTATGCATGGATCAAGAACATAGTGAAAAAAAGATTTCCAACTTGGCACCAGAAAAACATGTATGCCATCACTAACTACTAACATATTATAAGCTATGTAAATAGTGGGATTATTAAGTGGACCAGTCGCCAAGCAGCTCCATTCATCTTGAAAATTATGATCTTCAAAATAATGTCCATAAAATAGAAGAATGCGGTATGCGGTGGACATCATTCATAGAGGAACCCAAAGACGATATATTGCAGCAAAAAGAACAATTAACATTTTGGATATGATGATAAATACCTCAATGTCAACACCTGATGCTTCAGGAACTGCAATCAGTGGGAATTGAAGCTCACCACTCCGAGTCTTATGCCTTTCAAATTCCAGAAGAGACTGTTGCATGTACACATACTAATAGTTTTTTTTTCCGGGTTATAAGGTCGGATCATAAATATCAAACCAGAATTAACATAAAAACAGCAGAACCCTGACGTTAAGCTATCATGAAAAATTAGAAAACCACCCAGAACATAATACAGGAAATGCGCAAAGCGACACCTTTTCATAGAAAATGCGGAATGTCCAGGAGACAGTTGTACACGTCCTGCCCAAGAGAAAGGAAAACCAATTCATTATTCGATGTTGAACAACATATTTCATTATTTATGATTCTCCAAAATTAATAATGTTTCCATTGACTACAAATAACATCAAACAGTAGAGCTATCATGAGTCATGACAAGCCTTACTTTGGGGGATGAAATGACTCTCCAACCTGACGCCACAATTTTGATGCAGTTACCTAATCAGAGATGAAGAAAGGCATAAAATTCCACACATCAAACCTGTTATAGGAATTGCACCTAAGAATCATGCAAATGTGTAATTTATCGATCAATAGGAGTACTCTTTATAATAAGGATTTACATAATTTCATTCAGTAAACAGCGCAATTCGTTCCCTTCGTAATTTTACACCAAGTAAAAACTTCAGAACTTTGGAAGCATGTGGGACAAGACATAACAAAATGAAAAACCACTTTAACAGTTTACATTTCCAAAGAGAGTTATGTATCATTGCCAATTTGTGTATTCTTATTTCGAAAAAAAAAACTGCAACTTCTATTGGTATCCAAATCAATTTGGCCAATATGAAGAGAATATAGTTAGTGAAAAAAGGAGTATGGTGTTTTGCAGGTGAGGTGACACGTCTGTAGACTATCCAAGACCAGGTATCCGCTGCATTCATGATCCAAATAATGCGGTTCACTGAACATTGACAAGAGTGCTTGATTGGCGATACGCATTGAACTATTTGAAAAATCTAGTCAAGAGTGCTTGATTGGCGATACGCATTGAACTATCATAGACATTCTATGTACCCGATTTCATGATTCAAATAATGTAGTTAGCTGAACATAAAAAGGTGTCCTCACCACTAAGCAACACTAAGCAAACATGTAGATACGTCAACATTATCCATAAAGCCAAAAATGAAAAAAAAAAAGTGAACCTTTGATTATGTGTCTTTTACTTTCTAGCATTCCAATTGATGCAAGGAAATAAGAGAATGTAATGGTAATTACAATAAGACCCATCATGTTAAGAACATACCCTGTCATAGCCTCCCAATCTGATTACAGCTCTCCATAACCTAGAAGCAACAAACGAAGTAAATGGAAGTTTAATTCTCCAGGAGCAATGCAAAATGAAGTCAATAACTACTTACTTCAGACAATTTAGAGGTTGCCCATAAAATTTTGGTGCTTTAAAGTCGATTCCCTTCTCACGATAAAGACTCTCAACCTCCTTCATGAATGTCGCTTGATCTTCGGGTGTCCCGTCATCATCCTCTGCCGTCTGATCACGAAGAAAAAAAATTATTATTTGTTTGGATGTCATTCGATATTCATGACTGTTCAGTATAATATCATTACCAGAGGCAGTGCTGCTTGTGAAACTGTCTTAACGATTTCACTTCCGCCCTCGGCAGCTGCACCTGGATATCTGACAGCTGGACTGGGAGTCGAAGTTACATCTTGTTTCACCACAGAAGAGTCCTCCCATTTCTGTTCTGTAGGAACAATTGCCCCATTATAGTTTTGCCCCTCTGGTCCAACAGCAGAAATAGGTACTTTGCTTTGCCCTTCTGGCTCATCTATAATCGCATTTCTCCCATTTACTTCCACAACATCTTCAACTCCATTATCCTTACCAGGCGAAACCTTCTCTGACTGACCATTCTGGCGGTGAGAATGATTATCTGATGGTAGTCCAGCAGGAAGTTCCTTATTTTTTGTTGAAGCCTCTGCATGAGCATCCCTTGCCACAAAATTTTCTTTCGGCAAATCATCCCCTGCTACAAGCCCAATGCAATCTCCTTTATTTCTACCAGTGTTTTCAGGGTTTTCGACCACAGTTTCTCCATTATGACTTTCCTCCACCATACTTACATCAATAATTGGACCACCTGCACCATTCTCACCAGTTATTCCTTCACCCACCCGGCCAATAGCAGATTTCTCTTCAGCCGCGCCATTGTTGGCATCATTTTGTTTCTCAGCTAGGATTTCAGAAGAATCTTGACTCCGATAATCCGTTTGGGTCTCTTTATCATCTTTTAAAGTTTGTTCACTATTGGACCTGTCAATTTCTTTGATCTCGCAGCTCTCAATTTCATTGCCAACACGATCTGTCATCTCGTCCTTCACAACCATATCCTCTTCTGCATCATCTCTTTGTTCTAAAACAGATTTGGTCGCATCCCCTGCGATTATATTCACAGAAGAAATATCCCCTCGCGCCCCTTCATTGCTTGGAATAGCAACGCCCAAGCCTTTATTATCTGAATCTTGGACGCTAGCGTTTCCCACTTCAAAATCTTGTATCTCAGTGTCCTCCATTTCAACGTCCAATGCAGCCATTCATATATCTATGCATCATATATTCCACCCATTAGAAAAATCCAAATAAAAAACCCATCATATATATAAAGAAAACCACAGCTGAAGAACTATAAAACCTAAGAAGTTCACCACAAATCAGTCAAATCCCGTGAATCAGCTGCCAAGTTCACTTTTCAAAACAATAACACGGTTTCCCATTGTAAATTCGATAAATTAAGAAACAATTTCAGACGTTCTTGACATAAATAAATCTTTTCAATTAACACATAGCACTCAAAACAATCGCAAGCTATGAAAATTGAACCAACAAAGCCTAATTCCCGTCAAATTTCCGATCCACGACACGTAAAAACTCAATTGAAAAACCGCCACATCGCCCAACAACAACAATAATAAGAAAAATCAGCACTAGAAGAAGAAATAAATACACCAGACACGGCGGTAGGAGATGAAGACTTGCCTGAAAAACGCCTACTCGACGACGTCGTAATGGTAGCAGAACCAAAATCTAGGGTTCGACTTGTTATCGCAATTACTTATTATCGAATAATCTGCAGAACGATAAAAATGAGAAGGAAATATAAAATTTCAATAACGCGAATAAGAAACTTTTTTTTTTGCTGAAACGCAATATATATATATATACATATATTATCATATATTGCCACAAATTATAAAGAGTACACACAATATTTTAAAGAACTCAAATCCACCACAAAGATATAATTGGCTTTTGTCCAAGTCCAACTCCAATTAGATCTTTGGGATATTTTTATTTTTAAAATTTATTTTTATGAGATATTTTCCTTTTATGGGAATGAGAAAAATAATATTGATGTAAAGTAAATATGATTTATGAGATATTGATATTTGTTATCTTTTGACTTCTTGTTGTCTCATTTACCTTTAAATAAAGATAAAGTAAATATAAATGACATTTACCTTTGTAACTATACGTTGATATGTAGATGTACAAGCCATAATTTTTTTAAGAATGCAGAGAACCGGGCGGCTCAGAATGCCAACTTAGAACCGGGTAAAAATTCGGTTTGGTCGAAATATGTTAGTTATTTTCTTAATTTTTTGTATTTATTTCGATAGGGTTTTTATTTATTACAAAGGCAATGATTTTACTTCGATTTTTAACGAGGTTATTAAGTCGCTAAATCTTAAAATAATAATTTTTTTCGATTGGGTTCAAAAACAGGTTTCGAAGCCTTCAAAATTTTATTTTGTTCTTCTTTCTAAAGCTCTATCCAAAATGTCAACTACTAGTGATTGGATTTTACTTTTTGCTTGGAACAATTTCTAATCTATAATAAACCATTTTTACTGTCCCATGATGACCATGAGATATTGAAAGGGTGAATTTGCAATTAATTAGTTGGTTAGGGGTAAATGCAATTCTGGTAGTAAAAAATGGCTGATTTGCAATTATATGCAATTGAAATGACGAGAAAATTGCAAGATAAGATTGAGTTAAAATAAAATCACCAAATGAGAAAAACCCTATCATCCTGGTTCTAAATCTCGGGACCACCATCGAACGGCTGCGCTGTCACAGCTCCACCACCTCGCCGGAACCCTTCCATAAGCTGCCCCTGCCCCAGCATCCGTGGTTCAGCTTCCGATCAATGCTCGTTATGCCTTGAATAGGTGACGTTGCCGATTGGAATCGCAGGATCTGGGACGACTGATCAATTTTGCTAAAAGAGAATTAGGTAACCTTGGTGGAGCTGCAAATTCTGTTTTATTTGCGTTTAATTGTTAATCAATGTATGCTTTGGGGTGGCGGGTTTTTCCACTGGTTTCTGTGTTGACGTAAAAGAGAAAGTAAAATCACTCTCAATTTCTGGCGATCTGAACTTTTTGTTCGACGTATAGATGCTGATCTAATTCTACGTCAGAGTCAGACCACATTATATGATCTGATTATATACTGTGCCATTGATCTCTTTTTCGATTGATGAAGTTGATGTTTTGGGAATAGATTAAATTAATTTTTATCGAGTAGTCACCTTTACTTGTGCTGTATGGTTAATGAGTTGTGATGATCTTAGTAAACAATTTTAAATAAATGTGAGAAATGGACGTATGCTTAGGGTTACAAATTAGAATTGGGTTAATTTTATCAATGGTTACAGATCTTGATTGAGGGTTCCAACTGTTGATTAATTTATATATGTCAGCTTCTATGAAACTTTATCAATGTATAGTGTTTTTGTTAACGATAATGGCATCTAAGTATTATTTTTCTTGAATGGATGATATGTTTTCACTAATCTCATGCCAGAGTTCTTTATTTTTGTTAACTCAAGATAATAGTTCTGTTTCTTTCAATAGTTATGAAGTTTGTTGTAGCGACTCGTGAAAAGTTGGAAAATTGAGGATCTAGAACATGTGCAAGACTGAACAACAGCGAACTAGGGATAATTAAATTTTATTCTTATTTTGCTAGATCTTGGACTCTGATAGTATGCACTATGCAATGCTTAGTAAAAATAGACAAGTGAACAGAGAAATAGAATTAAATGTTGATTGTGATTTGTAGTATCCTGTTATTACATGGAAATTATAGGAGCCTTTATGAGTAAGTAACCGCCCGAACGATAGTTAGAATGATCTGCTGAATTTTCTTACAACGACCTTATTCTGTCGGCGCATTGACTGACTTTTGGTAAATATTACGTTATTCGGTAACTATTAATCTACTCGTAGAATCAAAAGAACAATTACAGGACCCTATTTTGTTTGTGTTGTTATTTCTTGTCGTTTTGTTCATGTCATTATTTTTAGTCTGTGTTACTCGTTATTTTGGTCTGTTTTGTTTGCATAATATTAGTCTGTGTTAGTTTATGGCCTCACTTTGATTAGCTTACCTTAGTTCTTAATATTAGCTTTCACGCTCTTTTGGTTATCATCATTTCTGTACATCAGTACATGTTGAGTATTACCTGTCAAAGAGTGTTTCTGATGATAAAATTTTCATTCAGATAATGGTGGCCGAAACTGAATCATCTGATTCTGAAATAGAGGAGAAATGTGGGCCAGGCTTCACCTCTACCAATGGTCTACACAAGCCTGATTCTGAAGTCATTCTTTATGAGGAGAAATGTGGGCCAGGCTTCACCTCTGCCAATGGTCTACACAAGCCTGATTCTGAACTCATGCATCATTATGATGATCAGCCCAAAGATCCAAATTGCTCAGATATACCTGAAGTAGAAGATGGTGATATCAGTAGTAATATTTTAAATGACAAAGATGTCCTACAAGAGAGTTCAGCTATCGTTCCTGAAGACAACACCGGTTTTGTGGGTCAGGGTACAGGTTCAGGTGTTCCAAGTGAGCAGTTGGAGGATGTAGGCAGAGAATTTGACCAGCTCCTTGGCGAGGATAATGTTTCAAATTTGAAAGGGACTGATGGGGAGCTGTTCCTTCTCAACGGTGCCACATCGGAACACAGAAATTCCGCTGAGGTTGGGGATTGGGTCCAAGATTGGAGTTGTAATATCCTGGAGGACAATGATGGAGATAGTCAGTACTGTTCTGAATTTCCCAACACAGAACCTGCAACTTCCAATCCGAAATTGGAAAGTGGAGCTCCTAACTCTTCCTTTGCTAGCTGTGGAGAAACAACCGGTCATCTGGCTGTCACATGTGCTAACCTTGTCCCGGATTTATCAAATGTGAGCAATGAAGGCGCAGAGAACATTTCTCTGGAGCTCACCGAATTAAATCTGGACAGGCATCTGGAAAGTGCTTCGGATAACGATGAAAACCTGTTGGAGAATAATGGGAAAAGCTCTATATCCATGGATTCAACAGATGATTCTTCTGCTATTGAGGCCTACCTAGACAGAGCCGATACTGAGTCTGTGGCGAAACCATTCAACTTTTTTGCAAGAATTCCAAGGTTTAATGATGAAAGTCTGAGGGAGCAGATCACAGTTTCGAAGTTGAATATTGAGGAGAAGACGAAAATCAGGGAAGCTATACAAGTCCAAATCCAAGAAAAAAGAGTAAAACACTTACCTGTGTGCTGCGTGTTCTTATTTATATGTGTATTTCAGACTAATATATTTGTCACTGGAAAATTTTAAACAAGCAGGCTGACAATCAGATTCGCAGTCGTGATTACGAAAATTCAAAGATTGAGCACAGGAAGGCTTGGGATTTGGTGACTTTAAAACGCATGGAAATAGATTCAGTTCTGTCGTTGATCAACAAAGCCAAGAATGCGATGTCTATTCGCGATATTGATAGCCAGGTACTTTGGTCAACTTCTTCCTGTTTGTATATGTCTATGACTCAATGAGAAAGTGGGTAGATCGGCTGTGTTTATTCATTCGTTTTTTGTCGTCTACTGAAATATTTTCATCACTGTTATTTCCTAATTGGCCTCTATGCAGATATACAATATGGAACGTATGATACAACATGAAACTCGCACTTTGAAGGAAGAAAAGCAGCTCCTCCTTGAGATCAAACGGCTAAAGCAACTTCGAGGGGAATTGTCATCCAACTTGGGTAGCCAAGCGGAAATCAAGCAGGTTCTTGAACAGAGAGAAGAGCTTGAAGATCGTCTAAAGGTTTTCCTACCTCCAGGCTCCATTTAAAATTTGAGGCTAATACATAAAGCTGTCCTACCATTTAAAGGCTGATGAAGCTGAAAGCACACAGTTCTAAGTTCTCAATATTCTCATGTTGCGTGCAGGTTCTTAGGAAGGAGTTAGATGTTCTCAAAGGCGCTGTGCGAAAAGCTGAAACAGCTGTTGTGAAGGCAGCAAAGAAATATGAAGATGGATACAAAAAGCTTAAAGAACTTCAAGTCCAATTCAGAGAGGCCAATGAAGTTCGCCAAGCAGCATATACTGATCTGCAACGCCTAAGGAAGGAACTCCAGGATAAGGTAATGCATCATTTCAAATTGTTAAATCTTCATTGAACTTGAACTGCTGGCACTGGAACCATGGGAAAATTCGTGGGTTGAGCTCCTTTAGGGTTAATGTACTTGACTTTTATTGACAATTAAATAAAAAAATAGATATAAACTAACACGGATAGTATAGCCTTTCCCCTTAATTTCTACCTTCTCATGTGCCTCGACTTACCAGGCTTTGCACCACATTAGTTATAACCGTTCATAGGACTCTCTCTATCATGTATCATTTTATTTCTGATAATAGTCATGAGTTTGATTTAAGTCCTTGAAATAGCAGAACAAATACTTCTTCAAATACAAGAATGATGCAGCGGCTGTAAGTATATGTGCATCGAAAAGGGACAACGAAACACTGCATCGTCTGTGTATGGATCAGGTAAAGCCTTTGTGTCGTTCAATCTCTTTCTAACGTCTTTTAGTTTACCCACTTTTGGCTTCAATTTCTAGGTTGAGAACTTTATGAAACTTTGGAATGACAACGAGGAGTTCCGAAAAGAGTATGTCAAGTTCAACATGCGAAGTACCATTAAGAGATTGGGTACTTTAGATGGTCGCTCGCTTGGCCCTGAGGAGGAGCCACCAATCCTACCCAATTTTGCTGGTGGAACAGTTGAGGCAAAGACTCACAAGGCAACCCAGGTCAAGAAGCTGAAGCAAGAAACAACTGTTGAAAATATGACAGAGACAGATGTTATCGTACATCATGTGGAGACACTGAAACTGAATGGAAACCATAAGAAATTGACAGATATGACGCCAGCCGAACATGTGGCGGTGAATGAATTTACAGTTATTGCTGAGGATAATTCCTCCCAAGATGTGCTGGAGAAGTCAGTTGAGGAGATTGAGCTTGAAAGGAGGGAAGAGGAGGCTAAGTTGAAAGCACAACGCCGTTTAGAGGAGCTTGTTAAGGCTAATGAAGCACGTGAGAGGAAGAAACGGCAAGCAGAGAAAGAACAGCTGAGAGCGCGACTTAAAGCACTCAAGGAATCTGAACTAAAGGAAAAGGTACCGTACCTCACAATTTTCTATCTTACCACATTCCTTGTTCTCTGTTTTCTCAATATTAAATCACTATGCTCCTGCCAAGATATCAGTGTAACATGATTCCTATGCTAGTGAATCTCATCATCGAAATCTGTAACTCACTTCATCTTTGAACTAAAAATCATGCAGGAGAGGGAGAAGAAACTTAGGAAGAAACAAAAAGCAGCCGAAGCCAACGACACCCACAAACAGAGCGAAGCTGAGGCAAATGCAAACGCTGAGAATGTCGTCGAAATGGGACTCGTCAAAGAAGCAAAAGACACTTCTGACATAGCTCATAAAAAGGCTAACAATAGCAAGCCGCTGGCCTTCTCTAAGCAGAGCAAGAACAAACCTGTCCCCCCACCGCTTCGTAACAGAAACAAGAAGTTTTATAAACAGTGGTTATTGGTGGGTGCTTCGTGCGTCGGGATTATCGTGCTGTTCTGGCTCGGTAACTTGGGTGCATTTTACAAAGCAAATCTTAAGAGGCCGACTCCCGCCTCTTTAGCCTTCCGTTGATCCGTTTCAGTCGTTGGAGCCAATCGTTGACTTCAAACGATTGGATTTGGTGGCTTACTGTTTGGTGTGTGATAGTATAAAAAGGGAAAAGAGGTATACTTTAGTTGGAGGGAAAGATTTTAGTAGTACAAGTTTTCGTGGCTCTTCTCAAAGTGTTTGAACGGTCGCATGCATTATAATTGCTTCTATTTCATAGGAATTTTTATCTATATTTCCTCGGGCGAACTAATGATGGTGAAGGAATAATGAATGTTTGTTCTAAATCCGTCGTGTTTTGATGGATCTCTAATTCTTGATTTTATAGACGGTGGTCTCTATTGCTTTTTATCTCTGTAGTTCTCTGTTGCTCGTTCATATCTCTGTATTATATGTTTGAATTGACAATTAGATTACGATAAACTCAGAGTGAGTTGGACGGCGACAGAAATTTATATTTGTTTCATTGTGGATTTTTGAGTATTGGGCAGCGAAAGATAAGCTGTATTCGAATTCCTCTGCTGATTGTGGATTGAACTGAATCTAAAGAAAAGTTTTAGGTAACATAGGACTTGAAAACGATGTATTCGTTATTCATTCACTGAATGATAGGGAGTTTCAAAATAGAATCGTCTGAGCCTACTACAAATAAATTCAATGAATCTCACAAATCATACCTAAGATTCCATTTCTTATTCCCGTCAGCATTGAAGGTCCAATTGTTCTCTCTGATCTGCACGTACGGAAGCTGAGGGTACCAGAAAATGCAAAATCATCAGAAATCTTATTAGCCCAACCATGTCCAAAGGATTTCTTCATGCATGTGTATTAATCTTTTGCCTACAGAAGTTGTACTGATTCAATATCCTAGTTTACAGGAGTTATATTGACCAAATTACTACACAGAAGACTGAAAAATTCATGTCATATCCAAACGAGACATTATTATACCCCCGTACCTTGTCGATCATGTTATATCCAAACTTAATCCTCAAATCCTGGTCCTTCTTAACATTGAAGATGTTCCAAGCAAATTCTGCAGCCCCAGTATAGTTTGCCTGATACATACATGTTAAGGAAAATCATGACAGCTTTTAAGAGTTCTTCGAGCAAAAATGGGCCTACTATTGAGTCAAAATCCCGGTAAGGAAAAAGGAGAATGAAAGAGCGTGTCAAACCTTTTTGAACTCCTCATCGACGAGACCTCGACCCTTAATGACGAAGCTCACCAAATTATCAGCGGTAACAGGGAAAGCCTTCTTAGCACGGAAGTTATAATGTAACTTTTCGTTCCTCTTGTACTGCACGCCCGCACCAATGCTAGACGATATCTAAACGTACAAGTCAACTAAGTTTTCAGTTGACACTACGAGCTTCAACAGATTTGTGCAGTTTATAAAAATAGTATAAAGCTGATGTCCACAGAACTTATATAGGGATGCTTCGGTGAGTACTTGGCGACTGCACAATTGAAATGTCAGATATGTAATAGAGTATTTCTAATCTGCAGGGAGTATTTAGGTACTCGTGTCTGTTGATATGGTTTTTATTTTTTTTTTCTTGTATAAACTGCGATAAAGCGAAGCTAAAAATTGGATTTTCTAGATCAACAATTGAATAGCCTATTCCAAAATTGCCAAGTTTCCACCAAGCAATAGTTAATACATACTCAATCATTACCATTCCCACATTCACATTAGGAGTATCGATGCACATTCATACCTCAGGCAAGAAGTATCGAATCATCGAATTTGCATAGGTCGCAGCTCCAAGCTTAGTGTCAAGCTCCCCATGAAACTGCCAAATTACAAAATTATAAGCAATACGTAAGAAATTGATTATTCCACATCTAAATGCACAATCATTGGATCCAGGAAACTAGGAATCAAAATTGAAATAACCAAAAAATCCAAACCAGGCAGGTATACTCAAACACTGCTCCAAGACCGTCTATATAATAATATCACAGCTGTATATAACTGAAACACGACAAACATTCCATGTTTCTAACCAAAAAATTTCAGGAAAAAAACGATGAAGTGAAAAATTATGACGAAGTAGAATACTAAGGACAAAGAAAAACTGTACTTGGAGAACAGTGTTGACACCAATGGGGAATCTTTCCTTGGCGTGGATTCTCAGGGACTTGGAGTCTCCACTGTATCTAAGCGATGTTTCCATTTTCAATTCAATAGAGGAGAGACCTTCAACACTATTTAGGGCAAACCAAGATGATATAATATGGATAACTCGGAAGCAGGGGTTTAGTAGTTGGCCATTCATATGTTTATACGTACGAATACGACCTATATATTAATATAACGCGATTTCTTTTCCGTCTTAGTGTTCTTTTGGAATTTTTCACATCATCAAAATCAAAATTTCTACGTTGAAAATTCCGATATTATTATATTTTTGGGCCGATTTAAGTTGCCTTGTGCTACAGTTTCTCTCGTTTCTCATTGGCTTCGTGAAAATTTCAGAGTGCAATTTCGATCGCAATAACACGTGTTTCACCGTACACCTCTCTTCATGGAGGAAATACAGCAGGTGATGGGTAACTTCAACTCTCTCTGTAACTTACCTAAAAGAAGGTTATATTCTCATAGATAGCATTGGTCAAAAACAAAGTTTTTAAACGAAATATAAAGTCGAAGCAGTTCGATCAAAACGAGGCCTTAGTGCGTGGTCTTGGAGCTCGGTGAAAAAGAACGAATTTTATCAGATCTCATCGATAACTTCGAGGAGATCGTCGACTTCTTGCCTCAAGAGTACAATCTTCTGCTGAATTGGAGCCACACGATTCTCAATATCTCGTCCCCCCGATTTCTTCTCGTACGATTCAACCACGGCGGAGTGCTTCAACATCAACTTCTCCTGCAATTCTCTATCCTTGGCCACAAGCTCCTCTACCTATAGAACAACAAGTTCAAAGGTAGTAGATAAACTAACATTACCACATAACATTTTCTGACCATGATATATCGACATGAATGAAGAAGGGAGAGATGTATGTAACCTTGGGCATTATCTGAGTTGCTTGTGAAGAAGACTGCAAAAAAGACAACAATGGTTTTAGCTCCTTGGATAGCTCCTTCAACAAGCTATCAGCAGCTTTACGAGCTGCTTTGCAGGCCTGTGTGTCCCCAGTCCTCGAAAGATCACGAAGAGATGCTTCTAATTTGTCATGAACAGCCAAGCTTCGGTTTACGATATTTTGGAACTGCTGAATTGCACTTTGAACCTGGTAGATTCGATTAGGTAAACACAGCAGGCGTGAGTGAACTGCGAAACAAGGGGGAGAGAGAGAGAGAGGAAGAGAATGGTTATTTGACCTCATCCCATTGAAGTTTTGAAAGGTAAGAAGCTGAAGACTTTGAGATCGTGAAGTCTGCACGCGTGTATGCGATGCATGCGACAAAGAAGAGGAAGAATCCAGAAATCAACATCAATGGCTCTCTAAGGAGGGAGAGATTGCTAAATCTGTAAAAGACCTGAAAGAGAACACATATATTAAGTGAAGTGGAAGCATATTTCTGTAATTACAGCTGTCTTTTCAAAACTCGTTGCTTGTAAAGTAGAAGCCTGTTTCTGTCATTTAAATATAATAATCAACTTTAAGAGGGTAATGAATTACCTGAAAATATTGATTATGCTCAGGCACAACATTTGTCTTTACTAGCACAACAACTGGTCTACCAACTATGTCCAAATGGGACAGCTTTATCTGCATCAGCAGACAATATTAAAAATATGCAAGGACGTGGCTAAACAACCTAGATTCAAGGAAAGCACAAAATAGTCAGTTCGAGAAAACCTCTTGCGACTGTTTGACAGGAAACGGAGCAGAAACAGATATATCACTTGATCCCTCAGGTAAAACAACCTGAAAATGAGAGAAATCGTGTTCTTTTAACAAAATGTCAAGCAATGCAAAAAAGGCTAGGGAAGTAAAATGCTGCATAGTACTACAAAGCACTATATTATGTGTGCAGAGGCCCAACGAAACTTCAAATGTTGATGCTAATAAAAAGTTTGAAGCTGAAGCTACACATATCCTTGCCATACAAGTGAGCGATGCTAAAAAAAATGAAGATAAAAACAGAATGTGGTGAACGCAACAGAACGTTCCAAGCTATAACCTATAATTAATCCACGGAATTACTAAAGAAAATAATCACGTGATCTTGAGCATATCAAAAGTAAAAGCAGTATTACCTTTACTGTGAGATTTTCTATGATTATATCACTCATTGGGCTACCAAAGGTGATGTTAAGAAAGCGCTTCCCCGCAGAATGGAACAAGAAATCTTTAAGAGGCAGGCCATACCCAATGGTAAAAGATGCTCTCCAACCACCGAACAACGGATAACGGGGCTCAATTTCCAGTAGAGTCTACATAACATCGAATCACAAAAGAGCTTTACATTGTGGGTAAACACCCAAAAAACAGTGTCTCGAGATATTCATTAAAAGCCTACCTTTGTAGAATCACCATATACATTAGATGTAGAAATGTTTCCAATCTCGTCCCTATAGTAGATAGAATGAGCCCTTGGAGGTAATTTAGCAACAAGGCTTCTGAATGCTGATACACCTCCAACGTGCGGTCGTGCCTGAAAGTCAAGCCTGTAATGCACCAACAAATGGATAATAGTTCACAGAAAATCCTGTAAGTACTATGCTTAAATCAGCATTCAGATGTATTATTATACCTTGAGAATTCCCCTGCGAGTTCAGCGCCAGCATGAAAAAGGTTGTAGGTTTCAGTGATTTGCACATTACCCCAATGTGAAATTTCTATCTCACGCACCAACTCTTTAGCAGTTGCAAATGGTCTGTTACTCACATAGTGGACCATAATTGGTGAGTATGTGAAAGGAGGAAGATTTTCGTAAGGACCATACTTAATTTCGGAACCAGTAAGCTTAGCATTATCCAATTTCGTGAAGGATTCAACCTTGGATTCTGGTAATTTCACAGTGAGTGACTGAACCTTGACTGTATAAGGAGAGAGATAATGGGCACTATCCTGAAAGGCAACAAGCTGAAAATCAGCCTGAGTTATTTTCTCCGGGAAAGGCCTTAGAACATTCGTAAATGCAGATTTGATCTCCAAAGTCAAGCTTTCTCCCTCATTGAGTTCCGAGGGTAAAGAAACAGCATACCAAGTCAAAGCTGGAGGCATTCCTTCTGGGTTTGCAACTTCAAAAGAAAGGGTATCAGAATAACTAGGGGTTTTTCCTCTCTTTTCGGTTGTTTTCACGGTCAGAAATGCCAAGTTTTTTGTTTGATGTTCGGGAAAGGACAATAACATTTGTGAGACTGCACTAGGGCCATTGTTCTCCACCTGATAAAAGAGTAAACAAGCTCAGATTTAGCAGTCTCTGAAAGAAACAGACAGGATCACAAGAAAGCAAGTGATGAAAGAGAAAATAAACGATCAAGCAGAGGAAACCACCTTCATTGATATGGTGGTACGCACTATCTGCGAAGATAAATCAATCTGCAGCACAAAATTACCTTAATGTTAGCAGCAGCAAATCAATAGCATCTAACAATCAAATGAAAACACTAGATGAAAACAAATAAAAAGACATTAATCCATAATCCCTGACATCGCCCCAGGGATAAAGTCCCAAACCCTGAATCTGAAGTTGAATCTAACTCGAGCTAGTTAAAACACATTCCAAAATAGTCTTAGCTTAGCATTTCCTCCCCCTACTTACACATATCGCTAATGTCATCAAAGTATTAACCCTAACATCCAAGAAACTTAAAATTTCAGCTCAGTCCAAAAAAACCAGAAATTCGAACAAGTCAAACTTTTGCAGTCGCATACTGAACCCCAGTTATCTTGCCAAAAATAAAAATAAAATCCAACGTCACCGATGGAGCAGACACGGCAAACGACGATTCCAATAAAAATATGTCGCATCTTGAAAAGAAAACACAAGATGGCTACCCGTCGATCGAGCTTCGAGATCACGAGATCGGACGAGACAATCGACGACACGGAAAGCACCACGGAGCACACCAACAATAAGAACCGATCCAATCGAATTCCACTCATTTTCGATCCTTTCTCAGCTCTCTCTTTCTCAAAGAAAAGCGAACGATATATGAAATTGTTTGCCTACTCTACTCTACTCTACTGTGAGCTACTGAAATTAAGAGCAAACAAGGGACTTTACTAGTTGTCGTTTACATGAATCACACTTTTAGGCTATGGTGAAAAAGTGTAGTTTTCCAGCGTTTTCAATATATATGTGAATTATACGAAGCAATTAAGTGATTGGTAAATCGTAGGAGATCAATCAATTAATTGCTGTGCTTGTGATTGCCTATCTATGAAAACCTCCATCTTTTTTATGTATTTTATCTTATTTTTTCAAGTATTTAAAGGCTAACCTTTCTTTTGTTATTGTTAATGTAGTAAATAAATACCGCCCCTTAAATCCATTTTATTCCGTTTATTATGCATCTTCATGCCACGTCGATGAAGCACTTCGATTTCATCGCCTGAAGAAACAAAGGACAAAAAGGATCGCATTTTTAACTCGAACGCAGAGTGAGAAAGACGATCAGCTTACATCGCCTCGTAGAAATGGCAACCATGTCCAACTCCTTTGTGATTAGTAAGGGCCCGTCTCTCCATTTTTCATCTGGTAAATCCCTTGATCCTTGTGTTCTTACTGTCCATTCTTTCATGTGAGAAATACTCTTTCTTTTTCGTTTTAGCTGCCGATATCTCCGCATTACGGTGTTCCCACTTCATGATGGTTTCCTATTCTTACAGTATTGTTGAATGTGTCGTGACTTACGACATGGGAGTAATGTTGTTGCTGTTTGCTCAGTGTCAAATTTGGGTAGTTTGTGTTGTAGCTGCTCTATTCTTTCGTGTCGATTGCAATTTGTCGATTAGGGTTTGTATTTGAATGGGGTGGGCTGTGGGGATCGTCAATATATCTTGAAATATTAATCCCTAGAGTGGATTTATTGGAAGCCAATCTCATATGAGATATGGAATAAATTTCAGCTACTGTGAGTTTCAAAACCCAATTTATATGGTTATGATGGGAATATACAGCTGCAACGTTATCATTGTGACTTACTATGTCTACACTATCGTCAAGAGAATCCCAGAATACGTACGTGAAGAAACAGAGAGTTCGTCAAACTTAGATCTTTTTAGAGGATTATCGTTGTTTCTTCTCCCACTTCGCAGCTACTCGTACTTCGTTAGGACCTATTATATGATTAATGATGTCTTTGTTTTTAGGTTCGTCTTTGAAATCGACAGGCAATCATCATGTCTTACCCATGAACTTGGCCATCCATACCCAGGGAACTAAAAAATCGTCTGCTAAGAGAAGGGCACTCATCGTTCAGGCTAGTTACAGGTTTGCCTTTACGTATATTGTCGAAGCCTTTCTCAGTAGTTATCTTTTTATTTCGTCGCCACTCTTTTGTTCTTTTACTAATTGATGTGCTTTGCTGCACATTGTGGTCCATGGTGACGTTTCAAGCAGTACATAGCAATCGTAAAAATTCCAATTCTTCAGTGATCATAGCATACTATATATTATATACATGTGCGTTAATCATTACCATTGAAAGACTATGTGGTATCTCACGAATCGATTCTCCCCGAGCAGCGAAAATGGGGGCTCGGGAAATGCTTTTATCGGCGGGTTCGTTCTTGGGGGCTTGATTGTTGGCACGCTTAGTTGGCTCTATGCTCCCCAGGTACCCACCTTCATTTCATCCACATTAGATTTGATTTATTGCGTAATTTATTATTCCCAATATCTAATTCTACGATTTTTTTTTCTCTTACAGATAAGCCGAACTCTGACTGGTGCAGCAGACAAAACAGATCTGATGAAGAACAAGCTTCCCAAGTTCCTCTATGATGAAGAAAAAGCTTTGGAGGTAAAGCAGTTATTTCTTTTTTTTTTTTTCTTTCTTTTAGACGGTTTATATTATTATTGTACATTAGCGATCGATGTTGTCGTATTTTTTAACAACAGAAACAGCGCAAGAAGCTTGCGGATAAGATAGAACAGCTGAACTCTGCCATTGATAACATGTCGACTCAGATTCGACCTGAAGAGTCGGTTCTTGAAGAGGCGGTCAGCGCCAGCGACATCGAAGCTGTTGTCTGATGATGATACAATAAAAATCATGAAATTTTATTATTAATAAGTCGATGATTCCATTACGACGACGAAGATGAAGTGGTAATAAATTCTCTTGCAAAACGTTGGTAATCATGATGTCGTATTTCTTACCGATTATCGCTACATCGATTTTGCTGTTTCCCTTTGCCTTTACGTAAATCGAATTTGTTGGGCAAATTAACAATATTTGCGCTATGGCGTGACTCGTCGTGGCGATTCTCTTAGAAAGCTCTTGTAGAATCTGAATACCAATTTATCGTATTTCATCTCATAAATACCTTTTACTTTTTTTGCGACTGGTTAGAATGATGCACCTCATGCGAAAAGTTTTGACGAACTAACGGAATCTAAGGAAGAATCGACAAAATTTTGTTGCATTGCGTTCCTCGTAAGGCGTCGCTCGCTTTTTCTGATGTGTTGTACGACAAGCTGTAGGCATTTATCTTAACAAAGTAGTTGCAATGATTGCGCTGCATTGATCGATTCGATAATATGTGCCATTTTGACGAACTTCTTTAATTCCTTTTTCTTTTTCGAAACGAATTTTTTGAATTCGAAGACGGATTTATCGTACATTTTGCTAGAATTACCATCCCCATCGCAATCACCGTCGTCCTAGCCGAATATATATATATATATATATATATATTTAATTTTGCCAAAACCATGAAGTTGCATAATTTCCTAAAAAGGAACATTCCTTCCTATCACTTAATTAATTAATATTTTAATCATTTATTTTCATAAAAAAAATTATTGTTCATATTCTCCATCGTCTTTTTTCTTCTGTAAATGGTTCAAAAAAAAATTTCCAACGAAAATCCAACACCCATTAGTACATTTTCATCGTGCGTTGCATTCGTCGTCTCACTCTCATAGATACAGTCGATAGTTTCATTTTTCAGTCGACGATTTCGTCTTTCAAATTATTTTATTTGAATAATCTGTTTAAAACATTTTCGACATAACTTTCGATTCACAGAACCAATTACCCTGATTCAAGCTTTGTTGGACAGAAAACTTGATTATCCAGAACTTTAATGTTTTACACTTTTCTAATTCAACTTTATCGACTTCAAAATGTATTTTTCGGATAGATAAGTAATTAGGATAAATAATTCGAATAAAATTAATTCGAATATATTCGCATACCTCATCGAATGTATTCCAATATATAATAATTCGAATTAAATTCGAATAATTTGAATTATTTTCGAATAAATGTTCGAATTAGCTGTAAAAAATGGCAGTTAAGACATTTTCGACCATAACTTTTGATTCAGAGAACCAATTACCATGATTCAAATTTTGTTGGACATCTAACTTGATTATACAAAACTTTTATGTTTTACACTTTTTCTAATTCAAACTTTATCTACTTCAAAAAAGTGTTTATTCGAAGACATAATTTAACAAGGTATCAATGTTCAATGAAGAAGTATAATATGCGGTATCAATGTCTAATGAAGATCGTAATGAGTTCTCAATGCGATATTAATTAGTTGCAAAATTAATGAAGACATAAAATCATAAAACTCTAATATTTATAATCACATTGTTTGAATCACAACAATTTAAACATAATGCAGATATTTGATACATATATGAATCATAAGTCGTACAATGTAATATTCAACACGTTCGACGTGATATCCATTTATGTATGTCATCACGGAAAAGATGAGTTTATAACAACAAACTTAACTATCAAAAACTTTGATTCTTTCATTTCACGCATTCGAAGTCTATCGACATCAAAAATGAGTTTTTGATAACTTCTCGAATGCTTTTCGAATGTGCTGTCCAGAAATGGCAATTAAGACATTTTCGATCATAACTTTTTATTCAGACCATCAATTGCCCTAATTCAAACATCAATGGACACCTAACTTGATTATCAAAAACGTTTTCTAATTCGAAGTTTATCAGCTCGGAAAATGACTGTTTTGGCTAACATTTCGAATGCTTTTAGAATTTGCTGTCCAAAAATAGCAGTTAACACATTTTCGATCATAACTTTCGTTTCAGAGCATCAATTACCCCGATGGTTTTGGATAGCTAACTTGATTATATAAAAATTTTATGTTTTACACTTTTATGAATTCGGAGTGTACTGGCTTGAAAAATGAGTGTTCCGTAAGTTATCGAATTTTTTATGAGTTTGTGGTTCAGAAATGACAGTTAACACGTTTTCGATCATAACTTTTGATCCAAGACATCAATTACCCTGATTCGACTTTTGTTGGACAACTAACTTAATTATTTAAAACTTTTATGTTTTATACCTTTTCAAATTCAAATTCCATCGACGTCAAAAATGGATTTATTTGGATACATAATTAGAATAAGTAATTTGAATAAGAAATTCAAATAACTCCAATAAAATCGAATAAAATTGGAATTATTCGAACAAAAATCGAATTTCAATTATTTATTATTATATTTTGAATAAAATTCGAATAATATTCGAAAAAAATTCTTAAAAAATTTGCATAAAATTAAAAAATTCAAAAAACTTAAAAAATAGGAATAATATTTGAACATATTCCAACAATAATTCGAATAATAGGAATGAAAATGGATAGTTTTGGATACGTAATTTGAATAAGAAATTCCAACAATAATTCGAATAAAATTATTCGAATAAAAGAATTCATATAACAAATTCCAATAACATTCGGATAAGAAATTCGAATAAAAGAATTCGAATATAAATTCGAATATTGGATAACTTTTGATACGTAATTTGCTACGAGCCCGTCAACATGAAGCACGTTGCTTAGCTTGGGAAAGTCAGGCACGTTCAATCTGCCTCGGCCGAGAATCCACCCTTTAGCACCTCCTCCGAACGTCACAAATCCACACCTTAAGGGCGTATAATCACAGAGATACTCCTTGTGTCATATGTCGGGAACACCCGCTATCGAAGTACCATGAACCTATCACGTTAGCTCGCAAAGAGCTATATACAACATGGCATTTATGAACCGATTTCTCGATCCAAACTTTCTTAGACAAAAAAACAGTATCCTACTTACTAGAACTTGAAGATGAGCCAGCTGAGCTTTCTCCTGACATTCCTTTCAACACTGATTTCTCAATGTTGAGCGGGATGTTGGATGACATTTCAGCGGACATCGATTTCTTTGCAGAAATCTCCCTCTTCAATTTCCAGCAAAATGGTTTTAAGTGACCAGTTTGCTTACAATGATGACAAATATATGAGCTATCTTTACTCTTAGTAGAAGCAAGCTCGGGACTATTCTTAAGGTTCACAGTTTCACTCTCATCACTCGCGGCTTGAACTTTAAACAAACACTATCTTAGGTCTAACATTCTGTCCTTTTCTGAACCATGACAAGCATGGCCGTATCATCATCATTGTCATCGTCGTCCTCGGATTGAACCATGGATGGGACTAACAAGAGCAAGGCTCCCGCGAGAGGCCCTCTTTTGGACTTCAAGATTGGTCTCATAATTCTTCATGATGTTCGTAAACGTGTTGAATTCCATATTGGCCAAGTTGTGTGACCGCATCTACCTTCACATTGTATTTTTCAGTTAGAGTACGAATATCTTTAGAATTCAATACCTTATTGGCGATCGGATCTCCAAGGCTGGCACACTCGCTTGAGATTGTCAAGAGCTTTCCAAAATACGTGGTGATGTCTTCATCCTCCTTCATCCTTATGTTCTCGAACTGATTGAGTAGGAGCCGTAATTTGGTTTCCTTCACACTCGCATCGTCTTCGCAGTACCTTTGGAGTAGATCCCATGCGTTCTTCGCGGTTGTACAATTCTGGATGATCTTGAACATAAAGATGTCCACCGAAGAGAAGATGGCGTTGAGTGCCTTGTCATTGAACTTAGCTGCGTTTCGCTCGGCCACCTCCACTCTTTGACCAGCTTGTCGAAGACTTCTCCATCAGCATCAGGGGTTGTTCGTGGTGGAGTGTATCCATTGAGAACTGATTCCCAAGAATGCACATCGATCGACTTGATACACTGCCGAACTCGCACTTTCCAATACGCATAGTTGTTGGTACCATGGGACTTTACCGATGTAATTTGAACTCGTAATATCCATAATAGATGAATCTTTGCGCTTAGTTACGTCAAGCGTAGGCTCTGATACCACTCTGACGGGGGTCCCGTTCAATATGGATGTAAAAACACTAAGTTGTAAACTGATGTTGGGTGAAATGTCGGGTTAACACTCAATCTCACAGTAGAAGCGCACATCGGAATTAAGAAAAACTTAGTAACGAAATGAAATGAACACAAGAAGTGATTTTGTGCAGCAAGTCAAATAACTTGCTGCGTGCATCAAGGCGCAAAACTGCACTATAAAGATGGATTACAAACTATCAAAAAGGATAGTTAAAACTAAGCCTAACAAAACCTACGAACCAAACGATTCTGCAAACTACAAAGTCTTTCGACCTTTGAAAAACTAGGCTAAAAAGAAAACTCGTGATCACTCGCTTAAAGCTTGTTTAATCTTTTCGCTCGTCAAAAATTCGTCCCTTTGTCCGGAAAATGAAGTTGCCCTTATATACTCTTCGACTTGGGCGTTACGCCACAAGATGGACTTAGCAACTGCCACTAACGTCCCTAAGGTAAATTTGGTCCATTAGTGACCGTTAGAACATGACTCGGTTAGCTGCAATTGCCCGGTCTCACTTGAGCTCCAAGCATCCTATTTTTAGTATGCTGCTTTCCAATTTTCGCTCCAACCTATCCACACTCTTTCCACACGGTTTGATCCATTCCAACACTTATCCATATCCTGCACAACACTAGAAAAAATATCACGTCACAAATACAATATGTTTTGGGCACGAAAGATAAAACTGAGATAGGTAACATTCTCGGCCAACAAATGTTGACTAGAATGTTATCCCAACATTGCTAATGTTGAAAGCTCAACATCAACAGATGCTTATTTCCGATTTTGTTCTCCATGCACTCATATTCTTCGTATAGTATTTGTTTAGTAGAGGTACCGTTTCTAAGAAGGAAAGCAAATGCTAATTCACAAGGCCTGATCATTTATGTCCCAAAAGACGAAAGGTTCAGTCATTTAATGTACGCTGCGGCTTATTGCCTGAAATCTCTACCTCAGAACCTTGGGGCTGATTTGAAGGCCCTGTTCGACAAAACGTCGAGTAGCCCAATTCCTTTGATGATGTTTTGGAACTGTACGAATAGGGACGCAACATTTCAGACAAGTCTTGGGGGAACAAATTCGGAGAACACATTTCATTCGAACTGATGACAGAGCTGTTTTGGTCGGACAACAAAAAGATGCTCAAGTTCCCGAGAATTGTAATGGCAAGCATGTTAATATAGTGAATGTACCAGCGAAGTCGGGTCGGAGACACAACATCACACTAAATACCTATCGTTCTTCAATGTACTTCAGTTAGTGGCTTCAGCGAGATACAACAATCTATTTCCTCGCAAAAAAGACGCTCGAAGGGTTATTCTCCAGGCGATTAATTTTGTTAATGCATCTGCTAGAAAACACTCACCATATATACCACCACATGGTAAGAGAAAAAGAATCCTAAAATAATCACGAATAACCAACGTTCTGGCTTTCTACAGTGCTACAAGATATGTTCTTGGGGGAGATTCTTGGCCCATTGGTGTTAGCTGTGAATAGGTTCTATGAGTTATGGTACAAGGAGTTTGTATCTGATGAGAGATTGCCATTGACGAAAGAGGAAGCTCAGTGAGATGCTAGATGATTTGGATTCATTGGCTTATTACAGTGCGCTTTCGCTAAGCAGCTTGGCGGAGATGAACAAACTCTGCTGTAATATGAACCTTTGAGCAGCAATGAAGAAATGGAATACACCCGCCTTAACAAAATAATACTACCTCCGTCCCACTTGTTTCTTCCTATCTTTCTATTTCGGGCGTCCCACATAATTCTTCCCATTTTCATTTTTAGTAAAAAATTATCCCACTAATTAAACTAATTACACCATTAATATTAAAAAAGTTTTCTTGACTTGCGTGTCTACTAATAATTTGTCTCTCTCCATACCTCAAAAGGTGTACTATAATATTAAAATAATGTAGTTTCTTAATCTTCGTGCCCATTAATCTTTGAGAAGAAATAGCCGGGACGGAGGAAGTAATAATTCTTTACTAAGCATTCAAGTTCCACATGCCTTATTCACTTTTCATGTCACTTGCATTTAATGCGTTAATCCACTTCGATTAGTGTTATTACTTTCTCTACAGAAGTTTTTTTTGCAATTGATTTAGCTATCTTCAAAGAATCGATGACTCTACAGGTGAAACCAATTTATTCTATTTATGATTTTTGAGCATGTGTTTTGTGTGACGTCAGTCAATGTAGGTTTCACTTCATGTCTAATAGCTGAACTTGATATCGGAATTCGTTTTTATTATTCGGCGGCCAATACATACGGTAAGAAACTTAAATTGTATGCTTTTTATAGTCAACTTAGAAAGGAATATCATTATTTATTATTGGAAAAATCTGTAACAGCAGTGCTGATTTTGTTGCAATATAGACTACTCACTTTCACAAAAGAAAAAGAAAATAATTGCAACGAAATAACTCGAATTTATTATTATTTCCAATTTCTTTTATGTGAAAAAATTTTGCAAAGTTCTTATTTAAGATATGATATGTTATATTACGAAATTATGATATGCATATAAAAAGTTCTATCTATATATCTTAGCGACATTAATACTTATTACTTTTTTCATACACGTAATTAAATTAGGTTTTCTCTTTACTACCCAATTGGGTATAACCTAACTCCACTAAAAAATGACCCGTTGCACGTTACATTCTACTCCAACCATGTTAAAACACGCATGACCTCTGCGTCATCGAGGCCCACGCACATGCGCCACACGAGGAATGAGTGCCGGTATAAGCTTGATGGGTTCCGTCTTAAAACCAATTGGTTTTAAGACGGAACCCATCAAGCTTATACCGGCATGGTTTTAAGAAGGAACCCATCAAGCTTATACCGGACACCCCTTCTGCGTGTGACGTGTGTGCGTGGGCCTCGATGACGCATAGGCCGGGCCCGAATTTCTACAGACAATTTCTACATGGTATCAGAGCGGGTTCGATCTGCGTGTTATCACGCATATTTCACTCACCGTCACCCGATTTTATATGTCCACGTGCTAGGCTTTGAATCGTGCCACACGTGAGGGGGCGTGTTGAGAATTTCAGTCCCACATCGGGAAATTAATATCACCCGACTCAGTATATAAATCAAAGAGGCATCTCCACCTAATACCAATTGGTTTTAGGTTGGAACCCTTAATTTAACATGGTATAAGAGCATGTAGAAATATGGGCTGGGCCTCCGATAATTTATCCGTCATCGGCCCACGCACATGCGCCACACGGAGAAGGAGTGCTCGGTATAAACTTGACGGGGTTCCTTCCTAAATCAATTGGTGTTAAGAGAAGTTGTCCATCAAGCTTATATACCCATTTTAATTTCTTGAGGGTTTTCGATGTGGGACATGTTGTCCTCACACACATGATTCTCAACACTTCCCCCTCACGTGTGAGCCCATTTTTTTTAATCGGACAGGAACACCATTCTTTTCGAACCCGTCGTATATTTTTAAATTGATTCGGATCTTCCCTCTCTGATACCATGTAGAAATTGTTTGTAGAAATTCGGGCCGGACCTCTGCGTCATCGAGGCCCACGCACATGCGCCACACGAGGAAGGAGTGCCGGTATAAGTTTGATGGGTTCCGTATTAAAACCTCGAATTTCTACAGACAATTTCTACATACTATGTTTCACTAACACACATAAAACATGTCATACTTTTATTGGGAGTTGATTATACCCAAATGGGTAGGTAAGCCAAGGCCATCAAATTATCGCATAACTTATAATTGTCGGCGTTGGACACGTGGAAACCTCCAACACATTGTTTAAATTGTCTCGGCCATCAAGTTATAGCGGAAAATGATAATCATCGTGTGTGTAATAGTTATGAAGTCAGTTACAAGAATTTGTTTTCGTCGTGTTTTTACATCAATGATGCGTAGATAATATCCGTGCATTGCACGGGCAAAAAACTAATTTATTTAATGTTTCTACATATGAAACCTTACAAAATACCAAAATCTATCCATTCCAATCCGTTCCAATGGTTAAAACCCCGATTAATTTCGTTTCATGTCCGATCCACCCGTTTAAACGCTGTTCCGGCCGATTTATTGGCTGCGTCAAAACAAACCGCGATAAAGCCGGAACTTTGGCACGGCAACCTTCGTTCCAGTTCCAGAGCGGCCGTTCCGGGCATTTTGTCGGGGTTCCGGCGAACCATGGTTTGAAGTGATTTATAAGTAGTTTCAGACACTAAACAGAGAGAGAGGCGGAGAGTTAATTTAGAGCATGGTTTCATCTCATCCGATGTAGAAAAGATGTACTTCAGTTTTAGGACTTCAATAGTTTTTCTGAAAAAAGGGGGAGAGCTATTTAGAGCATAGTAGTTCAGTGGCGCATTATAGCGCGAGATGCTCGAGCCATGACGTTTAGTGCGATGCGCAAGTGCAACGCTCGATTTTCTGTTTAATTTTCTGATGAAATTTTTTTATAAATGGAGGGTATTATGATAATAATCAAGAAATAAATTTCTGATTTGAGATTAGTCAGGTGGATGAGTTTTTAAGTTTAAATGAAATACAAATATTAAAAACATATTTTATTACTGTAATAAAAATTAAAAATACTGAATGAAATTTAGTGACGTTTTGGAAATTTCATTGTATTCGACGTCTTTTCAAAATTTTATTTCGCAGGCTTAGAAATAAAATAAGTCCAATGATAAAACACCCAACCCACAAGTATTTGATCTCACTAATGGGTGAAAGTCCATAGTTTCAAGAAAAAACAATAATGATTTGCTTGTTTAAATTTAGTGGGCCTACTACTACAACTATTTCACCGCATTTTCAAGAAACCTCGGATAAAGAAATAGATGGTTAACATCGACTATTACGAATAACGATCTTTCATGTATTTTGATCGAAATTGCTGAAAAGTTTACATAAATGACTCGTAATGTGACAACCATCGTGTTACTATTCTACCTCATGATAAAAAAGATTGTCTAATCTTAAGACGGGTTTAACATTCATAACTTGGGCATGATGAAATTGGAAGAGTTGGTAGTTATCAGAGCTCACTGTCCTTGCTTTCTTCTTCTTCTTCATCGTTATCCTCGTTATCTCCCTTGTAATGACCGCTGCAGAGAATGAAACCAAAAAAGCGTTGTTAGCGAAAATTCGATTCGTTTTCAGGACATCAATGTCCAGTTCATGCAGCTAGTCCACCAATCAGCAAATTAACCGAATTGTTGCATAATTTAACCAAGGAAGAGATAATTCTCTCGGATGAGAAACTGAGAAGGCGTGAAAATTACCTCGTGTGACGACAATGAGTGGCCAAGTCATGGCATAGAACTTTGCTAACATCTCCATGTTTAACAGAGCCTTTCTTTATCAGTTCTGAAAGCTGCGCTTTTTTTTTTGGTTGGAAATACAAAGTAATTAGGCCGCTAGCAGTTGAGGAAAAGGAAAAGTATAGCAGGGGAATAAGGAACTTCACCTCATCTTCAGTCTCTTCAAGTAACCTAGACGAAAACAGAGGATTTGATCCACTTATAACTAGTTTGAGGCCTAAAAATAAAAATAATACAGCTGTAACATATAGCATTAGTTTCAGAAAGAAAGCTCATGTGTCTCACCTTCCACAGAAAGTGGATATGTCTTTAGAATAAGCTTTAGCTTCTTGTCTGTCTGCTGTCAAAATGATGAGGATTGGACAGAAATAGTTAGAGATGATGAAGTTAATAAGTATATCATGAACTTTTATTTCAGTAGCCATGTGGACAAACTAAAGACATATTTCGCAAGAGATTTATGTACACAGCAAGAGAGAAGCCACATCATATGAGCTCAATCGTAACGTCCAAGTTGAAAAAATGCACATACTTCAGGTGAAGATGGTCGAAGCGAATGAAAGCTGGAAATTCCTTTACAATAACCAGCCTACGACACATTGCCTCTAACTTCTCGTACCAGTTCTATGGTATTACATATTTTCATAAGTCTCCACCACAAACTCTTATTTATTCAGTTTAACAAACCATAGGTTACATTTCCATAAAAAATGTTTTGCCCTACGACCATCCATATGCTGATGATATGAAAAGTCCTTCTCTTATTCATACTACCTCCACCAATCAACATGGCATCATTTACATGTTCATCTAAATGGCAAATTAAGTACCATATTTATCTTCTTGATGTCCAGGCTTTTATGTAACCATATGCCCTCTGTGCACTACAAAGGAAATGGTCAATGAGAGAAAGAGAGCCTAAAATGCTTCAGCAGGGAAAATGTCATGTTAGCATTCTCGATGAAGGAGGTGTTATTTTAGAGCAGCTGCCAGGGTCATATCTCGTTGTACATGATGATAAGAATGTTGCAAAGTCACAAATACAATAAGCTCATGCATTGGGTTTATCATCAGATTGGTTCACATTAACACCCCAAAGAATATTGATCACAGGTTTCAAGACAGTCCAATGAGAACTGCCTACGGGCATCAATTATAATATCGCGACTTGCATAGAGCTAATGATAGCCAATTAATTGAATGACTGATAGAACAATAAGAATCATTGCAGCATGGCAGAGACAAGAGAATGCATTTTTTCCAATGTAAGCTTGTGACATACCAGTTTTAATGCTGTCCCAATTGCTCACTTTAATCCATACTTGTCTTTTTGGATCCACCTGTCCAGCCAGAGATTAACTAACATCATTAGCAAATAGATGTAAGGGCAACCGTACTTGCAAAGAAACAAATTTTTATATTTCACTCATCATAAAGTAATTTCTACAAAATAAAAGATAATGTCATTTGCAATTAAATAAGGAGCCACATAGGATAAAAAGGATCAATACCTTGTCAATTGTATGATCTTGCATTTTATCACATAGTCCATCAAGGAGTTCAACAACTCTTAATTCACTGATTCTGATTAAGATGCAAAGTGAAAGTGCCAGCAGCATAAGAAGAGATATAGTTGAGACTAAGATAGCATAAGGAACACATTTCTAAAAAGAATACCTGTAATCAATTAGCTTCCCCTCACGCTGACCTTTGGAGTCCAAGCGGTGTCTCATATCCAAATGATTTCTAGGTTTTTCCTGATACAACATTATTCCATTCATAAGGAAATATCAACTAGAAGCTGCAATCATTTGGGAACCACAATTCAATTGAAAAAAATGACAAATGAGAAAGCAAAAGAGTTCACATTGACTAATGCAACATTACAAGGTTTCATAAGTAATGGGGATGAGCACCACCTCACCTAGATCAACTATGAGATTGCAAAACAACTAAGCAGCATAAAGAAAAGGAAAGGAATCCCACAAAACTTCAAGCTGTCCCATTTCTTAATATTTACTGAAATGTCTCAAGGAAGCTTCCCTTGAATTTGCAAGACGACAATTTGAAAGAAAGAAAGAAGGAATAAACTTCTCTTACATTCAAGAGCCCACGCTCCAGCTCCGCCTGAAAAAAAAAGAAAATGACAATAAATGAATTCAACAATACAATTAAAGCACACAGACACAATCGAGGCAGTTTCAAAGAAAAACGATGTCGATTATATTGAAAACTCACAGCAATCGCATTGCAGGCCGCGCATTTATCGTCAATGCCATAAGTGGAGACAGAGAAAATCCCGAGATAAAACAAGCAAATCCACGCTAAATTTGGACGCGACATTGTCCTTCGTTTGTATGGTAATACAAAGCTTTCGATTTTTGATCGATCGATGCTACTATGTCGTGAGCTGAATGAATCTTCAGTTCAGTAACCTTGTGTGTTTTTCCCAAGAAGAGAAGGAAAAACAAAACAAAAAAGAAAAGAGAAACGCGATACGTCATATTGAAGCATGTGTTGTTAGTATCCAATGAGAATAAAACACCTGGCAATTCTTGACACATCTGCATACGTGAGAGAATTACATAAATAATATTATTTTGAGAATTGAATTACAAAACTAGTTGAGTTTTTAAACATATTACAAAACTAATCAACTTTTTTAATTCTAACTATTTTTATTTTCATTTTAACCACGAAAATACTTAAAATTATAAATTTTCACTATTGTTTATCTTTAAATAGCACAACAGTTGTTACTAATTAAATTTTTACCCCAACTTTTAACTTATATATATTAATAATATATTACTTACAAAAATAAGCAAAAGAAAAATAAATTTACTTGGCGTGACCGTCAGCTACTCTTTCCACGTGAGTTCGCTATCTAGAGCTGCCAAAACGGGCCGCTGCACCTGGCCGACCCGTAGCTCGCCAAAGCCCGCCATGGGCGGGGCGGGCGCGGGTAAGCCCGCCGTTTGGCGGGCCTGGAAATTGAAGGCCCGCTCCGCACAAATAATAAAAAACAAAAACAAAAAGAAAAAACAATAACAATTAAAAATTTAAGCTCGAAATTAATTCTAATCAAATCTAATTTTGTAATAATAATAATTTATTTATATTATTAAACTTGTGTAAATTAAAAAAATACTAACATACCTATATAATTTTAATTATATATCAGTATTTTCAAATTAAATAATATCATATTGAGCCCGCCAGGAAATTTTTAATGAAATTTTTTATGAATTATAAGAAATATTTAATTCCTTTTTTGTTTTTTTTTTTTTTAATTTGGGCGCGGCGGGCCTTCAATCTCCAGGTCTGCCAAACGGCGGGCTTACCCGCGCCCCGCCCATGGCGGGCTTTGGCAAGCTACGGGTCGGCCCACCCTGTCGGCCCGTTTTGACAGCTCGAGATATCGAACTCACGTGGAAATAGTAGGTCACGGTCACGACAAGTAAGTTTATTTTTCTTTTGCTTATTTCTGTAAGTAATATATTTTTAATATATTTAAGTCAAATAAGGTGGGGTAAAATTTTAATTATTAACAAGTGTTGTGGTATCTGAAGATAACATAGTGAAATTTGTAATTTTAAGTATTTTCGGGTTAAAATGAAAATAAAAATAGTTAGAATTAAAAAAGTTGATTAGTTTTGTAAAAGGTTTAAAAACAAAACTAGTTTTATAATTCAATTCTCAAAATAACATTATTTATATAATTCTCTCCTGCATACGTATACGGCCATGGCGTTCGAAGTTTCTAAGCTTCTAAAATGTCTCTGTGATTACTTATAACGTTTGGCTCATCATCACCGATCAGTTCTTCTTCGTCTTCGTCTGAGCAGATCGTTTTTTTTCTTTCGAGCAATCTCAGCCAAGCTTGGCTTGCCTTCTCCGTTAAGACCGTAGATAACGGTCCGAAAATTAACTGTACTTGGAACAATACCATCAATCAACATTTCGGATATGAGCTCAAAAGCTTCTTCAGATTTTCCCGCTCTGCACAAAGAATCTATGAACATAGAGTATGTCTTAAAATCGGGCGATGGACCTTTTCGTTTCAGGCGACGAAAAACATCCCAGGCTTCGGTAACCAAACCGAGCCTAACGTATCCGCAGATCAAAGCAGAGTAAGTCACAATGGTAGGTTCACAGCCCTTTTCTTTCATCTCTTGTAGAGTCTCCATAGCCTTGTCGAGCTGCTTTTCCCTAAGGAAATGGATGATTAAATCAGTGTAGACGTGGACAGTAGGATGAATGCCTAGCGATCTCATTGATTCTATCTTTGCAAATGCTTCTTCTACTCTTCCATGGCGGAGTAAGCTGTGGATTAAACTAGCGTATGTGAACTGCTTCAGTAGGTTTCTTTCGTCGCCAGTTTCATCCATCAACAATAGAGCTTGCTCCCATTTGTCTGTTCTAAGAAGGGCTCTGATGTACAAGGAGTAACAAAGTGGAGTGGAGAAACTGAATTTAGACAAAGATTCGACACATCTTTTCGCGTCTGAAAGTCTACCAACTTCGCACAAACAGCCAATGTAAGATTCGATCAGTCCCTTCTCCGGTGAATATCCAACTCGACACATCTCCAGGTATAAACGTACTGCTTCGTCAACATTTCGACCCTTTTTACCACAGAGAGAGGTTATTAAGCAGTGATATGTGCTTGAAGTTGGTTTACAGCCACTGAGCTTCATTTCTCTGAAACAACCCAAAGCTATATCAGTTAGCCCTGTTTTCCCGTACTGCATTATCATGATCGTCCATGTATCAGATGTTATGGAGAAGCCTCTTCGTCTCATTTCATGGAAGATGCTTCTCATTTCCCTGAAGTTTTTCCCCTGGCCAGCAATCTTTATCGCAAGGTGATACAGTTTCTCGTCGAGGGTATCCACATGTTTCTCCCTAATCCATGCGAAGAAGTTTAAGGCAGAACCTATGTATTGAGCACTATCACGCAAGATTTCCTCGACGAAATGAGAAGTGAAGTTGAAAGAGCACTTCTCCAGTTTTTCCTGTATAAGGCACCAATCAGAAGTGGATGACAGAATTTGACGAACTTCGAGTATGTATTGATTCGTTTCGTCACTTAACAACCCATTTCGTCTTATCCGATTTTCTTCTGATTCCCCAATCATTTTGGGATTATCATCATCATCATCATGTTGATCAATAGAAGGTTCTCTTTCTCTGATTGGGTGAATAAGATCTCTCTGCAACCATGATATTGTGTCCAACTTCTCAGTTTCTCCCACTTTCTTCTCCAGATACGAAAGGATCTGCTTGCAAGTACGGTCATGAATATCTATTTTGCGAGCCTTAAGTTCATCAAGAAACCCGATGATTTCATCTCTTTTGCAATATTTGCAGAGCTCCTTCAAGAATATAGCACACGCTTTAGAATTTGGTTTAATTCCCCTCTCATCCATACTCTTGAACAAATCCCAAGCTTCGGATACACGATTTTGTCTAAGATAGCCCATAGCAACAGCTGTTATCGCCAGGCAATCTAAAGGAATTTCCTTCTCAAGCATCTCTTCGTACAGCTCGAAACCCTTTTGAACTTCATTTTCCAGAAAAAGATGTTGCAGCAACATCGTATAGGTAGAGACAGACACGTTTCCAGAATTCTCATTATCCCGAAGCAGATTAAACGCCTCAGAAAGTTCGTTTCTTCTCAAATGTGCTTTAATAAGTATATCGACTACTTTCGGGCCAAATACGTTTCGTTTCTTCATGATCTCAACAATCTCCAATGCATCATCGGTAGATGATTCCTTGTTACTAAGTCCTCTTAGCAACGTTTCAAATATCTCCGCGTCAAGGCTGAGATTCTTTCGACTCATATCACGAACTAACTCTAAGGCTTCTCTGATTCTCCCAGAAATGCAGTAACTCTTTATCATCATACCGTAGATGCTAGATTCTGGATAAATAGAAGCCCTTGCCATATCACGACCAACCAAATGTACTGAAGCTGTATCTCCATTCATGGCCAAACACTTGAGTAATTCCTTGTACAGTCGCAGATCAACCTCCACGTTGTTACGTACCATGTCCTTGTAAAACTCAAGTGCAATGTCTGCTTTTCGAGCACTGCACAGTGCACAAAGCATCTTCCTATAGGCAATAGCGTCAGGTTCGATCCCCTGTTTCTTCATACTGTCAAACACCAACAAAGCTTTTCCAAGCAGTTTTGCTTTCCCATAATGTGATATGAGAATAGTCCATGTCTTCACACTCTTTTCGCGAGAGCTTCTCTCCATTTCATCAGCCAAATTCTCCATCAAACCGAAATCCTTTGCTTCCCCAGCTACGTCGATCATTGCATCGTAAGTCCTCGTCGTGTGTCGAAACCCGTTTGCCGACTTCATCCAATTGAAAAACCTCAGAGCCAAATGAGGAACCTTGAAGCACCTCTTCAGAACCATCTCAACTATCTCCTCATCGAGTTCAAAACCAGCACTGTTCAACCTCTCTTCCATTGAAAACAGACCAGAATTCTCGCTCCTCACTACCTCAGTCACCCTGTGAACTAATGGACTAACATCCTTTACTTCAATTCCACCGTTCAGATGAACCAATGCGTTACTACTCGTTTCGATGCAGCTCCCTTTCTCTCCGGCATTTTCGCAAGCACCTTGCAGCTGCTTCACTGGCTTTGACGTCACCAGTGATCCCAGCAGACGATCTTCTCTATCAATGATGACGTTTTCCGTCCCCAAAATACTCACAATTTCATCGAACAACGGCTTCCCATAAGGTGGTGCTTCACTGGGTTTATTCAAGGCAGGATTTTTATTATTCGTTGAGCTTGAATGAACTGTCCTCAATCCAAGAGTTGTGAAGACGAGTTGAAGCGCTCTACATAAAGCGTTTGGATTAAAAGCTGCAAACTTGATAAGATGACGACTCATCTTTTTGCGTCAATTGTTACAATACAAAGACATTGTCGCAGCGAAGAATGCACTGTCTTCCATGGATGAACTCTTGCATCCATTGTAGTAATTTCTTTTTCTTTGCAAAAGAAATTTGAAGTTAAAATAAGTTTGGATCTTAAATGGGCCAGCGAAGAAATAATATACTCAAATCGGCCCATGAAGCGTAGAAAAAATATCCAACCTACCAATAGAGTAATGAAGTAGCAAAACCCACCTTTACGAAAGCGCGCCTGAGACTACGACTTAAAGAGTAGTTCTATATTTCCAGGAATAATAATCCCACAAACGCACGACACGAACTTCTTATCTTGAGATCAGATCGCGTGGACCTCACTCTCGGGAAAACCCTAATCGTGAGGCATCTGCTTTCTTCATTTTTGGATATTTGTTTTTTTCTTGAAGAAAAATTAAGAACCCTGTCCTACAAAAGTTGCTAACTTTTTTTTTTTTTTTTTTTTTTTTTTCTAATTATTGGTTCGTTGTTTGTTCCCGTTGCTTGTGTTTCCTGTTTCCAGATGAAAGGAGGAAAATCCAAGGCTGATTCGAGGGTGGGTGGTGACAGGTATTCGATTTTGTTCTTTTTGATGTGTATTTAGTTTTTTTTTTTTTTCCAGTTTTTCGCTGTTATTAAATCTGGCGTGGGGTTGAGATCTTGAATCCAAGTATTTCTTAATTTCTTTTTGGTTGAGTTTTCTAATTTGATTTTTATTTATTGTGTTGCTGATGAAGTTGATTTGTTGCCGGAATTTGTTGTGGTTAAAAAAGATTAAGCCGAAGATCAACAAACTCAGATTGTTCGATCAGATTCTTGATGTGTATCGTGTTACTTTATGTATCTGTTTCCTCTTTTTATTTGTCGATTTGCCATCACTGTTATTTTAAAGTCTCACGAGAAATATATCGATAACAGTAGGCTTGGTGTGAAGAAACAGAAGAAGGAGAAGAAAACCAAGGACCCAAACAAGCCTAAGAGGCCACCAAGTGCCTTCTTTGTTTTCATGTAAGCTTTTTTTTTTTTTTTTTTTTTTTCTGTTTCTACTTTGGCATGCTGACTTGCAAAAATGAACGTTCTTTTTGTTATAAATAGTTCAAAGATTAGTTTCTGATCTGTCTTTATGTCAAAAGCAAGAAATATTTTCTTTGTAAACGTCACTTATAGATTCTGGTGATCTCGTTAATGCTCTTTGTATGGAAGGTAAAGCAAGAAAATAACTTTGGTTGTCACCTGAACAATCATCTTGTCGTTAAGTAGTTCTGACCTTTTTCTTTTGCTGTCTTTCAGGGAAGACTTTAGGAAGCAGTACAAGGAAAAGCACCCGAAGAACAAATCAGTTGCTGCTGTGAGTTGGTTTTCTTTCATAAACTTCACCTCTTTATTATATATATATATATATATATTTGTATTGGTAACTGAATCAATGAACTGCTTATAGGTTGGTAAGGCAAGTGGTGATAAGTGGAGATCAATGAGTGAGGAGGTAATTTTCTGGGCTTTAATTACTCTATACTTGTTTACATAGGTTCAAATTGATTCTTGATAGAACCGTTTCATTTATTATATAATTGATTTTTTTTTTAAAAATATTTCAGGAAAAAGCTCCCTTTGTGACAGAGGCGGAAAAAAGGAAGGAGGAGTATGAGCGCAAGATGGATGCTTACAACAGAAAACTGGTGATCTTCTAACAAAATTTCCCATTTCTCGGGACAAAGATCACTTTTTTGTCCAAAATATTCGAAACTTTGTACTAATGGGTCCTTGAAACATGTCATAGAGTGGAGGCGGCGATGAAGACGAGTCTGACAAGTCAAAATCGGAGGTCGAGGATGATGACGAGGAAGGCAGTGGAGAGGTAAGATATGTTTTGTCTTTCTCAGATATGCAGTGGAAAGTATACAATCTTTATTACAATGTACATGAATCTGTGTTCGAATAATTCTTTGTAGGAGGAAGAAGACGACGACTAGATGCTTGGTTACTATACATGTATAGTCCTTGACATTGACATTGTTGGCTGTCTTTTATGTTTTATATGTGTTAAATTAGGACGGAGGCTATAGCTGGTTTTAAGCCTTTGTCCTAATTACGAACCTCCTCTGTCCAAGTAGTTAATGTTATTACAGCTTTGGAATGTATTGGATTATCAACTCTGCAGCTTTTGTTCTGAGGTAGAAGAAGTGTCTGTGTTGGTTGAAATTTCTAACAATGGTGTGGTAGTAAACGTTATGTGTAAGCCTCGGCCTTTGTTATTGTCTGAATCAGATGGTGTTTGTTGTACCTCTCTTTTATTGAAAAAAAAAAGCATAATAAGGAAAAATAAAGGGGCTTTTTTTTTTTTTTTTTAATTATTTACTAGTAAAGTAAATTCATTGATTGCTGAACATATCAAATTGATAATATAGGTATTTTCGTGATCATTTGTCATGTAGTGATTAAATACGATCACTACGTTTTTTACTGACATATTGCTTAATTACATGAAAATGTTTTTGATGGTAGTAACATTGTGACATAATGATAGGACTTGAATTTGTCAATTTTTCACTCGTTGACGGGCTTAAAGAGTAGGTAAGGTTAACTAAAAAAAGTTTGGTCAAACTCAATAGTCACAGAAATGTTTTATTTTATACTTGGCAAAATTGCATATTACCCCCTTGTAATTTTATGAAAATGCACCATACTACCCCTGATTTTTTATTACCCGAAACACCCTTGTAATTTTGTAAATTCAGCGCAATATCCCCTTGGCTCCACTTTGGCCCAAGATTGTACTACACATGCTCATATGCGTATGTGATTCGCTCTTGCCACAGTTTCATTGTTAAAATGTCGAAAATAACCTCAAACATTGTCTTCTTAAACCGTACGAACAGACCTGGCATTAGATTAGGGTTCTATCGTGTGAGAGCGATAAAATTTATATATGGGTTTTAGTTGAGGGTGCCATTTTTTGGTGTGCACGGCGAATACGGGTGTTGCGATTGCTAAATTCGAGGTAACATATTGTGATTTCGGTTAAAGTCGAAATGTTTGGCCTGGACGAATCTCAGACAGCAGTAACATAGTTGGTGGAGGAGAAGGGCTTCGAAATTCTGTGATTCTGTTGTGATTCTTTTCACCCCTTATGTTTGGATTTACATGGTTCATGTAAGATGTCTTCTGCATCGACGAATTCTGCCAGAAAGGGATTGAGGGACTTGAGATACAAAATCCCCAAATGCAAATGTGGTAGATCTTGTGAGATAGAGTTGTTGGTCCTACAAAAGCGACTGAAGTTAAACTATTTTGTATTTGCAAGGGTAATGGATGGGATTTTTTCTCGTGGTTGAATCTGATCGGTAGTAATGCTCAAGATCACACCCATGTATCCCACACTTACACGGCGCATCACTCAAGCAATTGTGGGAAGCACGCACAGCATATCGGCGACTTGATTTCCACATGTGACGACTTCGAGAAGAGATTTGAGTCGATCGAGAAAATGGAGAAACGTTTGAAGCTTAGCTTGTTGTTGTGTTGCTTGTTTGTGTTTTGTTTTGAAGTAGTAAGTGTATGTGATCAATCTTAGTCCTTGGTGTGCCGTTTGGATTATGTCGTTTTATGTAGTACTTTTGACCATTGTAGTACTTCAATTGAGGCAGAAAAAGTTCATCAGGCAATCTATAAGAACAGGCCAAAAGGAGCTCCAGTCCTTACATTACTTTGCCAAACAATACAATTAGAGTTCAGTAATGAAGTAACAAAGAAGACATTACAAACCAAAACAATTGAAGCTGTCAAAAGAATCCCAGACAAAACAGTCCAAAAAAGAACACTTTCAGGCAAATGAATAGAACAGTCCAAAACATTACTTTGGCAAACATAATCATAAGTTCATTCATGAAGTACCATATAAGACAGTCCAAAACAAAATAATCTGTCAAAAGGATTGCAGACAAAAAAAGTCCAAAACAGGAGTGTAGACCTTTTTGGTCCAAATGATTATGAGAGTTTTGATTATTCCAAGTAATTATGTATTATGGGGGTACAATTTAGAAAAAACTCGATATGTATGATTTATGATGTTTAAGTATGTAAAATTATTCGATTAAGTGTTTAAATGTGATCAAATTGTTACGATAATCGAATTTGTGTGATCTTGTGATTAACTGGAATATTGTTGTGATCACCTGGTTGTGAACGTTTTCGTATGAATGGAATCTCACTGCGTGCTATATATGGAAAATATATCATGTTGAGTGATATGTGAACTGTCTGCGAGATTGAGTCATTTTAGGAAAGAATATCGCTGTGATCATCCGAATATGAATGACTGTATGTTATATATGAGAAAGACATTCTGATTGAGCTGAAAACGTGATTGGGTTATTTTAGGAAAGAATATCGATGTGATCACCTGGATATGAATGACTGTGTGCTTCTATATTGAAAGGATATTCTGATTGAGCTGAAAACGTGATTGAGTTATTGTTATGATTTGAGAACATATTAAGTTGACTTCTAAATCAGTAAATCAATGATCTAGCTTTCCTTGTGCGTCTTAGGAATAATATTCTGGAAAGTGATTAGTTGATTGAGCTAACTATTGGTAATATACTGAGTGGAACTATATATGGAATATGCTGACAACGGATGAGATTACCACGTAAGGAAAGTAAGTATGTGGTATTTATGGTAAGTGATCATGCATGACCGTTGTGGTTAATTAGTTTATTTTTGGTATGATTCTTTGAGTTAATGGACATGATTATTGAGCTTTCTTTTGTATATTCTGTGCTTAACTTTTCGTTGTGAAGTGTAGAAGCTGTACTTGGATCTATATAGAAGATAAACACTTCACGTTGAAGGGTACGGAACGAACACACAAGTCATTGAATTCCTTAGACTGTTTTGAGCTTTAATTTGTGAAAAATTCGTAGTTTGTGTTGAGCTTACATTTGCGAATCTGTACCCGTGAGCGATCTTTAGCAACACCATATCCTAAAAACCCTTGTCTTCGGACGTGATTTGTCTTCGGACGTGTTGTGCGCACAAAGGAGCATGAGTGGAGTCTTTCGCACGTGGAGGGACGAATTTGGTGGATTTGGTAGCCCTTCGGTAGGAAGTTGTGTCCAGTCGGGGAATTGGTTTCCTGGGTGAACGACGTGGAACGAAACTTGGCGTGCGACAGCCTAGAACGGGGTCTATTATCCATAGTGCTTCGGTTGTGTAAGGATCGATCATTTTGTAACCATAACCGGTAATTACTTAGTGATTGATTGGAACTCTTGGGGGAGAACGAATCCCAAGGACAGGATTAAACCCCAGTTGGGGATATAACCTGTCCACTGGTTTGGGGATCGTATGGGGTAGACACTTTATGCTTGATATTTTCATAATAAATTGGCAAAAAGTTTGTTGCAAAAATGAGTGCCACCATCACTAAATATCGCACGAGGTGTACCAAAACGAGTAAAGGTATGTTTTTTCAGAAACCGAATGACTACACGTGAATCATTAGTCCTGCATGCTTCGGCCTCTACCCACTTAGATACATAATCAACTGCAACCAATATGTACGTATTAGAGCATGAAGTAGGAAAAGGCCCTATACAATCTATACCACAAACATCAAAGAGCTCAATTTCTAACATGCTATTCAAAGGCATTTCATGTTTTCTAGAAATATTACCCGTATGTTGACAACGATCACATGAAGCCACAAATGTATGAGCATCTTTAAACAAAGTAGGCCAGAATAAACTTGATTGTAGTACTTTAAATGCAGTTCTCGTTGGACCGTGGTGTCCACCCGTCAAACTAGAATGACAATGAGATAGGACATAATTTACCTCTTCGGAAGGAATACATCACCGGATTAGTTGGTCAGAGCAAATCTTGTACAAAAATGGATCATCCCAAAGGTAATGTTTTGCATCAGAAAAAAATTTCTTCTTCTGATGAAAATTCAAGCCGTAGGAATATAATCTGTAGCAGCATAATTTGCAAAATCCGCATACCAAGGCAACGATGTATTAAGTAAAGCATATAATTGTTCGTCAGGAAAGCATTCATCAATTGGTACATTCTTATCAAGCTCATGTGAATTGTCTAGCCTAGATAAATGATCAGCTATCACATTCTCGACACCCTTCTTATCACGAATTTCTAAGTCTACTCTTGAAGCAGTAAGATCCAACGAATCAACCTAGACTTAGTATCTTTCTTAGCAAATAAGTGTCGCAATGCAGCATGATCAGTATATATGATTACTTTATTTAACACAAGATAAGAAAGAAATTTGTCTACGGCAAGTACCACAGCTAATAGTTCCTTCTCGGTGGTAGCATAATTTCTCTGCGCATCGTCGAGAGTCTTACTAGCGTAATATATGGTCTGGAAAATCTTATCCTTGTGTTGTCCTAAAACATCATCAACTGCACCATCGCTAGCGTCGCACATCAATATAAATGGAAGCCTCCAATATGGCGCGACTATCACCGGTGCTGTGGTGAGTTTCTCCTTCAAAGTTCGAAAGGCCTGTAGACATTCATCAGTGAAATTAAAAACAACGTTTTTAACCAATAAATTAGACAAAGGCTTAGCAATTTTTGAAAAATCTTTTATGAAGTGCCGATAGAATCCTGCGTGGCCTAAAAAACTTCGAACCGCCTTCACCGATGTGGGTGGTGGTAGTTGCTCAATTGTGTCGATTTTTGCACGATCCACCTCGATCCCTTTGTGAGATATCTTATGACCAAGAACTATCCCCTATTGTACCATAAAATGACATTTTTCCCAATTCAAGACAAGGTTAGTCTCCTCACCTCGTTTCAGAACGAAAGCTAAATCATCGATGCAAGCATCAAATGAGGAGACAAACACAGAGAAATTATCCATGAAAATCTCCATAAACTTCTCTACTACATCATGGAAGATAGCTAACGTGCATCTTTGAAATGTAGCTGGTGCATTACATAATCCAAATGGCATACGTCACCGTAAAGACAAGTAAAAGTAGTCTTTTCTTGATCATCTAGTGCTATCGATATTTGATTATATCCTGAGTAACCATTTAGAAAGCAATAAAACTCATGTCTAGCTAACCTTTCTAACATCTGATCATTAAAGGGGAGTGGGAAGTGATCCTTACGAGTTGCGTCATTTAATTTTCTATAGTCTATGCACACCCGCCAACATGTAACTGTCCTAGTGGGAATTAACTCTTAAATCATTTTTAACTACAATCATGCCTCCCTTTTTAGGAACTACTTGTGTTGGACTTACCCATGCACTATCGGAGATAGGATAGATGATACCTGCGTCCAAAAGCTTGATTACCTCCTTTTTTACCACTTCTTGCATCATCGGGTTTAAACGTCTCTGCGGTTGTACAACTAGTTTGAATGCGTCCTCCATCAAAATTTTGTGTACACAAATGGTTGGACTAACTCCTCTTATATCCGCCACTTTCCATGCAAAAGCTCGTTTATGTTCTCTTAGACTCGTAAAAGCTTCTTCCATAGTATCCGTCAAAGAGGAAGAAATAATCACTGGTAAAGTATCAGATGCGCCAAGATAAACATATTTTAAATAATTAGGTAAGGGCTTAAGATCTAAAATTGGAGGGTCTTCGATTGAGGATCGTGGCTGGGGTTCCGATGGTCGATCAAGCGGCTCAATTTTCTGTTTGGCCGTCCTCTTGTGAGGTGGATTTGCGTCTAGACTCGCCACGATAATGCTAAATCGTCCTGATTCTCGATATGCTCTCCAGTTAGACATGCGTCCAACTCATCCTTATTCTTGAAAACTTTGGCATACTCAAAAGCGCATTTGTCAATAGTATTGACAAAGGAACACGAATTATCATCTGTAGGGTGTTTCATCGCCTTGTAGACATCAAATTCTAGCTTATCATCCCCTACCTGTAGGATAAACTTACCATTACCGACATCAATAAGAGCTCTCGCCGTATTTAAAAACGGTCTTCCTAGTATCAGTGGCATGTTAGTGTCTTTCCATATCTAGCACTACGAATTCTGCTGGAAAGTAGTGTTCCCCCACCTTAACTAGAACATCTTCTATTATCCCTCGTGGGTATGTGATCGATCTGTCTGCTAGCTGAAGGATGGAAGATGTGGGTTTCGACTCGCCAACTCCAAGTTTCCTAAGAGAGAAAATGGTAATAGATTAATGCTCGCACCCAAGTCACATAAAATATTGGTAAAAGAAAGTGAGCCTATTGAACAAGGGATAGAGAAACTCCATCTGTCTTTAATCTTTGGTGGTAACTTCCTTTGTAGAACAGCCGAGCATTCTTCATTAAGCGCTATCGTACCATGTTCTTCCAGTTTATTTTGATTCGATAATATTTCCTTCATGAACTTCGCGTACTTCGGAATATGCAAAAGTGCTTCACAAAAAGAGATATTAATTTCAAGTTTTCTAAATATGTCAATAAAACGTTCGAAATGCTTATCCTGTTTTCCCTTTCGTAGCGCTGCGGGAAATGGAGGTCGGATATTGATAGGAGGTAGTGGTTCGGCCTTCTTTTTCCGTTAGTGAGCTGTCCGGTACATTCTCCACCTTTCGCATTCCATCATTGGCGTGAATGTTCTCTTCCTTGGTCGCGGCTTTGTTCTGATCGGCTTTTTCTGGTCCGATCTCCATTGTCGCCTTCTTTTTCGGTGCTGGCCCGAGCGTCTTTCAATTTCTTAGCTGGATGGCTTTGGCGTACTCTCGAGGGTTCTTCTCTGTATCGCTCGGAAGTGCTCCCTGCTTGCGTTCGGACAAAGAGCTCATCAAATGATTCATTGAGCTTGCCAAACTTTGCAAAGTATTCTCTAACTTGTCGAGCCTCTCATCCTTCTTGCAATTTTGGTCGTTTTGATAGTGAGACATCTTCTCGAACGCTAGCTCCCAGTCGGCTTTCTGTTTTGGTGGTGGAGGTGCATTCTGTTGATTCTGAGCTTTTGGAGGTTTTAGGTAGTGGGAATTTCCGTACGACAAATTCGGATGATTCCTCCAGCTCGAATCGTACGTGTTTGAGTATGCATTTCTCGGCCTATTGTGAATGTGGTTTACTGTTTCGGGATCCTTGCCTTGCATCTCGTCTAACCTCCTATGTATAGCTTCAAATTGAGCCTCTATAGAGCTACTTATCTCGTGTACTCCAACCGCTCATCGGTCTAAGTCTTGTTCAGTATACCTTGCGGGATAAGCCGCGATACGCTCGATGGCTTGGAGTGCATCTTCGTCGGCTAGCTCCATGAAATTTCGTGTACACCCGCCATCGACGATTCTCTTATTTTGTGTACTCAGTCCCAGGAAAAATGACTTCATCTGTACGCTCAAGGGTATGCTATGGTTCGGGCATCGCCTGAGAAGACTCTTATATCTCTATGGCACGCATCGCACAGGGTCTCGCCACCTTCCTGCTTAAAATTTACCAATTGGCTTTTGATCTCGCTAGTTCTCGATAAAGGGTAGTACTTCCCTAGAAAGCACTCCGTCAGTCCCTCACAACTAGTGATAGAGGCGTGTGGAAGTGAGGAGAACCACTCTGACGCCTTTCTTGTCAAAGAAAATGGGAAAAACGTTAATCGAATAACTTCCGCCCGGGGTATTTAATTGTTTTGCAAATTTGCAAAAATTTTAAAAGGTGAGCATTTGCGTCCTCATTTGTCAGCCCATGGAATTGGACTGAACCAGTCACCATTTGTGGTGTAACTGGTTTAATCTCAAAATGATTATTCTGCCCTATGGGAATGACAATCGGATCGTTGTCATCGAACAGTTCCGGAAGTGCACGACTAAGCAACGGGGGACGAGGAGGAACTGCCCCGTGGTTATGTTGTTCATCATGGTCGTGGACCTCCTCCTGGTTGTCGTGGTCGTGATTATCCATCCTTCGTCTACGATCTCGGTTGTTACGGCGGCACGTTGCTTCTATTTCACCGTCGAATAATAACGATCCTGTATTTGAGCTACGTGTCGTACACCAAGTATAATTCTGCCAAAGACGGAAAAATCAACGCAAATAATAATAATTAATTTTAATATATATATATATATATATAACTATTTAAACGAGCTGATAATGAACAAGGAAAATAATAATAATAATCAAAATATTTTTTTCTATATAATTTTTTTAAACTCTTTTTTAGAAAATACTAATAAAAATAATAGAAATAAAATGTTTAAACTAAAATTTAGAATATATTTTCAAATTAATATTACCGCTATCCCCGGCAACGGCGCCAAAAACTTGACACGCTCAAATACTAGCAAGTATACTAGGTCGTGCAAGTAGTATAAAACGGACGTAAATCCGAGTATCGATCCACGAGGGTAGCTCGATTTATTCTAAAATACGATTGTAACTTAATATAAATAATTATAGATATATTTTTTGAACTAAAAACACTGATAATCAGCTATAAAACAATTACGGTTATCAAATTATGACAAACATGATTAAAGCACATATTTTGGCATGATTAATCCTCCGTCTTCATGCAATCGACTTTATCTAATCAATACGAATTAAGTCAAGGTAAAAATTCCTAACATACGTGCTAAACGCTCTCGCGTGTATAGCAACCCTATGCGAGAGTGAACCAATCAACTATATCCCTATATGACTGTAGTTACTCCGCAAGCATTCGGCTTTATGAATTTTCCCGAGTTTAGGCGCTTTCGACGCCTAAAGTCTTGGAAACCACACAAACGAAACTGATTCCATCTCTGATCGGTTTTACGTCGTGGTGTTCGACACTTTAATTCTAACTGGTCTACTCACCTCTCGGTCTCATAAACCAATCAACAAAACAAGCAAATGATGATCAATCATACGCAAGCATTAAGAACAGTGAAGAACACATAACGTATCACATACGATTAAATAAATCATGATAACATTAATAGGAATTCATAATCCGGCCTAATAAGGCCTAACCACAAAACGACTTACGCTAACATAGATTAGCGAAAAACACAAAATATTCAACGTAGACATTTATATAATTAAAAATGATGTAAAACTTCCTTTATCGCAATTAACGGCTTCGAACTCCCTCGAGGTCTCTCGTCCTGTCTCGGCAAGAAATCACCTCGAAACCCTTACAAATGCAGTGTGATGACTGAACGAGTTTTCGGGCCGGGGTTCTGAGGTTCGATATGTGAGAGGATGAGAGGTAAGGATTGTTTTGGGTTTGGGTAGCGTGAATGATTAGCGAGAGGTCGTGAGGTTCATATTTGGAGAGCTGTGTGTTTCTCGGCAAGGTGTGAAGTGGTCCCGGTACGATATGGATGTAAAACACTAAGTATAGACTAGATGTTGGGTAGGATGTCGGGGTAACACTCGACCTAACATTCAGGTGCACAGCGGAATATTGTAACTACTTAGTGACGAAACTGAAATAACACGGGATGTAAATCTGTGCAGCAAGTTATAAAAACTTGCTGCGTGCCTCAAGGCAAAATTCCACTACAGCAATGGATGCAAAACAACTATCCGAAGATAGTAAAAACAAGCCTAGAAAAAGAATCTAAACGATTCTGAAAACCTACGAAGTACTAAGACTTCAGAAAGCTCAATACTAGGCTAAAAGACTACTCTCGTAATATAAAATACTCGCTCAAGCTCGATATGTGATTCGCTCGTATTTTTCACTCAATATGTCGCTCAACATTACTCCATGAAAGCTCTCTCGAGAGTCGTTGGTTGCAGCTCGAAAATAACTCTTATTTATAGACCTTGCCTCCCTCTTGAATTGGTAAAAAGATCCCTTGAATATCTCTTCAAATATCTCTTCAAAGATCTCCCTAAATATAGTATATATTTAGTTCGAATCTTCTCATCTTATTGGCCGATCCCTTATCTCCTATTTATGGTAAACTGATTGACTGGATCTCCTTGATATTCAGATCTTCTTTCTTGGTCGCAGCTTGACTTGATCTCTTTTGATCTTCAAATCTTCTATTTATGGTAAGTGCACTTCCTAAATTCGTTCAAGCAACTCCACACGCTTTCCACACGGTTTGAACTCGTTTTAGCACTTTACCACGTCCTGCATATCAGTAAATAAAGCTACAAAAAAAGTTAAACGGTTTTGGGCATGAAAGATAAAATCGAATGTTGACAGACAACAATGTTGGCTGAAATGTTAGCCCAACATTGTCAAAGCTGAGCAAGTCAACATTAACAATCTCCCCCTTTTTATCTTTCTTCCCAAAACCCGTGCAGATTTAAAAGTTCTGAAACTCCCCCTGAAGGCAAATTCTACTCAACCACAAAAACATTAAAAGATGGTTTAGAATAGACGCAAACAGGCAAACATGTAAATATATCGGAGAAGCAAATCAGCATGCATATAGTAAAAATAAATTAATCAAATCAATTATGCATGCAAAATAGAAAGGATCAGAGCTTCACTCTCAATGGAGTATGGAGTTTCCTTCTGATGCATTCTCGGCTGCTTCTCCTTCTTGGTCAGCTCCCCCTGTTTGTTCGGCTCCTTATTCTGCTCCCCCTGAATTTCCTTATCTCCCCCTGTCTATCTGCACAACCTTCTCCCCCTTTTTGGGAAGAAAGAAAAGACTCAGAGAACTTCTCTGTTAGCTAACTTGCAGATGTTGAGGTAACATCTGGCCCAACATTCTGAGACTCAGAAACAAGTTAGTTCGCCATAAAGAAATCAAAGATAAATCCAAAAAATTGATATGAGAACAGAATGTATGACCCGTGAATTATATCAGAAACGTAGGAGCAGAGAGTAATATCAGCGAGCCACTCAAATATAATTTAGACACTTTAGATGATAAGGTCGAATCAGGTCACAACTGTCTAAATAAACAAGGAGCTAATATGGTATATGGAAGAATCGGTCATAAAAAATATAGGAGCAAATCAGATCATGATTCAACCAAAAATACCAAGTCAAAAGTCATAATAGAATCGAGCGAGACTAACCGTTTGAGCGACAATGAGGATCACTTGAGCCAAGTGTAACACGCTGTTCTTCGAGAGTTCTAATGCAATTCTGAGAGATATCTAAGCTAGACACATGAAACCAACAAATGCTGACCTAAAAACTAATGCACATAAACGAAAGCACAAAAATATAGCATGATCAAACTGACAGTCACATATGTTGCCCCAACATAAGACTCAACATTCTACTCTGAAATTCGAGACTTTTCTGTTCAACACCCTAAACTCAATTCCCTTTCATTTTCTGCCCTACTTACCTCATTATAGACTAGTAATATTATGCTCAGCCCTTATAAGATCCTTATCATCAAGGTTAGGATTTTTTTCGCAAAGAGTGCATCGTCACCGCGAATGCCGTGCACCTAGGGAAGCTTATTACCTGAACCTGTATCTTGAAAGAGGATCACGAGCAATTTTTTTTTTTTTTAAAGGAAGAGGGTCATTTCAGGGAACGTTCTAGGTGAGTCAAATCATTTCACAGAATAACAGAGAGAACATTAAATCAAATGTCAAAGCAGTAACAATCAAGTTCGACTTCTGCTATGTTGATCCAAATGTTGGACCAACATTCAGACAGACTGATGCAAACCTATGGACTTTTTCAGGTCCGAAAACCTTTCAAAATCCAATGCTTTCGTGAAAATGTCAGCTAACTGATGTTTCTATCTATATGCTCAATGCGCACTAATTCTTTCTCTACCATATCTCTCAGAAAATGATGCCTTATATCTATATGCTTCGTGCGTGAATGCTGGATAGGGTTCTTAGATATGTTGATGGCACTAAGGTTATCACAATACATGAGAACTGACTCGCACTCTAAACCATAGTCACACAACATGCTATTCAACCATATTAATTGCGTACAGCAACTACCCGCAGCAACATACTCAGACTCAGCAGTAGATAAAGACACACAATTCTGTTTCTTACTGTACCATGCAACTAAATTGTTACCTAAGAAGAAACAGCCGCCACTTGTGCTCTTGCGATCATCCTCGTTACCTGCCCAATCAGCATCGCTGTAGCCTACAAGACTCATATTAGTATCTTTAGAGAACCACAACCCTAGGCTACACGAACCACTCACATAACGAAGAATACGCTTAACGGCATTAAGATGGGAGACCTTAGGCTCAGACTGATATCTAGCACATACACATACGCTATACATGATGTCGGGTCTACTAGCTGAAAGATAAAGCAAACTGCCTATCATGGATCGATATAATGTTGGGTCAACATTCTGTCCAACATTGTCCTTACATACCTTTTGTGATGACCCCATTGGAGTTTTCATTACCTTTGCCGTGTCAAGCCCGAACTTCTTGACTGTGTTCTTCGCGTATTTCTCCTGGGACATAAAGATCTCGTCGCTGCTTTGCTTAATCTGCAAGCCTAAAAAATAAGTTAGTTCCCCGATCATGCTCATTTCGAAAGTGGAGTTCATGGCCTGTACAAATTGATCTAGCATAGATTGTGAGCTCGAGCCAAAAACAATATCATCAACATAAACTTGGGCAATTAAAATATCAGAACCGACCCTTTTTATAAAAAGAGTGTGGTCTGCCTCACCTCGAGTAAACCCAAAATCGAGTAAAAATGTAGCTAACCTACCATACCACGCTCGAGGCGCTTGCTTCAGTCCATATAAGGCTTTCTGCAGCTTAAAAACATGGTTAGGAAAATGCGGATCCTCAAATCCCTTAGGCTGTTCAACATAGATTTCTTTATCAATAAAACCATATAAAAATGCACCCTTAACATCCATTTGGTGTAACGTGATGTTAAGCCAACATGCAATAGCTAATAACAACCTAATTGATTCTAACCTAGCCACGGGAGCGAAAGTCTCATCAAAATCTATGCCCTCAACTTGCGTATAACCCTGAGCTACTAGACGTGCTTTGTTCCTAACAACTCTACCAAATTCATCAGATTTATTCTTAAATATCCACTTCGTGCCTATGACATTAATGTCCTTCGGCCGTGGGACTAAGGTCCATACTTGATTTTTCTCAAACTGCAAGAGTTCCTCTTGCATCGCATTAATCCAGAAATTATCCTTGAGAGCTTCAAGAACATTCTTAGGTTCTATCTCAGAAACAAAACAATTAAAACGTACCTCAGCGTATACTGTGTTCATGCATACGTTTCTTACCATAGACTTATAATCCTTGCGTGGCTTGTCTCTGGTTTTCCTACCTTCGTTCACATCTCCAATAATTAAGTCTGTGGGATGATCTTTTCGAATCTTAGCTGGCGGGTCTCTACGAATTTCACTGGGTCCAGCCTCAATGTTCTGTTCTGGCACAGATGTTGAGTTAGATGTTGGGTCAACATCGTCCTCCACATTCTCCTTTGTTTCTTCCACAGCTTGTATAACATCTGAAATATCAACTTGAGGAGACAATTTGCTAAGATCAGTAGCATCATCAAACACAATATTTACTGACTCCTGAACAGACTTCAATCGCAAGTTATACACACGATAAGCACGACTATTAGATGAGTATCCAAGAAAAATACACTTGTCACTTTTCGAATCAAACTTTGTCAAGTACTCACGATCATTTAACATGTAGCAATAACACCCAAAAACATGGAAATACTTGACAGTCGGCTTTCTCCCATTCAACAATTCATACGATGTCATTTTAGTACCATGACGAAAGAAAACACGATTAGATATATGACATGCGGTATGCAAAGCTTCAGCCCAAAATCTTTTAGAAAGACTCTTAGAATGCAACATAACACGTGCCATTTCTTGCAATGTCCTATTCTTCCTTTCGGCCACCCCATTTTGTTGGGGCGTCTTAGGAGATGAATACTCATGAATAATGCCTTTTCGATCACAAAATTCGTCAAACAATTGATTCTCAAATTCCCTACCATGATCAGACCTAATACGAAAAATCGAAGCACTGAAATTATTCTTAATCATGGCACAAAACTTTTGAAGAAATCGAACGATTCAGATTTTTCCTTAAGAAAGAAAATCCATGCATATCTAGAATAATCATCAACGAGCACATAAGCATACTTCCTACCACCAATGCTATCTACTTCCATCGGACCCATCAAATCCATGTGAATAAGCTGAAAACAGTGAGCAGTTTTAAAATGTTGGGCAGCATGTTGGTCAACATTATGGCTAGCATGCACTTGCTTACCCTTCAAACATGACTCACAAACAACCTTACCAAACTCCTTAAGCTTTGGAATGCCTCTGATCGCATCGTGTTTGATAAGTTGCTCCAGCATTCGGTAGTTCACATGGCCCAGTTTGTAATGCCAAAGGATGATATCGTCTTCGGCCTTCGATAGTTGGCACACGTCCTTCGAACTGGATTTGTCTCCGACTAAGTAGCAGTTATCGCTCGATCGTTTACCTGTCATAACTCGAACACCATTGCTGTTAAAAACCTCACAACATCCCTTATTAAATCTTACCTCCAAGTCATCGTCGCAAAGTTGGCTTATGCTAATCAAGTTAGCTACAAGCCCGTCGACGTGGAGTACGTTGCTTAGCTTAGGAAAATTGGGCACGTTCAATCTGCCTCGACCAAGAATTCGTCCTTTAGCACCTCCTCCGAACGTCACAGATCCACTCTTTAAGGGCATGTACTCGCTAAGATAATCTTTGGTACCCGTCATATGTCGGGAACACCCGCTATCGAAGTACCAAGAACCTGTCACGTTAGCTCGCAAAGAGGTATACACAACATTGCACTTATGCACTAACTTCTCTACCCAAACTTTCTTAGATGATGAAACAGCATTTGGATTACCGGAATTTGAAGGTGAGCCAGCTGAACTTTCTCCAGACATACATTTCAACACTGATTTCTCAATGTTGAGCGGGATGTTGGATGACATTTCAGCCGACATCGATTTCTTTGCAGAAATCTCCCCCTTCAATTTCCAACAATGAGGCTTACTATGACCAGGCTGATTGCAATGATGACATTTAAACGACGCATCCTTAAGTTTACTAACATCATGCTTAGGACTAGTCTTAACTATCATGGTTTCACTAACATCACTCGAGGCATGCGACTTCCCCTTTACAAAAACTATCTTAGGCTGAACATTGGTCACGGGTTTAGGATCATCGCGAATGGGCTGAGAACTAAATCCTAGACCTTGCTTATCAAAAATACCTAACGATAATACCTCATCAAGGGTCGCTTTACCCTTGTTCATCTTCGTGAACGTCTCTTCGGCCTCGTCGACTCGCTTTTGAAGCTTGTCGATCTCCTTGTCCTTTCTTGTCAGCACGACCTCCAGTTTGTTCATCCCTTCAAGCAGGCCTTCGATCACTTTTTCGTTCTTTTCATTTTCCTCGGACAACACATTCACGGCGGCTTTGAGTTGCGCATTTTTCGCCTTCTCCATTTCCAAATGTACGGACAATTGCTTCACAGCTGCATAAACATCTGTTTCTAAATCTGCATCATCAGAACTTGAAAACCCATCAAAACAGTTTGAGTCATCATAATCAAAAATAATTTGTTTCTCAGATGTTGAGTCAAATGTTGGCTCAACATCAGTTACCGCCGCAAATCCGAATTGATGATCTTCTTCTTCGTTGTCAGAGAAGGACTGTATGGTTACTGATGATCGCCTAGACTCCTTAGGGCACTGTTCTTCATCTTCATCGTCGGAAAGATCGATCCACATCGCTTTTCCATGCTTGCGGAGGGTATTTGCACACTCGTTGGCAAAATGGCCCCATCCTTGACATTCATAGCATCTTACAGATTCGTAGTTGATGTTCTTCTTCTTTCCATCTGGTTTGCGTTTGAAGAAGGGAGGCGCCGATGAAGGTTCTGCTTTGGGATTCTGGCCCTTCCTGAATGTTGGGCCAACATTCTGCTCGACATTCTTCTTCTGAAGGAACTTTGTGAATTTCTTCACGAACATAGCCATATCCTCATCATTGTAAGGGTCAACTTCAGTTTGCACCTTGGGTGACTGACTGACTAGAGCAATGCTTTTGCCACGTGAAGCTCTCTTTTGGACTTCGAGGTTGGTCTCATAGTTCTTCATGATGTTCATCAACGTGTTGAACTCCATAATGGCCAGGTTGTGTGCTTCCTCGATCGCCGCTACCTTCACATTAAACTTTTCAGTTAAAGTACGTAACGCTTTAGAAACAAGTACCTTATTTGCAATCGGATCTCCGAGGCTAGCACACTCGCTCGAAATCGTCAGAATCTTCTCGAAATATGTGGTGATATCCTCGTCTTCCTTCATTCTGAGATTTTCGAACTGATTGAGGAGGTATCGTAGCTTGGTTTCCCTCACGCTCGCATCGCCTTCGCAGTACCTCTGAAGTAGATCCCATGCGTTCTTTGCCGTCGAGCAATTCTAAATGATCTTGAACATGAAAATATCCACCGAAGAGAAGATGGCATTAAGAGCTTTATCGTTATACTCGGCCGCATTCTTTTCAGCAATAGTCCACTGTTCGATAGGCTTGTCGACTACTTCGCCATCAGCATCTGGAGGTGATCGAGGTGGAGTGTATCCGTTGAGAACAGCTTCCCACGCTCGCACGTCTATGGACTTGATGTATTGGCGCACACGAACCTTCCAATAGGCATAATTGGAACCGTCTAACACAGGGACTTTGCCGAGATGGTTTGAGTTTGTGACATCCATTATAAAGAATCAAAACGCTTAGTCACGTCAAGCGGAGGCTCTGATACCACTTTGAAGTGGTTCCGGTACGATATGGATGTAAAACACTAAGTATCGACTAGATGTTGGGTAGGATGTCGGGGTAACACTCGACCTAACATTCAGGTGCACAGCGGAATATTGTAACTACTTAGTGACGAAACTGAAATAACACGGGATGTAAATCTGTGCAGCAAGTTATAAAAACTTGCTGCGTGCCTCAAGGCAAAATTCCATTACAGCAATGGATGCAAAACAACTATCCGAAGATAGTAAAAACAAGCCTAGAAAAAGAATCTAAACGATTCTGAAAACCTACGAAGTACTAAGACTTCAGAAAGCTCAATACTAGGCTAAAAGACTACTCTCGTAATATAAAATACTCGCTCAAGCTCGATATGTGATTCGCTCGTATTTTTCACTCAATATGTCGCTCAACATTACTCCATGAAAGCTCTCTCGAGAGTCGTTGGTTGCAGCTCGAAAATAACTCTTATTTATAGACCTTGCCTCCCTCTTGAATTGGTAAAAAGATCCCTTGAATATCTCTTCAAATATCTCTTCGAAGATCTCCCTAAATATAGTATATATTTAGTTCGAATCTTCTCATCTTATTGGCCGATCCCTTATCTCCTATTTATGGTAAACTGATTGACTGGATCTCCTTGATATTCAGATCTTCTTTCTTGGTCGTAGCTTGACTTGATCTCTTTTGATCTTCAAATCTTCTATTTATGGTAAGTGCACTTCCTAAATTCGTTCAAGCAACTCCACACGCTTTCCACACGGTTTGAACTCGTTTTAGCACTTTACCACGTCCTGCATATCAGTAAATAAAGCTACAAAAAAAGTTAAACGGTTTTGGGCATGAAAGATAAAATCGAATGTTGACAGACAACAATGTTGGCTGAAATGTTAGCCCAACATTGTCAAAGCTGAGCAAGTCAACATTAACAAGGGTGCTTGCTTTTGATTCTCTGCCGTGGGTTGAGAGTGGATGGGAGGTGGTTGCTTGGTGATTTGTGAGGTGAAAGTCGATGATCTGTGCGTGGGAGAATTAACCAAAGCTGCCTCTCTTCCTCTTTTTAATGCCTTCGCTTTATATATGCATCCTTGGCCCCCCTTTCCATGTGTGCGAGAAGTCCTCTGACTATTAAGAAGTTAGTAAGTCAAAGACTTAATTGGCAATGTAAGGAGTGGTATCATTTCTTCCTGGTTTCGATGCGTGGAATCCTACGCCTTTTTCACAAAATTCCAAGCAATGGGGTCCAATGATCAATATTTTCCTTATTTTCTTCTACTTTTTCCCCACTAGCATCGTTCCCTACAAAAGAGAGTAACGTTGTCCCATGATCGAATATTGCAAATGAAAGAGGCTCAAAGTGTAGCTAAATATATTTCATTTTCAGTCCATTTTGCTATGATATTTATAAAATATATAATCCAAACGTAAACGCAGTGTATTCTAAGCAATTCAGACAATTAGCAACCAGACATGCAAGTTTACGGGTATAATATCGATGTAAAATTATGACTTATCACCTAACATGCCTGATAGAGCAGTCAATTTTGCCCGTGGGCGGGCTGGGCTGCATTATTTAAGGCCCGCCAAGGGGCGGGCCGCGGGCTTGGCGGGGCGGGGCCCGTAATTCAACTAATAAAAAATAAATATGAATATATATTATATATAAACTAAATATTAAATATAGAAAATAATATTAAATTAGTTTGAAAATTTAATTAATGATACTCTAATTAATATCACATTTATTATCAAATACATAATTAATAACATATTTATTCATAATTGTTTAATAAATACCATAATTAATTAAAATTATTAGTAAATTTAAATTTTAAATTAAAATAAAAATTAAAAATATATATTTTCGCCGCGGGGCGGGCCGGTCCCCCATTTTTTAGGCCCGCCCCGCCCCGCCAGGTGGCGGGCTTTGGCGGGCGGCGGCCCAACCCGGCCCGGCCCCCCATATTGACAGTATTAATACCTGAGTTAAGATCTAGTGGCTTTTTCGAGTGTTGATGTATTTGAAGAGGATCAGTCCCACTCTAGGCCGCCTCTCTTCGATGAGTTTATTCCGCTCGTTTACGAGTGGTCTAATCGTCCGCCCCTCTCTCGAGCGTATCGTACGATTTTTCGATAATTATTTGGACCACATAGACATAATCAAAACAATAACATAAATCGTACCCGAGTCATAATAAAAAGCATATCAATAATACGTTCAACGTACGAATGATCTCGCTAGGGTTCATCTAATCTCAAATACTACGGAATTTAGCCACTCATATGAAACATTAACACGAGGAGCGTAATAACAAAGAGAAAAATATGTTTCCCTGAATTTCGGCTCCGCGGTTAATCCTTCGTTGAGGAGTTTGTCGAACAGGTGGTGGGCGTCTCAGCTTCTCCTTTTCTTACGTGTCCTTTGCACTGCCCGCTCCCTACTCCTCCTACCCCCGCAGCCCGTCACACCCCAAGCAGCTGCCCTTCCTCTCCTTCGCTTCGCAGTCCACAAATCAGCCGCAACCTCACACAAACCAACCGTTGGACCCGGTACAGCAGTCTCTTCGACTCACAATCGCAACCACAGCCTGCTGCTCACAACTCTCGTTCTCGGCCTAGCAAAAGAACATACACAGCTGAAAGGTGGACGATGAGTGTTTGCGTCGAGCGAAAGATGCGAACACTCATAAGTTACAGTATCGTGCTTAAGGGCCGAGATCTAACAAACAACAATGAAGGAATATACGACTCTCATGATTGAAACGTGTTTTACCATATTACGTCTTACATAGCATTCTGTTTAGCTAGTTTAGTTTGTTGGAAGATATTTTCTTCGTCATCTGTAAATTGTATAAGTAGACTACGTAACATTCACTTTAAGCTATGAAAAATACGGAGTCCCTTTTCTCCCACATAAATTGTTTTCCTCTCAAACAAGCTCAAATTGAGCGGGCTATTTTAAAAAAGAGGATTACTTTTGATTTCTTTTAAAAAAAGAGGAACCAATTCAAATCAATTTAAAAAAGAGGAACCGTTCTAATTACCTTAATTAACTAAACCCTTAATACCTAAATAACTAAAAAAAGGAAATATATATATAAAATAACGAAAAATGCACCCATTATTAACGCACCCACCAAGCACACCAACCGATTTTGACGGAAAAACGAGCTGAAGCATCCGACGAATCGAAACACCCAAGCTCGAAGAATCCCAATTTCGTTCTTGAACGCATATACAGTAAGTTTCGTTCATGTTAACGCCGGTTTTTAGTATACATTATCGGGACATTGTATTTCCGTTCATGTTAATGACATTTACATTTCGAGCATCGGGTATTAGATTTTCGAAGGTTTGGGTAGTCATGGGTAGCATTTTAAACTTAGATCTGTGCGAATTTGCAGAAAATTTTCGTTTTCCGGTTATTCGAGTTCGTTATTCGAGTTTATTTAGACTCGTAAACGTCACTCGAATAAGTTATTCGATATCATAATACTCGAAATATTATTCGACTTAAGCGTAAACTCGAATAATTCTCCAATGCCTTACTCGAATAATTTTTGTTTTCGAATATTTTATTTATTCGAATAACTCGTTTGCAATAAAAGTTGATTTATTCCATTTATTTCTTCGATAACAACTTATCGAGTGACTTCAAAATCTTAATACTCGAAGACTTTATTCGAGTTCCTTTACTACTCGAATTATTTACTCGATTAATTGTTATTATTCGAATATTGTATTATTCGAATAATGTTATTGCAATTAAATTTTATTAACAATGATTTGTTTCATATGCAGGTTATGCCGACCAGCATCATGATTGATTACGATGGAGAATGGATAATTGGGAATGATAATAAATGGACATGGGTTCCAAGGATGGGAACAAATATGAAGCCCATTGGGTTCGATGTCGATTGTTGTTTGCTGGACGATCTGCGGAACGAAATATACGAGACTATTGGCGTAAGCGGGAGGCCGGAGTTAAAGCTAAGTTATCAGCCATCTATGAGAGGTATGGAAGGGTGTGCTCCGTTGTATATAAAGAATGATCGAGAGTTGAAGGGTTATATATACTTAGGGGGTCCAATGGATAGACCGATTATCCGTGTGGAGATTGGACTCCCTACGACCCTCCACCGTCAAACTCTCGCGGATGATGAAGTTGGTCCCGTTGCAATTGAGGTTCGTAGCGATGGAGGTGGTTACATCGCTGATTACTTTGACCGTATCATCGACTTTGGCGGATGCGAAGATGTGAATTATGGGGGTGAAGGTCACAATGAGGCGAACGACCGTGATGAGAATGTTGCATCACGGCAGAACCTGCACGTCAATTTTGATGGCGTAAACGGAGAAAATGCGGACGGGAATGATGAGGAGGAGGAGGAAGAAGAGGAAAATGCAACTATTCCTAGCGATCGGTATTCTTTTACCGACGGTTCCACCATGAAGGTCGGTGATGAATTCGAGGATAAGAAGGCCGTCAAGAATAGGATCCAAAGAGTTGCTATAGAGGCATGCTTCGAGGTCAAGATTATAAAATCTTCCCGATCGTACTATGGCGTGAGATGCAAAGAGGATGGATGTACTTGGAGGATATGGACGGCGAAGATTAAGGATACATCCGTATTCTCGATTCGTACGTATTGCAACACACATACGTGCGACCTTGCAAATCGGAACGCAAGACTCACTCAAGCATCGTCAACCTCCGTGAGTGATATGCTGCTTGAATCTTTTCAGGGTTCAACAAGTACACCGGCCCCTAAACTCATTCAAACAATGATGAGAAATCGTGGGATCGAAGTTTCGTACTTCAAAGCATGGAAAGGAGGCATTTTAGCACAAAATGCAATGAAGGGTGACCCCAATGAGAGTTACAAGCTGTTGCCGTCGTTGCTGTCGACGCTGAGAAGAGTGAATCCGGGAACCATAGCAAGTGTATATCTGGACGACGAGCGGAGATTTAAGCATGCCTTCCTATCCCTTGGTGCTTGTATTGCGGGATACCGTCACATGCGGAAGGTTGTTTGCATAGGTACTTGGTTGAAAGGAAAGTATGGCGGTACGTTGCTCATTGCATCAGCGGAGGATGGCGACCGCCATCAGTTTCCTTTAGCTTGGGGCATAATCGACAATAACGAGTGCATAGAAGCTTGGTGTGGTTCTTGAACGAGCTCTTGCAAGTCGTGCCCAACGAGGACGATCTTGTCATCGTATCCGACAGATCTCCTTCTATCAAAGTCGCCGTTGCAGCCGTCTACAGTCGTGCGCACCACGGTCTTTGTATTTGGCACCTGTCACAAAATATGAAAGGCAAGTGTAAGAAGCAGGGTGCGACGGAGACGTTCATACACATTGCTAAAATATACAAGCAATGCGACTTTGATTCACAATATGGTGATTTTGAGAATAGGTTTCCCACCGCATACGCGTATTTGCAACAGACTGATAGTAAGGAACGATGGAGTCGAGCCTATTCTCCGACGTCTCGCTATAACATCATGACTACGAACGGGGTGGAATCGATTAATGCAAGACTCCGCGAAGAAAGAAAGCTACCGATCATTGCGCTTCTGGAATCGATACAGAGGCTGACGGCGGATTGGTTTGCTAGATACAGACATCAATCTGGACAAGCAACCACGCGGTTTACCCCGACGGTGGAAATGAAGCTCCGTGAGAGGTATGAGCTAAGTCAAGGGTATGAAGTACATGAAATCGCTCCGCATGAGTACGATGTCCGATCTCCGGGGGGTCGTGCCATTGTTAACTTGCGGTCGAAGACTTGTACGTGCCGCCAATTCGACATCGACAGGATTCCTTGTCCACATGCAATCGCGGCGAGTCTACGAGCGAACATGAGTTTCTACCCGTTGTGTTCGGAATATTATTCTGTCCTAACGTGGCAGTCTGCTTATCACGGACGAGTTTCGCCGGTTCCGAATCAAGCCGAGTGGGATACCTCGGATCAATTGGTGTTGCCGCCTTCGTTCGTAGCAAGGCGTGGTCGGAGAAAAGAAAAGAGGTTTCCGTCCGTCGGTGAGTTTGGTCGTAGACATTAAGTAAATCTTGATGTATGAGTTTGTATGAGTTTGATGTATGAGGTTGTATGAGTTTGATGTATGAGGTTGTATGAGATTGATGGATATTGTAAGTTTGGCTTGATTGTAGCTTTTTCCACTGTTATTCGAGTAAACTCCGCAACTCGAATACCATTAGAATAGCACACTCGAATAACATAACGATAAAAAGTCGAAATTGGAAACCTGAACTTATTCGAGTGCCAGGATAACTCGAATAACTTACAAAAAATCGAATACTGAACTCGAATAATATCTTGCAATTCGAGTGTTCTTTTCAGAATTTTTGAATTTTAATTATCTCGATACATAGATGTATAAATATCAATATTTCGATGTTTTAGGGCCTTCATGATGTTAATAAGTCGCTTTATGAAGATTAACAATGTTTAATAAAAGTCGTTGCATGACATACAATGAAATACATTGGTAGATAGGACTTTAGTATATACATTCCCATCAACAATATTTATAACATGTATAGAAATATCAACTTTATTTTCTTTTTTTTTTCAAGAATCTCTATAATATATTATTACTTAAGACAGGAAATGTTATTTAACATGAAATGATATTTAACATGAAATATTATTTAACATTTCATGCTCATGATATAAAAACAATATTTTCGATTTTTAAATTATTCGAGTACGTACTGTACTCGAATAGACTCGAATACGAAACTCGATAAATGTAACATTATTCTAACAAACTGTTTAACTCGGATAACAGTGAAGTTCGACGGAAACAACTTATCCAGTGAAGTTTATTCGAGTGCTATATGATACTCGGATTAAGCTCGAATAGCTTACTCGTTTAATTCTCATTATTCGAACAAGCTCTTTGACTCGAAAAACAGTGAAGTCCGGTAAAATCAACTGATCCAGTGAAGCTTATTCGAGTGCTATGAGGTACTCGGATTATGCTCGAATAGGTTACTCGATTAAATTATCATTATTCGAACGAGCTCTTTTACTCGAATAACAGTGAAATTTGAAAAAAAAACAACACTGAACCTTGAACACTCTGAACAACCTCAACAGCAACTCAACCAACCATAACACAGAACAATTCCAAATCAAAAAATCTATACAAATATATCTAAAACGGTTCATACAATATCCCAATTGTTAAAATAAATACATATCGTCAAAAACTTTCTAAACGACAAAACTTTAGAATCATCCAAAGCGTAGAGATCATCTCTGTTACCGATCAACAGAGACATCGCCGCCCTAAGCATGTACATACCGCACTCTCCGCTGTTCGAGAAATAGAACAATTTCAGGTTTAAGAAAATAAGAAAATAAGAAGGTGAGAAAATAAGAAAATTACCTGAGGACTTGTTGAGGAAAATTGGGGCACCGCACCCAAGCAAACTTCTCCACGGAATCTTGCTCCACGCCTTCATGTTGAAGCATCAGCGGTATCACTTCGGCCAAAGGATCGAGGAACGGCGTCATGAACCTCAAGTCCGAATCGCTTTTGCGGTCGGAATCCAAAACGAGGATGTTCCTCTCCTTGAACCGAGCGACGAGGAGCACCCAATGCGCGTTAAATGCCAATGGGATGACGGCCACATCCGCTTGGCTCCAGTGAAGTGACGGCTTGCCGCCGTATATCGCATTGAACTCTTCCGTGGCGAATAGCTCGAACGAGGACATGTTCCACGGTCGCGGTTTGGCGGACTCCATCTTGACTGCATGTGCGAAGTTGGTGTTCACGTACGCGATTCGCTCCGCATGCACGCAGTTTTCTTGCATCGCCGTGAACCCGCAGAATGCCTCGTTGACGAGCCGCAATAATAGCATATAATGTTATTAAACGAAATAATTAGAACATATTTAGCAAAAAACACACATACCTCATCCGAAAGCCACACTTTCGCTGTGGACAGGTCGGCAAAGAATTTCTTGTCGTACGCTTGGAGCATTCCTTGCCGCTCCTCCTTTGCGCTCATTCTTGCCACCTCCGCAGCGACGGCATCCCAACTCTTCACCCTCTCGCCGATGATCTGCTCTATGTCCGCTTGGCGTTGTATTGCGACGCGAGGGGTCGAATCAGGCGTCGGCGTATACGGACTCGACAGCAACCTCGACTTCTTCTTTGCACGTTCCGTCCGTGGCCGCCTCTCCGCTGCAGCCTTCTGCTCCTCCGCTTCCGCCGCCTTCTTTGCCTTCGACGCCGCGGCGGCCCTCTGCGCCTCCGCCCACGCCTTCTTTGCCTTCGACGCCGCGGCGGCCCTCTCCGCCCTCGCCGCCGCTTCCGCCGTCGCCGCCGCCGCCTCAGCCTCTGCCTTCTCCGCCGCGGCCCTCTCCGCCGCCGCCGCCTCCGCCGCCGCCCTATCCGCCGCCGCCCTCTCCGTCGCCGCCCTCTCCGCCGCGGCCCTCTCCGCCGCCGCCCTCTCCGTCGCCGCCTTCTCTGCTGCGGTCCTCTCCGTCGCCGCCGCCGCTGCCGCCGCTTCCGCCGCGGCCCTCTCCGCCGCCACGGCCGCGGCCTCCATCATATCTACATCCATCTCGTCCTCCATCTCCACATCCTCGCCCCCTGCTCCCGACTCTCCGTCACGTTCTGCAAATGAGGAGGCGAAGGAGGAGGCGACCGCGGCGGCATGTCCCGACTCCCTCTCGGCGGCGAATGGGAAGGCGAAGGAGGCGGCATGTCCTGATCGTAGCTTCTCGTAACGTCCCGCACCATCGAGCGCGTCAAGCTCTCAAGGCTACAAAATTAGAGTATTACGTTAGTTTTACGTAATATCAATATAATCTTATAAAATAAACAGACATACCTTGGAGCACGATCGAGCGCAGCTCCCTAATCTCCGCCCGCATATCCCGTACATCGCCTTCCAGCCTGTCCATTCTCCTATCAAAATGGGCGATTATTGAGCCGGAAGGAGGAGGAGACGGCCTCGGAGGAGAAGACCTCGGAGGAGACGGCCTCGGAGGAGGAGACGGCCTCGGAGGAGACGGAGCAAGCCGATGGTCGGTGCAGTACACCGGCAGCCCATTTAGAAGATGCTCCACTATCCTCTGGGCTACGGCATTATCCCGGCTGCCACAAAAGCCGGCGACCGTGCGGAAGTGCCTTGAATCGGCTTCAGCATCGGTCGGTGTAAGGCAACACCGCACGTCCTGTGTATTTGTACAATTTAGAAAACGCAATCTAAATAAATCCATATTATAAATAAATAAATATACTTACATCCATCGGCACGGCACCGAATGCACGCTCGACCGCTTGCCATCCCGGAGCGGAGCTCTTGCCGTAAAATGTGGTCTTCCAATGGCACATACGGGGTAACGGGAGCCCTTCGCCGGCTCTTCTCACGGCGAATTCTTGCCCGACGGTCGGCCAGCACTCGTACGCCAGAACTGATAAAAGAGAGTAAAAGTAAGTTAAAATAGGTATAATATGTCTTAAATAATAATACAAACTTGATTCGGAATCGCCCTTGTTTCGGTGCTCGACTTGTCCCAAAAAAAGTCCGGATTGAAACACAATTTCGGCCGGAACAGTACGGACCGAAACACAATTTTGAACTTGATTCGGAATCGCCCTTTTTTCGGTGCTCGACTTGTCCCGCTCTTAGCCATCTTTCGTCAGAAGCTTCGCAGCCGTCGATAATCTCTTCGTTATTTTTTTTGCTGTCCAAAGGCCCGTTTTATTCGCTGAACTCCTCCACCCTTTTGCTGTCCAAAGGCCCGTTATTTTTTTTGCTGTCCAAAGGCCCGTTTCCAAAGGTGGTCTTATTTTCCCTTTTTCGACCACGCTTGCTCTGATATCTGTCGAAAAATAAATCTGAACATAAATATATGATATCGAGAAATTTTAGGTAAATAACGATCGAAAACACGCTTTTACGGGGTATAAAAAATAATATAATTTTCTAACTTATCACTGATGATTCAAGAACTGCTTGGTGAAGAAACAAAGGAAGAAGAGTGGGAAGGATGGAAATCATTAGCGCGCAGGTTTTTAAACTCAGACTCTCAACAGTAATCAATCAACTCTTTAAATGTGTGTTCACGTGTATGTTGGAGGCAAATTGGAGAAGTAGAATAAAAAGAATGCTACGGCACTTCTTAGTTGTATTATATTGTATTATAAAAGAGTACAAACATGCATGCTTATATAGGGTTTTCTAAGTAGACAAGATAGCTCATTATTTTTTACTATAATAAAACATGTTTGGTAAACATGTTTGGTAGCTTTAGATTTATTGTTTTCTTATCTAATAAAGTTGTCTTGATAATGTTTTGTAGCTTGTCTAATTGTGGTCTTGTTCACATGTATTAAGAGTTGCAAATTAGGACTTTAACACTCCCTCTTAATTTGCAATCTTCAGCTCATCTTTGATCTTCTGAAATTTCTCCGTAGGAATAGCTTTTGTAAGAAAATTTGCAGCTTGATCGTTTGTGCCGATGAACTCCAAACTGATCTCTCCTTTGCTCACCATATCTCTTATGAAATGATGTCTCATCTCAATATGTTTTGCCCTTGAATGGAACACCGGGTTTTTAGTCATAGCAATGGTCGACATATTGTCACAATAGATTATTGTAGGTTGTTCCTGAACTTGCTGTAAATCTGCTAGAAGTCTGCGCAACCATATCGCCTCGCAAGTAGCGTCTGTAGCAGCGATATATTCAGCTTCCGCTGTAGACAGTGCGACCGTCTTTTGCTTTTTCGAACTCCAGGTAATTATATTAGTGCCCATGCAAAATAAGTATCCCGAAGTACTCTTTCGATCATCTAAAGAACCTGCCCAATCACTGTCAGTAAATCCGATCAGATTATTTTTGCTCTCTTTTACATACCTGATGCCCTGATTTTTACTTCCTTGAAGATAACGAAGAATTCTTTTAGCCGCTGAAAAATGAATTTGACTTGGCTCGTTCATGAATCTGGAGATCAAACTAACAGCATGCACAATGTCCGGCCTTGTGTTTGTGAGATAGATCAGAGAGCCAACAAGACTTCGAAAAATTTTACCATCAACCTTCGCAGCTCCATCAGATTTCGAAAATTTATCGTTGACATACATAGGAGTAGAAACAGGCTTGCAATTTTCCATACGAAATTTATTCAAAAGATCTTCCGTATATTTCTCTTGAGAAATAAATATTTCACCTTTAGATTGTTTGACCTGAATTCCGAGAAAGTACTTCATCGCTCCTAAATCTGTCATCTCGAACTCGTTCATCATATTTGCTTTGAAAGCTTCGACCTCCGATTCTTTGGTTCCTAAATAGATAAGATCATCAACATATATGCAGACAATCATAAAATTCTCACCATTTTTCTTCACATATAGAGAATGGTCATTTGGACTTTGAGAAAATCCATTTCTTTGAAAATATCCGTCAATTTTCTTGTTCCATGCTCGCGGAGCTTGTTTCAATCCGTATAGCGCTTTTTTGAGTCGATATACTTTATCTTCTTTTCCTTGTACTTCAAACCCTTGAGGTTGTTGCACGTAGATTTCCTCGTCGAGTTCGCCATTTAGGAAGGCTGATTTGACGTCAAGTTGAAATACTTGTAGTTCTAATTGTGCCGCAAGAGCAAGTACTAGTCGAATAGTTTCCATTCGAACAACAGGCGCAAAAGTCTCGTTGAAGTCCACTCCTGGTTGTTGAGCGAATCCCTTGGCAACGAGTCGAGCCTTATGTTTCTGTATGCTTCCATCTTCGAGCAGTTTCGTTTTGAAAATCCATTTGAGACCAATTATATCTTTATGCTCCGGCAGGTCCACCAATTCCCAAGTTTTGTTCTTTTCGATCATTGCGATTTCTTCTTCCATAGCCTTTATCCACACGTCTTGTTTTGCACCAACTTCAAAGCTACTGGGCTCAACTGTGGAGAAAGCAACTTCGCAAGTTTGATAAATATTTTTTAAAGAGCGAGTTTTTCTTACCGGCGAATCTGAGTTTTCTCCTCCGGAATTTGACAAAGAAGGTCCGGGACTTTGAGGTGGAGTTGCTACTACATTTTCTTCTTCGCCATTGGTTGGTTCAAAGAATTCATTTGCAGAAAATTGTTGTGAGGAATTTTCTCCCCAACTCCATTGAGCCATTTCATCAAATATTACGTCTCTCGAAATAACGAGCTTGCAATTTAGAGGATTATAAAGTCGATAGCCTTTGGACTCATCGCTGTATCCAATAAATATGAGTTTTTCACCTATTGTGTCGAGCTTGTCTCGATTTGGAGCTGAGATATGTGAATACGCAATGCTACCAAAAATCTTCAAATGATCAACCACGGGTTTCCTCTTGTGCCAAGCTTCGAAAGGCGTTTTGTTCCGTACAGCTTTCGTCGGACACCTGTTCAAAATATAAATAGAAGTATGAACAGCCTCAGCCCAGAAGTTTTTAGGTAATCCTTTGCCGATCATCATGCTCCTTGACATTTCCGCGATTGTGCGATTTTTTCTTTCGGCGACTCCGTTCCGTTGAGGACTTCTTCGAACCGTGAGTTGCCTCTGAATACCATTTTCTTAGGACTTTTCTCCCCTAAATTGTTGTGAGGAATTTTCTCCCCAACTCCATTGAGCCATTTCATCAAATATTACGTCTCTCGAAATAACGAGTTTGCAATTTAGAGGATTATAAAGTCGATAGCCTTTGGACTCATCGCTGTATCCAATAAATATGAGTTTTTCACCTTTTGTGTCGAGCTTGTCTCGATTTGGAGCTGAGATATGTGAATACGCAATGCTACCAAAAATCTTCAAATGATCAACCACGGGTTTCCTCTTGTGCCAAGCTTCGAAAGGCGTTTTGTTCCGTACAGCTTTCGTCGGACACCTGTTCAAAATATAAATAGAAGTATGAACAGCCTCAGCCCATAAGTTTTTAGGTAATCCTTTGCCGATCATCATGCTCCTTGACATTTCCGCGATTGTGCGATTTTTTCTTTCGGCGACTCCGTTCTGTTGAGGACTTCTTCGAACCGTGAGTTGCCTCTGAATACCATTTTCCTTACAATCCATGAACGGATGATATATAAATTCTCCTCCTCGATCCGTTCTGAGTGTCTGAATTTTATAATGACTCTGTTTCTCGACAAGAGCCTTAAACTTCAGAAAAGTAGCAAACGCTTCGGATTTTTCATTTAGAAAATGAACCCACATCATCCTTGTAAAATTGTCAACAAACAGAATGAAGTATTTTTTGTTACCGAGACAAGGAGTTCTCGTTGGTCCCCAGATATCCGCATGAACAAGTTCCAGCGGTTCCTTCGCTCGCCAAGTTGTTTTTGGAAACGGAAGTCGATGCATTTTGCCATATATTCAACCTTCACATATTTCCCTTTGTTGATCAATATTTGGTAGACCTATCACCATGTTCTTTTGATTGAGCAGCTTTAGCCCCTTGCCGTTGAGATGTCCGTATCTTAAATGCCAAAGTTGAGATTGCTCTAAATTTTCTCCCTTGAACGCCACTTTCTCTTGAAGAGGGATGATCATTGGAAACACCTTGTTTGGACTCATAGGAACATAAGCAATAGTATTATTGCTTTTCTTATCAAAAATTCTGCATTTTCCATCGTCAAAAAATACCGAATATCCTTTCTCCAATAATTGCCCAACACTAAGAAGATTACTCGTAAGATTTGGCACATAAAGAACTCCTTGAATGAGTTTTTTGTTACCTTCTTTAGTTTGGACTGCAATCGTTCCCTTTCCTTCAGCCTTGTGTAGCTTACCATCGCCGAGTTTCACCTCCGACGAAAAATTTTGATCAAGCTCAACGAACAACGTCCTTTCTCCGGTCATATGGCTGCTACATCCGCTGTCCAAATACCACATACATGATGGTTGATGTTGATCCGTCATGCAAGAAAATAATTGCTCCACGGCTTCTTTGATGAAATTTGCTTCGTTTTTCTCCGAGTTTTGTTGATACCAACAATCTCTTTGAGAATGGTTGGCGTTTTGGCACTTCTTGCACTTGAATCGGCAATCTTTTGTTTCGTGATTTGTTTTCTTGCAAATTCGGCAGCCTGCTTGTTGGTTTGAATTTCCACCATTAGACCTAAAATGACTTGGATGGCCTCGTCCTCTTCCTCTCATTTGATTTGAACCGCCTCTTCCCTTATAATGCCATGAAGTATTTTTGGTTACTTGCATGTTCATCTTGGAGTCAAACGCTTGCTCCAGAGATTGATTTGAGGATTTGTTGATGCGCTCTTCATGAACTTGTAATGAGCTTGTTAATTCACGAAAAGTGAACTTGGTCAGGTCCTTCGACTCTTCGATCGCGGCGACGATATAATCGTATTTAGAGGGAAGACTCCTTAGAACTTTTTGGACAATTTTCTTCTCTTCAATAGTATCTCCAAGGCTTCTGATTTGATTAACGATCTCAGCAACTCGAGTGAGATAGACTTGCATGGCTTCGTTGTCTTTTTTCGCCATGTTATCGAATTCTCTCCAAAGATATTGGAGTTTGATTGACGTTACTTTTTCGTTTCCTTGAAAACCTTCCTTGAGAATATTCCATGCTTCTTTGGACTTTTTAATACCATGAATTCTGGGATATATGGTTTTGCTTATACCTTGTTGGATGAACCTTAGAGCGCTAGCATCCTTCTTCCGATTTTTGTTATACTCTTTTTGTTGTGCGTCTGTCCATTCTTCTTCATCGGACTCGTCTTTAACTTCTTGAGGTGGTGGCTCTGCATACGTTTCTTCAACAACCTCCCATAGATCTTGGGAGATAAATAACGTTTCCATTTGACTACACCAATAGTCGAAATTTTCTCCGTCAAAGATTGGAACTTGATTCGGAGTGTAAGAAAACATAGTCATCACTTGATTTGAAGTCATCTCACGTAGCGTTTGAGTGCTCTACGTTGAGTTCTTTTAGAAAAAAGATGATGCTTGCTTGATAATTCTTGCGTGAGCTTTGATAGGTGGAAAATATGAGATGCTTGCTTGCGATATATGATTCACGTATATGAAGAGGTGAGGGTGAAGACGAAATATTTTTTTTTCAAGGCTCTGATACCACAATTTGTTGGAGGCAAATTGGAGAAGTAGAATAAAAAGAATGCTACGGCACTTCTTAGTTGTATTATATTGTTTTCATTGAATTGATAAAAGAGTACAAACATGCATGCTTATATAGGGTTTTCTAAGTAGACAAGATAGCTCATTATTTTTGACTATAATAAAACATGTTTGGTAGCTTTAGATTTATTGTTTTCTTGTTTAATAAAGTTGTCTTGATAATGTTTTGTAGCTTGTCTAATTGTGGTCTTGTTCACATGTATTAAGAGTTGCAAATTAGGACTTTAACAGTGTATATTGTGAGTGGATCTTTGCTCTCTGTAATTGTGAAAGAGATAATCAATAAGAAGAAGGTTGCTCCGTAGATGTAGGATCGATTGAATCCGAACCACGTAAATCGCGTCTCAATCTTTCAATTTCTTAAAGAGTGAAGGAGTTGATAGGCTTCGTTCTTACCATCTCAAGCCATACTCTATTCAGATTTTCTTTCTTGATAAAAACGCTTTCTTTTGCTGATTTATCTCGTGTTTTTTTGGATAATCTGTGTATTTTTCGTATTTTCTTTCTCAAATTCTCAGTTTTGTCGTGCTTCAGTGCGTTGAGATTGTGAACTATATAGCCTGACATAGATCGAAGCTACTATATTGCTATATTTCGATCATTGATTTTGTGAACAAATGCTAGTCGATCATATCGATTGAGCTCTCCTTGCTGTGAAGTGGGCTCTACTTCTTCAGATTAAGGTATAAATATATACAAAAGGATGTTCGAATCCGTTTTGTTCTTTTTCAGATAATGTATTGCATAGCCTTTGGCTTTATAGTTCCTTCTTCAGCTAGGCTGAGTTGCCATTGTTTGAGCCCCAATTCAAAACTCAGAATTGATTGCAAGAGATGCTTATAGCTTAGATGATCCTTGATCTAGGTCTGATCTTTGTTCCTTACAGTAACAACAGATCAAACTCGTTCTTAATGGTTGCAATCTCAACGATGAATCAACGCCAGACGATCATTACAAGCGCAAATCCTCCCTCGACGAAACTGATCACAGTTCGAGCTCTGGATTATATTTGAAATAACACAATTGTTGGTTCCGATGTTGGGTGTCTGGTCGGTGGTGCTCGTAAAACTCGGACAGAGTTCGGTTTACTACGTCGAAGTCAAGGCATGTACGTCGTACACTTTCCGTAAGACGTTATTGCCCCATATTTCAGTGTCTCGGGTTGTCACAATACATCCCGAAGATACAACGACTTCAGGAATTTCGAAACATCGCACACTGTAACGATATTATCGGGCAAATTTACTAAAAACTCGAGCCTTTCTTGCTTTACTATTGCTTTATTATGCCTAAGGAGATGCTGTCAACTTTTATGAAATGGTGGGAGTGAATTGAATGATTTTTCATTCTGCCACGAGACCTATATGTAGTTTCTGAAAAGCTGCAGGGGTCAGTTCGCGAAAAGTCATAACTTTTCGGTTAGTTGATTCAATTCGAAAGGTTAATCTTTTGTGCAAAGTCGGCAGGACTTCATAAGGGTTCGTACCAAAGAAAAAATATGTTAACCGGAATAATGCGTAGGGTTTCATTGCTAACATTTTGTTGAGTGAGTCAGGCACACATGGCCCGGATGTGTGTGGTTGAACAGTTGGCATGCTTTGTAGGCTATGCGTTGACCCAGTTGCAGAGCCACATACGGCCCAATGGGCTCACTCGAACCCACTGGAATTTTTTTTATTAATAATATACCTTGAATTGTAGGATTAAAATTAATGAAAATTATACTAAGAGGGCAGTGACATTTTTTTAAAATAGTGTGTATGGGGTCCAATACTGACTTGGCTTTCTACCTTCGCTAGTGGCTCGGGGTTTACCTAATCCCCTAACCTGGGTTTCTAGGGCCATAAAAACTATTGTGTTTATATGGGCTAAGGCTATTTTATTCAGGAGGAAGAATTTCGAGCACGTGCTTTTGTTTTCTTTTTCTTTGAAATGGTATTTATTCATTGCGAACTTTTCCTTGAATGAGTCAGTCCATCTCACGTGCGTCTGAACTAGTCTGGTTAAATGAACCAATTGGCATGGTTTACAGGCTGTTACAGACCATGGGGTTTACCTGGCCTCTCGTCCCGGCCAGGGTTCCCCTGGTCATCCAAAAAATAGAAGTGTAGGGTTTAATGGGCACGACCATTTTCCTCGAGAATAATAAATTTGAGCGCGCACTTTTGTTTCCTATTTATCGTAACCCATATTTGAAATGTGATGCATAAACTACATGCAGGCGTACGAAGTGCATACGAATTACTTCGAGAACAAGAACTTTGAGTTTGAAGGAGACGCACTTCAGCTGATAAGCAACGCCTCGGCGGCGGCGGCGAATTATTAGGATGCCAAAACCGTTATCGAGTTCGTCACTTTGCCTAATAATCCTGACTGAAAGTTGAGGGAGGCCGTGTATAAGGGTCGCCTTCGGCTAAATTTATTTACGACCATGCGTACTATTGGCCTCATTTTGCCGCTATTCCTTCTCCCGCCGACAACGATGTTATGATCTTTACGATTTCGAAGCTCACCGGTCATGAAAGGAGTCGATTCGGGTATGCGATTATTTTTAAAAACAGAAGGTATGCATAGGCTTAAAAACCGACGTATTCATGTATATAATATATATATATATATGTATATAGAGAGAGAGAGAGAGATTTTATGGGGTGAGCACCTTATATGAGCACCAATATGTGGCATTGCCACATAAGTAACCTTCCTAAAATATTTAATTTGTCTAAATCATAATAAACGATTATTTAATTAGCATTAGGGATTAGGGTTAATTATGGAAATTGAGTTATCACAACACATTCTTCTCCCTCTTTGATCGAAAATTCAATTAGCAAATCATAGTAGTCTTCCTCCTCTTTGATCAGAGCTATCATCCGTTCCAGCCTTCTCTCCGGCGACCTTCGTCATCCTTGTCGGAAACCGCCGTTGATTTCGCCGGAGACCACCGCCCTCTTCGCCGGCCATCGAAGGCCTCTTTGACGGGATCCCTTATACAATCGCTGCCGATCGCTGTAGCCATCGCCGGCGTCCGTTGTCTCCGCCCTCTTCGCCGGCGGCCACCGCCCTCTTCGCCGACGAACGCAGCCCTCTTCGTCGACGAACGCCGCCCTCTTCGACGACGTCCCTCAACAATCGCTGCCAATTGCCGCTTAATACGCGTCTGTCATCGTCCATACAGCCCGTGTCGCCATCCTCCTCGCCACCGCTCGCCGGCGTCATCCGCCGCCGCCGTCGACGGCGGCGAGCGGTGGCGAGGAGGATGGCGACGCGGGCTGTTGCTGTGAGTAGATGGACGATCAGAGACTCAGTTTCAATCTCGTTGAAGGCAATCAGAGACAGCCGTCCCTGATCAGACCCACAGCGACGGCGGCAGACGGTGGCTGACGGCGGTGGCGGCGGCGGACTACGCCGGCGAGCGGTGGCGAGGAAGATGGCGACGCGGGCTGCTGAAGTAGATGGACGATGTCAGACTGAGTTTCAATCTCACTGAAGGCAATCAGAGATAGCCGTCCCTGATCAGACCCACAGCGACGGCGGCGGACGGTGGCTGACGGCGGCGGTGGACGACGCCGGCGAGCGGTGGCGGGGAGGATGGCGACGCGGGCTGTATGGACATGACAGACGCGTAGTCAATTGGAATTGTTTTCTCAATTTAATCCTAATTGTAATTAGAACTTAATTTTATTATTATTTTCCACATTGACGTTTAATTTTGGGGAAGGGTGATGTGGCAATGCCACCTATTGGTGCTCATATATGGTGCTCACCTAAGGTGAGCACCATAAAATCTCTCTCTATATATATATATATAGGTGGAGATTTGCTATGGTGCCCACCTGCCGTGAGCAACCACCGTGAGCACCATAAACAAATCTCTCATTTTCTTGCGTTTTTTCGATTCCCATGCCGCCCACACCTCCGTAGACCATCTCATATCCATTGATAACCTAAATCACCCTCTCCAACACGTTAATTTTTAAGAAAATCCATTATTTATTCTTCACATGTGGACGACATATCGATGTGATGATTTCTTAAAAATTAACGTGTTGTAGATGGTGATTTATGTTGCCAATGGATATGAGATGGTCTACGGAGGTGGGGGCGGCGTTGAGAATCGAAAAAACACAAGAAAATGAGAGATTTGCTTATGGTGCTCACGGTGGTTGCTCACGGTAGGTGGGCACCATAGCAAATCTCTATATAGGTGAGCACCATAAAATCTCTCTATATATATATATATATAATAATTGAAACGTCCTTCCTGGATCAAATAGCGATAAGCGGACCGTTACATATGAGCCTGACAACTTTCTTAATTTTCCAAAGTACGACAACATCTACGAATCCAAATAACTAAACATATATATATATATATATACACACTACAGATGGTACCTTATAATCAGCGTATTTCTCTTTTTTTATTTCCTTTTTAATGTTAATTTATGATTTTTTACGTCTGCCCAATCGCATGTCGATACGTGTTAATTTTCCATCGAATTTACAACAATTTGGTTAAAAAACGACCGCATCGAAGATTAAATTGGTCAAGGCGAAACATTGGGGAGTAAAGTCCATAAGTGATGATCATTTTAGGTTTTCTCCCGAGCCTGACAACTTCTTTAATTTTCCAAAGTGCGACAACACCTACGTTGTAATCCCAATAAATATATACATACATATACCACAGATGGGCGATTGTGAAGGACTACAACGTGTGCCAAAACATGGCGCGATACATACAGTTCTCGGAAATGAGCGTCTCTAAAGATTCTCAGCTGAGGGCTTTCAAGCTCCTCAAATCCATCCTCGAATTAGGTGGAAACGCCAGCACGGATATATTTAACTACGCTCACGCAAAGATGAGCAGTCGATGGAAAGCGCTGAGCAGCGTTATTTCTGCGTCGAAGCGCCTTTCTGCGTCGAAGCGCCTCCGCGTCCAAGAAATACCGCCGGCGCCGATGTATTGCAACTTCTTTGGAAAAGTCAGGGACCTTCTCCAGGTAATATTTATTATTCCTTTTGCATAATAAAAAATTTGGCAGAAAATTTAGGGGTCATTATTAGGCTGCAATTCAATCATCAGCGGATGCATGGGTGAAATGCGAGAGAGAAGAGGACACGAATTGCAATGAAGTTCTTCTTTCGACGAACATCATAGGAAGGCCGAGGAGTTTGTTTAGCATTGATCGATACGTTCGCCTCAGCCTTTTGATTAGCGATGGAGATTTCAATCTGCTTTTGTATCGAATCGAGGAATTCGTTGTGAACGAAAGTACGGCCGGCAGAAAAGTGATGTGAAGATCAATCTTTGGTTGATCAAATCAGATGACTAAGGATAATAGTGTAATAATATGCATGTCTAGCTTGTTTTATAGTTCTATCATGTGTTTAACTAATGGGTGATTATGCTAGTCGTCATTGATCTGTGACGATTTATAGTCAACACGTTTTCAGTATAATGCTGATATGAGACGTGTTTGCTTGCTTGTATCAAAAACGTTCTTTCAACTATTGATGTCGAAAGGTGTACGAGGCAAATAATAGTGTGCTACATTTTATAGAACATGTATAATATTATTTCATATTTAAAATATTCAAGACATGAAATTTTAATCAAAGGGTTGAATAAAATTATTATAATTGTCATCGTCATTCAATGAACGATAAAATTAAGATAAATAACAGAAAATGTGACCTGTTTATGCCTCATTGTTAAACAACGATACTAATTTATCGTGGATCTGGCGGCGACGAACTCCGGCGGTGGTGGATCTGGAGGCAGCGAGCTTGGACGGCCGTGGATCTGACGCCGACGATCCATTTTGGATTTTCAACATTTGCCTTCATTCGCCCCCGCGCTGACGTCATCTCCTCCCTATGCTCGACCATCCACCTCATTGCCATGTCTCCTTTCGATCTGTCGGCAGCCGCATCACCGCCTGCCGGCATCCCTTCTTCCGCCCGGCCGTTCTGATCGTGGCGTGTTCTCCTCGGGAGAGTTCTTCTTTGTGGAGTTTTCTCCCCTTTATGGAGTTTTTCTCTCCTTTGTGGGAGCCTTCTCCTCCCCTCGTGGGAGCGTATCCTTCCCCTATTTGGGGTTTGAGAACGGACATTTGTGCTATCATTGGTCTTCTAGGCAATAGAAATAATCGAACATGTTGTAATATGTTGATTGTTGTTCTATTATACTTTTTGTCCATTTGGGTTTATGAAATGAAATCATCTTCTTAAATAAACAAGGGTTCTACGATGAATAAAAGACAGTAATTAATTCTCTACCAAAACACAAATAAATAAAACACTTACAAGTTCACAGAAACTGATGTTTGGATATGATTTGAAACATAAAGGTCAACAAATATCTTATGCATTTCTTACATTACCATAAAGTATCCTTTCCGCTACTAAAAAAATTCAATAAAATTTGGACTATTAATAACCTTCCATATAATCTTACAACTATATATTTACTGAATCGTAATCCCAGTAAATAATTCTCCAAATAATTCAACCTCTTGCATACATATAAATAAGACCATTACCCATCCAACTATGAACATCTATACAGAAATTCATATATATATATATATACATAATTTTCAATGGCACAACCATACACCAACGTTGTCCTCTTAATAACCTCCCTCGTGCTAACATCGTCCCTCGTAATAAAAGCCGATCTAATAGACACTGTCTGCGCCAAAGCAAAAAGCTCAAACACATGCAAACAGCTCCTAAGATCAGCACCGGGCTCGGGCCGGGCCGACCTTGTGGCCCTGACCCAGATCTCCATAGACAAATCGCAAGCCACCGCAAAGGCTGCGATCTCAGTGGCGAACTCCGTTAAGAACAGTGGAAACAATGCCATCATAGAAACGTGCATAGAGAACTTTGGAGATGCCATCGACGCCCTAAAAAAGTGCAGTGGGTTTCTGAAGGGCAGAGACGTTTCGAGCCTGAGGACTTATTCCTCGACGGCTTTGACTGACGTGGACACTTGCTCCGACGAGTTTGGTGCCGGAAAAGAGCCGCCGGCGCTGGCCAAGGCGGAGAATGGGGCTGCGGATTGGATTTCTGTTTTGCTGGCGGTTGCTTCGCTTTTGACCTAAGTTTGGGAAAATTGGGGTTGTGATGTTTGTTTTATATTTTCGTTGGATGATGATGGTCGTGTAGTAATAAGATATTGGATAATTACGCTATTTAGATCGTGGCTTCACTTCATATAGAAAACCTGATGATTAAAGTTCGTGGTTTGAGCATTGTCCATTGACAAAGAAACCCCTCCCCTATGCGAATCTATATTCAGAAGACTCGATAGTTCAAATATTTATAGTTTCTATAATCATTCCTCAATTTGGCTGGGCTTTGTTAGGTAAAATAAAGTAGGCAAATTGCAACCCCTTGTTGTTTTACGAAAATGCCCCATACTACCCCTTGCATTTTTAATACACGAAACACCCTGTACTCTGTAGTTTGGTAAACTCATGATACGCTCCCCCATCGGGCCATTTTGAGCATAACAATCAAATAAAAAGTCTAACTCCAATTAGGCCCCTGTTAATTACAGACTACGGCAGATGAAAATCCTTTGTGTAAAATCGAAATCTTTCATCATCGCTCAAGAAATTACTCTCACAACATCCACACTCAGAAATCATTTTCGCAAGTGAATCATTCTCACAACATTCACACTCAGAAATCCTTCTCGCAACTGTTGAATATGCAGACACTTCCCTCTCCAATAAAGATTTTCACTAACTTATGTAATTGATTATTTCACTAACTGTTGATAATATTTTCACTAACTTATGTAATTGAATATGCAGGCACTTCCCTCTCCAATAAAGATTTACTCGCGAGAAGGCAAGTCGCCTCTAAAGCCATCTAGTAGCCATACAGTTGATGATATCGCAAAATTAGACCAGGAAGTACTTGAACGTCTAGGCGAGCATTGCCATCATATGGTTGACGTAATTTCGTCTCGTGAAGATCGGTTGTATTGTTTGTTCGTAGTCGACATGGCCAATGTCTATTATAATCCGAGACGTCAAGCCTTCATGACGGCTATCGATGTCAAGGACATTTTGGATCTATTGAAGCTGGTGAGCTTGGATTCGTCGGTGATTCAGTTATTCTTGAGTTATCTTTATTTTATTGTTGAAGCTAATAGTTTCTACAAGATTTTTATAAGCATGATTTATTTAATATATGTAATCGTTACAGATGCCTTCATCAAGAGGTATCAGAGTTCCATTGCTTCAATCCGAGTCAGTTTAAGCTTGATGGCTAGTGATAAGCATGCTGATAGAGACATTGACTACATAGTTGGGGCGTTAAAAAATTCGTGCCTTACTGTGAAGGGTGAGAATGCTCTACTTATCTTGTATGTTATATATCTTAGTACTCTGCTTCATACGTGATTAAATTTACGTTTTTACGAGTTTTAGGAGTCATCGGGTGGTGTTGGTGATCGACTTTGCCGCGAACACCGTATTGGTGTTCGACCCTTTGGCACCAAAGGTGGGCCTACGAATGTTAGCTATCCGTGGACGTCTAAACAGGTAAGTTATGGAAAATTCTAGTTTATATAGTTTTTTCATCGTTTATTTTAATTATCTTGTAACAAAATTTCTTATTTCAGGGCAATAAAGACGGCAACGTTCGTTGGTGCGGTTCAAAATAAGAAGACATCACCAGCTAGTTGGAAAGCATGCAAGGTACACATTAATTCTACAATTTGAAAGTAGTTTTTTTATTTAGATTCTTTTAACATTTAGTTATTTTTCAAATATAGTGCCCTCGACAACCACCCAATAGTGAATTGTGTGGCTACTATGTCATGCGATATATTTTGATCTCTTATGAATCGTCGGAGAAGACCGAACCAATTTGATGAAGGTATGATAATTTGTGTCAATCAACATAGATTTTCAAATAATTTGTCTTAGTCTCTCTATGTTTTAAGATTTGTTTCTTGTTGGCCAATGTTACAGGTTTAAGAAGATACCGTTTACGACGCTGCAACGATTCAAGAGAGTTGTGGGTAGAATATTTCAAGGAAATTTGCCTGGTGATGTGATTGTTGTAGTCTATTTGTTTATTCGACACGAGTGTAGTTGATCACGTATGTTCGATTAGTTGGATTACTTGCATATTTTGCGTTGGATTAGTTGGGTATATATTATTACATGACTTTCGTCGAGAATTTTGGATTTTGGTTTGATTTTGACTCTACAGGAGGGTTCGGAAAAAATATAATATATTAGCTACCATAGATCTTCAGCAACTTCCATATGTGTAATCGTGGATCGGAACGACGACTCAATGGTATTCATGATCCACGAGACTAGAGAGAGTTGATTGTCCACCAATCTTCATAATCCGGCGATTTTTCTGTTGGTTGGCGAACACTACCGTCCACGAACCCAAATTTCTTGCGCGCTCGCAAAGCCGTTTTCACGGATCGAGACCATTCATCGTAATTGCTTTCTCTTTTCAACTGAACTTGGGTGATAATAATTCCCGGGTTATCGTTGGCCGTGAGGTCATATTGCGAGATCGTCCTACGCCGAACAACCTCATCATCACCATAGTTGGCCTTACTGTTTTCGCCAGAATCCGCCATGATAGCAAAAGAGTTAAAGATCTTTTTGCTCTGATACCATAACACAACACACGATTTTATGAATCGAAAAGGCCATGTGCCTTAGTTTCTCATTCACTGTTAATATATACAAGTACAATCGTGTGGATAAGTATTGATAGCAATGATCTCTACACTTAATTCTAATTGATACACTTACTATATATATACAATTTTCCTATTGTATTACCTAAATACCTTCCGAATAAGGAGACCGATGCAAAATTAAGAGAAGGGCAAGCCAAAAGGTGCGTACGTTTGAAAGCAGTCTCCTTTCATCTTAAAGCTATGATTTGTTGCACGATTCTTTATTAATTACGTCTGCAGTCGCCTTTCATCTTAAAGCTACGATTTGTTGCACGATTCTTTATTAATTAAGTCTACAGGCAAAGATCTTTGGTAGTTGCAGCGCAACAAAATGACTCGATACGTCTAATGCATATATGTTAATTTTATTCGTTTAATTACGATTGAGGATGGGTAGTTCTGGGCGCTGTAAAATGCATCCTAGGTGGCCAACTATACGCCGGCTAGGCGCTGATCGGAAGACACCATGGTGAAAACCATGTAATCGCCCACACCGTGGCGAAAACCATGTAATATCCCGATTAGTTTACTAAACGAACCAATCTGCCTAATCAGCTGATTAATCAGCCCGTTTTGACCTTATCTTTGGGTTTTTAGTGGACCCATCTTCCCAAAGGCCCAGCATGAACCAAACCAAGCATTAAATCAAATTATTATAATTTTCGAAAATGCATATTGCCCATCCAATCATCAGCTGAATAGTGACTTTTAAAATTACAATAGTAAAAAATATCTTATTTCATGTACTAGTCATGGTTTTGAAAACCGGATCGGACCGGACCGGCCGGTCCGACCGGAAATCGGTGAACCGGTCGGGTTTCCGGTTCGGCTCCGGTCCGGTCTTAGCTTATTTAAAAAAAGAAAAAAAAAAACAACGAAAAACAGATAAAACCACAAAATGATGATAATCAATAGATAAATCGTTGTGGTTTGGTGGTGAATTGTTGGGCTTACTACCCAATTGTCTTGGGTTCGATCCCCATGCCTACATAATAATTTTATTTTATAATTAATTCATGAACCCAATATTTTAGTTTTATTTAATTTTGACCCCAATTTAAAGATTAATTTTTTTTCCACCCATGTATATTTAATTTTAACCACCAACACAACTTAATTAATTTTGATCCCTAATTTTATAAAATGTGAGTTTGATAAAAGTTCATAAATAAAAATGTATATAAATATATGTTATTTTTTTATTATTACATTAAATATATTTTTTATTATATTTATAGGTACCGTTTTGACTTTGATTTTATTCCGGTTTTATACCGGTTAAACCATTAAACATTAAACCACTAAAATTTTCGCTTTGGTTCGAAAACCCGGTTTCAGAACCTTGGTACTACTATAATAATTTGAAATATAAAAACGGAAAACCGATAACTACTTTTGACATCATCCCTAACACGTAAGTTTTGTACTAAATTATTTTATTTCATTGTTGGGACAGATATTATTTATTTATAATTCTTAGATAAATTAGATATATACAGTGTTAAGCATAGTGGATATATAAATAATAAAATAACAAAGACCGCCTAATTCCCGCTAGAAACTGCTTAGGCCGCGCCTAAGCCGTCTAGGAGCTAGCCCCCCTCGCCGCCCGACTAGTGGCTAACGAATTTTACAACATTGGTTCCGGGTCCCTTTCATTTTTTTTTCCTGTTTTTTTTGCTAACTTGTAGGTAGTTCCATGTAATTTGATTATGCAGAGGAGGCAGAGTTGCAGGAATCATAATGAAGAATCGTCAACCAAATCCTTCGGAGAGAATTTACAAATCGGGCCCACTTGCCGCGGGTGCGAGTTGGACATTATCCGGGAGGAAGAACCCTAATCTCGGCCAAGGTTCTGAAACCGGGTTTTCGAACCGGATCGGAAATTTTAGTGGTTTAAGGTTTAATGGTTTAACCGCTATAGAATCGGAATCAAACCGGAGTAAAACCGGTATCTTAAATATAATAAATATACATTTTATATATGAATTAATCAAATAATATGAAAAATATACATGTTTTAATGAACTTTTTTCAAACTATAATTATATGAATCAAGTAAAATTAAATAAAAGTAAATTTTCGTGAGATGTTATAATTAATCGTATGTCAAGTATTAAATCTATAAGTTGGGGTCAAATTTGAATAAAAATAAAATAATGAGCTAATAGGTTAATTATAAAATATGAAAATTAGGGTGTTGGGTGGATTCAAACTCAAGCCTATTAAGTAAAATACTCATAACGTAACCACTACACCAAACTAATTTATTGATTTCCTATTTTGTATAATTTATTTAAACCAAGTTTTTAAATTTATTTTTAAATTAAAAAAAAAAAGACCGGACCGGAATCAGTCCGGATTTTTAACCGGTCCGGTCGGAACCGGCCGGAACCGGCCGGTCCGGTTCGGTCTTAACAACCCTGATCTCGGCAACATCAGCAAGCGAAGCGACTCGTCGATCTTTTCAGATTTGCCATCACAAGTCGATACTTCAAATAGTCGAACTCATAAGATATCAGAATCGCATGGCGTTTCGTCAAGAAATCGTGGCCAGAATCAATATGGAAGAGTTGGCATGAATGATCGTACTGTGGTAAGAAAAAAGATTACATTCCTACGTCGGAAGGAGTTCTTACAATGTGCACGCTAAAATACTGAAATATTTAATGGGCCTCATTCTTTTCATCAGTCTGTATAGAACGTCCCAGATTTTTGCTTTCCCCATTATCATAAGCAGTTCGCTTTTTTTTTTTTTTGTTCCCTTTGTTGTTTGAAGGTTGGAGGGGATTGAAGAGATGGGCAAATTCAATTTACGGGCTCACTACTTGCCCCGTCTTCTAACATCGAACAGCTTCTGAAAGAACATGATCGAAGGATCCAAGAAGTCGGCCGACGACTTAGGAAGGATAACACGAGATCACCAGGTAGGATTCGGCCTCGGGAGTTTAATAACACTTGACCTTCGAAATCGACTCCCATCTTCCCAGCAAGAACATGGATTAAGTAAGAATATATAGGGAGATTATGGTAGGTAGTTGTTTAGAGGGGAACAAGTCTGTGCATATGTTATTATTACGTAGTATGTTCTGCAAACCCTATGTGTCCAATAAATTAAATTAATTGGCAGTGAGTGATTTTAATAAGTGATATACTAAACATAGAATGATGTGTTATTATGAGGTTAAACAAAGACTATTTATTTGGCTTACATTAAAATTCAGTGTAGACGGACCAATTTTGATAGTTTTTTTCAGTCTCACCCATTACAGTATACAACATGAATCACACAAAAGGCACTCCAAAAATCTAAACCGTCTCAGCTCACAACACTTTACGCAGAATCAACTGCGCTCCGTGCTGAGGCTGAAGCGTTATTACCGTAGAAGGCGCATGCACGTACGAAGGCGAAAGCTCGAAAGAATACTTCTGCAAAATCACGGCGAGCGCAACCTTAGCCTCCAATAGGGCGAAGCTCTGCCCAATGCATACGCGTGGTCCCCACCCGAACGGGAAGTAAGCCTGCCTTCCGTTCGTCGCCTTCGTAACGCCCTCGCCGAACCTATTGGGGTCGAACTTCTTGGCGTCTTCGCCCCATATTTTAGGGTTGTGATGCAATAAAAGCGTCGGTATTAAGAGGAGGACACCCCCCGGGAGAGTCGAATTCCCGAGGGAGATTTCCTTCGGCGTGACTCTGATGAGGTTGACTATGGGCGCATACAGCCTTAGTACCTCGTGGAGAATCATCGTTATCTGTGCGAGAAAATCGTTCGAAAACAAGCTTAAGATGATAAAGATGGCCGTATTTTCGACTTTTTTTTTTAGTTGTGTATATTTGGAGAGGACACCTAAATTAAGGGGGAGCGACAATTTGAGGTCAGAAAGTTTCGATATTGTAGCAGTTTGAGGACACCTAGATCAACATTGCAGTTTTAGGACGGTACAATTATGAAACTGAAGCAACTTGAGTAGGCAAGTTTCGAAATCGAAGTAACTTTAGGACAATAAGTTCCTAAATTCTGGCATTAGTTGTCATCAAGTTGCTTCAACTATGAAACTTACTGATCCAAAATTGCAAATTTATAAGTTTCGTGTCCTCAAATTGCTTCAATTTTGATACTAATTGTCCTAAAACTGCAACCCTTCGGGCTTTGACCTTTTTAATTGGTTTTACGATAGAAAATCGAGTTTTAACATCAGATAAAAGAGAATGGACTTACGATTTTCAGGTTGTTGAGGTCTTGGAAGTTCGGTTTTTCCCTCCCAAAGGCTTTAAAAACCTCTTCCCTAGCGAGTTTCTGCCAATCTGTGTGCTTGCTGAGTAGAATCATTGTCCAGACGAGCAACGACGAGGTTGTCTCCTGCCCAGCAAAGTAGAAGAGTTTGCACTCTTCGATAACCTCCTCGAGGCTCATCCCAAACTTGGCCCCACGCTGCTTTATTTCGTTGAAATTCGATTCTACCAAAATTCCAAGAAGATCGTCGCCGCTGTTTTCGCCTGCTTCGATGGCCTTGATTCTCTTGTTTACTATCTTGAGGATTGACGATTTCACTTCCTCGGTTATGCTCTTCATTCGCCTGTTTCTTTTCGTGGGCAAGAATCTACATAGAGAAAAATTCAGTCCCTAGGAAGCTGATAGTCTTTCAGACAAGAAAAAGGTATTGAAAAAGGGAAGTGATGATTGTATACCTCATGCCAGGGATGTAAACTGATCGAAAGGTCATCATTGCAAGCTCGGCTTGTTCTTTCTGAAGCTCGAAAATCTTCTTACCTTCTTCGTAGCTACTGCCAAAAGATGTTCGAGAAATTGCATCGCTTGTCAAGGCTTGAAGATGAGGCCATACGTCTACTTCTGAGGATCCATCGCTTGTAATAATCTCGTCCCATTTGCTCATCATATCGCAGCAGCTCAAGTAGAACGAAGGAACCATGTGCTTCAATAAATGCAACAATATCAATTAAGTGAATCGCATGATTTAACATCGTTTAAGGGGAAAAAAAACCTTAATTCGATCTGTCTGAAAAGCGGGATTAATGAGCCTTCTGTGCTTGGCCCATTTATCCGTTTCGTAAGAAACTACTCCTCGAGCAATCATTCTACCGAAGGGATTTAGTGAGTACTTCTGAAATACGAAGCTCTTCGATAATACTTCCCTTATAACTTCGGGGTCGAAGATGGGTACCGCGGGAGTTGGCCCGAACCATGTGAAGCAATTTTCACCTGCAAAAATTGATCACTAATCACTATAAAGATCGTATATGAAGAAAAAAAAGAAAGATTCATCTCTCAAACATTTTCACAAACACAATCAAGACAGAGTACTGAAGAGGGAACCTTTACCGTATTTGGTGGCTGCGCTATAGCTGGCGGGCGAAACTCTATGGACGATATCATGGGAGAAGTCGTTCATGGGCTTGCTCCTCGCTTCTCTGATCATCTCACTCATTTCCTTGAAGTCTCCAAATAGAAACCTGTAAGAATTTCCCTTAAATCCACGGCGCCTCAAGTACCTTTCGACCCTCTTGGGCCTAATCCATGCCCAGTTCAGTACTTTCCATGCGTAGAACAACACCACAGCAGCACAGCAAAGAGTCACTGAAGCTCTGAACAAGCTAATCATATCGATCATCTTTTCTTTTTCTGAGCTGATTCTACTTCTTTGTATCCTTCCTTTATATAAAGTATATATATAGACAAACCTTGATAAAGGGTTGAAAGTTAGCAAAGCTCACAGAACTAAGGGATGGAAAGTGACGTGAGGAACAAGACTTACTATCTTTCTTTGCACAGATGAGGAAGAAAACAAAATGAACGTCGGAAATTTCCTACATACTTTCGTTTGTCGCAGAAAAACAAACCCATGAACTTGTGTGGACTTATGATGAATTTGACCTGATGGGATGCTTCTTCTAGAATCACTTTCCCCAAAGGGTAGAATCCACACGCAACTTAGCCTTGAGCCACAAGTGTTGATCTGCTTCTGCTTATAAGTCTTCACAAAACATAGAAATTGTTATAAATATTTATATAATATATATCAACGTACATATCAATAAAAAATTGTACAAGTTCAAATGGCCAATGAGAGGTATTTATAGGCCAAGAATTTCAACATTAAACCAGTGAAAAATAACAAATAAAATAATTCTAGATCTAATCTTCCTAATGGCATCCATACTTATTTGTTATGGTGACCCATACTTATTTGTTTATAATACTCCCCCTTGGATGCCCATTACCAAATATTCTCATCTAACTGACTTGTTAAAAACCTTATTAGGAAAAACTCAGTGGGATAAAAACCTAATGAAGGAAAAAAGAGTGCAGCGTATAGTGTCTCCCCCTGATGTAAACATTACTCAAGATCTTTGAGCCTTCGGAGACCAATTACATCTACAAGTTTTCCGAATACTCTTGGAGTTAGCGCTTTTGTGAATATATCTGCGAGGTTGTCACTTGATCGAACTTGTTGTACGTCAATTTCGCCGGTCTTCTGAAGGTCGTGCGTATAGAAGAATTTAGGCGATATATGTTTAGTTCTATCGCCTTTGATGTAACCTTCATTTAACTGAGCAATACATGCAGCATTGTCTTCATATAAGATTGTCGGAGGTAACTTTTTCGATAATAACCCGCAAGTTTGTCGTATATGCTGGATTATCGATCGCAACCAAACACATTCTCTGCTAGCTTCGTGAATCGCTAAAATTTCCGCATGATTAGATGAAGTGGCGGTTAAACTTTGTTTAACTGACCGCCAAGAAATAGCAGTTCCACCATATAAAATAGATAACCCGTTTGTGATCGAGCATTAGGTGGGTCGGATAGAAAACCAACATCTGCATATCCGATTAGATCTGACCTGGACACATTTGAATAGAATAATCCCAAATCAGTTGTTCCCTTTAGGTATCGAAAAATTCGTTTAACACCGTTCCAATGTCTACGAGTTGGTGACGAACTATCTCTCGCCAATAAATTTACAGCGAACGCTATATCAGGTCGCGTATGACTCGTCAGATACATTAGTGCTCCTATGGCACTAAGATATGGTACTTCGGGACCAAACAATTCTTCATCATTTTCTCGAGGCCTGAACGGATCTTTATTCACATCTAAAGATCGAACAATCATCGGGGTATCCAATGGATGAGCATTATCCATATAAAATCTTTTCGAAACCCTTTTTGTATATGTTTCCTGACATACAAATATTCCATTCTTCAAATATTCAATCTGCAAGCCAAGACAAAATTTCGTCCTTTCGAGATCTTTCATTTCGAACTCCCTTTTCAAACAACTAACGGCCATTGATAACTCTTCACGAGTTCCAATTATATTGATATCATCAACATATACTGCTATGATGACAAAATCATTTCCACATCTTCTCATAAATATACAAGGGCAAATTTGATCATTTTTGTGTCCTTCTTTTAATAAATATTCACTTAGGCGATTATACCACATACGCCCAGATTGCTTTAATCCATAAAGTGATTTGTTCAGTTTAATTGAGTACTCACCACGGGGCCCTGAATTTTCAGGCAATGTTTTAAAAAGCGCATAGCGCAGTATGTCGCGTTTTAGTGTCGGTAGCGCGTAGCGTAAACAGCGTAGCGCATTGCGTGAGTATTTCGGATAATCTAAATATAATATAGTAAATTATATATAATATATAATAAATATAAATATGGTCACTTTTTATGACGTTATTGTATTTATGAAACAAAATAATCTATATTTTCTTTAGAAATTCAATAAAATAAAAAATAAGCTACAAATAATTGACTAAAATCTAAAATATAAATATATTTGAATCGTATATTAAAAAGTTTATACAATCCCAACAATAAAATATGACTCATATCAATTAAAAAATCATTCTTGCTACAGTTTACTACAAATACTACTAGGATAAGCCTATTAAAACAATTCATAAAACTATCGAAAAATATATGATATGCATGTCATTATGATCGTCATGAAACCAGGAATAAATTGGATATGCGTATGTATTTTTATCAAATAAATTACTCAAAATAAAGACACTTTAATTATTAGGTAGAAGTCTAAATAAAAACAATTAAAAATAAAATATTATTGTCGCATCTTTAATTATTAGTGCAAGCCGTCCATCTACATTCTACAACGCATTTAGGGCTGTCACTTGTCAGAGAGTTGTCTGAATGTTTACTTTGCCACGGATTTCTCGACGGTTTTTCCGTCGAAACATAAAAAAAAATAAAAAAAAGATAAAACGCGAAATTAAAAACGCGTTGGAGCGTTTTGATGTAGAATCACGCGATCGCGCGCGTCGAAGCGCGCGATCCAACGCGTTTTAAAACACTGTTTTCAGGTAATCGAAATCCCTCTGGAAGCTTCATATAAATGTCACTATCAAGTGAGCCATATAAATAGGCAGTGACGACATCCATTAGACGCATATCGAGTTTTTCACGTATTGCCAGACTTATTATATAACGAAAAGTTGTTGCATCCACCACAGGAGAATATGTCTCCTCATAATCAATACTGGGTCTTTGCGAAAAACCTTGTGCCACAAGCCGGGTTTTGTATCTCACAATTTCAGCTTTTTCGTTTCTCTTTCTGATAAAAATCCATTTATATCCAACCGGCTTTACATTCTCTGGTATACGGACTATAGGTCCAAAAACTTTTCGTCTCTCAAGTGATTTTAATTCAGCATCGATTGCATCTTTCCATTTTGGCTAATCATTTCTTTGTCTGCACTCTTTTACAGACCTTGGTTCATGATCCTCATTCTCATTAATCTCATTCATTTCATGTAGCGCTACGTTAAATGAGAATTTATCGTCAACGTTGACTTTATCTCGGTTCCATCTTATTCCATTCTGGGCGTAATTAATCGAGATCTCTTCATTATCATTATTTTCAAAGGTACCTGACTTTCATTATTATCATCATTTATGCCCATCAACTCTTCTCTAGTCAATAAATCCTCGATTGGACCATTCTTATTATTTGCTCCTTTTCTTTTTCGAGGATTTTTATCTTTGGAACCAGAGGGCCTACCAAGCTTCAGTTGTGGTTTAAGCTCAATCGTATTATCTATTTGTTCTGCAGAACATCAATTTTAGCAGGAGCATTAACAGCTGGAATATGTGATTTTGTCACTCTATTTGGGTCAGCAAAACTGTCTGGCAATTGGTTCGCTAAACTTTGTAAATGAATTATCTTTTGAACTTCTAGTTCACATTCTTTTGTTCGAGGATCATAATGATTTAGCGATAATTCATTCCAACTAATATTTCTTTCCAACTGTTTCTTTTCTCCCCCTAATGTCGGAAAATTTGTTTCATCGAAGTGACAGTCGGCAAGTCTGGCCGTGAATCGATCTCCAGTTAAGGGTTCTAAATATTTTATAATTGATGGAGATTCAAATCCGACATATATTCCCAATCTTCTTTGAGGTCCCATCTTTGTGCGTTGTGGTGGTGCAATTGGAACATATACTGCACATTCGAAAATTCTTAGATGAGAAATATCTGGTTCCTGACCATAAACCATTTGTAACGGGGAGATATCATGATAACTTGTTGGCCTGATGCGGATTAGTGATGTTGCATGCAATATAGCATGTCCCCAACAAGACGATGGAAGTTTCGACTTCATCAACAATGGCCTTGCAATTAATTGCAGGCGTTTAATCAATAATTCTGCAAGACCCTTTTGTGTATGAACATGTGGCACAGGATGCTCGACATCTATACCGATAGACATACAATAATCATTAAATGCCTTGGAAGTGAATTCACCAGCATTATCAAGACGTATTTTCTTTATCGGATAATCTGGGAAATGTGCTCTTAATCTAATCAGCTGAGCAAGTAATCTCACAAATGTCACGTTTCTCGTAGATAATAAACATACATGGGATCATTTACTTGATGCATCAATTAATACCATGAAATATTTAAATGGTCCACATGATGGATGTATCGGTCCACAAATATCGCCATGTATACGCTCCAAAAATGCAATAGATTCAGTCTTTACTTTCATTTGGGATGGTCGAATAATTAACTTCCCTTTAGAGCAAGCAATACATGCTAATTCTTTAGACTGAAGAATCTTCGGGTTCCTCTATAAATGTTCGCGTGATTTTTCAATTATTTTTCGCATCATAATTGTACCGGGATGGCCCAACAGGTCATGCCAAACATTAAATGTACTGTCATTGCTAAACTTTGGATAGCATATGATTCAATCGTTCTAAGATATGTGTAGTATAGCCCAGAGTCAAAAGACGGTAATGTTTCTATGATTCTCTTTTCATTCGAAATCACTTTTGTAATGTGCAGATATTCAATATCTCCCTTTTGTGCAGTCTCAACATGATATCCGTTATAAATTTCTTTGAAACCTAGGGGAATATAAAGCATTTTCAATAATCAGCCTTGTTCCTCTGGGCAATAATAAATTAGCTCTTCCGGAGCCTTCAATTATATTTGTGCTACCCGATATAGTAATCACACTGGTTTCTTTCATATCAAGATGCTCGGAATATTTCTTACTTTTCAGAATTGTATTAGTCGTTGCACATTTTGCAAGACATAATTCTCCATTGCACATGCTCGTGTCCATCATATAATATCCTTTATAAACAAACACATAATTATCATTAATACATATTATTGAAAACAAACAATACATAGCAAACACAGGAATAGCATCCAAATAACAATCATAGCAAACATAACGATATTATTGAAAATAAACGATACATAGCAAACACGGGAATAACATCCAAATGACAATCATGGCAAACATAACGATAACTGTCAAATGATACATATCAAAACACACAGTAATAAAGCATTTAATTTAAAATGGTAGCACGTTAGATTTCTTCATTGATGAGCAGAAAATCGTCGGCGTTGAAATTAACACCTTCTTCATTAACACAAGAAGTTGAAGCAATTGTACCCTGAACAAAATTCGTTTCAGTTTTCTTTCCTTTGCCCATTGATTCTTGATACAGCTCAACAAGGTATTGGGGCATACGGCAAGTGCGGGACCAATGTCCCGGACCACCGCATCGATAACATTTTTCGTCATTCCCCTTTTGTTCAGTTTGCTTCCTTTCATTTTTACTGTCATAAACTTTCTTCTTCTGGGAAATATTCTGATGACCGCCACGATAATTATGATAACCACCACTGAAATATTGATAACCACCACCATGATAATTTCGACCACGGCCACGTCCACGACCGCGATGTCCACCACGACCACGTCCCCGATCATTACCTCGACTATTATCATTATTAACATTGACTGCGTTCGCTTCAGGGAGTGCAGCCGTACTAGTCGGTCGGGACTCGTGATTTTTCATAAGCAACTCATTGTTTTGCTCAGCCAACAGTAAGCAAGAAATAAGATCTGAGTACTTTTCAAATTTTCTCTCCCGATATTACTGTTGTAGAATGACATTTGATGGATGAAATGTGGTGAACGTTTTCTCCAGCATAATTGCATCGGTAATAGTTTCTCCACATAATTTCAGTGTAGAAGTAATTCTATAAACAACAGAATTATATTCGCTTACCGATTAAAATCTTGCAAGCGTAAATTCACCCATTCATACCTTGCATTTGGGAGAATAACAGTCTTTAAGTGGTTATATCGATCTTCCAAGTTTTCCCACAAGTCTTTCGGGTCTTTCACCGTTAAGTACTCAATTTTGAGACTTTCATGAATGTGGTGGCGAAGAAAAATCATTGCCTTCGCCTTGTCCTGCTCGGATGTTGCATTGGTCGGTTTGATGGTATCACCTAGACCTTTTGCTTTCAAATGAATTTCGGCATCTAGTGCCCAAGATAGATAATTTCGGCCAGTGATATCGAGTGCAACAAACTCAAGGCTCGCCAAGTTCGTCATATTACTATAAAATACAAAAAGCATTTCAACAATGATAATACAACAAAATATTACATGCATAACTAATCTTAGTAAAATAATATTTTAAAAATATAGTCCATATAGCCAATTATTTCAAATATATAATTAAACGTAGTTACTGGCGGGAGCTACAAACCGGCACATATCAGGTGGTACAAACCATCACATGATAGGCAGTATAAACCGAACCAAGCTAGTCGAATAAACAGAACCAAGCTAGTCGGATAAACCGAAGCAAGCTAGTCCGAGAGACCGAACCAAGCTAGTCGAAGAACCAAACCAAGCTAGTCGGAGAAACCGAACCAAGCTAGTTAGAAAAAAATAATAATATGCCACCGCTGGGATTCGAAATCTGGACCTCCCATCACATAGTTTTGACGGTATCCCACGAAACCAGTCGGACTATGGCATTTTGTTGTATATTGTATATATATTTTATATCTGTATAATATTGTCATAAATATGAAATAAAAAAAATTATTATACCTTAATTATGCTCGTACAAATCTTCGACAGAATTAGCGTTGCCGGCGGAGATCGGCGTCGCCGGTAGAGCCTCGTGCTGATAACGTGTTATAAATATTTATATAATATATAATGAACTCAACGTACATATCAATCAAAAATTGTACAAGTTCAAATGGCCAATGAGGTATTTATAGGCCAAGAATTTCAACATTCAACCAATGAAAAAAAAAGCAAATAAAATAATTCTAGATCTAATCTTCGTAATGGGCATCCATACTTATTTGTTGTGGTGACCCATACTTATTTGTTTATAATAAAAATAAAAATAAAAACTTTTGCAAGGGTCAAAAATTAAAATTAAAGAACTTGTTATAAATATTTATAACATAATATCATATATACTATTAGTATGTTACTAAGCAGATAAACGAAATGAGTAGAAAGGAAAGAAACAGAATATTCTTCTTTAGGGTTCCAGTGGGGCGGGATTCCCAATCCCCGCGGGGATCCGCCCCGAACGGGGCAGGGAATCCCCGAAATTTTATCCCCGCGGAGCGGGGACGGAGAATGATTTTCCCCGTGGGGATCCCCGCCCCGTCCACGAACCTCCTTTTATATATTATATATAATATTTAATTATAATTTAAATAATAGTAAAATAATATCAAAATATAGATTAACTACTATTAAATTATACAAATAGTATATAAAATTATAATTTATATAATATTTATAACAAAAAATATTCAAAGTTATATATCACAAAAAATTTAAAAATTAAGTAGCGGAGATCCCGCGGAGACGGGGACAGGGATGATTTCGTCCCCGAATGCATCGCGGGGACGTGGACAGGGACGATTCTTCTTATTCTCTTGCGTATATGCAAATGAACATTGCATGCCTATTTATATGCTAATATATATGCTACAAGACAATAATAATTTGCTCATTCTATTCGTCATCATTCGTACATAGTGGTTGAAAAATACCCTTCCTTGTGGCCCTATTGGTAGTTGGAAAATCATTAAGACATTGTCTAATGGGCATCCACATCTTAATATTACATTCATAACAATATTCATAATACTCTTCATTGGATGTCCATTTAGGATTATGCCTCGTTAAAACCTTACTAGGACAACCCAGTAAGATAAAAACCTAGTGAAGTAAAAAAGAGTATATAATTCCTTTAATACGCTATATGTAGCCTCATTAAAAACTTTATTGCGAAAACCACATGGGAAAAACCATTGTGAAGGAAAAAAAAGTGCAACGTGTGTTTCTCCCCCCGGTGATAACATTACTTCAAATCTCGAGGTCTTCAGACTTCGATTTAAATATACCAATTTTTTAAAAATTATAGGAGGAAGTGCTTTCGTAAATAGCCAGGTTTTCACTGGATCGACACTTGTTGTATATCAATATCTCTATTTTTCTTCAGCTCAATTTTGGTGAAATTGTTCTGTGCTATCACATTTGATATATCCTTCCTTTAATTGGGCAATACATACCGCGTTATCTACATATAATGTCGTCGGAAGTAACTTTTCTGATTATAACCGACAAGTTTATTGTATATGCTGAATAATCGATCGCAATCAAACTCAACCTCTGCTAGCTTCATGAAGTATTAATACTTCAGCATGATTAGATGAGGTGCCGGTTAAACTTTGTTTAACAGACCGCAATGAAATAGCAGTTCCACCATACGTAAACAATAACCTGTTTGCGATCGTGCATTACGTGGCTCGGAAAGAATTCAGCATCTGCATACCCATTTACGCCCAAATGAACAAATACAATTTAAGCATAAATCAACGAAAACAATTTGCGCCTAAATAAACGAAAACATTTTACGCCCAAATTAATATATACAATTTAAGCCTAAATCAACGAAATCAATTTAAACCTAAGTCGAAGAAAATAATTTACGCTAGATTAACAAAATCAACTTACAATTTATGCCTAAATCACTCTCGCCACGCCGCCGCCGTTATCGTCATCGCCGTCCGTTGTTCGCCGTCGCCCGCTCGCGTCAGCTCGTCGCCACCGGCCGCTCGCCGTCGTCCGTTCTCGTCGCCGCCGTCCGCTCGTCGTCGTCGTTTGTAGCCGCCGCGGCCGTCAGCTCGTCGTCGCCGTCGTTCGTCGCCGATCTAATTCGTAACTAATTCGTCGCTGAGAAGAGGGGAGGGCGGGGTGGCTAAATCCCGATCTAATTCGTAACTCAGAGATACGAATCCTGAGTTACGACTAAGATCTGAAACCAACGACAGTTCTTCGTATTCAGCGCTAGACTAAATCGTAACTGGTCTCTGAGTTACGAAAACACCTATTTTATTAATTGGTATAAATTTTTACCGATTTAATTAATATTAAAATAAAAACGATTTAGTTTATTAACAAAGCCTAATGTATTAGCTTGGAATATGTTTTTTCAAATTTTACAGTATACCTGAAAAACAAATTATTTAATATTAAAATACTATAACGCCACATGGGTATCACTTGGGTATCATTAAATTTGCAGTTGTTTGTTATCATTGTAACAATATCCAAGCCTGGTATATCAATACACGCTTGTTACCCGTAATTTATTTATCAGCCTTGCTTAAGCATACCCATCTCACGGAATACCAATACACGTCTTCATCATGTCGATTTTACCCTCATCAATTTCCAAGCAATTTCATCAACCACTCTCGCACAGATCGAACTGATGGGGCGCCACACACTTTGAGGGCCGGCCATTGTTGAGCTTCGGAATCGGAGAGATCGAACTCTCGTGCCCTAATTTGTTGTGTCATTCCGTCAATTTCCTCCATCTCCCGGAGCCAAAGGTCGAACTCCACCACCGCCGAAAAAACCAAGAGAGAAGCAGCCATCGCGGCAGTCGGAATCTCGAAGCCCACAGTCCAGACCACGTTGTCCTGCGCGGCGGAGCTTGATGACTCTCCTATGTTCAGGAAACAGGTCAGTTCTACTTTTTTTCTTTTATGTCTTTTGTTCTCCTCAGGTTAAGTCTGGGCTGTCTATTATTAGTTGGGTAGTTTGAGTTGATAATGTTTTGATCGAATTAATGATGTGATTTCATTGCCCTATCTGTGATGGGTTACAAATATGGGGTTGAAGATTTTGAGGTTTGCTGCATTAACTATGCACTTCTTAGTATGCTCTTCGTTTTTCTCTTTTGCTAGCTTGCATGTAATTCGCTCTAATTGTTTACTTCTGTCAGGGGAAAGTATTGGTAGATGGATTAGAAAAAACAAGTTAGTCTTCAATTGCCACTTGATTTATGATGTTCAAACGAATGTGCTTGGATTTGAACCCATTTTCTTGTGAGGACATGGAGAAATTACTCTTTTAAATCAATATAGATCACCGCATTGTGGTACTTGCGATGGCTTTTGTTCCAACTTGTCATATATCACGATTTTGTACACGAGAAATTTTGGTTGCTCTACTCCGTTTACTGGTAAATTGGTATTGTTCTTGCAGCTGCTGTCTTTCCAGTTTCCATTAACAGATGGACATTGGAGGAAAGTTCTGAATCCTTGGGTTTGAAGTTTTTCTTTCTCTTTTTTTTTTCTGTTTTTAGGACGAATATTGTTTTATTATATAAGGGCAATATCGTCATTTACTTAAATTTAACTTTCCTATACACATCTCAAACACATCTATCAAATGCAATTTATGTCATTACACAAATAATTAATACACACATATCAAACATGTTAACATATAAAATCAACAAAATCCATGTATAGCTATACACAAATAACTTATACCCATGTAATCCCTAAACACAAATATCAAACGAGCCCTAACCGTTATCTATTATTATATTTTTTTATTATTAATACATCCCGGGCTCGTTTGATATCCACGTTTATGGTTACAAGGGTATAAGTTATTTGTGTATGACTATACAAAGATTTTGTTTATATTGTATTTTAACATGTTTGATATGTGTGTATTAATTATTTGTGTAATGATACAAATTGTGTTTGATATGTATGCTTGAGAGGAGTATGGAATTTGTTAAGTATGTATTATCGACATTTTTGCCCTTGTCTAACATAAAGATCTCTTCTTCTACGTCAATGTCATTTGGAAAGCACATCATAACAGCAAATACGATCAAACCCTACTCTTTGCTCCAAAAAATATTTACCCAATAAAAAAGAGGGAAACTATGAGAAAAATACAAGGAACCAATGGTTATGAAGAAAACGATGAGAAAAAAACGAAACGCTTATGGAGGCCAGATGAGGAGCGAGTTCTTATTACGGCATTAAAGCAGATAGTCGAAGAGGGATGGAGAATAGATAGTGGAATTCGAGCAGGCTACCATCAAGCTATCGAGTCTATTTTCAAGAAGTGGAAACCGGAATCTGATATTCGAGCACAACCTCACATTCACTCGAAGGTCCACCATTGGAAAAGGGAGTACTATCAACTAGTCGATTTCTTGTCTAAATCTGGTATTGGGTTTAATAACCTTAAAAACATGTTAGATGCTTCTGATCAAATTTGGACTGAGTCGGAGAAGGTTAGTGTGTCTCTTTTAAGATATTTTTTCTCGTTGGAATTAATAATGCTTCAGATTGTATTTAAAACTGAAGGGTTCATCGAAATTATATTCATTGCGGCACAAAGTATGGCCTTTCTATTATGACTGGCAAGAACGGGCTACTGGAGCAGCTTCTATGAGTTTTACAGATGCAATACCTAAAAATAGAAAAAGAGAGGACCATTTGGTGGAGACAGAAGGGTCTAGGGGAACGGAAGGATCTAGTGCTGGGTCTGATAAAAAGACATTCGGGATAGAGGAGGCTACATTGTACTTAGGGAATTATCAATCGTTCCCAAACCAGTCAAAAGAAGAGTCTACTTTCTTTTGTGGTGATAATTCCGAAGGCACAAACCTGAATCCTGAAAACGTAGTGCAACAAAGATCGATCGCAAAGACCTGAATCGAATTGTACGGGTGTCTAGTCAGGAAAGAGGATGAGGAAATTTGATTCTTCAATTGAGATGGTATTGAATCACATGACAGATTAACGCAAAGACATGTGCTCGTTTGGAAGGTCTTAGGTCGAAGCTTGGGGTGGCTCGTGACGTGGAGGAGAAACAGATTACGGATGCTGACCTCGTCACGACGTTTTTCTGTAGCCGAAGAGATTGCATTCAATCTGGTGAGACTCAATTATTTTCTAAGGTCTAGTGATGCTAAGTGAGAGTCTATAGTTATGATTCTGGTTAGAGAAAAAGACATGTAAATGTTAACATTGTTTTGGCTTAATTTTTTTTGGATGGTATGATTTGTGTAGTATTCGCAAGTTAATGGTGTTTTGGCTAGCTGATTTTGGTTTATTGGTCTTCATTGGATTATGCATCTCTTTTAGCACCTTAATGTAATGATATTGTGTAATCGAACAATTTTCTGTAATTTTTGAATGATACTGTGTAATATATTTGAATGATGTGTAACATTGAATGTTATTTAACCAATGAGCTATATTACACATTACAGGCCTCTGGGAGATTATTTGCTCATAAGATATTATACATTACAGGTCTCTCGGAGATTAAGATCTACTCCAATAGTACTTCAGATAAACAACCTATACCCAAGTTCGTCCTCCAACACATACTCAAAACCAAACCTAAAATAGGTTTTTATCATTTTCTCCCACCTTCTATACCTATATTTGAGTTTCTACTATTCATCACCTTAAAAAATTTTGGGAGTTACTATTTACCGCCCCCTTTTTACTTGTTACCGCCCCCTAAAGGGTTGGAAAAAGACGTTTTTGCCCTTATGATATTTAAATTAATTTAAAAAGAGAAAACTATAATAAACAATAAAATTTTCTATTTAAAGACATTTTCCACACAACACTTTACAACTCATACATCCAAATCAGACTAAAAAAAAACCTCAAATCGCAATGGATCGACGACAGGGACAGGGAAAGGGAAATAAATAATCCAATTAAATAAATAATCCAATAAATAATCCATTGCGATCGCAATGGATCGCAATAAATAAATAATCCAATTAAATAATACAAATAAATAATATAAATAAATAATCCAATTAAATAATACAAATAAATAATACAGTAGAAATTCACAAATTATTATGCTGCATTAGGTTAATCCAGTGAGCGAATCGACTCTGATATCTGATCTCCCAGCCGGCAAGTCGATCACTACGATGTGTGAACCAATAGGGATGTAAAATGGGCATAGGAAAATCTGGACATAAATTAAGTCTGATGTAATGCTGATAATCATCCCCAAGGCGCCATGATGATCGTACGGATCGGTCCAGTAGCAATCCGACCGGCACGCAGCGGCAATATTGTGTTCGAAAGCATGTTGATGTTCGTCCCATTGCCGTACCCGTAGAGGACAATTACAGCGTTCCAAATTGTCGCCACAACCCACCAATCACATGGTATCATCATCCAGTGGTTCGCTCCACAAGGGCCCCGTCCCAGCGTATACGATCCAACTGCATTTCTAATGAATCACCATAGTACAATGCCAAGTAGCGCCCCCAATGGGTCGCGAGTTCGTTCGTGACGTTATTCCTGACGGTGATCCATTCCTCCTCTCATCATAAACATGGGACGCGATAACTCGAAATCCACAGTTGCCGTCAGCCACCACATTCTTATAGCTAACTATATACGGATGGATGACTGTTGTTACGTGGTTGGCCAAGTGGGTGTGGTGGAAGTCTGATTCACATGTAGAACGCAATTTTCAGGATTAGATGTGCACCCGTGATTGAACAGATTTACGAGTAAGAGATAGTAGTACCTGTCTCCGTTGTAGATCGAGACCGCTTCGCAGACGAAGACGTGCGACCCTGGCTGCTACGACTGGTACTGATGCGCCCTCCGCTGCGTCCACCCCTTGGGATTGCGTACTCCCAAGCACTTCGATCCCGCTCCGTCGAGTTTTTCTTCTTCGGCCGTCCTTTTACAGACTTCTTAACGCCAGGCTCATTCCACTGACGGGCGTCGGGATATAGGTGTTCGTGGACGACTCGATGGAGGCCACGCATAACGGCGATATCGCGGGTTTCTGCCTCACGCACGAAGTCGTATAAGTAATCCCGATCAGAAATATCGGGAATTACTCCATGTCTGCTCAACATACTTGACGATAGCGGAGTCGGCTACCCAACGCAGACGCATGTCAGTCAGTGCCTGCTCGTACGCGTCTATCGTCGGAGCTTCCATGACTGCTTTCCAGGCCTTATGCGTGAAGTGAGTTGCTGTCTTTTTTCTGACCCGTCGTCCAATAAACTTTGTTCTCCACATCTTTATAGATATGCCACGTGCACAACATATGGTGAGAATACGGAAATACTTCTTGTACGGGCCAAAGAAGGCCCAACTCACGATCAGTCACAATCGCCGAAGGGTAGACACCTGGTCCCAGAATATCCCGAAGGGACTGCAACACCCACTCATAACTTCTCTCCGTCTCGTCCTCCATAATGGCAAACCCACAAAGGAAGTTCTGATTACAGGGATTCATCCCTATAATCTCAACTAGAGGCATCTTGTACCTGTTGGTCTTGTACGTAGAATCGATGCCAATAAAGTACGGATACGTTCTCACCAGTGCAAGTGAGTCCGGGTGTGCGAGAAAAACATGCGTCAACGCATGAGTCTCGTCGTCTGCCATGGCTTGAACATAATATCCGGCATGTCTCGCCTGGTGCATCAACTAGCTAACCACGTCTCGGCCCTCAGAAGAGTCTTTCTTCAAACGATCTCTGTAATTATATATGTGCCTGATCGTCGCGTTAACTTCTGCGTGTCGAGTCCTCATCGCTGAGAGGATATGAGCTGGTTTCGCTTGCGCGACAGTCATTTCCTCTACGACCTTCTTTGCTGGTTGCTTAAAACACTCGTCTGCCGGTGTCCCTCGGGATACTGTATCAGAGGGTGATTGTGCGTGGATTTATCAGGTGGGCCCGTACGAATGTACCATTCCCTAGTCATTGGATCCTCCTGAGCTATGATTACAAACGGACACCTGCACTTGTTCGACTTTGAAACCCTCTCCAATTCGTCCTCGTTGCCTCTATAACGTTCTCCGCGAGAACATCTAATCAGTTTTTTGTACCGCATTTCTTATGCGACGAAATAATCACCTCGAAACCTGGCGACGCCTTTCGCCTAATTAATGGCTTCCACGTCGGTCTGAAATCGACCTCCTACGCGAAAATGCTCACTGTAGTTTACCCCGTCGCCGATCAAATCCTCCGGGATGTGGATTTCCCTCTCATCGCCTGCAAAAAAAAATTTAAACAACCGAAAATGAATTTCGGCCACATGAAGCGGCCATGACGTGGATCCTATTCCCTTTCACCCATGACGGCCAAAAAATGACGCGAAAATGAATTTCGGCCACATGAAGCGACCAAAAAAAAAGTTTCGGTCATGACGGTCCGTACTTCGAGAGTCGATCAACCACGACGAAAATGCGGTCGTATCCTTGCGATCTAGGGAGTCCCGTAATGAAGTCCATTGCCACGTCTTCCCAAATTCGATCCGGTATGGGTAAAGGGTTAAGCAACCCAGCTGGCGACAATGCCTCGTATTTGGCCGGCATACTAGACATTCAGCCACAAACGATTGAACTTGCTTCATCATCCCTCGCCAGTATAATGATCCGGCCAACCGTCGATAAGTGCGGAATGCCCCTGAATGTCCGCCACTTGTAGGTGAGTGGTATTCTTTGATCAATTGTGGGATCCAAGTTGATCTCGTTGGGATGACCAATCGCCCTTTGTAAAATAACCGCCCTCCGATTAAGGAATATGGGGGACGTGAATCCGGGTCGCTCCGAAGTGCTTCCATAATTGGTACTAAAACCTCATCCTTTTGTATTTCTTCCTGTATATCCTCCCCCTCCAACCATTGTGGTATGCTCACTGCATTGAGAGTCAAGTCTTCGTACTGTCGCGACTAAGAATCCGCAGCGTTGCTCGTGACCCCAGGTTTGTACTCTATGTCAAACGAGTATCCCAACAATTTAGAAACCCAAAGTTGTTGTGATGGGGTTCCCACCTTTTGGTGTAAGAGAGTGTGCAAGCTTCGGTGGTCTGTTCGGACCATAAATCGCCGTCCAAGAAGGTAAGGTCGCCAATGTTGAATTGATAAAACCAATGCCATTAGTTCCCTTTCATAGGTTGATTTAGCGTTCGTGCGACTAGATAACCCCTTGCTAAAGTAAGCGATGGGTTGCTTTCCCTGCATAAGTACCGCCCCTATTCCTGTCCCTGAGGCGTCGCACTCTATGACGAAAGGCTTCGAAAAATCAGGTACTGCTAAGACTGGTGCGGAAACCAATGCCTGTTGTAGCGCTAAGAAAGCCCCATCGGCCGCTTCATCCCAATCCCAAGTCCCGGAGGCTTCTTTCTTTAGCAAGGCTGTCAACGGCTGCGCAATTTGACCGTAATTTCTGATAAATCGGCGATAATACCCGGTTAGCCCCAAGAAACCCCGTACGCCCTTAACTGACTTTGGTTTTGGCCATCGTAATACGGCTGCCACCTTCTCGGGATCCGTTGCCACATGTCCTGAATAAATTACGTGCCCCAAGTACTCAATTCGTTGCCTTCCAAATTGGCACTTCTTTTGGTTGAGACGAAACTGATGGTCGGCAAGTATATGTAAAACCCGAGCCAAAAGCTGCAAATGTGCTCCCCACGGGTGTAGATTAATATATCATCAAAGAAAACCAGCACACCTTTTCGGAGATAGGGTCGAAATATTTCATTCATCGTGGCTTGAAACGTTGCTGGCGCATTCGTGAGTCCGAATGGCATGACGAGAAATTCATAATGCCCGTCATGAGTTCGAAATGCCGTCTTCGGAACATCTGCCGTCTTTATTCTTATTTGATGATACCGCGAGCATAGATCTAATTTCGTAAAGTAATTGGTCCCGCATAACTCGTCCAGAAGCTCTTGAATCACCGGTATAGGGTATTTGTCAGGGATAGTAACCTTATTCAATTCGCGGTAGTCAACACAGAATCTCCAGCTGCCGTCCTTCTTTCGAACCAATAGTATCGGGCTTGAAAATGGGCTAGCACTTGGCTGAATTATACCGGCTGCTAACATTTCCTTCACGAGTCTTTCGATTTCATCCCTTTGCATGTGCCCATAACGATAAGGCCTCACGGACACCGCCTTGCTCCCTGGAATAAGCTCTATGCGGTGGTCGAACATCCTGGTTGGTGGAAGTGTAGACGGTTCTTGGAATATATTAGGAAACTTGTTTAACAATCTATCCACCTGTTTCATGTTCTCGTCTCCTAACTCCCCTTGTGCCTGCTCTCGGCTTTTCTCCATCTGCCTGAACAAAAGGATTGCTCCCGCGTCAATTTCCTTACTTTTGTTGAGCGCCCGTAAGCTGGTGCTCTAGTGAGAGCTGCGTCCCCCTATAGGCAATGGCTCTCTCCTTCCCACTCGAATCGCATCGTGTACGTAGCCCAATTAATTTTGACTTCACCCAAGTGCCTCAACCAATCAACCCCTAAGATGACGTCGACTCCTCCTAATTCGAAAATGAAGAAGTTGGATACAATAGTGCACGTACCCACTTGTAAGGTGACGGTTGGGCACTCGCCTTCCGTGGCAGACTGTCATCCGTCGCCTAGTCTAACGTGAAACTTGCTGTTCCGTACCCGCGGCAAAGATAGTCGATCATCTAGTTTGGTCGAGATAAAATTATGGCTGGCACCGCTATCTATCATTATCACCACATCAGTCCCGCAGATTTTCCCACGGAGTTTGAGAGTTCGTGGTCCCGATATTCCTCCTAATGCAAACAACGGCAGATCCAATAAGGTTAATTGTCCGTCTGAGTGTGCTTGGTTGGCTTCCTCTTTTATCTCCTCCTTTCCCCCCTCCTTGAATTCAACCCAAGTCCCAAACTCGTCTTCAGTCATTATCGTCTTCTCCGCCTATGATCATGCGAAGCTCCCGGTTAGGGCACAAGTGACCCGGCTTGTAAGGCTGATGCCATTTGAAGCACAGACCCTTTGACCTTAAGTCTTGGAATTCTTTGTCCATCAATGCGCGAAAGGGCTTGCCTCGAGTCGATGGTATCACTGGCTGTCTTTCGGGGACTCCTATACCGCGGGCGGTAGGTGGTATATATCGCTCGGTTGCCTTGGTTTCTCGGCGGTCAGCACCTCCTCCTTGTTCGGTGCCAGATACTCGATTTGTTTGAGGAAAGGAAACATGCGTACTAACTTATGCTATCCCGATGATCTCATTATCTCCGTTGTATATTCTCCCTCTTTAGCGACCAACAGTTTATCCTCAATACCCTTTGCCAATTGATATGCCTCCTCGAGGCTGGTTGGCTTAAGAATTTGTACCTCTGTTCGCAAAATCGGCTGCACTCCGAGCAGAAAAAATCACAAGTGTTGCTGGACTGGAATCTCGTTCAGGTTTGTGATCATCCTTATGAATTCATGAAAATAGTGTCGAATCTGCCCCATCTGCTTGACACTGGTGATCATCTCGAGCTGATTCCCGTGATATTTGTCATCGAATGTTTCTATCAGTTTTTGCTTCAGATCTCCCCATGTGATTGTCGGATAGGTGGTTGTGAACCAATGTATCCATGACCGCGCCATGCCCTCCATGCAAACGATTGCACTCGAAACTTTCTGCTGTTCCGGTATGCGCTGGATTGCAAAGTATTGATCGGCTTTTGATACCCACGCCATGGGCTCATCAGCATCAAAGAATGGCAGTTCCATCCGTTTCTGCAACATATGGGAGACAACCTCGCCTTCGCCGCTTTGTGTATGTGGAGGAGAGATGGAGGGGATGTGGGTTTCGTTATTTTGGCTGCTCACTTGTGATTGAGACACTTCTCCGGATTTGGCACTGATAAAATCATATATTAGCTTATGCAGTCCGGTTATCGTCTCGTTCATTGTCTCGAAGCATTCGTTCATTGTCTTCTCTAACCCTTCCACCCGTTGCTCCATGTGTGATCTTGTTACGGGCATGTAATGGGATCCGGCAGGTCGGACCAATTTGTTAGAGTGAAGAGAATGCCAAAAGAGGAATTTATTGCTAAAAGAAATTATGAAGATGGTACTGATAGCATAATCGAATTCTAACAGGAGAAGGCTCTTGTCCTCAGTAATCCTAATCCTCCATGCCTCTTCTCTTCTCCTTCCCTTTTATTTTATAGATAAGCCAAATAGCTAATCTTAGGAAACCTACTTAAATGCAGCAATCACTGTAATTACTGCAATTATCATTAATATGTATCTTATGTATCTTATCTAATCTTCTGCCTTATTTTTCTGCTTGATTCCAGCCTTGACTGCCTTGGGCTTGGTTTCAGCCCACTTCTATTCCTTCGGGTTTGGATCCTAGCTTGGCCCGTCTTTGATAGACTCTAACATAATCCGTTGCTCATTTCTGTAGATGTCTGAACAGTTCAACCAGGAATTATCGCATTCAGGTAAAATCCCAACAGGCCACTTAAAAGTAGCTTTCGAATTCACAGGCCTTTGGCAGAAAGATGCTGCTTTCACAAAGTCTCTCGCGTTCGACGGTGTCTTCATTAGTATTTACCGCGTTGCGTAGGAAAAGTCGCAGGTTGTTCTTAAGGATGACGTGAAACAAGCTGTGGCATCATCTTGGGACCTCCTGCTTTGGCTAGGTAAGGAAAAAAGAACGAATGCCCCAAGAGTTGGTCTAAATCATGCTCTGCCCAGCATCAATTCTTGCTTTGATTATCAAAGTTTTAGGGCCGGCTCATCATAATTTGGGGCCTAAAGCGAATTCCAAAATGAGGCCTTTGTTGTTGATAATTTTTTTTCGTGTAAATTTAGGGCAATCATTTGCCTTTGTATGGGCTCTGGAAGTAGGCTTGGCAATAGCGCAGCTGGGATGTGGGACTAATATCCCCATCCCCGCCCCCAACACATGTCGGGGAATCCTGCCCCATCCGCGCTAAGCAAACGGGGAAGAGGTTTATCCCATTCCCATCCCCACGTGTATTTATCGAGGTGTTTTCCCCATGTAGAATCCCCCATCACATTATTCTTTAACTTTTTATACAATGGGGACCAACGGAAAATTTTGAACTAGATTTGTCGTGACATTCTCGCATGAATATGAATCGATACGAATGAATAAAAGTTAAGATATATGATGCTAAATATTGCATCAAAAGTAAGACGTAAGTGACAATAAGATATATCATAAGTTCGAATACTAATACAGATAGCTCAGTAAATTATAGGTAATAGATCCTCGAGGAGAATGGACCGGGGAGTACGATCCTCGTCCCCGCCAACGGGGAGAAAATTTCTCCGTCGCTACTCCATAGGGAATTCCCACTCCGTTCAGGGCAGATCCGCACGAAGACGGGAAATCCACTCCCCATTGCCAAGTCAACTTAGAAACGCGAGCTATAATGCTTAAAGTTTATCGAAGTTGAGATTAATCTTTACAAAAAAATTCTTAGTGGAATATTTTGCATAACAATCTCAAACAATATTTTATAATAGTTTGGAAAACATTTTTATGCATAATATTTTTTTTCTTGGGCCCCTATAGTATACAGTTTACACATCGGATTTTTAATATAATTAGTATTTCAACTAGAGTGTTTTGCTAGTATAATTGATAAACGTATCGTAGTACGTTTATCATAGTATTTAATTGGCTCATAATAGAGTTTTCGTAGTCATTTTATGCACTTATTAACCCTATTTCTGCTTGTTTTGGTATTATAGGGCTTTAGGACAAGTTTCGGGCGAAAAGGAGCGAAAACGAGGCTAGACGGCGCGAAAACGATGAAAACTGGTGAAGGTCACGGCCGTGACACATAGTGCACCTGGCCGTGACACTTGGCAGAGAGTTAGACTGAAGATGGTCACGGCCGTGACACTTCTTGCACCAGGCCGTGACCCATAGGAGCAGCAACATTAGAAAATTCATATCTCTCAATCCAGATCTCGGATTGAGAATCCCTTTGGTCATAATCAAGATTGGTGAGTCTTCTATCTATGATTAAAATTTCAGGTCAATCGGACATCGATTACGCCTCCATCCAAGAGAAATACGAAACTGCAGCAAAGCTGTTGAGTGGGTCACGGCCGTGACACTACTGCACCAGGCCGTGACGAGCGGCAGTGAGCTCAATTTTTGCCCCGAGAGTGTCACGGCCGTGACCTGTCTTGTCCCAGGCCGTGACAGTGTCGAATTTCACTGTAAAAAGCCCAAATTCGACCCAGAAAGGAGAGAACCGACCAGAGATCAACCATAATCCCTCTAGAGACGAAAAATAGCACATAAGAACGCAGAATCGCGTCCCGGAGCGCAAGAGACGGATCATCGACGAAATCACGCCCAATTGAACGAAGAACGAAGAATCATCGACGCTTCCATCGCAGATCATCCGGATATCAAGAATATGAATTCTTCGCCTTTATTCCTTATTTCTTTCGTTGTTTTCCCATCTATTATGCGTAGCTAATTCCCCTTTGTGTTTGGGATTAGATGAACGCTAGGATGTTTCGTAGCTAAGATTTATAATTATCGTGACTATGTGTTTGACTATTTATCATTCTATGAATTTGTTTCGTTGCTTTAATATGTCTATGTGTTAAAGTAATCGTATGAAAAAACGTTTAGGGCGACAGCTAAACAACGTTTAGGCCGTTCGTAGAAGATAGGAATCGAGTATAGGGCGAAAGCAAATACTCGATCCTCGCCGTTAGTAATTACTGAATCTTAGATCCCCGCGAGCGTTTAGGGCGACAGCAAACTCACGAGCGGGTAGGATAATTACTGCGATCTAGTCAAGATCACGTACGAACGATTTTATTGTCTTAGTCTATAACACCTAGCGGGATTCGAATCCCGAGCACATCTTTATTATCTGAAGCTTCTATCAGTTTTAAGCGTGTTATTTGAATCTCTAGTTGAGTTAGAAGTAATCTGTTAGGTTAAGTCATAAAGCAATCTGCGTATTTTGTTTAGGCTAAATATCGAGTCGATAGGTCACTACTAGTACTTGATTTATTCCTTGTGTTCGATACTCGTTTACTCACTTTACTGCACTACAAACGATAGGTCCACTGCCTATCGCACGTCGGTGATAGTAATTAGGTATTCGTTTTAATTATTACTTGTCGCACTTTTCATTCACACACCACGTGTCGATCAATATACTGTTTAATTTTAGTTCGAAAATAACTCTTTTCCATTGATATCTAAACACTATCATTTATTCATAAATTTTCAAGCAATAAATTTACCTTGGTTCTTCATTACTCAACGTTCCTTTTTCAATAATTTCAGTCAATGAAAAATAAGTGAAATGGACTTTTAAACTAACTAAAACTATTTATTATATATAAGATATATTATAAATTTGGGGGCCCTAAAATTCCCGGGGTCTAAAGCTTTTGCTTCACTTGCTTTACCCAAAAGCCGGCCCTGAAAGTTTCATGAGGACGGTATTTTTTATGCAATTGGCATTATGTTGTTATGTTCCGGGTTTATTGAGACATATGGTACTCATATCATTGTTGGTTTGAAAATGGGTGGAAACGATGTCGTATACGTAAAGCAACACTATTCGTCTCCACGCCAGCCCGTTGATGTCAGGGATTGGAAGATATGGCAAATAAGAGATTTGGCGACACCGATAAAGCTTATGGACGAGAAACGGTTCTTTCTATCTTTCAGCTCTTTTTCTTGCTAGTCTCGTTTTTATTTTTTGATTGAAACTTCCCCATTTATTTCACGTTGTTCTCTATTGTCTTCATATGTTATTTAATATATATCTTTCTACTGTTCCACGGAGCGTAACGTGACACGATCTGCATTCTTGGATTTCAGCTTCCACTCTGACCAATTGGTTAATTTTCCCAGCATCAATAAACTCCTTTTTAATAAAAAGCACTCGTTAATCGTTCTATGCATACCTTAATAATACTCGATGATGACTATGTATTTTTTCTTCGAAACTGCAAAGTCCAGCAAGTGACTTTCTTCTGTAGGAGAAGAGGTAGGAGCAAGGACCTTCCTCGGCGGCCTCCTTTGAGTCTCGCAGACCGTTTTTCGAACTGACAATGAGAAGAGAACTCTGATTCTTCAGTGTATCTCTCTTACATTCTTCAGTGTATCGAAGAGATTGTCCTGGAACAGTACCCTTCTTCCTCTTTTGACCTATTACCGATGTATTCTCTGATGCATGCCTGGCAAGGTATTGCCGCACTTCTATTTTCCCATACCACGTTAATCGAATCATTGCAAACCCGCCGAACCGAAACAATTTGACGTTCGCCGAAATATCTGCGTTGAGAATGCTAAAGCCCGTCACCATAACTTTCTTCTGCCTCCAGTCGATCCAAAGAGGGAGGGAACCCTTGGATAAATCTTCGCTCATAATGCAACTTCCACAATTACAATCACCGCCCGATAATGAAAGTTTTTTTATGGGAGCGGCCAAGCCTAGTACGAGTTGAAAAACTTCGAAATTTCAGAAAAACGGTCTGATTTCCATTCTCATCTGGGCCATAGCAGAACAGATTGAATTCATTGTCGCAAAACGAGCCGAGCAAAATGCAATTGCCAGATTTAGAAGCCCACTCGTACTGTGCTCGTTTGGTTGACATGTTAATATTTAGGAGGGTTTAAATAAGTAAGGGTTTATATAAAACAAATTAATGGGTAGAAAATGTGTGCTTGGTTCGTAGGTTTAAATAAACATATATGAGGGGGTGTGTTTATCTAAAGCCGTCTGCATGGGTTTAGAGTGGTTTTATATAGTTTTATATAAACCTATGGTTTAGAAACCTGCGAACCAAACACACTAAGATATCATAAACACACCTTTAAATACTTAAACCCTCCGACCAAACAAGCACTTATCATCTACTGCATTTGCTCTGAGACTAGATAAACTAATGAACACCATATACCTTGGATTCTGAAGGCCATGAGCCCAACGCAAGATAGGAAGCAACGGTTTCCTTACATCACAGATAAGCAATAAATATCTCGTAGCAATGCTAAACAAGAATCCATCTTCAGTAGCCGTAGATAATACCAAAACCAGTGTGTTTACCCACCGACAAAATTGTTAAAAAATGAAATCAGTCTAACAAGAAAGAAAATTGAACACAGCTTTTTACGTGGTTCGGATTCTTTTCATGAATCCTACATCCACGGCCAACAATTAAGATCCTTTATTGATGATAACGAATGTTACAGAGTATACATCACGGAAGACTAAACTCAAAGAAGAACAGCTTATCTTTTGCAAGGGAAGAAATCTTTTCGCTTCTACGGATTCGCCCGCAACCTAGGAACACAGACTTACGAGCTGGGCGCAATATCTGTCTCTTCAGAAAGAAGGATATGGACCAAGAATAAAAATCGAAACAGTGCGGAAAACCCTAATCGCAGGGATGAAGAACCATCCTATTTCGAAAAAATGGAGTCATCACTATTGATATGCAGCTGTAGTATTCTTATATCAACTCTCGAGGGTCTCTTCTCCTTTTCTATGGGCTAATGTAAATGGGCGGCTAATAAAGCCCATAAAAGTATTCGGCCCAAGAATGGCAAAATGATTTCTTCAATACTTTTAACACCCGCCCTCACGTCTTGGAGCGAATACGATCATTCCGAGTTTTCTGAAAAGTGGTCGGTACTCAATTGTTAGTGGCAGTTGAAAAGATCGCTACGCAAGCGTAAACGACCCACAGCTTCTTTAGATCTACAAAGATGTAGAGAAAAAAGATTAAAATCCTAAGTGCACGGTAGCTTTGTACACTAGGATTCTTAAAAGAACAGTGCTTGATTAAAAGCAACATTTTCACATAAAAGCTTCAGATCATTTATCATATATTCACAAGCTTATGGAGCAGCAATCTAAAATAACTTCATAGACAAAAGGTTTTAAACAGTATTTAAATGCAACATCAATAGCTTTGCATAGTCTACCTCATAGTAATATAGCTCAACAATCACTCGAAAAATCATAGTCATTCAAGGATAGAGCAGGAACCCCAAATATACGGTAACTTTGCATAACAATAAACCTGTTATCAATTCAGAGGTACAGAAAATAGAAACCCAACAATGCGGTAACGTTGCAAAGCAAGGGGCAAAAGCAGAAATCCTAATGCAATAACTTTGCACAGCTAGGGTAAATAAACCTCAGAAAAAATCCAAAGGCACATGTGCGGTAACTTTGCACAACAGCGGTCAAAAAAAGAAACCCTAATGCATTAATTTTGCACAACTAGGGTCACGAAACCTTATATTGGTTAACAAAGGCGATATCAAGAATGATAGCACCTAGAATATAATAGTGGCAGCAAATGTATGAAGATAGCACAACAACAGTGAAGTGCATGAATAGCCGCAAATAGAACAGATTCAGAAACAACGATTGTGACAAAGATGTCACCAAGTAGCATACTAGGTAGCAAAAGAACAAGGTAAGGGAACGAATTCACCATAGTATGGAGAACAATGTCCTTCTCTGCGGGCTGTCATGAGCTTAGTGGCAAACCCGAGTTCGCGATGCGTTCGTAGAGGAGAAAGGGAAGTGATATGCCGTGAGACTTGATGGTCTCTTCTTCGATCTTAACCTTTGTCGATTTGCGGATCATAGAACTAAGAAGTTTATTCAGAAAACAATTGTGCGCAGCCGCGGTAGAAGCAATGGAAAAGGTTAAAGAACGATATAACCGTAGTCCAAAGATTTTCGCAGGCTGTGAGTTCGAAAAGCACAACACCATAGACGTTTTTACAGCCAAAAGATCTTAACAAACCACAGGAAGCCTAAGCTGCTAACATTACACAAGCCCGCCCTAAAACCAATCATCGTACGACACTTGACAAGTATGGAAAAGTTCACAATGGCCCTGATTAACTACATCACATAGCTCAATAACCTCACACCAAGAATCACATTCATAGAGGAGCCAATCAAAGACAAATTGGTCGATGGAAGAACGACAAACAGCAATGAATGCACAATAGAATGGTCTGAAATTTCAAACTTTAGAATCTTATTTAAAGAGAACAATAACAAAATCGCCACCAACATTCTGAAAGGGAGAGAAAAGAAAGAAAGGAAAAGACAACAGAATAATAAAACCAGCAGCAATAGAGAGCATAAAAAAAGGGATAATTGCAATTTTCGTCCCCGAGTTATACCCCAAAATCACTTTTGGTCCCCCGAAAACACACGTCATCACTGTTAGTCCCTCAGTTATCATCCGTTAATCAGTAATCGTCCTTCCCGTCAGTTGACCGTAAAAAACTAACGGATTGACCGGCTAACACCGTTAAAACGGTTTAGCGACGGATTTTAGCGACGAATCAGAAAAATTAAAAAAATAAATAAATAGAGATTAGTGACGAAATTTCCGTCGCTAAATAGGAAAATAAAAAAAAATACAGTTTAGCGACGGAAATTCCGTCGCTAAATCAGAACAATAATAAAAAAAATAAGTACGTGTTAGCGACGAAATTTCCGTCGCTAAATCGGAAAATTTTAAAAAATAAATTAAATAAATACAGTTTAGCGACATAATAAATTACTTTTATTTTTTTGAAATTATTATTTCCAATCATCCAAAATGGGACTCTGATCAGGCTTTTCTCATCGTCACAGCTGCATGAATCTGCATCTGCAAGGATGTGGCACAGTCTTTGTACTCAAACCAGCCATGCTTATCCGACTGAAACCCAACAAAAATAATAAATAAAATTGGACTTTCAGTTGTGAGATGAAATAATTTTCATGAGATTTGAAAAAAAGAAAAGGTAAGTATATTTAATTGTTGTATACCCACCAGATGTCAAGTAGGTGTGGTATTCCCTAGTCATGAAAGCAACTTGGTCCGAGTTTATTATGTTATTATTTATTTAATTGTTGAAGAAAATGTCTTCTGTATTTATTTAATTTTTTATTTAAATTTTCCGATTTAGCGACGGAAATTCCGTCGCTAACACATACTTATTTTTTTTTATTGTTCTGATTTGGTGATGGAATTTCCGTCGCTAAATGTATTTTTTTTTATTCTCCTATGTAGCGATGGAAATTCCGTCGCTAATCTCTATTTATTTTTTTTAAAAAAATTTTCTGATTTAGCGACGGATTTTCCGTCGCTAATCCATTTTAACGGTGGTAGCCGGTCAATCCGTTAGTTTTTGACGGTCAACTGACGGGAAGGACGATTACTGATTAACGGATGATAACTCAGGGACTAACAGTGATGACGCGTGTTTTCGGGGGACCAAAAGTGATTTTGGGGTATAACTCGGGGACGAAAATTGCAATTATCCCCATAAAAAAACAAGCACGAGCACGACAAACATCACATTCAAGAAACCAAGAAAACAATGACTTTGCATGTGCAAACAACAAAGATGAAAGGCGACCATGTCGTAGATTTTAACAAAAAGTTTATCTCAGATATGTTTTTTCTTTTTTTTTTTTTGACAGGTGAAGCATTTACTTGAATATATCAAAGAGATTACGAGAACCACCGTAGAACTATGAGATATGTCACATATTCATAGTAAATATGCAAAAAACACCACAGACAAGAAAGAACAAGAACAATTTGTAGCTTTAAAGAATGAAAGATATTTAGTGAAGCACTCAAATCTGGTGAGAAACATAGAAAATGTTTAAGGAAAGCAAATCTCTAAGAAACTGATGTACACACAGTGACACAGATATATCAGCAATATCTCAACAAGCAAAACAAAAGCAAAGCCTAAAACGAGCAATAAGGCTAAAATAACATAACACATCAAATCTAAGAAAAGCCCATTGATCTAACACCACCAGCAATAGAGGTGATGTCAAAGCCAAAGCCAATGCCAAACCACAGACTAGTACTTACGTTTTGAGCTTCAAAAGCAAAAGAATACCAAGATTTGATATAAAACCAGAAAAAAGCCTCATATATGAATACCAAAGATCGAGCATATGATAGTTATATAAAACGAACATAAGTCCTAATACTCGAAATCTAAACAAGCGCTAGCGTTCTAGCCAGGAACGCAGCTCCAAGCCTCCAACGGTCTTAGGGTATTGGTTAGTCAAATAGTGTAGCCAGCTAAGAACTAAAAAGAAACAAGTTGTTTAACCAAAGAAAGAGAGAAATGGAACGAGGTCACCGTAGAGAAGGCTCTGAAGATCAGGAGCCTCATTCTTTCAGTCTTAAACAGGGAGTACAGAACACCTGAGACTCGAATGATCTATGGGGCTATTTGCAAGCAACAGATGTGTGCTTGATAAGGATTGACCAGATCGAATGAAACTGAACTTCAATGCCAGAGGCTGCTGAGACCGAATCTCGATATGAGCTTCGTTGTGAGAGTCAGAAACACCAACTACACTTTCACAAACAGAAAGAGATCAGATTGCTTCTTAAGAAATAATCACTCGAGACAGTAAAAGAACAACAACGACGAAAATCGCATCACAGCTCCAAGAAAACGCCTTAGTGGCTCTGATACCATGTTAAAAAATGAAATCAGTCTAACAAGAAAGAAAATTGAACACAGCTTTTTACGTGGTTCAGATTCTTTTCATGAATCCTACATCCACGGCCAACAATTAAGATCCTTTATTGATGATAACGAATGTTACAGAGTATACATCACGGAAGACTAAACTCAAAGAAGAACAGCTTATCTTTTGCAAGGGAAGAAATCTTTTCGCTTCTACGGATTCGCCCGCAACCTAGGAACACAGACTTACGAGCTGGGCGCAATATCTGTCTCTTCAGAAAGAAGGATATGGACCAAGAATAAAAATCGAAACAGTGTGGAAAACCCTAATCGCAGGGATGAAGAACCATCCTATTTCGAAAAAATGGAGTCATCACTCTTGATATGCAGCTGTAGTATTCTTATATCAACTCTCGAGGGTCTCTTCTCCTTTTCTATGGGCTAATGTAAATGGGCGGCTAATAAAGCCCATAAAAGTATTCGGCCCAAGAATGGCAAAATTATTTCTTCAATACATTTAACAAAAATCTCGAGCTCTGCCAACTGACACTACTACTACTAATTTCCCCAAGAGACCTTGAATCGATCAAAAACACTGCGTCCCTACAAGAAACAACGATAAAAAAACCTTGATGCTGCTCGATTTTTCTATTGTTTTTTATGCTTTTCTGATATTTGTTGAGTAGTGTGAACGGAGAGGAGACCCTTCGTGCCTCGTGGTGGGCTGCACACATACACACACACATATATATATATATATATATATATATAATATATATAATGGTCCCCAATATTTATCCCTTGAGCCAATTAGTTCCCGATGTTTCGTGATAACCAATTTAGTCCCCGATATTATTGAATTTGAACCAAATTGTTCTCCGTCGTTAAATACCCATTTATTTGGATGGATGTTGACACGTATCGACATGCGATTGGCCAGACTTAAAAAATCATAAATTACACATTAAAGGGGAAAATCCAAAGAAAAAGGAAAAAAATTCAAAAAATAGAGTAATATATATATATATATATATATATATAAAAGAGAAAGTTACTAATAAATTAAATAAAAATAAATAATAATAAAAAATAAAGCTTTAAAATAATACTTAAAATCTAATAAAAAAGAAAGAGACAATTAAATATGTTAAAAATAATAAATCAAACAAAGACAAAAGTACAAGAGAAAATAAAAAATAAGTAGGGAGAGCATATTAAAATAAAATAAAATGTAAGATTTAATAAAATAAAAAATAAAAATACATTTATTTATTAAAAACTAAATAAAAGGAAAAACAAAATTATGGACAAAATGCTTCTGAAAGTTTTACGAAGACCGTGCATGCTAAGTTAATGAGGACATAACCGTCCCAGTTCTCGAATTTTTTTAACAAAATATACTGGGACGATTGCGTCCCCGTTAACTGGACAGAGACGAGATCCGGAATTCTCGTCAACCTTTAGTGATATTTTTATCCTATTTTATTTTTCACTTATTTTTAGTTTTTAATAAATAGATATTTTTTTACTTTTATGTGTTCTTATTTATTATTTTTTTAGTTTCAACATTTTCTCTCTCTTTTTTTGTTTATTTTTACTTAAGTTATTTTAATTTTGTATTTTTCTCTATTTTAATTTATTGTTTTAATACATTTATTATCATTTTATTTTTAGCTGAATTTACGTTATTTGCTAATTTAGTTAATTCTATCTTTATTTTTATTTTATTTCAAATTTATTAGTTTTTCCTTTTCTTTTTTTGAACTAATTTCCTCTTTTTGGATTTTTTTAATTTATTAGTATTTTCTTTTCATTTTTATGAATCTATTTCCTTTTCTTGGAACTTTTTCTCTTTTATTTGATTAGTTATTTTAAATATATCTTCATTCTCTCTTTCTTTTTTTATTTGATTTCAATTTATTATTTTTATAATTTTTTATTATTTATTTTTTTAAGTTAATCTATTCGTAATTTTCTCTTTTTTCGAAGTTTTTACTCTGTTTTTTTATCCCTTCCACACCCCCCCCCCCCCCTCCCAAGGAGTTCAATTCATGATTTTTAAGTCTGTCAATGACATGTCGACACATGTCAACTTTCCGTCCAAATTAACAGCTATTTAACGGTGGGGATCAATTTGGTCCAAATTCGATAACATCGGGACTAAATTGGTTCAAATGATAAACATCAGGGCCACTTTAGGTTTTTTGATTAAATTTCTCATTTATATTCTTTATTTATGTGGAAAATCGAGTACGTACGAATCAGTGTTTTAAAATGCGCATAGCGCAACGCGTCGCGTTTCAGTTCAGATAGCGCGTAGCGTAAATAGCGTAGCGTATTGCGTGAGTATTTCGGACAAGCCACTTATTACGTTAAGAAACACAATTTATAACAAATTATTGATCATAGCTTTGGTTCAATAACAATAATATATTCCAAACAATAAAGATAACATAAAATATATTAACAAAAATTCATATACATCATACTTAATAGAATTTTTAAATTTAATTTCACTCTCAAGCAGCACTAAAAATATTGGAAAATAATTAATAAAAATTTAGGAACCTAAACTTGAAAAATGTATTAGTTAGAAAATGAATTTTATGAATTTGGAGAAATATAAGATATGCATGTCATTTTGATCGTTGTTAAACAAAGAATAAATTAGATAAATTTATTTATTTTTATCACATATATTATATTAATATGTCGTTTTTATGTTTTGGATGGAAGTACTTAACAAGTTAGAAACAAATTGCAAAATTAAAATAAAAATGCTAGTCAAATCATAAGTCTCGCTGTCTCTCTCATTGGAATAATAGGCACTGCAACGTCATATTCACAAATCACATCAACGTCTGCTTCTCTAATTGAAATAATAATCACTGTAGCGCTTTATTTTTTACGCGTCATCGCGTTTTGGTTGAGATTCACGCTAAATCGCGCCTCGATGCGCGCGAAAAAACGCTTTTTAAAACACTGGTACGAATGCATATGCTTGAGCTGTATTGTTTTATTGATGGATAAATTGACATTTTAAATTTATAATTTTTGCAGCTTTTGGATTGAGGGGATGTGAAGGCTCGTCGGCTGAAGAGTGATGCCCGGAGACATACTTACTGCCCACTCCTATGATGCCACGTGTCTCCAATGGAATTACGTCACTGCTTACGTCATGCGAGGGTGTCGCTGTTCTTGAGAAGTCGAAAAGGTTTGTGTATGAGCTGGGTGGGAGAAAACCATTTTTGGTCCCCCGATGTTTATTCTATGGGCGCTTTTGGTCCCCGATGTTTTCATTTGCCAAATTTAGTCCCTCATGTTTCTTAATTTGAACCAAATTGATCTGTTAAATTCACGTTAATTTAGACGGAAGATGTCAACATTAGCGACGAAAATTCCGTCGCAAAATTAGCGACGGAATTTGCGACGGAAATTCATCGCTAAAGGAAAAAGTAACTAAATGATAAATTAAACATAAAAAATGAGGAAAATTTTCAAAAAAGGGAAAAAATTCAAAAATAGAGTAAAAAATTCAAAAAAAAAAGGAGAATATTACTAACAAATTAAATAAAAAATAACTTATAATAAAAATAAAATAATAAACTAAAATTTAAAAATGATAAATATAAATTTAAGATTTTAAAAAAGTAAAAAAATATATATATTTTCTTATTAAAAATTAAATAAGGAAAAATCGTCCCAAATCTCGATTTTTTTTAAGAAATATACTGGGATGATTGCATCGCCGTTAACTGGACAGAGACGAGATCGTGAATTGTCGTCAACTTTCGGCGACATTTTATCCTCACTTATTTTTAGTTTTCAATAAATAAATATTTTGTATTTTTATTCTTTATAATTTATTATTTTTTAGTTTTTATCTCTCACTTTTTTTGTTTATTTTAAGATATTTTAATGTTGTATTTTTTCTCAATTTTAATTATTATTTTAATACATTTTCTAAATAATAAAAATAATAAATAAAAAAATATATAAAATATTTTATTACTTACTTTTATTATTATTTATCTTATTATTATTTAATTTATTAGTAATATTCTCTTTTTTTGAATTTTTTCTCTTTTTGAATTTTTTCCTTTTATGGAATTTTTCCTCATTTTTTATGTTTAATTTATCATTTTTTTTTTTACTTTTTCCTTTAGGGACGGAATTTTTGTCGCAAATGCCGTCGCTAATTTTGCGACGGAATTTCTGTCGGTAATGCTGACATAATCCGTCTAAATTAACGTGAATTTAACAGATGGACAATTTGATTCAAATTAAGAAATATGAGGGACTAAATGTGGCAATTGAAAACATCGGGGACCAAAAGTATCCATAGGGTAAACATCGGGGACCAAAAATAGTTTTCTCCCGAGCTGGTCGTATAGTTTACGTGGAAAGTACTGAGTTGCCAATGTATATAATAATTATTGAATTTTCCTTACTCGACTTGGAAAAAAGACGGGGAATAATCCTTACACTAGTGTGATATCACTTAACGAAGCAAAACAAAATAATACACACCTTCACGATTAACCTGGATTTTACGCATTATATGAATTTTGTAAAATCCCTACACTAGAAAAAAAAAACGCGGTTTAGCGACCACATAAATTAGTCACTAAACTTCGAAATTTAGTCGCTAATTACCATTAGTGACTAAATCAGTGACTTCAAGTTGTAGTCGCTAAACGCTTTGTCGCTAAATCGTAGTGGTCGGCAATTAGTCGCAAATGGCGACTACACCGGTGACTACGTATTCTGTAGTGCTCTTCTGGTTTTTTTTTCCTAGTTTTAATTTCAAAGTTTTTAATTTAATTGATAAATTAACTAAACAATAACAGATAAAACAGAATAACAATGTTTAACTAAAAAATAAGAAAAATTACACAACCCGAGCTACAACCGCCGAAAGGTCATAGCGACCCTTATCTCCTCACCAAATCAAATGAAGCCGACAAATCGAGCAACAACATCATCTGACAAACAGTGACGGAAACACGTTTAAGAAACACCGATATTCGACTCAAATTCGAAAAGAAAACAAGAGAATTCATTGAAGCTTGTACTTTCTCTAAAGACGGTCTTCTCATCGTCCAACTTCGTCCAAAGCTTTTGCTTCCAAACTATTTTTCTGAGTAAATAATCTCCACTCCTAATCGTCATTTGCCTTGACTATATTCAGGCTGCATAGGAAGTTGTAACCCGTCAAAAAATAAATCAACTCAACAAAACAATAAAATAGGCTAACCTTATTAGACAATGACTTCAAACATGTTGTGCCCATGTGCAAAAAAGTCCAAGAGCTCCAAGAACAGCGAGGGAAATAATTTAAAGATCGGTCAATATGGAGAAAGGACGCCTTCGATGCTTTATGGTAATGAAATGCATAATGCTCGGTTTGGATTCCGGATTTCGCCCAGATCTTCCGTTTGGAAATCGCACTGATTTGGAGTTCGATTTCGTCCAAATCCGAGGGGAAATTCACTTTTATAATTTGTCCGATTTGAAATCTCGTGTCACATGGTCAGTTTTCGAAATCCAAAACTGAGCACGTAACGAGTTTTTCGTAACTACTACTACTACTAATAATAATAATAATAATAATAATAATAATAATATACCAATAAATAATAATGAAAATAATAATAACAATAACAATAATATATAACATATTAACAATAAAATAATAACAATAATAATAATAAAATAATAATGGTAATAATTAGGAGGTTGGAGATGAGTCGAATCGAGTCGATTCGCCAGCTCGATGAGCCGACTCGAGCTCGTCATGGACTCGCGAATGAGCCGGCTCGAGCTCGACGAGCTCTTGTCGAGGTTGAGCTTGTCACTGGTTTCCAAATGAGCCGGTTCGAGCTCGAGCTCACTCGTGGGAGCTCGAAAGCTCGCAAGTCGGCTCACGAGCTTTTTTTTTTATGATATTCATTATTTTATTTTATTTTATTTTGTGTGTTTTTTAAATTATTTTAGAAAAAGTTAGAAACCGAGTTCGACGAACTTCACGAGCTCGAGTCGAGCTCTGTTTTGAAATTCGAATTTCGAAATCTTAACGGTTGCCAAACAGTGAATTTGGATTTGAAATTACGATTTTGAAATTCATAATTTAAAATTAGGCGATTTCGTTCAAATATGCGAATCCAAACACACTCTAAGATATTTTGTTGGCTTTCATGTTTCAAATCATATCCAAACATTAGTTTTATGAACTTGAATGTTTTATTTATTTGTCTTTTGGTAGAGAATTAGTTAATACTGTCTTTTATTCATCGTAGAACTTGATGACTGATCTTGATTCTATTATGAGAGATACTTATTTTATTTAACCCACGACATCATAACGATATACGAAGATTAAAATAGTATCGTCGTTACCAATGAGGCTATAACCAGGTAACTTTTTCTGTTATTTATTTTAATTTTATCGTTCATTGAATGATGATGACAGTAACAGTTTTATTCAACGCTTTGATCAAAATTTCATCTATTCAAATTTTAAATATGAAATAATATTAAATATGATTCTATAAAATATAGCACACTATTATTTACCTTTATACACCTTTCAACATCAATAGTTGAAAGAACGTTTTTTATACAAGCAAGCAAACACGTCTCATCAGCATTATACTGAAATGCGTGGTCTATAAATCGTCACTGATCAATTATCACCCATTAATCACACACATGACAGAACTATAAAACAAGCTAGACACGCATACTATTTTCAACATTACCCTTAGTTAGGCATCTGATCAACCAAAGATTGATCTTCTCATCACTTTTCCGCTGGCCGTACTTTCGTTCGCAACGAATTCCTCGAGGCGATACAAAAGCAGATTGAAATCGTCATCGCTAATCAAAAGGCTGAGGCGAACGTATCGATCTTCGACGCTAAACCAACTCCCCGGCCTTCCTATGATGTTCGCCGAACGAAGAACTTCATTGCAATTCGTGTCCTTTTCTTTCTCGCATTTCACCCATGCATACGCTGATGATTGATTACATTACAGCCTTAATGAGGCCTAATTTTCTGCGAAATTTTTTATTATGCAAAGGAATAACAAATACTACCTGGAGAAGGTCCCCTGACTTTTCTGAAGAAGTTGCAATACATCGGCGGTATTTCTTGGACGCTGAGGCGCTTCGACGCAGAAATAACGCTGCTTAGCGCTTTCCATCGACTGCTCATCTTTGCGTGAGCGTAGTTAAATATGTCCGTACTGGCGTTTCCACCTAATTCGAGGATCGATTTGAGGAGCTTGAAAGCCCTCAGCTGAGAATCTTTAGAGACGCTCATTTCCGAGAACTGTATGTATCGCGCCATGTTTTGGTACACCTTGTAGTCCTTCACGATCGCCCATCTATGGTATATGTATGTATATATTTATTGGGATTATAACGTAGGTGTTGTCGCACTTTGGAAAATTAAAAAAGTTGTCGGACTCGGGAGATAACCTAAATTGGTATTCGTTTTTAGCATATGTACCAATTTAGTCTCCAACGTTTCGCATGGACTAATTTAGTCCACGATGTTGTCGATTTGAACCAAATTAGTCCTAAATTGGATGGTGGATGGAAAATTTACACGTATCGACATGCGATTGGCCTGACTTAAAAAAAAATCAAAATTAACATTAAAAAGGAAAAAAATTCAAAAAAAAAAGAGAGAAATACGTCGATTATAACGTAGTACTGTAGTGTAGATATGTATGTGTGTGTGTGTATATATATATATATATAATATTTATTGGGATTGTAACGTAAATGTTGTTGTACTTTGGAAAATTAAGAAAATTGTCCGGCTCAGAGGCAACGCTACGCTTATCGCTATTTGATTTAGGAAGGAGCCTTCGATTTCTAATATATATATGAATACATCGATTAAGCCTATGCATACCTTTTTTAAAAAAAAAATTAACCGCATACCCGAATCGACTCCCTGCATGGCCGGTGAGCTTCGAAATCGTAAAGATCATTACGTCGTCATCAGCGGGAGAAGGAATAGAGGTAAAATGAGGCCAATAGTACGCCCGGTCGTAAATAAATTTAGCCGAAGGCCGATCCTTATACACCGCCTCTCTCAAATTTCCGTCAGGATTATTAGGTGAATTGACGAACTCGATAATGGGTTCGGCGTCGTAATAATCCGATGAAGACGACGACGAGGCGTTGCTGATCAGCTGAAGTGCGTCTCCTTCGAACTCGAAGTTCTTGTTCTCGAAGTAATTCGTCTGTGCTCCGTACGCCTGCATGTAACTTATGCATCACATTTCAAATTCGGGTTACGATAAATAGAAAATAAAAGTATAAAAGTGCGTGCTCGAATTTATTGTTCTTGAGGAAAATGGTCGTGCCCATTAAACCCTACATTTTATTTTTTGGATGACCAGGGGAACCCTGGCAGGGGCGAGAGGCCAGGTAAACCCCATGAGTCAGTGTAACAGCCTGTAAACCGCGCCAATTGGTTCATTTAACCACACTAGTTCAGTCCCATGTTTGACAGACTCACTCATTCAATTGACAATGAATAATACCATATGTCATAAAAAAAGGGATAATTGCAATTTTCGTCCCCGAGTTATACCCCAAAATCACTTTTGGTCCCCCGAAAACACGCGTCATCACTGTTAGTCCCTCAGTTATCATCCGTTAATCAGTAATCGTCCTTCCCGTTAGTTGACCGTCAAAAACTAACGGATTGACCGGCTAACACCGTTAAAATGGATTAGCGACGGATTTTATCGACGATCAGAAAAATTTTAAAAAAATAAATAAATAGAGATTAGCGACGGAATTTCCGTCGCTACATAGGAGAATAAAAAAATACAGTTTAGCGACGGAAATTCCGTCACCAAATCAGAACAATAAAATAAATAAATAAGTACGTGTTAGCGACGGAATTTCCGTCGCTAAATCGGAAAATTTAAATAAAAAATTAAATAAATACAGAAGACATTTTCTTCAACAATTAAATAAATAATAACATACTAAACTCGGACCAAGTTGCTTTCATGACTAGGGAATACCACACCTACATGACATCTAATGGGTATACAACAATTAAATATACTTACCTTTTCTTTTTTCAAATCTCATGAAAATTATTTCATCTCACAACTGAAAGTCCAATTTTATTTATTATTTTTGTTGGGTTTCAGACGGATAAGCATGGCTGGTTTGAGTACAAAGACCGTGCCACATCCTTGCAGATGCAGATTCATGCAGCTGTGACGACGGATCAGAGTCCCATTTTGGATGATTGGAAATAATAATTTCAAAAAAAATAAAAGTAATTTATTATGTCGCTAAACTGTATTTATTTAATTTATTTTTTAAAATTTTCCGATTTAGCGACGGAATAACACGTACTTATTTTTTTTTATTGTTCTGATTTAGCGACGGAATTTCCGTCGCTAAACTGTATTTTTTTTACTTTCCTATTTGGCGACGGAAATTTCGTCACTAATCTCTATTTATTTATTTTTTAATTTTCTGATTTAGCGATGGATTTTCCGTCGCTAAAGACCGTCGCTAAACCGTTTTAACGGTGTTAGCCGGTCAATCCGTTAGTTTTTGACGGTCAACTGACGGGAAGGACGATTACTGATTAACGGATGATAACTGAGGGACTAACAGTGATGACGCGTGTTTTCGGGGGACCAAAAGTGATTTTGGGGTATAACTTGGGGACGAAAATTGCAATTATCCCTAAAATAAAAGAAAACAAAAGCACGAGCTCAAAATTCTTCCTCCTAAAGCAAATAGTCTTAGCCTATATAGACACTATGTCTTTTATGACCCTGGAAACCCTGGTTAGGGACCAGGTAAACCCCGAGCCACTAGCGAATGTAGAAAGTCAAGTCACTGGGGTTCAGATTGGACCCCATACACACTATTTTTAAAAAATGTCATTGTCGTCCTCTTAGTATAAGTTTCTTGAATTTTAGTCCTATAGTTAGATAATTCAAGGTATATTATTAATTAAAAGAAATTTCTAGTGGGGTCTAGTGACCACACTGGGCCTCATGTGGCTCCGCCGTTACCCCGAGCGTCAGCGCATAGCCTACAAAGCATGCCAACTGTTCAACCACACACATTCAGGCCCATGTGTGCCTGACTCACTCAAGGAAATATTAGCATAGCAATAATGCCTACGCTTTATTCAAGTCAAAAATATTTTTTTTCGCTACGAACCCTTTGAAGTCCTGCCGACCTTGCCCAAAAGATTAACCTTTCGGAAACAAACTCACCGGGTAGGATGGGTTCGAGGTCACAACGCTCGCCCGCAACGACAAATTCGTGGAAAGGGCGTAAACGGCCGCGCCTAAAAGCTGGGTCGAGCCCGCCCCGAACAGTATGTACTTCCCATCCGTGATGGCATTTTTCGCTATTTTGTGGACCCTACGAATGCGTGCTTCGACTTCCTTGGAGACGGTCGATTGGTCGTACGCAAAAACGTAGCTCATCCTGTGCCAGCCCGGGACGACGACGGCGCTGCTAGCCGCATGCTCGGCCCAATATGGCTCCAAGAATAAAGGGTCTCCACTGCGCAGTTATAATTATTCGTCACTATTTTAATTAATTTAATTATTTTCGGTTGAAGTTGATAGTAAACATATACTACGTCTTTAAATACATGTTGTTTTACATTTGTTTTACTATTTTTCAAGAAAAAATATCTTGAATATTATAGTTTTACCCCTCATCTTAAATAAAAATAATTGGACTAAATACGATAAAATAATTGCCTAATGGCCTGTTTGGTTATAAATGTCATCAGTATAGATTATTTAGAGCAAGCCCATTACAATTTAAATGAGCCTAATAACATGATTATTTTTTTCGGGCCCTTAATTTAATATCGGGCTAAAAGGTTTGTTTGGGCTCCAATTCAGAAACCAAATTAAATACTACTCCTACTTTGTTTTGTAATATGTGTGCAAATTTTTTAAAACTTATTCTATTTATTTAAAATGAGGGAGTATTCCTTAGCCAAATGAATTATGGAATGCGACAAACACAAACTTTATTGGCAGGCTTACCCAACGAAATGAGTGGTTGGAACCTGGAACACCCAAGATTGGAGCGGGTCGGGTTATCCATAGATTGATTTATGTAAAGGAAAATTAGATTGTTTTTCGTCCCCATCTAGAAATTATTTATTATTACACAAACCTGTCAGCATTGGCAGCACAGTCGAGGGAAAGCACAGAGCAATCGTCTCCTTGGTAGCATGTGTTGCACTCACAGATAGGGTTTCCATCTTTAACTAAACCATCCAAGAAAGCTCTTCCATGGCCCGAACATGAAATTGAAGCTATGGCTTCTGCTTCTTCTGCAGCTTTTCGAGTCCAAGTCAGCTTATTATTACAGTCCTTATTCAGATCATCGCTTCGAAGATCGCTGTAATAAGGCTTCGTCGCGAGAAATATGTTAAGAGCAATGGATGCTAATAAGCAAACACTGTAACATGAAACCACCGCGAGCTTTTTTGTAGACATATTCATATGTATGTTTGTTCGTCCCTTTATTTTGCTTCTTATATAGAAGGTAGTAACGTCTCACAAGAATTATATAATTAAGGACCAATAAAAAGTCTCGTTTCCCCCCCCCCAAAAAAAGAAAAAGAAAAAGAAGTGATAATAAAAGCCCAGCATCACTAGTTGTAGGTAATACGCACCACATAATATGGAATCTCCCAACCATAAAAGATAATATCACAAAATATCAACTTTGGTGGAATCTCAATAGAATTGTAAGGAAATGACCATGTCGTTGACCTTTATATATACATATTGAGCATGGCCACGTTTAGCCAAAACAAAAAAGAATTACTCCATATTCGTAGATTCTTTGATACACATGCACGATCTATATTTTACTGATCAACAATCCGAGGAGATACTTTTACGATTTTGTCGAGTTACAGAAACTCTACGTTCTCCACTCCATGCCGTGCCGGCCAATCTAGTCATATTTTTAATTACATGGCCCCGCAAGGAAAGAAAAAAGAAGTAAATTAAGACAGTTCCAGACAATGGCGACAAGTAGTTGATTTTGATTGATGGATATATTTTCGTCCCACCATGCAATAATTAATCGCCATTTTCAACGTGCAAATTGACTTCCAGGCTTTCAAGTCCTCAAATTCTAGAAAATATCATTGCAACAATTTCGTTACCCCTGTTAGTAATCCTAGAAATGCATACAACAGCCCAACTATCGATCATTCAAACGAATAAAAACGATCCAACAGTAAAATCACAAACTAAATCGACCACCTTCGCATGATCATCATCTTTGCGCTAATGTATTCGTTAGCAACGAAGTCTTTGAGACGATACATTAGCAAATTAAAGTCGTCGTCGCTCTTCAAAAGGCTGAGCCGAACATATCGATCTTCCACGCTGAACGAACTTCCCGGCCTTCCTATGATTTTCGCCGAACGAAGAACTTCATTACAGTCGGTGTCCTCTTCTCTCTCACACTTCAACCATGCATAGGCTGCGTGTCGATCGAATCAATGACCGAATACATACATATATATATATATATATATATATATATAAATAGGGATTATTACAAATTTCGCACTCTTATACTATCTATGATTTTTTAAGGTTGTGTTTGGTTTAATGAATTTGGTGAGGAAATGAAACGAAAATGGAAAAGAAAGTTGATTTTTGTGTTTTTTTTATTAGAGAAATATACGAGGAAAAGAAAAGAAAAGAAAACTCGAACTAGATTTAAAGGTAAAACCAAGGAAAATGAGGGAAGGAAAATTAATGAAAACCGTTTTCGTTCTAATTTTCTTTTCCTCGTCGCTTTCCTCGATCCAAACACGGCCTAAAAGAAGCCGTTTAAGGAAATTGGAGACATTAAAAGCTAAAGTAAAATTCCCAGTATACACTAGATTAATATCTTATTAAATACAATTACTTTAAATTAATATAAGGGTAAAATTAAAAATATTAAAGATTTTTTTATTGGAAACAACTTAACGATGTGTACTTAGAAACAAAATCAAAGTTGTAAATGGTTTGTTTTTAGAATCATAGAGTATGAACTTTAGGTTAGAAAAAAGACCTTAAATACCCTAAATTGGATCATATAATGCAATACAAACCTGGAGATGGTTCCCTGACTTTGCCAAAGAAACCGCAGTACGTCGGCGGAATTTCTTGAAGTCTTAGGCGCTTCGACGAGGAGATAACACTGCTTATAGTCTTCCAGCGACGGCTCATTTTCTCGTGCGCATATTCGAATAAATCGGCGCCATTTTCTTCGACGATTGCCTTCATGATCTTGAAAGCCCTAAGTTGAGTCTCTTTGGAGATTCCCATCTCCGCGAGCTGTATGTACTCTTGCATGTTTTGGTAAACGACATAGTCCTTCACAATTGCCCACCTGCCGTTACGTACGTAGGGTGTGTTTGGTAACGATAGTGAGAAAATGAAAAGAAATGGAAACGAAAAACTAAATTTTTTATTTGGTTGATCAAGTGCATTTGGTATGCGGACTTCAATGCGAAAAAGCAATTAAAGGAAAATGTGGTAATTCGCAAAAAATCTTTGTACAAACGCTTCGCGTGACGTACCATTACATTTTTTTGCACTCCGCATACCAAAAGCAATCTAGAGAAATAAATAGGTGCGGAAAAGAAACGAAAACTACTCAAGTCAATCTTAAATCGAAAATCATGGAGAACCATTTTCCTCACCAGATCGTGAGGAAGTTGAAGAAAATGCTAGTGGAAACCATTTTTTCTCTAGTTTTCTTCCTCAACATTTTCCTCGATCCAAACACAGCCTTAATGCCGTTGTTCGACTGAAACATGCACACATACGCACACATGTGGTTGTGTGTGCTCGTTATTTTTATATAATTATAAGGCGTGCACGTACCCGAATCTACTCCCTGCATGGCCTGTAAGCTTCGACATCGTAAAAATCATGACGTCCTCGTTAGCAGGAAAAGGAATAGCGGTAAAATGAGGCCAATAGTACGCAAAATCGTATATAAATTTAGCCGAAGGCCGACCCTTATACACGGCCTCCCTCAAATTTCCGTCTGGATTGTTAGGCGAAGTCACAAACTCGATCACGTTCGACGAAGATGCATTGATTATCAGCTTCAATGCGTCCCCTTCGAACTCGAAGTTTTTGTTCTCGAAGAAATTCGTTTGCGATTTGTACAACTGCGCACGAATTTGCTCATGTTATTTCAATTAGGGTTTTATATTAATAGCAAAGAGCGCAAACTTTACTAGGTACGCATGAGATTAAAAAATCAGTAAAATTGGCGACTCTGAATGCATACTATACTAACCCGATAGAATGGAGTCGAGGCCACCACGCTCGACCGCGATGATATATTCATGGAAAGGGCGTAAACGGCTGCCCCGAGAAGCTGGGTCGACCCGGCCCCGAATAATATGTATTTACCTTCGGTGATTGCATTTTTCGCTATTTTGTGCAGCCTACGAATGCGAACTTCGAGTTCCTTGGAGATGGCTGTGGACTTGTCGTAAGTGAAATCGTAGCTCATTCTATGCCATGCGGGGATTAGGACCGAGCTGCTTTCGGCGTGCTTCATCCAAAATGGCTCCAAGAATAAAGGGTCTCCACTGCGATAATAGTTATTGATTTACTAGTTCTTTTAATAAAGGGTCTCCACTGTGATAATAATTATTGATTTACTAGTACTTTTCATAAACTATATGCGAGTGCTTAAAAGATAATTATTATATGTAGATATTTTCTTAAATTTTTTAGTGTGTATATGAAATATAATATTTATAAACAGAAATTATTAAAAATGATATGAAAGTTAATCAATTAATTAATTAAATTACAAACAAATGGACTATATTACAAATAACTTAACAGATCAAATATGTTAGTTTATAACACCCTACACCAATGTTGTAAAACTTGGTCTGATCTAGGTGCCCTGCCTAGACGCCGCCTAGGCGCTAATCGGCACCTGCCGAGGCGAATATAGCCTAAACGACCAGCTAGCTAATCATCAAAATAACTAGTAGGGCGAATAATCGTGTACCAGTGAAATAATTAAATTTTATAAAAACCCACTGAAAGTTGGCCGAATAATTTTTAAACTTAAGAAGCCCATTACGAGCCCTATACGGGGCTAGCTAGGCTATGGAAATAATAAAACCGACGTGGCATGCATATATCTAGTACATGTTTCAGCTTCAAATGTAAGATGTATCCGGTGTGGGACTGTAAGTGGGGAGATTCACACACCATAATTAATATTAAAATATTATATCGATAGCTCATTTGAGAAAAACAATAGATAGATATATCTGTTCATGGAACATTCATTAAATACTTAACGAAGTGAACTTTATTTAGTAAAACATATAAATATTTTTTATTTAACTAAGAAAGTTTGTTATATGTGGCAAAAATATTAAATAAAATATATATAAAATAAAAAAATTAGGATAACTTCGTCCTAACATCATTTTTAAACATTACTTTTATACTTATTTTGTTACATTGTTGTGAATGACATTGTTTATTAGAATTTCTAGATAAATTCGGTGTAAATTTACTTTTGATACAGTTTTTAAATATTTGATGTATAAAAAATAATAAAAAAATAGAGACCGCCTAGGCCATCTAGGCGCTACGCCCTCCTCGGGCACCCAACTAGCGCCTAATGAATTTTACAACATTGCCCTACACCATTCTACACCCAGTTACATAAAAATATGTTATTTAATTAATTATAATTTGTTGATCTTCACCTAAAAAAACTTAACCTAGTAGAGGCGTATCATTCTTTTAATTTAATATATTATATATTTCCAAGCGCGAATGGAATTTCAGATTGTAGGATTTGAAAACCCTAAAAACTCGATGGATTGATGATCTACGTAAAAGAATGATATATCTCATCACAAAAATCTTGAATCGTTTATTGAAAAAAGTTAACCTTTCAGCATTAGCAGCACAGTCGAGGGAAAGCACCGAGCAATCGGGCCCTTCGTAGCATGTGTTGCACTCACAAATAGGGTTTCCATCTTCGATTAAACCATCCAAGAAAGCTCTCCCATGGCCCGAGCACGAAGTAGAAGCTACGGCTTCTGCTTCTTCTGCGGCTTTTCGCGTCCAACTCAAGTTATTATTACAGTCCTTATTCAGGTCGTCGCTTATTCGCAGATCACTATAGTATGGCTTTGTAATGAGAAATATATTGAGAACAATAGATGCTAATAGGAATACGCTGTAACATGAAATCACCGTGAGCTTTTCCCCGGACATGATGATGGTATCACCTTTTTTTTTTTCTTTCTTTTCTACTTTTTCTTTTTATGTACTGTTTGCTTCTGCATGCAAGAAAGTTCCCAAGATCGTCGGTTTTATACTTTCGATACGAATAAAATAACATAGGACGAAAAATCAACTTCCATGGAATTTTCAAACGCGTTTAATTTATGTGTTTGAGACGTGGGGGGGATCTAAGTTGAAGTAGGTTCGTAATGGTTTTCCAAATGAAATTTAAGAAGTACGACGTTTGAAGGCTATATGTTTGTTACACTTGACAAATGTGACACGCAAAGCAAAGGGTACGAAAAAAAGAAAAGATGAATTTCACATTTGTAGATTATTTCGTCATTGTCGTTCTCGTCAACTAAGGAAAGCCAAAGTTGAAATATTGAATTTGGATAACCACAATGCGACTAATGTGCATCCATTCGATAAATGATTTTCGAATCGACTCAAAATTGGACTACGAAACTCAAGTTCTCAATGAAAACGTTACGTAAATTCATTATAATCCGACATATTCTTTTCATATATTCTTTCCCACATCAACATTAGTGACCTAGTTTTGCATAACATTACACTAATGAAATGTACCAAATGTAGGCTCAGCGTTCTTACTCTATGTGCATTGCTTTTACATTTTACATTAAAAGCGTGGAAGGTGGCTTCAAGAATCAACCCTAGAACTTGACTGCATTTGTGTATTTATTTGTGGCCCGAAATTCTAATTTATACTTCTATTTCCCAACAATTATAGATGCATCCTAAGCCCAATTAACAAAGCCCAATTAACAGAGCCCAACAAAGGCCCATTAACTTAATGAGGGCCCAGCTACGGATATCAATTGCTACAGTGACGAGTTTTTGTCACTGAAGGAAAAACAAGAGTTTAATTACAGCACAGCAGCAACACAGCGGCTGTGTGTAGTGTAATGTCTCTGGCAGGAGCATTCCGTTGTCAGCTGATAACTCAGCTGAACAATTGCCCTTACAATTTCGCGAATTTGTTCAGAGTTTCTTCACGCATCATCGACAGTAGAAGGCGTCACTGGGTTCTATTTCGCGCCTTTGCGAACTCTCGAAACTCAACTAAACCGTGCCGTGCCGCTAAAGGTAAGAGTTATGGAGAATTCCGTCTGTTTTTGTGGTGATACTGTGCGTAAAATGACTAGGCGACGCTTTCTTAGTGATGTGATTCTTTCCGAGACTGTGCTGCTTCGTGGGTCATCTGAATTATTAATGTTATTTTCACTTTTTTGCGAGAGATTTTCAGTTTGGACTTATGGGCTGGCTTATTTGTGTATTTATGTATCAGAAAAATGTTGAAGGGGGGACATCACTGTGATTTTGTTATTGACATGTAATACAGAATTTGTGCTTGTTCAGACATGGTTAGCCATTTTACTTTTAATTACAAAAGACTAGAAGTCTGTGACTTCTAATCAAGTCTTATTGATTATTCTGAGATGCTGTGTGTTCTACTGTATTGAATTTCTTTTGTGATAGATAACACAAAGCTTGTTCTAAAGCAAGACGAGAGGTTATTAAATGGAGATGTCAATACCGCCGATACAAGTTCGAGCTCGAGCACAATTGTGGCTATCGTGACCTCCATCGGTGGGCCGCCAGCAGCAGTTGGGATTGTGCGTCTATCGGGTCCTTCAGCTGTATCTATAGTGGGGCGAGTGTTTCGATCCATTCGAGGGAAAAGAAAAAATGGTTCTTTATGGAAACCTAAGAGCCATGTTGTTGAGTATGGTTTGGTTGTCGATTCCAAAGGTCATGCGATCGACGAGGTGTGTTTTTGGTCTGTTCTGTTTACTTAAGTACAGTAGCTTATTGAAAGGGAAGAAAGAGATGTACATGATAGTATTCTGTGCCTGTGAGTTATATAAATCTGTCGCCTCATAAAATTATGAACTTAATTTTTTAGTTCAGAGTATAAAACTCGACCATGTTGACAAAACTGGTGAGGCGAGCCCTAAGATGCAACTCTTAATTTATCTGTTTTCATAACGGATGTGATGTTCTTGACATTGGACTAGGTTTTGGTGGTTCCCATGTTTGGACCAAAGTCTTACACACGTGAGGATGTGGTTGAGCTTCAGTGTCATGGCAATGAAGTCTGTTTGCGCCGTGTCCTCAGAACTTGTCTAGAGGCAGGAGCAAGGCTTGCTGAACCAGGTTGTTATCTCTCTCTATCTATCTCCCTCTCTCTCTCAGAGCAAACCTGTATATAATCTAGATAAACATATATATGTATTTATGGATTCCAATATTAAATACCTCAATGTCTCAGGTGAATTTACTCTCCGTGCATTTTTAAATGGTCGTATTGACCTCTCTCAGGCCGAGAATGTGAATAAACTCATATCAGCACAGTCAACTGCTGCTGCAAATGCTGCCTTAGCTGGAATTCAGGTGGCTTTCTTACATTTTTTTCCCTTTTTTTTTCTTTCTTAACTTTCCACCGAATTTTCAGATTATTTTGTGGATGCTCCAAGTCGTCCGATACATTTTTACATCTGAGTGGTTCTTGATAAGATCTTGTCATCATTCTTGAAATTTCAGGGAGGTTTTTCCTCGATGGTCGAGTTATTACGATCTCAATGCATTGAAATACTCACGGAGATCGAAGCTCGCCTCGACTTTGACGATGAGATGCCACCTCTCGATATCAGACTGCTCATCGATAAGATACGTAATATGTCGCAAGAATTAGACAATGCTTTAGAAACTGCAAATTATGACAAGCTTCTTCAAACAGGCGTACAGGTATCTAATTATGATGACTTAGTATCTTTCACTCACCATTCATGTCTCATTTTTAATTTTTCTGCTCTATAACATTTTCATTAAACTGTAGAATCTTCACTGCAGTGGTTTTGTGGACTAATATGGTTCTAATATATTCAGATTGCAATTGTTGGACGGCCTAATGTTGGTAAATCAAGCCTTCTCAATGCTTGGAGCAGAGTACGTTTCAAACGCTTATTACCTATTCCATGAAATCTTTGTCATAATGTGGCCCAAGCTTAATATTAACAGCGATATTTTTATCTTAATAAAAAGAAAAGAAAATATGCGAATACTCTGTGTATATTACATCTAATTATGTACTATTAAAATACATTGTAGCGTACAGAGTGAGAGAGCTATCGTGACCAATATTGCGGGCACAACGCGCGACGTCGTCGAAGCTAATATCACAGTAGGCGGAATTCCCGTCACACTTCTTGATACAGCAGGCATTAGGGACACTGATGACATTGTCGAAAAAATTGGTACTTTTTCCTTTGAAACACATTTTCTTAACTTTCTTATATGCAATTATGAATTTTATCTACAATTTTCTATTACACAAGGCGTGGAGAGGTCTGAAGCAGTCGCCTCAAGTGCAGACGTCGTTCTCATGACTGTAAGTGCAAACGATGGATGGACTTCTGAGGACGAAACTCTCCTCAATAGAATACGAAGCAATAAGGTTTGATTCGTTTTAGGTGTATTATAGAGTTCTCTAACCAAACTTGCTCTAACAATATAATCTAAAATCTTGTCTCGATTTCTTCATTCAGAAGGCAGCAACTTCTTCTCCAGTTATTCTCGTGGTGAACAAAATAGACTGTGTCGAGTCACAGTCTTTCTTCGACGATTGGGTGAAGAAAATCTCGGGTCAGTTTGAGAAGCATGTCTTCACATGTGCTGTGAATTCTCAAGGGATTACAGAGTTAGAATCTGCCATTGTCGAACTCGTGGGCTTAGACAAAATCTGCGCTGGGGGCCAAAAATGGACCATCAACCAGGTTAGAACACGAATTCTGAACTTGTTCGAATTGGACTTTTAGTGACCTTCAATCCAACGCAAATGAGTTGGGTTCTGTTAAAAATTCTAACTTTGGTAATGGGATAGCATTAGTTTTTGTATTCCTCATATGTTCAAGTGTTGCAGAGACAACATGAGCAGCTTGTCCGAGCAAGAGAGGCTTTGATGAGGTTGAAATCTTCGATTGAAGAAGGAATACCTTTGGACTTTTGGACCATTGACCTTAGAGAAGCTTCTTTAGCTCTCGGACAAATAGCTGGCCAAGATATCTCCGAGGAAGTCCTGTCTAACATTTTTGGGAAATTCTGCATAGGGAAATAATTCATTTATTGTGCTGTACTTGCTATGTAACAACCTAATCAATTTGTCAATGTTAAGACTGTCTTTCTTTTTCCAGATTACATAAGATTTTAGTTGGTTTGCATTCAATTGTTATCTTTACTGTCGTTTTTGTAGAGAAGGCTAAATGGACCCAGGTCCGTTCAAAATTACATAAGTCGTTATAGCTTAATGTCTATTATTGTTGTTGGGATGGAAATGCGTTTGAGTACAAGAAATGTGCAAATTAGACATATTATAACATAGCTAACTGAAGTGTGAATTTACCAAAAAAAAAAAAAAACAAACAATTTTCATTACCATTACGTGACGCAATAAAATCTACATATGTATACCAACTTCGGAGTACCTAGTATGATGATATTTTCTTACAAATGTAGCATTATAATTTGTTTTACGTTTTCAGGTTGATTCGGTTAACACTATAAATTCGAGCAGAACTTTCAGTAATAATTACACAACATAGAATCATCGTAATAAGATGTCCGTCTCGAAGACCCTGTGCTTCTTGTACTTCATACTCATCACAGTATTCGACAATTTTCGAGTAGGTGAAGCTCATATTCGTCGTTATCGCTTCGTGGTGAGTGTCATATTGCACATAATGCGTATATTACTTAAGCTATAACCTCTTTCCAAGCATCAGAAAAATCATCGTATTATAAAATTTGCAGGTGGAAGAAAGCTCATACACAAGACTATGCGAAACAAAGAAGATTCTTACAGTGAACGGAGAATTCCCAGGCCCTGCAATTCAAGTATATCAAGGAGAAACAATCTTCGTCGACGTTTATAACAGAGGGAGAGACAACATAACAATACACTGGTACATACAAAGCGTAAAATACGATCGTAATAACTATGTAACGCCGTTTGGGTATATGTATATGTCTATCTATGTAAGACCATAATTACATGCGAAGGCATGGAGTGAAGCAGCCGAGGAACCCATGGTCAGACGGGCCCGCATATATAACCCAATGCCCGATACAGCCCGGCAATAGGTTTCGACAAAAGGTCATATTTTCCGAGGAGATAGGCACACTTTGGTGGCACGCTCATAACGACTGGCAACGAGCCACCGTTCACGGGCCCATAATCATCTACCCAAGACCGCCCGAAACTTATCCGTTCCCTAAGCCCGCCGCCGAAATCCCTATTGTCATAGGTATATAACATACTTTGGTCATCAGAATCTAATATATGTATATGTCTCAATTATTTGGGGGATAACATGTAACAAATCACTTGTATCATGTGTGTGTGTGATAGGGGAGTGGTGGATTGAAGACGTTTGGAGGGTGTTCGAGGAGTTTGTCGAGTCGGGCGGCGCGCCCAGGGATTCCGACGCATACACGATAAACGGCCAGCCCGGCGAACTCTACAACTGTTCGAAGCGCGGTAATTGGATTAAAAAACCCTAATTTCGATGCATGCAAGAAAAGACTGCTTGAAAATGAAACCCTAGTTCCAGGTGTCGGGTCTAATGGCTTGAAAACGAAACCCGAATACCATGACTGTTGTGCTGGGCGAAATTGAGACATGTTCACATGGCTCGCGGAGATTAGTCTCATCATCGAAGTGTGTGGCGCAAGCCCATAGCTGATTGAGTGGGATACTCTAGAGTCGTCACAAAGACAAAACCCTAGCTATATATGTCTCTGAGGCTCGAATCCTCCCTCATGCACGTTTTACGCAGATACATTCAAGCTACTGGTGAGGCCGAACGAAACCTACCTCCTCCGAATTATCAACGCGGCAATGAACGAGATCCACTTCTTCGGCATCGCCGGACACAGACTAACCGTGGTGGCCACCGATGCGTCATACTCGAAGCCCTTGACTCGAGACTACATCGTCGTAGCGCCCGGCCAAACCATGGATTGCCTCCTAACCGCCGATCAAAACCCTAATCACTACTACTATGTGGCCGGAAAGCCCTTCGTCGACGGCCCAATACCCTTCGATAATACGACCACCACCGCACTATTACACTACGAAGGCGACGAAAGTGCACCTCACAATCGTTATTACGCCCAACGACTCCCCTCGTTGCCTCCCTTCAACGACACTCAGTCAGTCTTCAACTTCACCTACAACTTAAGGAGCCTAAACTCAAAAGCCCATCCCAGCAACGTCCCTTTAAAGATCGACAAGAGAATAGTTTCCACAGTCTCCATCAACGTCTTCCCGTGCGGTAATAATCGGACGTGCATGGGACCCAACGGGACCCGCCTAGGTGCAAGCATGAACAACGTGAGCTTCGTGGACCCCACCATCAGCATTCTCCAGGCGTATTTCTACGGGATAAAAGGAGTTTTCAGGAAGAACTTTCCGAAGTTTCCTCCTTTTTTGTTTAATTTCACCTCCGCGGCGGAGGCGTTCCCCTTCGAGCTTCAAGTTCCGAGGAGGGCAACCGAGGCTTTGGCCTTGAGGTACGGAGTGGGGGTCGAGGTTGTCTTTCAGAACACAGAATTGGTGGCGGGGCTTAGCCATCCCATGCACTTGCATGGGTTCAGTTTCTATGTCGTTGGGTCGGGTTTTGGGAACTTCGACGAAGGGCGGGACCCATCGGGGTACAACCTCGTCGATCCACCGCGACGGAATAATGTCGTGGTTCCGAGGGGCGGGTGGACTGCTATTCGATTCCAGGCTTCTAATCCAGGTAAAGATATAATTAGTATACGATCAATTATTCCATTTTTTATTTATTGAAGTAATTATATATTATATTAGGTGTGTGGTTCTTACATTGCCATTTGGATCGCCACTTAACTTGGGGAATGGATACTGTGTTCATCGTGAGAGATGGAAAAGGTCCGACGGAAAGTCTACTTCCTCCACCGCCTGATCTTCCGCCGTGTTGATGGTCATGATGATGCAATTTGCAGCCAATACTGCAACTTTTATTTTAATTTATTTTATTTTTTTAATATCCATATGTATGTTGAAGCATAATAAACTTGTGCCATCATTGTTGGAAATAAATTTTATAAGATTAGAAAGTGATAAACTGTTTAAAGTTAACCTTTTTAGGTGGACTGGTTATCCAACATTTTCTTTTGCAAATTGACAAAAAATTGATATGAATACCCGACTCGAGCAAGTAATGTGATCGAACGGACACATGTTCGGACATATTTCTTTTTCGATTCAACATGTTATAAGGATGTTTCGATTCAACCATTTGGTCAGATTGAAATTAACATTTAATATCAAAATATTGAAATCTATTTGACCCTGGACGCAGGGCAAAATGGTAATTTCCATATGCGACCCAACACCAAATACACCACCATAGAGTATTGGTCAACCACACCAAGACAAAAGTCAACGTGCATGTGCCACCGTCCAGTCTTTGAGGTGAGTCAGACGTCAGCGCTACGAACAATAGTTGCAATAATTTCTTCTATTCCTCACGACGTACTAAAAAAAATCAACAGCAATACATGTCATTAATTACGGTTCAACTACCTACCCATCATTTAATGCGAGGAATGAAAAATACAAGGGGGCAAATATATACAAATTAAAAAACACGGACAACGATATTCTATTCAACAAAAATAAATAGAAGAGAGAAAAACAAATGGAGAAAGAAGCGAAGAAGACACAGAGAGATCATTCATCATCTTATTCATCTTTCCTTCACAACATAATGGTGACTTCTCCATGCAGCTGCGTTCAACAACTCATCAGAGCTATGCTCAGCTGTTTAGGTTGGGAGTCTCAACTCTCTTCTTCAAATAACAACACTGAAGCTGAAGCTGATGCTTCGAGTAATAATGGTAATATCCAAGAAGATGGCTCTTCTTCTTCGTCTTCTCCGTCTTCATCTTCGGGAGATCCTCCGCCACCGCTCGCCGACGTGACGGTGATGATGGCCACGGTTGGAAGAGCTCCGCCGAGGCAGCCCATCAGTGGAGGAAGAGGCCCTGGGACCAATTAATTATTTAGTAATTTTGCAAGCATTAATGTTGTTGCTAGTTTCCACTTGATAAGTATAAAATTTTCCATTAATGTTTGTTGCTAGTTTATGTTTTCCAATCCCACCTCGTTAGTTGTAATTGTGTGTTATTGCGTAAGTATTTGTGTAGAATTTTAGGGGGTTTTACATTTGTAGGCACTTCTCTAATACTGATTTAAAAAAATAGGCAATGCGTGTTAACTGTTACAAAATTAGGCACATTTTTTTTTATAATTTATTTTCATAATTTTTATGGGTAATATATTTCTGATGCTTAAATTTATTTTATAAATTAAAGAATTTTTCGTAGTTCGATTAATGGAATCGAACCGATGTCGAAATCGTTTATGCAGATTAGAATCGTATTTTTAATTCGATATTTGGTTTCTAAGTTTCATAAAATAAATTTTCAGTCCTGGAAACCAACTTTTTATTTTTAAATATTGTAATATATACAATATTTTATCTCTATATAAATGACATTAAAACTATTCAATTTTTTATTTACAAGCAACTATTTGGAACTACATTGATATATAAATATTTTAGGCCAGTTGATTTATTTTTCTTAATTTTTTTTTCGATTCTGTGTTGGTTTAACTTATTCAGGACAAAAAAACTTCGATTTTGGTCGACTTCGCTCGAAATAATCAATTTTGTTGGGTTATTCAGTCAATTTCGGTTCTTCAACCATTCTCGAAAACAAGGTTGATGTCTGTCTTGATCCATCGACACTCTCAATATCGACGAAAAATACTATAAAATTTTTTAACAAGGAACAAAATTTTTTTTGAGAAACATGGAGCAAATTTTTATTAGTGACTACTATGGTTGTTTTTTTTTTTTTTTTTCAATTGTGCATCTTTCTTGTATTTGTGTGAATCGTGTGTCGTCTTCTTTTTTTTTTTTTATGAATCATACATTTAATTTCTATTGTATTTTTGTCTTTAATTTTTGCATATTATAAAATTAATTCATACAAAGTTTAAAGGATGCCTACCTATGTAATAAACTTGTGCACATAATAAAACTAATTCAAAAAAAGAAAATAAAATATAAGAATGTCTATTTTTGTAACACAATACACACAGTGTCTATTTTTGTTATTCAAGGTTGGAAGGATGCTTCTTTTGTAATTAACTCAGACTTTTCTTGATTTGAATGCCCCATCATCGATGCTTTTGTGGGGCCGACCGGTAAGAAGTGTCTCGGTTTCTTTTCATTTGTCTTGGAATCTCAGCTATTACCATATCATGATACATAATATTCTAGTTAATCTTTTCCGCGATCCATCACAATTGCAAATCTGGATTGACGTTGATATATATGATATGTATTATTATTCTTTTTATCGGGTTGGTCATGGTAAGCACCTCGGATCGAATGTGATGTGTAATAATGTGGCAAATATTTGGACTGTTAGTCTCCCACCAAATTTTCAGCCCAATATCTAACCTAAAGAATTTGTAACTCACGAAGCAACGAATTACCAATGTAAATATAAAATTATCAACGAAATTAATCGCTTAGTACATTTCAAGGATCACTCATTTTATTTCATTATTACGATATAAAAGAATTACTATATATTAATAAGCTGACTCAACATTAACATGCTAAACTTCACCAACTAAATACAGGTTGGACCAACAACATTAACATCCATAACAGATCTCCACCCCGCAACATGAAAATAGAGTTAATTCTGCACAATATTACAGCTCCTACGGTGCTTTACTCCAACCCATAAACTCTATTTCCTACACTAATTTTCACTCCCCATTAACTCTACTTGCTACTCTAAAAATCAAATTCTATATTAAACTTTATATTATAATAATTAAAATTTCAATAAATTATAATAATCAAATTTAAAAAAATTAGCATATTATTTAATTATAATTTTATTAAATTAAAATGAAAGATAAATAAATATAGAAAATTAATATTATTTTACTTTTATTATTATTATAAGAATATCAAATACTTAAATATAATTAAAATAATTTTATTAAATAAATTATAAATAAATAGAAAGTACAACACAATTTTGTGTTGAAAATTGTGTGTACTCTATATCTAGAGTATCTCTGCTAATCAATAAAATACTAGTGTTAGATATAGAGTCCCATTGGAGTAAAATCGTATTTTATTTTTGTGTTTTATACAAAAATGAAGTATTAGTTGAAGATGCTCTCACAGTTATATTTTTTTGCCAATTACTAGTTGTTATTATGAAAACGCTAAACTAGAAATGAGCAATTTGAACAGACTTCACTTAGCCAACTGCAATGGAAAATTTTCAAAAAATACTCTTTGCTTAATTAAAAGGCAAACGGTCATTCCGTGTTGCATTAAAAAATCTACATGCGTTACAAAGACCCAGAAAAGTCATCATTGCTTCAGAGGATGTATTTTTTATCGAGCTTTAATATCAATTTTTATTTTTTTGTTTTGCAATAGCTTATCATATTAAATATCTCATACATACTGTAGTTATTGTCTAATTTTCTAACACCTTCGATTAAACTCTATAAATCCCAGCAGAGGAAAACATCTAGTAATTATACAAAAAAAAAATATAAATAAATGTCACTCATAAAAAACTTGTGCGTATACTTTATATTCATTTTAACGTTGCATAATTCTCGAGCATCGGAAGGTAGCTATCGCCGCTATCGCTTCGTGGTGAGAGTTACATTATAACTCATAATACCGATTTTACATAGATTTATTAATCATGCCAAATTCCACTTAAACATATCTGAAAAATCATCCCATTATTTGCAGGTGGAAGAAAGGTCATACACAAGATTATGCGAAACCAAAAAGATTCTTACAGTTAACGGAGAATTCCCAGGCCCCGCAATCGAAGTACATCAAGGGGAGACAATCTTCGTCGACGTTTATAACAAAGGGAGACACAACATAACAATACACTGGTACGAGGATACCACGACTCTATGATATAACTGTACATATATATATGTTATGTGTCTAATTTCTATGTAAGAAACTTACATAATAAACGTTATGCAAGGCATGGAGTGGCGCAGCCAAGGAACCCATGGTCGGACGGGCCCGCTTATATAACCCAATGCCCGATACAGCCCGGAAATAGGTTTCGACAAAAGGTCATATTTTCCGAGGAGATAGGCACGCTTTGGTGGCACGCTCATAGCGATTGGCAACGAGCAACAGTTCACGGCCCCATAATCATCTACCCAAGACCGCCCGAAACTTATCCGTTCCCTAAGCCCGACGTAGAAATCCCTATTGTCTTAGGTACATTTTTTTAATCAGAGTTATAATATCTGTAGGCTTGTTATGATCAATACTTCGATATGAAAAATATATTAGGGGAGTGGTGGATCGAAGATGTCGAAAGAGTGCTAGAGGAGTTTGTCGAGTCGGGAGACGTACCGAGGGATTCTGACGCATATACGATAAACGGTCAACCTGGGGACCTCTACAGATGTTCGAGTCGCGGTAATAAGAACTAAACCCTAGTTTTTGTAACAATTGTTCGAAGCAGTCTTTCTCTATCCTAAATACGTATGCGGATAGGTACGCTTGTATGTTAGATTACTGGCGGTCGAAACAAAATCCTAAGGGTGCGCTTGGCATATGGTTTTTTATGCTGAGAAAGAAAAAAAAAAGTGTGATGGTACGAGTACCGCTGTTTGATGCGCTGACTTAGTCTTCATTCCTCTTTTTTCTCATGCGTGAATTCTGCATACCAAACGCACCATAATATTCCTGTCTCTCTCATTCTCTAATACACATTTATAGATACCTTCAAGATGTGCGTGAGGCCGAACGAAGCCTACCTCCTCCGAATAATCAATGCGGCCATGAACGAAATCCACTTCTTCGGAATTTCCCGACACAAGCTAACCATCGTGGGGAGCGACGCGGCCTACACCAAACCCTTGACTCGAGACTTCATCGTCGTAGCGCCCGGGCAAACTGTCGACTGCATACTGATCGCCGACCAAAACCCTAACGATCGCTACTACGTCGCCGCAAAGCCCTTCGTCGACGGGCAAATTCCCTTTGCCAACACGACCGCCACGGGATTATTACGGTACGAAGGCGTAGAAGACGCATCCTCGACGACTCGTCAACTCCCTTCGTTTCCACCTTTCAACGACACTCTATCGGCGTTCGAATTCTGCTATAGCTTGAGGAGCTTGAACTCCAAAGCCCATCCGTGCAACGTCCCCTCGGAGATCGACGAGAGGATCGTTTCTAGCCTTTCGATCAATTCGCTACCGTGTTCTAATAATAAGAGCCAAAGGTGTGAAGGGACGAAAGGGACCCGCCTAGCAGCCAGCATGAACAACGTAAGCTTCGTGCCTCCCAGCACCAGCATTCTCCAAGCGTATTTCTATCGGAAAAATGGAGTCTTTCGCAATAATTTTCCGAAATTCCCGCCTTTAGCGTTTGACTACACCTCGGAAGGTGCATTCCCATTCGAGCTTCAAGTCCCGAGGAGGGGAACCAAAGCGCTCGTCTTGAGGTACGGCGCGAGCGTCGAGGTCGTTTTTCAGAACACCAACTTGGTGGCGGGGCTTAGCCATCCCATGCACTTGCATGGGTATGGGTTCTATGTTGTCGGGTCGGGTTTTGGGAACTTCGACGAAAAGCGGGACCCCTCAGGCTACAACCTCGTCGATCCTCAGCATCGGAATACCATCGTGGTTCCGAGGGGCGGGTGGACTGCTATCAGATTCCGGGCTTATAATCCAGGTTAAGATACACTTCCTCTGATTTTTAAAAGCTAGTCGTTTTAGAACTTTGTTATTATTTTTAGAAGGTAGTCTCTTAACTGTTTCCGAAAAAAATTATCTTGGATAATTCCAAAGTTACGCCTTTTATTAAATAGTAAATTAAATAAAATAATTAATGAAGGGTACATTTTATTTCTTAATATGTGTGCACTTACCTTATATAATTCTTTTTTAGAATAAGAGGTGGTAATTAATACGACAATAATACTATTTATTTGTAATTTTCATTTATGAAGATTATTTATGTAGACGTCGTTATTATATTAGGTGTGTGGTTCTTACATTGCCATCTTGAGCGTCACTTGACTTGGGGAATGGAGACGGTGGTGATCGTTAGAGACGGCGAAGGCCCAACTGAAAGAGTGCTTCCTCCGCCGATTGATATGCCGCCGTGTTGAATGTTACAATGAGAGAAGAATTGCAAATTTTTTGTTTTTATTTTTAAGTGTCTATATATTTACGATTAATAATGTTTGTTGCATCATCGTGTAATGAAGATGGGAATGATTAAGTGCGTGACGCGTAGATCTATTTGGGATTTATATATGAAGTCAATTTATGAAGGCTGACTCATGATTTCTTATTATTTATACGCGAATCTTTAAGTGTTCTTAATTATTTGGTTGGTACATTTCCGTGGTTTTGGTTTTGATCGTTGCTGACTACCTAACAAAGTCAAATGTTGAATTTCTTCTTTACGATTCGCCTTACGTTATTATGATAATAGTATTAATACTGTGGTGGAGTTGTGTCTAACTTCGATGTTGTTTTCGTTAGGTAGGGGCGATAAGATAAGATAGTATCATTAAACAATAAAGTATAAAACCTTATACAAGACAATAGAAAAATACCACTAAGGCGTATTTAGGGTTGGTGTATTTTTATATATTATATAATATATAATCCTAGCCTTTTGACCTTATCGGACATCATTATTCCATCATGTGAAGGTTCACACGAACATGGTATTAATGCAACATGCATGAAGTGATTTTCGTAAAAGGTGCAATGACAGATCATAACATTTGTCGTTTAATAACGAATTCGTAATTTTATTCAACGTAATTATTTCAAACGACTCACGCGTGGCGGCCCAAACGACCAACTTTCGTCATAAAAAAATGGGTAAATTATCATTCAGGCCCCAAAAGTGATGAAAAATAGTTTTCAGGACCTTTAAGAAAAAAATTTAGTTTAAAGGATCAACTTTTCGTAAAATTTAAAGATAAGGACCAACTGTTATAAAGTGCGTATGAATTGTTATCGGATGATCGTTTTCTGTTATTCATAACAATGTACTGTTATTGTGGGAACAATGAATTGTTACTGCAGACCAATAAATTGTTACTGAATAATCGGGTCCTTAAAACTAATTTTTTTTCTGACAGGGCCTGAACAAAAATTTCAGACCCTGACAGGGGACTGAACAAAAATTTCCCCTAAAAAAATTATGACTCTCATTGTCAATTACAATAAGCACGCATATCACGAACGAGAAGTACTACCAAAAAGACATATTTTAATGATGTTTTTCCTTGCAAGAGATAGCTTTCTATCTGCCCGTTAAACGAAGAACTTAGGCTGCCTTGTAGGACATACGCGATGGCTGCTAAAGAAAATGTTCGTTTTTATTAAAATCAATTTCTGTGGATGGTGATATTCACGGGAGATTAGCCATCGAAACCAGATTGTGACTTGGGAAAAAAATACTAGGTTCTTTTATCTAGTCCATATAAATAAACGTGTAGTTAAATAAATTTAAAACTAGCCGTCGAGCACTGCTTATTCCAAGAAAATTCACAAGCTCCATCTATCTATATATATACGCATATATGTGTATGCTAATCTCACCACTCCATTGGTACAAACAGCAATCAAGCATATAAAAAAAAATCATCTCATCCTACAGAAATAGCAAAAAGATTTAAACATTATTCTTCCCTCGCTCGCAGACTGAAAGAAAAAAGCTTCAAAAATGAAAGCCTTCGCCTTCAGTTTTCTTGCCCTTATTCTCCTATGCATCATAGTGCCAGGGAATGCAGCAGTTCGTCGCCATAAGTTCGTGGTAAGATCATTACCAACCAAAACATACAACATATAGTGCTTGCCCTTCTTCTCTCCTTGTTGCATCAAAATATTAATTTATTTTTAACAATGTTTGACCATTTTCAGCTGCAAGAATCTTGGCACAGCCGACTTTGCACCAACAAATCCATGCTAACCATCAACGGCCAGTTTCCCGGGCCGACCATCTACGCCAGAAGAGGAGATTTAGTCATCGTCGACGTTTACAACAATGCTAACCAAAACATCACCATTCACTGGTACATACATATTATACATATATATATATTTGATACAATAATGTAGGCAAATTATTTAATAAATAATATTTATATAATGTATAGGCATGGAGTGAAGATGCCTAGGTACCCGTGGTCAGACGGGCCCGAGTACGTGACCCAATGCCCGATAAGCCCCGGGACAAAGTTTAGCCAGCGAGTGGTTCTTTCCGACGAAGAGGGCACTCTATGGTGGCACGCGCACAGCGAGTGGTCGAGGTCGTCCGTGTACGGAGCGCTCGTCATCTTACCTCCAAAGAACGCTCCCTACCCTTTCCCTAAGCCCCACGCCGAAGTTCCTATCATACTCGGTATGTTCCTACGACGACTTTCCCCCCTTTTATTTATTACGAATATAAAAAAAGCAATAATATTTTGTTGATCCGCTTATGTTAGAAATTGAGGGCTTCAACCTAAAATTAGTTGATGACATACGAAGTTGCTCCTTTGATGTATTAATTGAGTGGTGAACTGAATTATCTGACGTGGAACCTTTAATGATCACTTCACCTAAAGGTTTAAGCTGTTAGTAGTGATTGGATCATATATATTATATTTCAAACACGCCCCTCATGTATAGGTTGATTTCTTCATTATTTAGTCTTTAGACGTGAAATTCATTCAATGGGTGATCGTGATGATTGGTATCCACGATTTCTTTGACCCTGAAACTCCGATACCATGTTGAATTACCATTTCACCTGAAAGCATAATCTAATATGGACCGGATCATTTTTCGAAATCTTATATATTATAGTTGCTTCAATGGATAGAATGAAAATATCAACAACTGACATGATTAGGAAAAACGATTCGCGGCTTGCAGGAGAATGGTGGAACGCCAGCGTCCAACAGGTGATGGAAGACTTCCTCGCAAACGGAGCCGACCCAATCAACTCCAACGCGTACCTAATCAACGGCCAGCCCGGCGACCTCTACCCGTGCTCGAGCAAGGACGCCTTCAGCCTCACCGTCGACCAGGGAAAGACCTACATGCTCCGAATGGTCAACGCAGCGATGAACAACATACTCTTCTTCAAGGTCGCGGCCCACAACCTAACCGTCGTCGGCTCGGACGGGGCCTACACGAAGCCCTTCACCACCGACTACTTAGCCATCTCCCCCGGGCAAACCCTAGACGTCCTCCTCCGCGCCGACCAGCCACCCAGCCACTACTACATGGCTGCCAGGGCCTACGCCAGCGGCGGAAACTTCCAAACCACCACCACCACCGCCGCCGTGAGGTACTCCGGCGGGAACTACACCGCCCCGCCGTCGCCGGCCCGACCCGTCCTCCCGCCCATCAATGACACCGCCTCATCCGCGGGCTTCACCGCCAGGCTCAGGAGCCTGGCCAGCTCGGGCCGCCCGGTCGACGTGCCCTTAAACGTCACCAACAAATTCTTCTTCACGCTCTCCATAAATCTACGGCCTTGCCCCGTCAACGCCCCGTGCGAGGGCCCGCTCGGGGAAAGGCTATTGGCGAGCATCAACAACATAACGTTGATACTGCCGAAGAGGGACATGCTCCAAGCTTATTACAAGAGGATAAATGGGGTTTATGAGACGGATTTTCCGAGGAACCCTCCTTTTCCTTACAACTACACGCAGCAGTTCGTGCCTAGGGATTTGTCGAGGCCTCAGAACGGGACGGAAGTGATCGTTTTGAAGTACGATTCGACGGTGGAGATTGTGTTTCAGGGGACGAATACGGTGTCGGGGATCGATCATCCCATGCATTTGCATGGGTATAGCTTTTACGTCGTTGGGTCGGGATTTGGGAACTTCGATCCCGAGAAGGATCCTTTGAAGTATAACCTTGTCGATCCTCCGTTGATGGAGACCATCGCCGTGCCTAAGAGTGGATGGACTGCTATCAGATTTAGGGCGAATAATCCAGGTAAGGATAATAGTATGCATATATATAGTATCATGTTGTATATATATATTTTTTTGTGTGAAATGATTTGGTTTGGATAATCTTTCGTAGGAGTTTGGTTCATGCACTGCCATTTCGAGCGCCACGTAAGCTGGGGAATGGGAATGGTGTTCATCGTGAACGACGGCAAACGCCGCAATGAGAAGATGCTGCCGCCGCCGCCCGATATGCCTCGGTGTTGATTGTTTATTTATTCATCAAACAATTAATTGTAAGATAAATTTATACAAAAAGGGTGTTTCCAAAAGTCGTCAAGACATATAGGTGAAAGACTTCGTCTCGTCATGGAGACGGGTTCTGAGAATAATCGCAAAGTTTGTATTTTGTTATTAATTTTTTTTTTCTGTCATTTGTGTTTTTGTAGAATATCTTTGTTTGTAACTTGTACGCATTTCCATTCCATGGGGAGACTTTTATGTAATAGACATTCATTTGTTTCCGAATACAATAATGCACCCAATGGGGTGTTTTACGTTTATAGACACATTTTTAATAGTCATTTACCAATATAGGCAATGTGTGTTAATCATTACCAAAATAGGCACAATTTATTTAGAATTTCTTTTCACAATTTTTAATTTATTTTTTTTACTTAAATTTAATATGTTTTTCACAGATTAAATCAAAAGAACTAGTAATCGTTTATCTCGATTACGTAATTGGGTTTTCAATTCGGTAGTTGGTTCCTAATTTTATATCACAATTTTTTCGGAACTAAATAAATAAGATTTTTCATAGTAATATATAGGATCCTTCATAGGCACCTTTTAATGTTCTTATTTTACATGGTAATATATACGAACTTTCATTACTAAATAAATAAATAAGTAAAAATATTCTATTTTTAATTAGCAAGCAATATTTTTGAACCTCGTCGGTTACAATTTTTGTCGCTGAGCCGAGTTGCTTTTAGTCGGTTCAGTGCAGATTTTACCTCTTCATGACAAAAACTCTGTCGAAAAAAACTACTTTTAAAAATGGAGGAAGTTAGTGGTGATTACCGTGGTTTTCTTTTTTCGGTTGTGCACTGTATTTCATTTATTTGTGTGAATCGTATGTTTATCTTTTTCCTTTTATGAATCAAAGTTCAATTGTATTATCTTTTTTAATTGTGTATGTTGACAAATTAATTCAAACAGAAAATAAATTAAAAGGATGCCTATTTTTGTAGTAAATTTGTGCAAACAATAAAATTAATTCACAAAAAGAAAATAAAATAAAAGAATGCACATTTTTGTAATACAATACACATAGTTCCTATTTTTGAAATTCAAGTTTGAAAAGTGCATACATTTGTAATTAACTCCGTTGAGCGTGGAAAAAACATTGAAAGTTGTAAAAAAAAATTGTTTTCTACATTGATTCAACAGTAATAATTGCAAGCATTAATTTATCTACTCATTAATACAGTCACCCAAGGCAATTTATTGATCCAATTTTCGATAGATATTAATCTATTTATATTTGAAGTTAAATTTACATTTTAACACTTAAAAATTTACATTAGTTTATTTAATAATATTATTTTTACTTTAGTTTTAGAAAAAACATTTTTGTCATATTATATATTTCATATTAACACACAAAATAAATATAAATAAAAAAGAAAATAAATATCATATTTCTGAATATTGACTTATAATTTTACACATTATTTAATATATGTGTAGAAACATAATAAATAATAGATATAAAAGAGATAATCTAACTATGTGGAATGAGTAATTTAATCAACACTACTACAACACAAAACTATCTACAAATAACTAATAAATATGTAAAAGGAAGTTGAGATATAATTATACTAAATAATTGATGAGTGAAATGATAAATTACTTTTAAGTATAGTTAAAAAAATTATTTTGTGATGATATAGTTACAATAATAAAAATTAAAGTATTAAGTCAAAAAAGAAGAAGTCCTCAAATTTTCAGTTAATTAATATTTGCTCAAAGACATAAGATTTAAAGCGGCAATTAATTGTGTGATAATTATTAGGGGGTCTACATAGAATTACTTAATAACTAGCTAATATTGTCTAGCTATTATATTAAAGATAAGAATAATAAAAGTAACTTTCCTCAATTTGATTGCTATTTCAATTATCGTACTTATTATTTTACTCTTGATTTAAATTTATTCGAATTATAACCTCAAAAATCAACAATATACTTATAAATAGCACAAAATTAAGCATACAATTATAATTTTACATGTTAAAAATAACTTAAAAGTGTAAGTCAATAGCATAAACTCCCTTCGATTTTATTTACATGTCATTTTAGCTCTCTAATTTTGTTTATAATTAGATGTCGTTTTACAGATTTCAATACAAATATTTATCAAATAGCCAGTTTTACCCTTCTTTATGATTTTCAAACAATTATTAAATGGAATATATTAAATATGCTTAAGCAGGGGTATATTAAATATTTTATTCTATTTCCTAATGTAAGTGAAAAAACCTTAAACGACATGTAAATAAAATCAGAGGGAGTAGTTATGTAGCCACCCACGTTGGAGAGTGCAGAAAATATTAGTTAACAATAGCTCGTCAAAAAGAGGGGAAAAAAAGATCCCATGACATAAGTTTTTCGGTAAAACGATTTGACGGCAGTTTATTCAAATAACACGCTAGTAGCCATCGACGAGCTAAGGAGAGCCCGGGAAGATAAGGGACAAACCATTACAAACGCAATCGAAACACACACTAACGGCATAACAAATCAAGAAAAATGACACACAGGGGAAGCCGCAAAATTCCGTCATGCAACGGACCCATCGATTTCCACGACCTCATAACCCTTCTCGATCGAAGCCTTAACCGCGTCGATCAAAAGCTGAGTCTTCCTAGTAACAATCGCCCACTTCTTCTCCGGCAACTCACCTCCATACTTAACCCTCCCAACGAGCCTTGAAAACTCCTCGACCATGAGAGCCTCTTGAGGAAGCTTCCCCTCCTCGAGGCTCACCAAATGGTCCGTAGGCTTCGGTTCCCACCCTAAATCAAGTTCCTTGAAGGCCGACTTCGTAGTGGTCCAAAACGAAGCCTTTCCCGCGTCTAATGGTATCACAAAGTCATCCACGTGGAGCGTCCCGTGGGTCCCGACCACGGTTAGGTCCATGGTGAGGTTCGACAAAAAAGAGCACCGAAAGGTGGCGGTTATGCCTCCGCCGGCGGCGGTGTTGTTGTCTTCCCAGTGTAAAAAGGCGCCGCAGTCGACGATGACTCCGTGGGCATTGAAGGTCGTCCCGCGGAGGGCTTGGACGGTGCTCGGGAGTTTGTAGTCAGTCGCCCAGAGGATGGATCGTATGCAGTACCAACCGACGTCTCCGAGGGCTCCGAGGGCATCGAGGTCGGGCTTCACGCGTATGTTGTTCTCGAGGAACCGTTGGTTCCCGAGGAATCCGAACATGCTGTTGATCTGCATAAGAGATCAAAGTTGTAAAATTCGCCAGGCGCTAGTCGGGCGCCGAGAGGGGGCCTAGCGCCTACACCGCCTAGGCGGGGCTTATGCGGTTTCTAGGCAGAAATTATACGGTGTATGTTTTTTATTATTTTTTTCTATATATCAAATATGAAAGTTTTAAATTAAACGTTCATCAAATTTATTATTTATGTAGACATTCTAATAAATAATATCATTATAAAAAATGCAACAAAAAAATATTAATTCAAAAATATTGTTTTAAAATTGATATCGGATGAAGTTATCCTAATTTTTAGTATATGGTTTATTTAATATTTTGGCAACATATAACAACTTTTCTTAGTTAAATAAATATTTATTGTTTTAATAGATATAGTTCTCTTTGTTAAGTATATGATGAATGTTCAATAAATATAGGCAAATATACCCTACTCCCAAACTATTAATAAACTAACCACCCCTTCCAATTCATTTATCATCAAACTCTCCATTTCAAATTTTAAATCACATAACTACCTAATACCTCCATAATGGACAATTTTAGCTTTATAAGACAACAATATTACCAAAAATGTCAACACCCACGGACAATTACCAATATACGTTTGTTTGTAGTACCCATGTAATGATGTTCGTGGTATCATTCCGTGAGCCCATGGACAATTTTGCCCCTCTACTAATTTTCACACTCGTCTCTTTCCTTACCAAACTTGCAGTACCAATATACGTATGTTTTAATAGGGGTGAGCGCGGTGCGGTTAGGGCGGTTTATCGAAATTTTAACCCTGCCCGATGTATTGCGTTTTTCAAAATATACCCCAAACCCGATCATAAAAATTGTAACCCGATAGATTGCGGTTGGGTGCGGTTGGGTTGGGGCGGTTTGTGCAGTTTTTCTAATATATTTGTTTATCATAACGAAAAATTAAGTGTAAAATTCTTAAGTATAGATCGAGCAGAAATATATATTAACCTATTTACAAATATAAAAGTTTATTTACAAAAATGTTATTATCATAGTATCAATAATAGTAATAAATAATAAGAAGTCCGATAAGAAGCTTGGTTAAAAGCTCATAGTCCTTATTCACGGCCGGCTTTTAGTAAATCAAATAAAGCATTGGCTTACTTTTTATTTAAAATTTTCCCTAAGAAGAAATAGATGTTTTGATTTTAAAATTTAACTAGCCTTCTATAAACTTTAAGTGTTATAATTGTTTATCCCAAATACGAATAAACGAGGAGAGTTACATTGGATAGGCACATAATCATTACATAATATTTAATTTTTTTTTTAAAAAAAAGAGCATCATTTATAACTTAGCTCATGCAATGTGTATAACGAGGTCATGTCCTTGTATCTAATTTTTCTTTGGAAGAAAAAATTTTGGTTCAATGTTTTTAACTCGCCTTCTATAAACTTAAGTGTTAGAGTTGTTGATTCCAAGTCCGAATAAATGAGAAATGTTACATTGGATAGCACATAATTTTTTTAACTATATACTATTTATTTTTCTTTAAAAAAACTCATTCAGAACTTAGCTTAACGAAATGTGTTATGATGAGTCGATGTCACTGTATGATGTATCAATAGTAAAAAAATAATTAATATTTTTTTGCCTTAACTACTATTACGAGTTATATCTATTACTTTATGAATTATTGAATAAAATATAGCAAAATTTTATTATATTTTTAAATGCGGTTGTGTGCGGTTTTATGCGGTTAAAAATATAAAACCAAACCCGATTACAACATATGCGGTTTTATATTTTAAAACCCAAACCAACCCATCAAAATGCTAATCCGACACTTGCAGTCTGGGTTGGGTTGATTGGGTGGGGCGGTCCGACGGGTTAAATCACCCCTGGTTTGTAGTACGAATGTCTGGATGTTCGTGGTACCACTCCGTAAGCTAATGTAATACCATACGTCGGTTACCTGTAGTATATTTTCGTACCATGTGCTTAACTATCGCAACTCCTACCCTAAATTGTAGTATCAATATACATTAATTTGTAATACCAATATACAGATGTTCATGATACCGTACCGTAAGCTAGTGTGGTACCATGAGTAGGTTACTTGTAGTACCAATGTCTATGGTAACAGTCACGGACCAAAAATAATTCAGATGGCGTCAAAGAATTCCTTACCCAAACTTGAAGTACCAATATACGTATGGTTGTAGTACCAATGTATAGATGTTCGTGGCACCATAACGTGAGCTAGTGTTGTACCATACGTGGGTTACTTGTGATATCTTTTTCCGTACCATGTGTTTACCACAAGTAGCCTACATATGGTACTACACTAGCTCACGGTATGATACAACGAACATCTATACACTGGTACTACAAACATACGTATATTGGTACTTCAAGTTTGGGTAAGGAATTTTTCGGCGCCATCTGAATTATTTTGGTCCGTGACTGTTACCATAGATATTGGTACTACAAGTAATCTACTCATGGTACCACGCTAGCATACGATACGGTACGACAAACATCTATATATCGGTACTACATGTATAGTGGTACTACAATTTAGAGTAGGAGTTGCGATAGTTAAGCACATGGTACGGAAAGATACCACAAGTAACCTACGTATGGTGCTACACTAGCTCATGGAATGGTACCACGAACATCCATACATTCGCACTACAAACATACGTATATTGTACTGCAAGTTTGGATAAGGAAAGAGGAGGGTGTGAAAATTAGTAGAGGGGCAAAATCATCCATGGTGCAAATTATTAGTGGGGAAAAATCGTCCATGGGCTCACGGAATGGTAACACGAACATCTCTACATTAGTACTACAAACATAGGTATATTGGTACTACAGGCTTGGGTAAGGGTGTGGAAATTAAAAGAGGGGCAAAATCGTCCATGGGGAGTTTGTGTAAGACTGTGTTGATTTAGGGAGTTTGCTAATAAATAATATGGAAAATGAGAGTTAGTTGATAATAGGGGAACGGGGATTTAGTTGAAGTTGCCCCATAAATATATCTAATTTTTTTCCCAAAGGAGCTATCGATGTCACACTATAATATTGATATGGTGTTTGCGTTGTCCCACACTGAATAGCTCGTCCAAAGCAAGCTGAAATCTCAGCTATATATAGGCATGTCTGCCCTATGTCCTACTGCATTGCTCCTTAGTAGGCTTGTAATGGCTGTTAAGTAATTAAATATTTCTGTTGGCTGTTATTTGGGCTTATATAAAATTTATTGGCTCGATTAATCAGCCGATTTTGTCCGATTAGTTGCTGACTAATTCGAGTCTGCCCGACTAGTCGTTTTGCCGATTTGTTGGCCGTATTGGCTATTTTCGCCACGGCATGGGCCGACTAGCGCCTAGTTGGCGTCTAGATAGGCGTCTAGGTCGAATTTTACAACACTGTTAAAGAGATGTCGTCTGTTCAATATCAATGTCAAAATCATTGGGCGAAAGTTAGACGGTATATCTGTTTTTTATTATGTTCGTTTTATATGCTAATATACAAAAGTAATATATCAGAGTCATCCATCTAAATAAATAATGTCAATATTGACAAGGGTTTTTTGTATTTGGAAATTATTACAAAAAAATTGAAACTAACTATTGGCCGCCATGACAATTTATGTCGCAGAGCGCACCGCCTAAGTTGAGTTTCACAACCGAGTTCAATATCCGTTAACGTTCATATATCCGTTAACGTTCATATATCCATTAACTTCCATTTTGTTGAATGATTATTTCGCTTAAAAGTTTAAGGAATGTTATAGTATTTAATATTATATATTATATTTCAAAAAGTCTCTCAGGTCTACGTTGATTTTCTTCTTATCTGGCCATCTCATAATTTCATTTGAGGATGGTCGTGAAGATTCGATTCCTGCTTCTAATCAGTGCTCTAATTACCAAATAATCATTTATTTGAGAAAAACATTTAAGTTGAAGGAGGGGTATTAATGTATTATATTTCATTTTATAAATTTAATTATATATATTATACATCAAAACGACTTACAATCTAATGTCTTATCCAGTTCTAGGGTTGTCAACGGGGCAGGTTGGGGGCGGGGATCTAATCCCCCTCCTAGTCTCGCAAGGCAAACGGGGACAAAATCGTTCCCGTCCCCGCAGGGACCCCCCGCCCCATCCTAATTTTTAAAAAAATTAATTTATATTAATTGAATATTATTTAAACTATATTGTAATATTATTTATATTATTTAAATAATATTTTAATCATATCTATATCATTTTATTATTATCCAAAGTATTTTTAATATTATTTATCTCATAATAATATTAATTGAATAATATATATTATTTTAATAAATCGGGGCGGGGCCGGGATATCCGCGGGGAAAAATTTCCCCCATCCCCGCTCCGCGGGGTATAATAGCGGCACTATCCAGTTCCTCTTCCTAAAACACTACAAAAACCTTCTCAGCGATGCTAAACTCTCAACACTACTCACTGGAAAGAAAAAACCAAAACATGAGTGTAAGAAACGAAAACACATACGGATTTAACTTGTCCGAAGGCGTTAGCATCTGCCCAGAAAGCCCTCATCTTTTCCGTACGAGGGTGATGCATCCACATGGTGGCATCCATAATCTGCAGCCCATTCGACTCAAACTCTCTGAGAATCTCATCAAGCTCGCCGACGTTCAGCGCCACTGGCTTCTCCAACAGCAGGTGCTTCTTCTTCCTCGCGGCCAAGACGGCCCACTTGAGGTGCAAACTCGTCGGCAGGGGAAGGTACACGGCGTCGACGTTTGGGTCGTCGAGGACGCCCTCGTAGGAGCCGTACGCCTTGGCCGTCGCCGGAAAGTCGTTGGCTTCTGCAAAGGCGGCGGCTTTCTCCAAGGAACGGCTGCCGACGGCGGCTATGGTGGAGGAAGGGGAGAGGAGTATGGCTCGGGAGACTTTGCGGGCGATTTGGGCGCAGCCCACGATGCCGAATCTGATTGTCGTCGGTGGTGGGTTTTGGCTCATGGTGAGTGGTGCGGGTTTTGCCGTCGACTGATTTTTAATTTATGTTTTCCCTTTTTCCTATGTTTTAGGAGTGAGCGTTGCTTGCGTGTGAACTCTGAACTGTGAGGTGCGTAATGAATGATTGTATTATCTATTGTATCTTAAAACTAGGGGTGATAAACAGGTCAGTTTGGGTCACATTCGGATTCGACCTGTTCAATAGACGGGTTGAAAACTTCAACCCTAACCCTACCTGTCTTAAACGAGTTGAAATATCGAATTCTAATTCGACCTGCTCTAACCCAAATATAACCCATTAGCCTGACAACCCGTTTAAAATAAAGAAAAGAAAAAATAACATTATAACCACATTAAATAAAACAATAGATAAACAAAGCAATTATTTTTTTTCTAAAAATCAACAACAATTAAAATTCCAAGTAAGACAAGTCATATAATTAAATAAAAGCAGTTTATTTTATTTATGTTAAGAATATTTTTAATAATTTATATTTTGGGTTAAATGGGATGATAAACAGTTTGATTTCGGGTTGATTTCGTGTTGAAAATTCGAACCCTAACTTGCCCCACTTAATATTCAGGTCGGGTTCGGATTTACCCATTTACTTTAACATGTCGAAAATACTAAACCAAACCTGCTATATTGGGGTGCAGTTCGTGTTGGGTCAGCGGTCGGGTTCGTTCTTAGCATACTTAAAACCCGACCGGAGAAACGTACTAAGGAAGAAAGCCGGTCCGCCCCCATATTGAGTTCGGAGACAAATGCCAGTTAAATTTGTTGCGACTTACCAGGTGCATTTAGATATTGATTGTTATAATGATTCGATATATAATTTTTTATAAGTATTTAAAAAGAAAATTTTGGGTGCTTGGTTTGGTTTACATGTAAATTAAATGCAGATTAACGGCATTTTTATGTCTGCTAAAAGGATCAGGGATTAAGTTACACTAGTAAAATCCGCAAATGTCTTTGCAAAACAAAAAAAATTAATATCAAGCATTATTAGTGTAAATAACTGTTGTTAGTGGGTGGTTATTTTAAGTAATAATTTTTCTTAAATTAAGGAATCATACAGACCAATTAAGTTCAAATAGAGCAGTTTAACTAAACTCCTCTCCCTTAATAAAAGAGAATAGATATTCAAGACTAATCAATATCGGCAGGAGGAATTTGATTTTTGAATAGGATAATAATAGGGGAAAAATGTATTTGATTCACTTACGAAATGTAAATAATTAACAAAGATCGATATTTATTACTCCCTCCGTCCCGTTATCTATCACATATATTGGTGGTCACGCAAATTAAGATAGTATTATTATAATAATATAGTACAATAAAAAGGTAAAAAAAGTGTATATTTTGACATGTCTTTTAACAATATTTAATATTATTATATTGATTATTTGTGATAGTTTATTTGCTAAATAAGAAAGGTGATAAAAAATTATTGGGATGCCTGAAATGGAAAACTGTGATAAAATTAGGGGACGGAGGGAGTATACTTCGATGACTTACATGTGCAAGTCTGCCGTTAAAGAAAAAGAGGCGATTTAATACAAACGTGAATGTGTTCCTGCGCGAACTTTCAGGCACTGAGGCACACAAATGGCGACCCATTCATATAACCAAACAAATATAAATGCACCGTCAATAAAAAACCTAATTTAATATATACATCAAATAAAAATATTGTCGTTTGGCGTAGCACGACGAGATATACTGGCATATCTATAAATAAAGCTACTGATAATGCTCGTTTTCTTCCATACTTACATAGAAAGAACTTTAGATATTGAGAGAGTGAGAGATAGACAATGGAAGTTTCTCAAGTGCTTCACATGAATGGCGGCCTGGGAAAGACCAGCTACCCAAGCAATTCTTTAGTGCAGGTACATATGTATGTGTAGATATATATAAGAAAAACCAACTTTATATGATTGATTATTCATAAGCCAGAAACATGTAATAACATGGACGTGCAATGCATAGAATTATAAGCAATCGTAATCCTCGTTTTGTTATCAGAGAAAGGTGATATTGATGACAAAGCCAATAGCCGAAGAAGCAATAGCAGAGTTGTATGAACGCATATCACCAATGAATAGCATATGCATAGCAGAGCTCGGTTGTTCTTCAGGGCCAAACACTTTCTTGCCCATTAAAGAAGTTGTAAGAATCATCGACGAACTAAGGAAGAAACACGGCCATGAATTGCCTTCTCTTACCCTTCACATGAATGATCTTCCAGGAACAGACTTTAACTGCATTTTCCGCGCTTTATTACCCAATTTTAAAGCCGAATTAAAGAATGAGATGAGATTATCGCCATCCCATTGCTTTGTGAATGGAGTCTCTGGTTCGTTCTATGGGAGGCTTTTCGCAGCAAAAACCATTCATTTTGTCCATTCTTCGTACAGCCTCCAATGGCTTTCCAAGGTAAATTATTTAAGTTATCATCTCTACTAATATCTCTTCACCTTATATCTCATTACGTAACACTGATTCAATAGGTTCCCCATGGGATGGAAATGAACAAGGGCAACATTTACATCGCAAGAACAAGCCCTAGAGGTGTGATTCGTGCTTACTATGAACAGTTTCAGAGAGATTTTTCCATGTTCCTAAAGTGCCGTTCTGAGGAAATAGTCGACGGTGGGAAAATGGTGCTTACTTTTTTGGGAAGGAAAAGCGATGATGACCCTAAGAGCAAGGGTTCTTGGCATCTATGGGAGCTCATGGCATCGGCACTAAGGGAAATGGTGTCCGAGGTATGTTATATATCTATGTAATAATATATTATCAAGAATTAAATGTTTCCAATCAACATACAACATTGATATTTTTTATTTACACATGCAGGGACTGATTGAAGAAGAGAAGTTACACTCATTCAACATCCCAATGTACAATCCATGCCCTAAAGAAGTGGAGATTGAAGTCATAAAAGAAGGTTCTTTCTATACAAATAGATTGGAAACCTCAGAGATCAAATGGGCAGCTTGCAGTTACAAGGATGAAGATGATGGGTACGATGTAGCACAGTGCATGAGATCTGTGTATGAGCCATTGCTCGTAGAACAATTTGGACATTCAATAATTGATAATCTTTTCTTCAAGTATGAGAAACTTCTCGGCGATAGTATGTCGAAAGCAGAAGACAAGACGAACTTTGTCAATGTCGCAGTGTGCATGACCAAGTTGAAGTAATAATTACTCTATCAGCTGATTGATTATTAACTGTTGTGGAATTTCTACCTTTGAGACCGCAATTCAATGGTCCTTAACTTTATGCAACTCGATCTTACTGATTTGAGCAAGCGCAGCTCAAATCAGCTCGACAATGCAATCTAAAACTCAGACACTCTTAACAGAGAATTTACGTGGTTCGGCTATGTTCTAGCCTACTCTACGGATCAACTGAGCTCCGCCTTGTATTACTCTGAACACGAAACTTACATCTCTCACGGCCCTCTACAGATTTCGTGTTTACACCTCTCAGAGATACTCACTCTAGAAGACACTACACTCGCTCAAAAGATGTATGTCGAACTGATTTACAGAGCTTATATAAGCAGAAATTTCTAAGTCGCGATCACTTTCATCCGTTGATTTGGTCTTGATCGAAGGCCCCAGATTCTGCCACGTTGCACATGGTATTCACGTGAGTTCATCAAACACGCGAGACGATTCTTCAAGTGGAATGGCGTGGTTGTTCTTAGCCGCTTGATCTTAATCCAACGGCTCTGATATCTTATCCGCTTCATCAGATCATCTCGCATCTCAACCGTCCAACCCTTCGCGCGTATCCGACGGTCCTCGTTAAATCCCCAGCTGTAAACTTCAACCTTTAGATCTGGCGCGCCTTTTGATCGGACGGCTACTGAGCATCGATTAGTTCTTCAGCTCTATACTTCATCTTCCAACTTCAGCTCCCTTGGCTGACTTCCCGGCGATTTCCGGCAGCTCCGGTGAGGTCCAGGCTCGCAGTCCTCAACAAACTCCACCTCGAGACTGTGACCTTGCGAACCCAACTCCTCGTTTGCCCGAATCTGCTCAACCTCAGTCGCTACACTCGCCTGAAACCTTACCAGAATCAGCCCATCATTTTCTACATTTCATTTCAGAATCTCTGTTTCGAGCTCCGAACTCCCATCAAAGCTCCACCTCAAGTAATACTTCTTCTCTCGGTTGATCAACCAGCTCCCTCAGGAGCTGCGCGCCACGATTGAGAACTTCCCAAACTCCAAGAAGGATAGAAACTTCCCACTTGGAGTTACCTCGACCATTTATGCTCATTTCCTCCATTTCTTCTGAGAATTCCTCTGCTCTGGTCATCTTTGCTGCCTTCCTAGCTTTCCTTGAGCTAGCCAACACCTTCTCCTTAGCGTCACTCGCCGTGGAGATCGCAGCAGCACCTAAAGAGCCATCATCAGAAAAATTAGAGTTAGAAACACTTAGCATTTCAGAGCAGTTTTCATGCTCTAAATCTTCAGCTTCCTCTGAGCTCTGCTTCTCCTCAAATGTCACCTTCTCATGTGCCTTTGAGGTGCCTTCGCCATATGGAGTAAAGAGCTCCACCTCGGCCTCTGAATCCTCAGCAGCAGAGCTGATTTCCTCACAGCTCTCAGCAGAAAACAGCTTTTCTGCTTCAACCTCCACTTTTGCCTTGCCTTTTCCTTCCACATCATGAGCTTCCCGTGGTCGCGCTTGCACACCAATCTCACCACCAAACTTCCTAGTTTCGGATTGTACGCTTCCCACCACAGAGCATCCATCGAGCACGTAGATACCATGCCTCAAACTCCCAGTCAGAACCAGCCTGCCATGTTTCATCACTTGAGCTTTCCCAGCTGCTAGTTGGTGTTATAGCCCTTTCTGTCCAAAGCTCCAATGGAAATCAAGTTTCTCTCACGTCAGTGTACGTGTCTGTAATCACTCCACATAATAAAGAAGTTCTACCCTCCGGCCTGTGGACGTAGGTCATTCTGACCGAACCACGTAAATCTCGTGTCACTGTCCAAATTTATTTTTTCGTCTCTTTTATTTATTATCGTCATTTTCGGGCAAATAATTATCGGGAATTTTCGCATATCCTAACAATTCATAGGCCAAAAACTAAGAATAACGTAAACATGGATGGGTAAGTATAACAGTATTCTTAATACTTTGTCTTGGAAGTTATTTTCAAGTACGTGATATATCTATGTGTGAGGACGATCGAGGATTTTGGGGCTGAATATTTTTCTGTGTGAGGAGAATAAAAAAATAGCTTGCATATTTGGAGGAGAATTTTGTTCCCCGTTCAGAAAAGCGGACTTCACGCCCGTTTGATAGATCGGCCAACTAAGTTGTGCAGCTTGGGCAAGGAGCAGGTGGATTGTCTCCATTCTTGCAATGGGAGCAAAGACTCCATCGTAGTCTATTCTTGTTCCTTGTCGGTAGCCATTCGCCATCAATCTTGCCTTGTAGTGTTCGACTTTTTCCTTAGAGCGTTTTTCTTTTTATAAACCCACTTCACTCCTATGGGTTTCTGTCTGTGTGGCAACTCCACAGCTTCCATGTTTTATTTTTTTCAATCGCCTTGACCTCCTTGTCCATCGCCCTTTTCCGTCTCTTGTCTCCTACGGCTTCTTCGAAACTAATTTGTTCTGAGTCGGCCAGTCAGACTAGGTGAACCTGTTCGGTTGTTTCGTACAAGTCCTGCATGCTTCGCATCCTCGGTTGTCATGGTTCTTCCTCCTCCTTATTTTCTTGAGATGAAACCGAAACAGGGATTGGCGCAATGTTCAACGGTCTCCATGCGTTGTGTTTTCTTCATCCTTCCAGTCCCACAAATTTTCCTCGTCTACTCCAACATCTCGACTTATTATCACCTTTTTTATTTTCTGGATCATACAACCGGTACACCTTCGTCTTCTCATCATACCCAATAAAATAAGCTTTCTTCTTTTTCGTCGAGCTTGGTTCTTTTTTGGTCGGGCACATGTGCATACGTCACGCTTCCAAAAATTTTAAAGTGCGCTACGGTCAGCTTCTATCCACTCCAAGAATCTTGTGGTGTTCGATTCTCGAGGCTTTGATGTGGACATCGATTATGAATATACACGGCATTGTGCCGCCTCGGCCCATAACTCATTTGGCATTCTCTTGCTTTTCAACATTGAGCGAACCATGTCAAGTATGATTCGATTTTTTCCTTTCAGCCACTCCATTTTGTTGTGGCGAATACGGTGTGGTGAGGAATGCACTCGATATGTATTCTCCACCTCTGTCTGAACGGAGCAGCGCACCTTGATGCTTGACTTGTCGTCTTCTCGACCATAATTTTGAATTTTTTAAACGTCTCCTTCGGAATTTTCTTTCAAAAAATATACCCAGGTCTTTCTCGAGTATCGTCGATGCGTGATGAAGTATCTTTTTTTGCTAAATGAATCCGGGGTGATAGGTCCGTAGTGTATCAACCGAGCGGTTTGCTTGCTCGAAATCCTGCGTGCTTCTGACACGATGTTCGTGCCTGTTTTCCAATCACACAACTCTCGCAAAGCTTCTCTCCTACCTCTACCACCGGCATCTCGGGCACCATGCCGCACTTGGAGCTCGTTCAGGCATCCGAGTGTAGATGTCGGAATAGCATGTGCCACAAATGACCTTTGTCTAAGTCAACTTGCAAGGCATTTGTCTTGAATTGTCCTAAGCTTGAGTTTGAACTTTCAGTTCCTTTCTATGTCCACCGTGCAATCATTTTACCATCTTGTTTCGTAGTTATAATGAGTGGTCCTTCATGAAACACCGAGCATCCCTTTTCAAGCAACTGCTCAATGCTTAAGATGTTGGCATTAAATCTGCTACGAAGTAAACGTCCTCGACCGATCCTTGTTTTCCATCCTTTTGGAAGAAACATATTTTTCCTCGGCATTTGACTTATATTTTTATGCATCTCCGAAAGAAACATGTCCGTCATCGATCTTCTTTAAATCGGTGAAGAGATGTTTGTGCCCGCTCATGTGATTGTTAGCATCGGTGTCAAGATACCACACCATGTCGCTGCTCGGATTTTTCGAGTGGCATTAAGAGAACGCCATCGTCTTTTGGCTCTTCTTTTGCAACTAGATCGCATTTTCTTCCACCTTCTTGTTGGACCAACTTTCCGCAATTGTAGCATTCAACGCTCAGTCAATTTGAGCGACCGCCTCGTTCTCGTGCTTGACCTCGTCCTCTCCAATTTTGGTTGCCCATTTGCCCTTCTTTTTGTGATTGTAACCTCGTCCCCAGCCTGTGTCTTGCCCGAAACCTCGTCCTCGTTGGTCACGTCCTCTTCCTCGACTGTACTGAGTCTACAACGCTTTGTCCTCGCTAATGGACAATTTTGTAAAGCCTCGTAAGACACATGCTTCTTCTTTTTCTTTCGTTGCTCGTGAGCTTCGAGCGAACGGGAGAGTTCATCGATCATCATTTTTTCAAGGTCTTTTGATTCTTCAATTGCACACACGACATTCTCGCTAGAGATCGCAAGATTTCTTGATGAGCATCAGTTAGGCCAGCTGGTTCGCGATGGTTTGCACTCTCGTTATATACTCGGATACGCCTTCGGCCTCCTTCATTTTTGTCATTTCGAACTCGCCCTCATCTACAGATAGGTAGATGGTATAAAGTGCGACTTATCTTGTTTGCGGGATTCTTCAGCATCTTTAGTTGGGCTGCTGTGTACTCGTCTGTATTTTCGGGTTCGCTATATCCGTTCGCTACTATCTCCCGCGAGTCTTGATATTGGAGCAACACCTTCATTTAAATGCTTCACTTGTCGTAGTTGAATTTGGTGAGCTTCGAAATCGGCAGTTGGCCAGCAGTTGCTCCCATTGCCTCCATCGGCTCTGATACAACTTTGTTATTTTCAAGTACAAGATATGTGTGTGTGAGGATGATATGAGGATTTTGGGGCTAAATATTTTCTGTGTGAGATCGAAATGAGGAGAATAAAAAAAATAACTTGCGTATTTGGAGGAGAATTTTTAACTAGCACTTGCGGATTTTCTGCTCTATCTTTTTTTTTTTTTTTTTTTATTTCTCTCTATATCAATGACAAAAATATGATTGTTAATTTACAATGTTACTACAAGACAAATGGAGAGGAAAAGTCAAACAACTATTTTCCTCTATTTTCCTTGTTCCGATATTCGTTGGCAGATTTTTGCTTCGCGCATGTAATTTGTTCCGCGGAGCAGACTCTTTGCCTGTTTTTTTCTTCCCTTGATTTTCTTGGCTGCTGTATTCGTCAAAGATTTCGTGATTTTTTTAAATTTTTTTAGTATTCGAACTCGAATACATTCTAATAATATTCGAATAGTTGTATTATGTTATAAACATTATTTTGTATGGGTGTCCACTCGACTTCTTCTTCAACTCATAACCTCCTCTTTATCTTTCATTCACCACTCCTCTTTATTTACATTACTCTCTATTATTATTATACCCCATGTCTTTTGTGATCAATGTAAAGGCTTTACATCAAGCCTATAAATAGAGGCAATTGTAAAAAAGAAAATTTCTCTCTTATGTTGTTGCAATAATTTCACAACATATTCGGCTTATTCGATTTTTTTTTTATTTTTTTTCTAACTTTTTTATTACTTTGAGCTTATTCAACATGGACTACATTTAATTAACTCACAGTGTCAGAGAAAAGTGATATCTACGACGAAGCCAATCGTCGAAGAAGCAGTAACAGAGATGTACGACAGCATATCATCAATGAATACCATATGCATAGCAGAGCTCGGTTGTTCTTCAGGGCCAAACACTTTCTTGCCCCTTAAAGAAGTTGTAAGAATCATCGACGAGCTAAGGAAGAGGCACGACCATGAATTGCCTTCACTTACCCTTCACATTAATGATCTTCCAGGAACAGACTTTAACTGCATTTTCCGCATGTTGTTACCCAATTTTAAGAGCGAATTAAAGAACGAGATGGGATTATCGCCGTCCCGTTGCTTTGTGAACGGAGTCCCTGGCTCGTTCTATGGGATACTTTTCGCAGCAAAAACCATTCAGTTGACCCATTCTTCGTACAGCCTCCAATGGCTTTCCAAGGTAAATTATTTAGGTTATCGTCATCTCTACTAATGTCTCTTCACCTTTACACTGATTCAATAGGTTCCCCATGGGATGGAAATGAACAAGGACAACATTTACATCGCAAGAACGAGCCCTAGAGGTGTGATTCGTGCTTACTACGAACAGTTTCAGACAGATTTTTCCATGTTCCTAAAGTGCCGTTCTGAGGAACTAGTCGACTGTGGGAAAATGGTGCTTTTTGGAAGAAAAGCGATGATGACCCTAAGAGCAATGATACTTGGCATCTATGGGAGCTCATGGCCTCGGCACTAAGGGAAATGGTGTCCGAGGTATGTTATATGTCTATGTAATAATGTATTATCAAGAATTAAATGTGTCCAATCAACATACAACAGATATACTTTTATTTACACATGCAGGGACTGATTGAAGAAGAGAAGCTACACTCATTCAACATCCCTATGTACAATCCATGCCCTAAAGAAGTGGAGATTGAAGTCATAAAAGAAGGTTCTTTCTACACAAATAGATTGGAAACCTCGGGCAGCTTGCGGTTACAAGGATGAAGATGATGGGTACGATGTAGCACAGTGCATGAGATCTGTGTATGAGCCATTGCTCGCAAAACAATTTGGACATTCGATAATTGATAATCTTTTCTTCAAGTATGAGAAACTTCTCGGCGATAGTATGTCGAAAGGAGAAGATAAGACAAACTTTGTCAATGTCACAGTGTGCCTGACCAAGTTGAAGTAATAATTACTCTATCAGCTAATTGATTATTAAGCATTTTAAAGATTGTATTTAATGGCCCCACGCCTCTTCGACGTAATTTTATGTTATCTTGTTCGTATATTCTTGGTATGGGTTGTGCGTTCACTCTATTGTTGTCGACGACTGGTTCGTCTCTTTTAATATGTGTGTGAAACATTTGGTGTTTATTCAATCAATGTGTAGTGAATTGGGCGGATACATTTGCTATATATGTTTGCGTTTGTAATTTGTATATTGAAAGAGAGCCATAATAAATACGTCGAAGTTCAAGATCGTATAACGTTCAGCAATCGAACAATCCTACAAAATAATATACGCAACTATTATCTAGTTTTAATCTGCTTTGGAAGGGTGGAAATATGCCCTGCACTATTCCACATAGTTTAATTTTATTTCGTTAGTCCAACTAGAGAAATCTGAATGATCAGTTAATAGAGTGATAAAATGTTTATTCGTTAATTATCATTACTATCAACATTAGAAATTAAAGAAAAAAATTATTACACATGCGTATTACCAAATTCAGATGTTTCTAATTTAGTATGAGATGCGTGATGGCTCGCACGTTTATTCTGATATATTGATTGATGGGTACGCAAAAACGTATGAAACTATGAATCTGTATTTCTATAATTATGTATGATGATCATACACAGACGGATATAATTTACTATGCATCGAGACAGTCACTTTCCTCTAACAACCAAGACTCACACGATATGCATTATTTTTGGACGACGAATTTCCGTATAGAACGTGATATTTGGATATATTTCACACAGTTTTCAGTATGATTCGGATTACGTGTACATTCTATATATTACGGCCTTTTTTGTCTGATAAAATGAGTTAGTTAAGGCTACTTAGCAGCAATTGTAACCTGCAAATCTGTTGGCTTACCCGGTGTATTCTGGAGACTCCACATCCCCGGATACGGTGCGGAATAAAAAATTTCCGGTTTCCCGATTGCCATCGTAGTCCAGATCGGAATAGTAATACATATTGACACGTAATAGGATGGGTCGAACCAGAGATTACCGTTTGTCGCAAGTGGCAGCTCCTCGCCCTTTTCTTCAAACGTCGCGGTGATGGTGAAGACCACTAGATTGTCACGCCGACCTCACGGTGTATCACGGAAATGATTCCCCAAAGATGACTAGCGAGATTCGTACCGTCGCGTGAGAGAGATCGAGTGTGTGAAACTCTTCGCGTTTTTTCTTTGTTCGCCTTGGCTTATTTCGAAAACTTCAGCCCTTTTTTGCTAGTATGGTGCACGAAATGTTTGCCCATTTTAGGGCTTGAATTTCGATTTCTAAGTCCTTAAAGTATGTGAGATTTTTGCCACATTTATCTCTCTCTCTTTTGAATTCAAAATTGAATTAAGGAAACATACTATAAATAGATTACTAACTTTGATATTAAATCAAATAAAATATCTTTATATATTAAATCAAATTAATTTTATACTATATATAGTTCGAAATTTCTAATCCAATCAAATAATATTCCAAATTCCATATTTATTTGTACCAAATATACAAATTCGAAAATACCCTCAAAGGCATATTTCGAAATTAGCTTAAGGTGAAAGTCCACTCTTTCAAGTCTTTAGGCACTTGGCCAAGCTGGATCTTAAAGTAAGTTTCATACGAAGTCCGACTTCGGAATAATAAATGGCCCAAGGCCCATTAAGGCGCGACCTAACGTCCCATGGCCTGTTAAGGCCCAAAACACATTCTCTCTTCTCACTTTGATGATCCTTTTTAAGCCCGACTCCCTAAGTTCGACTCAATCGGCAAGGAAGGAATCCAAGAGTCCAGTAAATTCCTAGCCAATCCCGCCAAGGAACGAATTTCGACCTAGTCTCTGAACATGCTATAGATTATAGTATTACGTATAAACCGTTCAACTGTATCCCGATCGAGTGAGAGTCATGGTCTAGTCAAACTCGCTAAACTCGATTCTATGGTAAAACAGAGACGAGGCAAATTACTCTACCTTCCATGTCTAACATAAGTTAGTTCAACACCTTGACCAAGTATTTCGTAATTTTCTGTCACCATCCACATAGGACACTTGTCTCGATTACTTACGAGACTGTGAATCCGTACTTGGCTGTCTGAGCCCAGCAATCACAAATCGTCATCAAGATTGCATCTGGCCCCGCTGACCCATACAACATCAAATCGGGTCGAGGGGAACCAATGACATTCGAGACTTCAAAGTCAACTCCATCAAAGCCCCTTTCGATCTAAGGTTCACGTAGACTACTTTAGCTTTATCGTCGGTCATTTACACTCCTTGAGTAATAAGCCATGTTCGACCGTACGACCTGCGAGTCAGTGTCCAGAAACGATTCAATCCTCTGATTCGACTCGTATCACAAGTCATGACCTCCGCTTCCAAGTGGGATATCGGCACACGATAGGTCATCGACAAATAAGCCGTAATCGGTTATCCAGCATCCAACTGGAGCGTAAAGCATGGACTTTTAATATTCGAGTTTAAGGGTTCACTGATGCCTTCCTCTCTCGTGCCCATCGAGAATTGTGACTCAACTCGATATAATTGGATTTGTTTGTTTATTGCTTTACAGGGATGCTAAGTAAAGAAGTCACATAGCCATTAAACGAACAATGCCTTTATTAAACACACGAAAATATCTTATTACACAATATGTCAAATGATAAATAAGCTAACGCCCTATACAATTCAATCCTCGTATAGCATTCGAGGGAATATCCTTAAGAAAATCAATATTAGTCTGCATGTGCTTAAAAGTTTACGAATAGAGAGCACTGGCAATTTACCAGTAGCTTTTTTATGTGTACTTATGTAAGATTTGACACTTGAATATATATCAATATGTTCTCCCCACTTCTAATCGTCTATATACCTCGATCGGCACAGCTTAATTGAGATCTAATATATTTATATATGGGAAAAATGAAGACGAAGGGTTTTAGTAGCTTGCTTTTATTCAATAAAGGTTACAGTTGTTATTCGCTTTTCAAGAAATGTCCTTTTATTGAGGTAACTAGTTTTGCCCCGTGCGATGCACGGTCTATTTTTTCTCCCGTTCATTTATTTCACGGGAGGTAATAGTTGGAGTTCTAAAAATGCGTTATGATAATAAGGGTGAAGTCTATGAGGTAATTGATGGTGATGTATCATATATAACATTAACTACGATAAAGAAATTATTTGTAGCTGGAGCATTGAATGAAGTTCAAATAAAAGATAATTGAACTGAGCAACCAGAATGCCTAAAAAGAGATCCACTTATGCATTCACTTTTGTAGTTCACCCGTGAATGACCTAAGGACGTCATCTAACGGCGTGATCTTGTGGTCGTATCATTCCTCTTCAACATTTATGCTCTCTACTACCTCGATTTTGGTGAGCCTTCGTTCAATTCGGAAAAAAACCGTACCCACTCATGTCACTCCGCTTAATAAGAGGCGTACTCATAAGCAGAAGCCTGACATCATTCGTTTTTGGCTGCTGGATAGGACTTTGGCCATTCCTTTTCAAAAAGGTAAACAAAAACCAAGTTTGTCTTTTCGTCCGGCCGTTTACCCAAAAAGTAGAGAAATTCTGAGGACCAAAGTAGATTGGATGCACTCGTGGGATCTCGCTCTGAAGCGTGCTTCCAGGTATCGACTTGGAGCACAAACACAGGATGTCTTTTGTGCACAGCTACCGATGAAGAAACCAGAGCATTCATCTCGAAGAAAATAGTGCGACATGTATTGAATTATCAACTATCACCTCTAAATTTGTCATGTTCCGCAATGACGCCAAATGTTTCAGCTATTTCTTGAACCACGATGCCATGGATATCTCTGTAAGCAGCTGCCTCACAATGCACAACTCATGAATGGAAGAAAAAGTATGAATGAATAACCCAGCAAAAACTTATGTACATTCATTGTATGGCTAACCAAAAAGTGAGATCTTTTTACCTAGAACAAATTGCACCATGTAGGTCAGAACTCTGAACCCGCTTGGCTAACTGATCTTTCCTGCAAGACCATTGAACACTCAGTAGTGTCGGGCGTATGATCTGTATAGTACGCCAAAACAAATTATCACAAACCCAGTATTCTTCAGAAGTTGCCGGGTGGTCAATTTCCATGTTCATGCATGGGCGTAAAGATTTCAAATATTAAAAGGTTCAATTACAGATCAGTTTGAGCCTTGACCTACTGCAATAGATGATTATATTCTTTCAAACAATAACAAAGAGTGATCGAGCAAATAACGTATTCTAAATCATGCACCAAGAAATCACCAAAGATTACAACATAAGCGAAAATGCACTCACTTGCAAAACTCTCAAGGCAAATCAAACATCCATATTTCTTTTGCTGAACGACACATGTGGCGACCCTACTTTTCTAATTAGAATTAGTGGCGGATTTCCGCAACGTAAGCCGCGGAAGGCCCGTCTAATTAAAACTTTTTCCTAAAATAATATACACTAATATAAAAATACGTCTACATTGTTATCTCTGTACACGGGCCGAAGCCCCAAAAATATCAAAAGAACCAAAAGTCCTAAGCCGCTCCACAGGTCTTCATCCATGTACCGCACCGTCCTCAAAAGTCCATGGAGCACTGCCACCCGCCGCCTTAGTCACGACGCGTATCAGCGTCGGACTCAGTACCTACAATACGTAAACACTGAGCAATTTGCCCAGTAGGTGAATAAAATGCATGTATGCAAGTGTGCACTCAACCCCAATCCCAATATCTCACAACATAATATAATGCACACTCTTTCTTTTCCCACATTCCTATTTCACACAATACAGGGCCCTAGGTTAGGCTCACGCGCGCAATAAATATCTTGGGTGGTCACGTGATCACACCCGAATCCAATGTCATGGGTGGTTAAACCCGTATCCATAAGCCATGGGCGATAACGCCCGTATCCATATATATATATATATATATCATGGGTGATAACACCCGTATCCTAGCGGTGTGCACCTCGAACCGACCACGTTTGAGTAGACAGATCGATCACGTCTGTCTCCGCCAGGAATCCTGTGAGCCCAACTGGTCACAAATATTCTCAATCTACCCCACGTACCAACATCTCAAATCATCACCGTCCCAATACGGTGGAAATCATCTTTTAGCCTGACGTGACATGCACGTGCCATGCATATAATCGCAATAACACATAAAAACCTGATTCATATGAAACGTACGTAGAACACGTAAAATACGTAAATCACATAAGGCACGTATTTACATGAAAACACCTAAATGTGTTTACGTATTGTAGATGGATAATCCACCTACCTGTCCTCCCGCTATCGCTAAATAAGAGGTCTGATGAAACCCTATAAGTCGATCCTCTGAATAAATAAATATTGTCATTTCAGTATATTTGCTAAACTGTATAAGTTTTCAAGTTCCCAAACCCTAATTATAGAAAACCCTAAAATTTATGAAAACCTAAAATAATGATATTCCTAAAAATAAATAAACCCTAAAATATTGAAAACCCTAGAAATAGCAAAATCTAAAATACCGAAAATTTATTAATTAAAACACAATGTCGAAATATTTATACAATTATCGAGGTCTTTAATATAAATGTCGAGATCTATATATATATATATATATATATATATAGCTAATGTCGAAAACATCAGCCATATCGACATTCTATAAATGTCGATAGAAATGTCGAGTATATTGAAAATGTCGAGCTCCTTCGTAAAACAAATAATATCGAGACCTTATTATAGGTTATGAAAATGTCGAGACTTCTTAGTAAATGTCGAGACAGCATAATAGAAAATATCGAGACCTTACTAACTTAAATGTCGAGACCCATTACATTTCGAGATCAATAAATATCGAGGCCATATTGTATATGTCGACATCTTCCTATAACATTCCCTACTTTCTATGATACAATAACATCTCGATATCTTTCTATAGTATATATATATATATATCGATATATATGCAAGGTATATCTCGAGAATAGTAATATCGAGTTCTTTCATCTTATCGAGATTTTAAACAGTTAAATGACGAGGCAATTTACTAAATGTCGAGATCTTATGTCAATTCTATTGTAATCTCGAAGCCTCTTTACCATATATCTCGAATTCTTTCTATTACATATTTCGACATCTATCTGTTTTATATTTCGAATTTTTCTACTGCACAACTTATTATCCATTTCAAACTCTCGTAATCACACATCTCGAGATCTTATTATATGTCTCGAAATTTCTTTATGGAACATCTCGAGACTTATTCTATTATACTTCAAAATTTTTGTGGTACACCATGTCGAGAATTTTTGGAAATTGTTATTCTCCTCAAAACCCTAAAATCAATATTTATTGAAATCATCTTCCAAGTTTATACTTATCCAGAAAACGATACACCTTAAATCATTCGGTTTCAAAACATGTTAAATTATGAATCCTTAAAGAACTTCTACAGAACACTATAGTTTCGATATTCATTAAGACTTTTGTTTTAACGCTTAAATTCTCAATTCACCGTTTGCAAAATTACTTACATCAAAACCCCGCATTTAAATTTTACGGGTATTACAACACATCAGAAGAATTAGACGAAACCTCGTCGAGGCAAATGAGAAGGTAGAAATTTTCCCATGGTTCCAGTGCCAGCAGTTCAATGAAGATTTACAATTCGAAATGATGCATTACCTTATCCTGGAGTTCATTCCTTAGGCGTTTCAGATCAGCATATGCTACTTGGCGAACTTCATTGGCCTCTCTGAATTGGTTTTGAAGTTCTATCAGATTTTTGTATCCATCTTCATATTTCTTTGCTGCCTTCACAATAGTTGTTTCAGCTTTTGTGAAGCTGAAACAGCTTCCATGATTTACTCTTTTTTAATAAGAACACGCACCACACGTGTTTTACTCTTTTTTCTTGGATTTGGACTTGTATAGCTTCCATGATTTTCGTCTTCTCCTCAATATTCAACTTGGAAACTGTGATTTGCTCCCTCAGACTTTCACTAAACATTGAAAGCACTTTCCCATTAAGAACTGTTCTTCAATATATCTTACCAGTCCCTCCACAGACTTTCTGTTAGTTTCTTCCCTGATGTCCAAGAAGCGATTGTGCCTCTTCGTGCCGATCTCAGAGCCTCCACTGCCTGTGTACCCAGACTCAGATCCCCATTCATCCACCCAATCTCAACCACAAAAAAAAACTCAAAACAAAAGACGAAATCGTTCGTTGAAATCTCACTTTCTACGGCGGTGAAATAGGCTTCACGGGACACAGCTTGAACAATGCCAATCTGTCTCAATCATGCACACACGCGTGAATAATTCGATCGATTATCGAGCTAAAAGACTAATTACAGGAGAAAAGAGGGGAAAAATGATGAAAATACCCCAACAGCTTTGACGAAGCTCTCGGCGACGCGGTTGAGCAGAGGATGGCTGAGGTCGAAGAAGCCACGGCTGTCGAAGCTCCTAACCTCATCGACCACTGAACGGTTCTCCAAGCTACCCATTTTCGTGCGTAATCAGCGACGATGACGATGGAAATGCGTGTTGAGATCAGAGTTTGCTATGGTGTGTATCTGAAGAAGAATAAACTATTAATTTGAATGGTTTCGCCACAGACTCAGTATCAGCTCTGTCTAGGTAGACCTCAATAGCAGAAGAATCATATGTTGAATCCATGATACAGAGTTACAGTGAATTTTCCCAATATTCTACAACAGGTTTCATCGTCATCGGAAGAACTTTCCAGATGCCTATGTAGATTTAATTCGGTGAGCTTGACGTGAGGAAGGCGATTGAAGGGATTTTGAGATTTATTAATTACAACAAATGTTTAACAAAAACGTTTCCTGTGGATGCAAATAATACAATGTATGTAAACAAACAGAATCTGAACGGTCTTTTGGATAATAATGATAAGAGGGCAAACTGGTAATGCGATTTGTTTTGGTGGACAAAATTGTAATTGTAACTTGTGTCGCTTACATGTCGCAAGGGGATTGGTTATGGGAGTGATCAATGAGAGTCCACATCCAACTTTTATATAGTATAGATAGGGTTTGTACGTTTGTAGCTCAATTTGATTCACGAATTACGCAACCATGAGAAAGGAATTTCACTAAAATGAAATACAATAAAAACGATGATCGAATTTTTGGTTCATGACTTAAACGTGGCATGTCGTTAGGACGGTTCAGTATATGCGTTCTTGTACGATAACTTTTTAAGCCACACACAAACGTTCTCCGACATATACGATGATTATATATGCATGTGAAAAATATGAAATGTAATAATATAAATCGAATAATAATTAAATATCTAGTCGTTGCGTGTTGCGGCAGCTAGATATGTTGGGCCCCTATGTATAGAGGTATCAACGACGATATGCTCATTCATTCTTTTATAAAAAGCTAGAAAAAGAAATGGAGTTCGAGAAATTTTAAGGAAGTTCCTCAAGTGCTTCACATGAATGGCGGTCAGGGAAAGACCCCACGCAAGCAATTCTTCAATGCAGGTATGCATGTACGTATGCATATTTATATAAGTAAAATGAACCCCCATGATTATTCATTGGTCAAAAACTAAGCATAACATAAACACGCAATGGGTGGTATAATAGTATTCTTAATCCTCCTTTTGTCTTGGACTTCATTTGATTAACTCATATCGACAGAAAAAAGTGATATTGATGACGAAGCCAAACGTCGAAGAAGCAGTAACAGAGATGTACGCCAGCATATCCCCAATACATGCATATCAGAGCTCGGCTGTTCTTCAGGGCCAAACACTTTCTTGGCCATTGTTGTGACCTTTGCAAACGTGGTCTTTGACCAATCAACCAATAAGGAACGTGGGATTTTGAAAAGTATTTTTGTTGGCTATGGTTGGCTAAATAAAGTAAGAAGACGCGGCATGAAGGAAATTCAACAATGATTTCGGCCGGATGCAATAAGTGTCAAAGCAAGGCTGCTCAATTAATCGTCAACCTATTCACATAAGTGATCGAGGCCTTCCCATTCGTCTATAAAAGGCAGTGCTCAAGGAAGGCAGAATACACCACCAAATATACATAGATCTTCAGTTCCGGTCAATTTTATTCTCACAGTTATTGTAGCCGCTTTTGTTTATCACGTCAGTGTACGTGTCTGTAATCACTCCACATAATAAAGAAGTTCTACCCTCCGGCCCGTGGACGTAGGTCATTCTGACCGAACCACGTAAATCTCGTGTCGCTGTCCAAATTTTTTTGTCGTCTCTTTTATTTATTATCGTCATTTCTCGGGCAAATAATTATCGGGGATTTCCGCATATCCTAACAAATTGGTATCAGAGCCAACCCGATTTATTTTTTAGCCACCATGACGATAACAAAAATGTCAATTGAAAAGTTCGACAGAAATGTCAACTTTGCAATGTGGAGTCTCAAGATGGAGGCCATACTCATTCAAGACGGTTGCGAGGTGGCGCTTGAAGGCGCAAAGAAGAAACCAACCGAAATGAAGGACGATCAATTTAATGAATTGGACAAGAAAGCCAGATCGGCTATTATATTAAATCTCTCTTACGAGGTTTTACAAGAAGTTGCCACGGAGACGACGGTCATGGGTATGTGGGATGCGCTAAAAGCTATCTACATGAAGAAGACTAAGGAGAACCGGCTTTATTTAAAGCAGAAGCTTTACAGTTTGAAAATGACGTAAGGTACTTCTATTATTACGCATCTCGATAAATTCGATTCAATCATTATTGATTTGGCGAACGTAGAAGTAAAAGTGACGGACGAAGATCAGGCCATAATATTGTTGTGTTCCCTTCCCTCGTCTTTAAAACATTTTCGTGACACGATTATATAGGAAGACACGATATCATATTCTAGTGTCAAATCCGCTTTACAATCGAAAGAACAGATAGATAGGGATATTACGGGAGAAACAAGTGGTAGCCAGGCAGAAGGCCTGTTTGCACGGGGAAGACCAGAACGTAGAGATGCTGAAAGTAGCAGATCTAAAGAAAGGTCGAAATCCAGGTACAGAATAAAGTCTGTAATTTTTGCAAGAAAAGGGACACATTAAAGCTAATTCTTTTAAATTAATAAATAAGGAGAAAAATAATCAGCAATTTAATAAACCCGCCGAAGCTAGTTTAGCTGCTGATGAGAGCGATGAAACAATTTTTGTAGCAACTGCAAATATTGTTAGGTCTGATAATGAGTGGATCTTAGATTCGGGTTGTTCTTACCACATAAGTCGGAGTCGAGATTATTTTTCCACATATGAAAAATTCGATGGTGGATATGTTTTAATGGGAAATGATGCTCCGTGTAAAGTTGTTGGTAAAGGCACTGTTAGGATCAAGATGTTCGACAGAATCATCCGAACGCTCACAGAAGTCAGACATGTTCCAGATATGAAGAGAAATCTTATCTCTTTAGGCACACTTGAATCTCAAGGGTGCAGGTTCTCAGGTGAAGGTGGAGTTTTGAAAATTGCCAGAGGTGCCCTTGTTGTAATGAAAGCTTGCAGGTCTGGAAATTTATATGTTTTGCAGGGAACTACAATTACAGGTTCCGCTGCAGTTTCGACATCCCCGGAGGTTGATACCACGCGATTATGGCATATGCGACTTGGACACATGGGAGAAAAAGGCTTGACGATTTTAAGCAAGCGGGGCCTACTTTGCGGTCAAAGTACTGGTAAGATGGATTTTTGCGAACATTGTATTATTGGGAAGCAGAAACGAGTCAGCTTCAATTTGCCATCTGTCCACAGAACGAAAGGTACTTTGGACTATATTCATTCTGATGTATGGGGTCCTTCTCGTGTTCCGTCCAAAGGTGGTGCAAGATACATGTTGGCTTTCATTGATGATTTTTCAAGGAAAGTCTGGGTCTATTTTCTTAAACAGAAAAGTGATGTTTTCCTAACATTTAAACAATGGAAAGCTTTGATTGAAAAGCAGACAGGAAAACAGATCAAGCGGTTGCGGACAGATAATGGCTTAGAATTTTGCGGAAGCGAGTTCAATGAGTTCTGCATAAACGAAGGAATTGCTCGACATCACACTGTTCGAATGACGCCTCAACAAAATGGTGTTGCCGAGCGCATGAACCGAACGCTTCTAGAGAGAGCTCAATGTATGATCTCCAACGCTGGGTTGACAAATGATTTTTGGGCTGAAGCTATCGCTGCAGCATGTTATATTGTCAACCGTTCACCGTGTTCACCGATCAATTTCAAGACTCCTGAGGAAGTTTGGTCAGGTACTCCTGCTGATTACTCCAAGTTAAGAATATTTGGGTGTCCAGCTTATATGCACGTAAACGAGGGAAAGTTAGAGCCTAGAGCTAAAAAGTGTATTTTTCTCGGTTACGCTTCAGGGGTGAAAGGATATTGATTATATAATCCTGATCCCAAGTCACCCAAATTTATAATTAGCAGAGATGTTACCTTTGACGAGTCATCTATGTTACATTCTTCAAAAGAGTCTACAGAGTTTTCTAATCAAGAAAAGAAGGATAGTGTACACAGCGAGGTGGAGCTCGAGATCAACAAAGGTTCTTCAGATGATCCTGCTACGAGTTCAACAGATCAAGGGGATGAGCCAGAGCCTGATTCAGATCCTGTTGAAGATGAAAACACCGAACAAGAATATTTTATAGCCAGAGATAGGGAGAGACGGGAGATTCGACTACCACAGCGGTACGTGAATTTAGTTTCGTACGCTTTATCAGTGGCGCAAGAAACAGGTGGAGGCGGCGAACTTTCTACCTATTCGGAGGCAATTGGCTGTGTCAATTCTGATAAGTGGTTGGTAGCGATGAATGAAGAAATGGAGTCTCTGCACAAGAATGGTACGTGGATTCTTGTGCCGCCGCCGAAGAAAAAGAAAATAGTCGGATGTAAGTGGGTCTTCAAGAAGAAAGAAGGTTTATCTGGTTCTGACGATGCAAGGTATAAGGCACGATTAGTCGCGAAAGGCTATAGTCAGGTAAAAGGTGTTGATGTTAATGACGTATTCTCACCTGTTTTTAGACATAGCTCTATTCGTGTATTACTTGCATTCGTTGCCATGTATGATTTGGAGTTAGAACAGCTTGACGTCAAGATGGCGTTCTTACATGGCGATTTAGATGAACAGATTTATATGAAGCAACCTGAAGGCTTCATAGTTGAAGGCAAGGAAGACCAAGTTTGTCTACTGAAGAAATCCTTATATGGATTAAAGCAGTCTCCGAGACAGTGGTGTAAACATTTTAATTCTTTCACGTTGGGTCATGGTTTCTCCAGGAGCAAGTATGATAGTTGTGTTTACTGAAGTTAAATGACAGTTAGTTCATTTATCTATTGTTATATGTTGATGACATGCTCATTGCGGCTAAGAATCTTGCAGAAATTCACCAGTTGAAGGCCTTATTGAACAGTGAATTTGAAATGAAGGATTTAGGAGCAGCTAAGAAGATTCTTGGTATGGAGATTAGACGTGATAGAGGAGCTGGTAAGTTACACCTGACCCAGGAAAGTTACCTCAGAAAGGTTTTGGAGAGATTTGGCATGAGCGATGCCAAACCAGTCAGCACTCCTCTTGCTAGCCATTTTAGGCTAAGCGCTGCTCAGTCACCATCATCAGATGATGAAGAAGCGTACATGGCACGGGTTCCTTACTCGAGTGCAGTCGGCAGTATTATGTATGCAATGGTATGTACACGTCCTGATATTTCACAGGCTGTTGGTGTTGTTAGCAGGTATAAGGCTAATCCAGGGAAAGAACACTGGCAAGCAGTAAAGTGGATTCTCAGATACTTGAAGGGTACTCTAAACACTTGTTTGGAGAGCAGAAACAGTGATACTCTCGTTGACTTCGTTGATTCAGACTATGCAGGTGATCTCGATAAACGACGATCTCTTACTGGTTATGTATTTTGTATTGGAGGTTGTGCAGTTAGCTGGAAAGCAACTCTACAGCACGTAGTGGCGTTGTCTACTATTGAAGCAAAATACATGGCGATTACTGATGCGATCAAGGAAGCATTATGGTTGACAGGGTTATTCAGCGAATTAACCCAGAATCAGGGAGTCATTACTATTTTCTGTAATAGTCAAAGTGCGATTCATTTGACTAAGGATCAGATGTATCACGAAAGGACTAAACATATTGATGTTAAGTATCATTTTATTCGTGAGATCATTGCAGATAAGAAGGTGTTTATCAAGAAGATCAACACGAAGGATAATCCTGCAGATATGTTTACGAAGACTCTTCCAGTTTCTAAGTTCAAGCATTACTTGGACTTGATTGGTGTTCCAAAGATGGTGCTAGCCCGTCAGGGGCTAAGGTCGGAGGCAGATAAAGGTGATACTAATTAAGGTGGAGTTATTCACGGAATCAATGGTCAAGGTGGAGATTTGTTGTGACCTTTGCAAACGTGGTCTTTGACCAATCAACCAATACAGCTGTAAAGGAACGTGGGATTTTGAAAAGTATTTTTGTTGGCTATGGTTGGCTAAATAAAGTAAGAAGACGCGGCATGAAGGAAATTCAACAATGATTTCGGCCGGATGCAATAAGTGTCAAAGCAAGGCTGCTCAATTAATCGTCAACCTATTCACATGCGTGATCGAGGCCTTCCCATTCGTCTATAAAAGGCAGTGCTCAAGGAAGGCAGAATACACCACCAAATATACAATAGATCTTCAGTTCCGGTCAATTTTATTCTCACAGTTATTGTAGCCGCTTTTGTTTATCACGTCAGTGTACGTGTCTGTAATCACTCCACATAATAAAGAAGTTCTACCCTCCGGCCCGTGGACGTAGGTCATTCTGACCTAACCACGTAAATCTCGTGTCACTGTCCAAATTTATTTTTCGTCTCTTTTATTTATTATCGTCATTTCTCGGGCAAAATAATTATCGGGGATTTCCGCATATCCTAACAGCCATCAAAGAAATTGTAAGAATCATCAACACGAACTAAGGATGAAACACGGCCATGAATTTCCTTCAATTACCCTTCACATGAATGATCTTTCAGGAACAGACGTTATAAACTGCATATTCCGCGTGTTATTACCCAATTTTAAGACGAATTAAAGAACGGGATGGGATTATTGCCGTCCCATTACTTTGTGACGGAGTCCCAGGCTCGTTCTATGGGAGGATTATCGCCGTCCCATTGCTTCGTTCGCAGCCCGCCCCGCTTGGTTTCTAAATAGTTTAATTTCATTTCTTAAGTCCAACTAGAAATCCTGAATGAGTCACTTAATTGTGATAAACGTTAGTCATTATGATTAGCATCACCCATAACGCATTAAAAATTAAAGAAAAAAAAACATATCACAGATGCAATATACGAAACTCGCATATTTTTCGGATTGGTAATGCTGCGAGTGGTGGTTCGCATGTTAATTTGTGACATAGATTGATGGGTACGCAAAAAAGTATGAAACAGTCGTGTTTTCTAACAACTACGACTAACACGACATGCATTGTTTTTGGACGATGACTTAGCTGAATAAATTAGACTATGTGTCCGCGCAAAAATAATGTAAGACGTGAGTTTTCTAGATAATTTTACAGTTTTCAGGTATGATGAGTAGGTGCATTTTATATTACGGCCTTTTTATCTCCTAAAAAGATATTAGGTTCGAGTTATTTTAAGACTAATCGGCAGCAGTTTGATCCATAAGTTATAAAATAACTAGATAAACATATGTATTTCCACTTAATAAATAATGTATAGACGAACTTAATAAATGATAGAATTATTTTTCTAGTCCCGTAAGTTAGGGTAGTTTGCGTTATGGGGACCAGTATTATACGTGTTTGCAATATAGGGACTTTAACTATCGAAAATTAAGCAATTTTTGGATAATATACGGCCCGACCCGGTATTTTGACCCAAACCCGCTGACGTGAAATACGAACCGTTGACGTGTGTGCTGAAAAGTTTTGCGACGGAATTCCGTCGCTAAACTGAAAATTGGAAAAAAAAAAAAAACGAAAAATAGCGACTGAAAATCCGTTGCCAAACCGAAAATTTAAAAAAGAAAATAAAAATCCGTCGCTAAAATGAGAAAAAACCAAAAAGAATAAATAAATCAAGGTTGGAAATATAATTATTAACAATTTGAAATTACTAATTATTAATTAATAATTATAAGTATTACTATTTTCTATTTCTTTACAAAAAATTGTTCAAACATATTTTTACATATTGTTAATATTGAAATTTCTTTACAAGAATATTTAATTCATTATTTCTAACCTTTAAGATTAGCAAAAGTTGAAATTTCAGACCTAATAGCTATAATAATATTATTAACAATAAATTCCGTCGGCTATATTTTAATATGTAACAATATGTTTGAAATTTCAATTTTTGTAAAGAAATAGAACATAGTAATAATTATAATTGTTAATTAATTATTAATAATTTCATATTGTTAATAATTATATCAACCTTGATTTATTTATTCTTTTTGGTTTTGTCATTTTAGCGAAGGATTTTTATTTTTTTTTTAAATTTTCGGTTTAGCGACGGAAATTCCGTTCCTAAAACCGTCGCAAACCTTTTTTTTTAAAATTTTTCGTTCTATTTTTTATTTTTTATTTCCTATTTTCAGTTTAGTGACGGAAATTCCGTCGCTAAATTCCGTCGCAAACTTTTCAGCACACACATCAGCGGTTCGTATTCCACGTCAGCGGATTTGGATCAAAATACCGGGTCGGGGCGTATATTGTCCTAAAATTGCTTAAACGATAGTTAAAGTCCATATATTGCAAACACGTATAATACTGGTCCCTATAACGAAACTATCATAACTTACGGGACTAAAAAATAATTAAGCCTAAATGATATGGCAAAGACAATAAGACACGCATGCAAATTTCTTCATTGACTGACTCGTGGGCAACACTTGGAGAGCAAACAGAGCACCACCGCTTCGAACCATTCCACCATGTAATAATATAAACATAAAATAATCCGTCAAATTCTTGAATTTATTACATAACGCATAAATAGAGCCATCGACGTGTTAGGCGTGTTCGGATAATACGAGCAATATTAACGCCAATCAACCAACGACGAAAGCAAAAATAACACGCCAACTTTTTACGTGGAAAACCCGAAACGGGAAAAACCACGGGATCGCTCTCCCGATCCAAGGAAACGTCCACTATAACCAAGTTCGACGGGTACAATGGACAACACCTCTCGAGAACATCTCGAGGTAATAACAGCCCAATAACACACCGAAAAATACTACGCCGACAAGAGAGCACGCTACGTCGAGTTACAAACTCGGTACACCAACAAACGTCGAGCTACAAGCTCGGATAATACGAGGAAGAAGTCGAAGCGTATTACCACCCAACGTGAGAAACCGAACGATCTGAAACGGTAGATATGTAGAGCACGTCGAGGCGACTCTCCTCCCGAAGTTTCGACGAAAACGGGGCAACGGATCGTCCGGATCTGAATTTTTCTTCTCCCTTTTTCTTTCTTCTTCTTTCTCTTTTCTCTCCTCTTTTCTCTCTTCTTCTCGCGTCTGTTTCGTGTGAGTGTGTGTATGTTTTTTTTTTTTTTTACATACTAACTATATACATGTAATGGGCCACCCACTAAATGGGCCGGACCCAATAAACTCCCCCTCCGGCTCATACGGTGGGCTCAAGCAAGCCCGCTTTCCGCCGACAGGTCTTGAGCTTCTCCTTCGGCAAAATCTTCGTCAACATATCTGATCCGTTCTCGCTCGTATGTACCTTCGCCAAATACAACTGCTTCGACTCGAGCACATCTCGAACCCAATGGTATCTGACGTCGATATGCTTGGATCTCGAATGGAATGACGAGTTCTTGGAGAGGTGGATGGCACTCTGACTGTCGCTGTAAACAACGTACTTGTCTTGCCGTAAACCAAGCTCTTCGAGAAACTTCTTCATCCACAAAGCTTCTTTGCAACCCTCCGTGATTGCAATGTACTCGGCTTCTGTGGTGGATAGCGCAACGCACTTCTGCAGCTTCGATTGCCACGACACAGCTCCCCCTGCAAAAGTCATCAAAAAACCTGAAATAGATTTTCTGGAATCAGTATCACCTGCCATGTCTGAATCGGTATATCCAACTAGCATAGGCTCTCCGCCGCCAAAACACAAACACGTCTTGGAAGTGCCTCTGAGATATCTCAATATCCACTTTACGGCTTCCCAGTGCTCTTTTCCCGGATTAGAGAGAAAACGGCTAACGACACCAACAGCATGAGCAATATCGGGTCGAGTACAAACCATGGCATACATCAAACTACCGACCGCAGACTGGTAAGGAACTCTGCTCATATCGGCCTTTTCTTCCTCACTTTTCGGGCATTTCTCATATGATAACTTGAAATGACCAGCAAGTGGAGAACAAACCGCCTTGGCTTTACTCATGTGAAATCTCTCGAGAACTTTCTCAATGTAGTCTTCTTGAGATAACCATAACTTCCGATTTTTCCTATCACGAGAAATCTTCATGCCGAGAATTTTCTTCGCCGCTCCCAAGTCCTTCATTGCAAAAGACTTGCTCAACTCTCTCTTCAACGCCGCAATCTTGCTAGTATCATGGCCTATAATCAACATGTCGTCAACGTACAAGAGAAGAATAATAAAGTCGTCATCGGAGTACCTCTTGACGAATACACAATGATCCGAAGAGGTTCTGGTGTACCCGTGACTGGTCATAAAAGAATCGAACTTCTTGTACCATTGACGTGGAGCTTGTTTCAAGCCGTACAGACTTTTCTTCAACTTGCAAACAAGCTGCTCCTTTCCCTTGACTTTGAATCCCTCGGGCTGCTCCATGTAAATGTCTTCTTCAAGGTCACCATGAAGAAATGCAGTTTTTACGTCAAGTTGCTCAATCTCCAAGTTCAAGCGCGCCGCCAAACCAAGAGCAACTCGGATCGAGGACATCTTCACCACCGGTGAGAATATATCATCAAAGTCAATTCCTTTCTTCTGACCAAAGCCTTTCACAACCAACCTAGCTTTGTACCGTGGTCGAGAATTATTTTCTTCATTTTTCAGTCGATAAACCCATCGATTCTTGAGAGCTTTCTTTCCTCGAGGTAGCTCTACCAAATCGTAAGTGTTATTATCATAGAGGGATCGCATCTCTTCCACCATAGCTTTCATCCACTCATTCTTGTCGTCAACAGAAATTGCGTCTTGGTAATCCTCAGGTTCTCCCCCATCTGTTAGCATCACGTACTCATCTGAAGGATACCTCGTGGATGAACGATGCTCCCTAGCAGATCTTCTCAACTGAGGTTCAACCGAAGGCTCTTCGACAGCTTCATCAATAGGTTCCGCTGGCTCAACATCAACATCGCCTATAGGATTTTCATCGTTGCCGACACCACTAGATTCTGGAATATCTCCCCCTTGATCGGGATATGCTACACGTACAGGAGGTGGATCTAAATCAGGGAGATCACCGCTGGACTTCTTAGGCGACTTCTCTGATTGAATGTCTCGTATGCACTGATCTTCAACAAACACAGCATCGCGGCTTCTGATAAGCTTCTTCTGCACGAGGTCGTAAAATCTGTACCCAAACTCATCAAGGCCATAACCGATGAACACACATGGTCTGGTCTTCACATCAAGCTTCGATCGCTCGTCTTTCGGGATGTGAACAAAGGCCTTGCACCCAAACACGCGCAGGTGATCATACGAGACTTCCTTTCCCGACCAAATCTTGTCTGGTACCTCAAATCTCAAAGGAACACATGGTGTGAGATTTAAAACATGAACGACGGTATTTAACGCCTCACCCCAGAAAGAATTCGGCAACTGTGACTGCGATAGCAAACATCTCACTCTCTCGATCAGTGTTCTGTTCATCCTCTCAGCTAGGCCATTTAACTGAGGTGTCTTTGGAGTCGTCTTTTGATGTCGAATACCGTATTTCTTGCAATACTCATCAAAAGGACCACAATATTCCCCTCCGTTGTCCGTCCGAATACACTTGAGCTTTTTGTTGGTCTGTCTCTCCACCAAAGCGTGAAACTGCTTGAAAACATCTAGCACTTGGTCCTTGGACTTCAGCGTATAAGCCCAGGTCTTCCTCGAATGGTCATCTATAAAAGTAACAAAATACACAGCACCACCAAGTGTTCTTGTTTTCATAGGACCACAAACATCGGAGTGAATTAGATCGAGTATACCTGATTTCGGCGAGTGAGTGATGTTCTTAAATGCGACTCGGGTCTGCTTTCCAGCCAAGCAATGATCACATCTTCGTAACGAAGGATTCTTCACGCCAGATAGAAGATTCTTCTTGGCTAGTATCATCAGTCCCTTTTCGCTCATGTGGCTGAGTCGATTATGCCAAAGCTCCGTCGCGCCACCATCGTCGATTGCATTCACGGTAGAATCTGCAATCTTCGCTTGCGTCACATATAGCTGAGATGACGTCTTCTCACCTTTCGCCACGATCAAGAAGCCTTTAGTGAGCTTCCATTTTCCACCTCCAAAGTGGCTGTGGAAACCTTCATCGTCGAGCTTCCCTGTGGACATCAAACTCATGCGAAGCTCTGGAACATGCTTCACGGCCTTCAAAATCAATGTATTGCCGTTCTCCGTCTGCAAGCGCACGTCGCCGATACCGATGGCTCTAGCGACGCCATCGTCTCCCATAATAACTCGTCCAAAATCACCAGAGGTATATGAGGCAAAGAAATCCCGACGCGGTGTAGCATGTATCGTAGCACCGCTATCGATCACCCAACTAGTCTCGTGACTAGTTAGATTAACAGCATCGTCGTCGCGCAAAACAAAGAAATCTGCCGTGACTGCGGTTACCTTGTCAACCTTATCAGCATCTGTCGTCTGATGATCTTGACCCTTCGCATTCTTGTTCTCTCTCATGAACTTTCGACAAACTCTTTTAATGTGCCCCTTCTTGCCACAATAATGACACTCAATGTTGGCATACTTTCCCGACTTGCTCTTACTTCTGTTGCGATCACCTGGACCTCGAATCTTGCTCCTCCCCCTGTTATCTGTGACTAGGACATCGGCCTGCGTAGAAGAAGAACCCTGTGACTTTCTTCTCATTTCTTCGTTGAGGACACTGCTCTTCACCAATTCCATCGAACAAATACCATTTGGAGCCGAATTAGACAATGACATCCTAAATGTCTCCCACGAGTCTGGTAACGTACCAAGAAGCCACAAACCCTGCACTTCATCGTCGAACTTGATTCCCATTCCAGCTAGCTGATTAACAATTCCTTGGAATATATTCAAGTGATCCGACATGTTGCTCCCTTCTTGATACTTCAAACTCATCATCTGCTTTATCAGAAAAAGCTTGTTGTTCCCCGTCTTTCGAGCGTATAACTGCTCAAGCTTGCTCCATAAGGTCCTGGCATGTTTCTCGTCGCTTATGTGGTTGAGAACATTATCGTCGACCCACTGTCGAATAAAGCCGCAAACTTGGCGATGAATCAATTCCCACTCCTTGTCGCTTTTATCAGTCGGCTTCTCCAAATCGAACACTGGCGAATAATAATCTTTTACGTATAAAAGATCCTCCATCTTCCCTTTCCAAATATGGTAGTTCGACCCGTTCAACATAACCATCCGACTAGTATTGCCCTCCATGACTTCGAACACAATAGTGCGATTCAACCTCGCTCTGATACCACTTTGTTAGGCGTGTTCGGATAATACGAGCAATATTAACGCCAATCAACCAACGACGAAAGCAAAAATAACACGCCAACTTTTACGTGGAAAACCCGAAACGGGAAAAACCACGGGATCGCTCTCCCGATCCAAGGAAACGTCCACTATAACCAAGTTCGACGGGTACAATGGACAACACCTCTCGAGAACATCTCGAGGTAATAACAGCCCAATAACACACCGAAAAATACTACGCCGACAAGAGAGCACGCTACGTCGAGTTACAAACTCGGTACACCAACAAACGTCGAGCTACAAGCTCGGATAATACGAGGAAGAAGTCGAAGCGTATTACCACCCAACGTGAGAAACCGAACGATCTGAAACGGTAGATATGTAGAGCACGTCGAGGCGACTCTCCTCCCGAAGTTTCGACGAAAACGGGGCAACGGATCGTCCGGATCTGAATTTTTCTTCTCCCTTTTTCTTTCTTCTTCTTTCTCTTTTCTCTCCTCTTTTCTCTCTTCTTCTCGCGTCTGTTTCGTGTGAGTGTGTGTATGTTTTTTTTTTTTTTTACATACTAACTATATACATGTAATGGGCCACCCACTAAATGGGCCGGACCCAATACGACAGAAATTACTTTCTTTCTTTCATTTGCTTCCATACACATTTCTAAAGAATATACCATCGTTCGTAGAATCCGTAGATTCATAATACTTGTACTGTAAACACTTCAACTCACATAAACATCACTTAATCAATCACCGAAGTTTGTCATATAACCATGGTCCATAAAATCGTTCATGTAATCCATAGACCAATGCAATTGTACATGATCATTTTTTTTTCTGATACTTCCGTTATGACCTGCTAGACTCGTACTATTGACCCCGGAGGGGCCCATGCATGGGACTCTGTAACTGTAAATATATTTTTGTTTGCCTGTACAGGACTCTGTAATCCTCCGATTTGTGAGGATGTAACTATAGCTGTATATCGAGTCGCCCGACGTCGTAGCAGTCATAACGGTTTCTCTTTTCTTTATTATCCGAATACAATGCTTTACTTCCACTTTATATGACATATAAATTCCATACACCATTAAATCACACATATCACACTGTAGCACATTATGGCACATAATTCACGTTCATTCCAAATATTACGTTTATAAGAAAATCATCAATCATTTAATTCACATAAAGCACATAAAAACAGAACACATGTTGCATATCATACTCACAGTATGACTTAAAGCCTCACTCGACTTTGTCCTTGCCTTTTCCTGAATCCTGCCATTATAATATTATTTTTATCCGCAAATACAAAATTCCTATAATGATATGCGTGCCTGACATGGGTGCTTTATTATGCATGATCATTTTTATCCGTAGCCCTTACCAGAATCCCTAACTTATTTTATATCTAAACCGTGAATTGAACACTTTATGTGATATTAAAATTCCCTATATATATATATATATATATATATATCGAGATCACATGTTGAAATCTATTTGTCTCGAGATTTCAAATAGAAAATATCGAAGTCTTTTATTAAGCAATCTCGAGATCATTAATTGAGGAGATATCGAAATCTTCAAGGCATAATATGTCGGGCTCTTTAAGTTATATAATGTCGAGCTCTTTAAGATATGAAATGTCGAGCTTTCCAAAGTATAATATGTCGGAATCTTTAATAAAGCCATCTCGAGATTATTAGCCGAGGAAATGTCGAAATTGTCTGCTTCAATATGACATCAAAAGCTACTTTGTCCTAATCTTGATAATCATTCACATTATTATTATATTCATTTCCTTTCATATGAGGTTATCGTGGTTTGGTTTAGTTCCACCAATCATATTGCTCTTATTTAATAATCACTCAAGATCCTATCTAATGAACTAGCATAACTCGAGATCATTTGTCGAGTGTTTCTTAATTTTGAAATCTTTAATTTCAACATAAATCATGTCTCGATATCTTATATCTAATTCATTATCATAACTCGACATTTCCTATCTACTTCATTATCATAATTCGACATTCTCCTATTTAATTCATTATCAATTCATCTCGACATTATCTCAATCATAGCTTGACCCTACACTTGCAATCATCACTCGACATTTCCTATCTAATTCATTATCATAATTCTTAAGAACATGATAGAATTCCATCAAACTTCTTACTGTTCATATATTCATCAAATCAAGACACTTACAAGACTTGAACATTTGTAAATCCTTAGCATACTTCAGTATCGAACTCATCTCAAGAATTAACCCTATTCAAAATCTGAAAACCCTAATTCTATCAAGTTACGAAGATCTCTTCAAACCTAATACAAATTGATTTTTATAATGATAACATATTACGAGTAGACTTATAAATGTTCAATTCTTATTCCTATATCGAAATTATTCCCATAAATATTAGTTATGTGCTTAATATGATTATTGATCTCTAACATGCATATGCATATATATATATATATATACATATATTATCAAAGCAGTATTTGAATTTCCTTACCTTCAGAAATTTGCCCAGTTTTGTTCAGATTTCGATCGTTGTTTAAATTTCTGTTTCTCTCTTGTTCTAAATGTTTCGTAATTGATCAGCTAAAGGATACCTTTTGATTCTTATCCTAAGTCAGCGTTTAATGCTAACCCAATGACATCGGCATCTTACCAATACTTGGAATAACTTTAATATTATAAAAGTTAATTGGACAAGCAATTAGAAGACAAAGTCATTTCCCCTCACGTTAGGTAATTTAATGTCTATCCTAGTTGCTAAGTGACATGAATTATTTTATTATTAGATCAATTCCAAGTGATAACTATCGAAACCCTTGAGGTCATTTAGTACACGTTTTATATCGAAAACTTGAAATATCTTTAGTGAATTGATATCGACATTTTTGAGGGAAACATTCGAAATCTTTATCAAGTTGATCTCGACATTTTTGAGGAGATATTTCGACATTATATTTAAATAATTTCAAGTTTCTTTAACCATACCGAAAATGTTATTTAATTATTTCTTCCAAACTTGTTTAATCATTTTAATTCACACATGTAAATTTTCCAACCTGAGAAAACCCTATAAAATTTCATACTTAGAAAATTCAAATACCATAACATTCACTTCTTCACCACTTATCTCTTGAAAAACCTGGAACTATAATACTTTAGATACCTTATTCTATCTATACTTGTGTTTTAAAATGACATATGAATGCATGAATTTATGTAAGTGCGTAAAATTATAATATGAGGTTTCGGTTCCTGACAATTCTCCCCCCCTTTAAAAATTTCGACCTCGAAATTTCGTACCCGCGTCAATAAACAACCATGGGTACTGTGTTTCCATACTTTCTACCGTTTCCCATGTAGCTTCACGAGCTGAGTGATTTTTCCATCTCACTTTGACCATTGGAATTGTTTTGTTCCGTAATTGCTTATCGGCATATTCAAGAATTTCTGCCGGTTCCTCTACATAACTAAGATCTTCAGAAACATTTACCGGTTCATCCTGTAGAATATGTGAAGGATCCGATCTATACCGTCGTAACATGCTGACATGAAAAACATTATGTATTTGCGACAATTCTGGTGGTAACGCTAGTCGATATGCTAACGGTCCAATTCTTTCAAGTATTTCATAAGGTCCTATATAACGTGGGCTTAACTTTCCTTTCTTTCCAAATCTTAGAACACCTTTCCATGGCGATACACGTAGAAATACTTTCTCTCCAACTTCATATTCCATTTCCCGTCGATGTTGATCACTATAACTCTTTTGTCGATCTTGAGCTGGTTTGAGCCGACTTTTAACAACTTTAATCTTTTCCATTGTATCTTGAATTAGATCTGGCCCTTCTAATACCCGTTCACCTTCCATATCCCAACATATTGGATTTTGGCACTTTCGACCATATAAAGCTTCGTATGGTGCCATACCAATACTTTAGTGATATTGATTATTATAGGCGAATTCCATTAACGCTATATAATCATCCCATGATCCTTGGAATTCGATTACACACGCTCGAAGCATGTCCTTTAGAGTTTGTATTGTCCTTTCTGATTGTCCGTCTGTCTGCGGGTGAAACGCCGTACTAAAATGCAGTTTAGTTCCGAGCGCTTCCCGTAAACTTTCCCAAAATCTGGAAGTAAATCGGGGATCACGATCAGATACTATTGACATAGGTACTCCATGTAGTCGAACTATTTCATTGACGTATCTTTTTGCCAAATATTCCAATGTAGAACCCCATTTAAACGGAAAAAAATGAGCTGACTTCGTAAGTCTATCAACAATTACCCAAACAGCATCATTTTTCTTAGCCGTTGGAGGCAGACCATAGAGAAAATCTATCGTTATTCGTTCCCATTTCCAAACTGGTATGGGTAACGGATGTAATTTACCCGCAGGTGCTTGATGTTCGGCTTTAATCTGTTGACAAGTTAAACACTTTAACACGTATTCAGCCACATCTTTCTTCATTCTCGGCCACCAATAATGAGATTTAATAGTTTGATACATTTTTGTACTGCTCGGATGCATAGCATAAGGGGCAGTATGCGCTTCATCCATTATTTCCTGTCGAATGTTGTCAATATTGGGGACACATAATCGACTATTGATCGTAAGAACACCACTTTCATTTATTACAAACGACTTCGTCAACCCTTCTTTTACTTTTTCAGCAATACTTGCCAATTTCTCATCCTTAAGCTGAGCTTGTTTTATTCGATCCAACATAATAGGATGAATTACCATTGCAGCACATACAACACCTACATCATTCTCTTCTATTTCTATATTCATCTTCCTTAGACTGATCAGATTCGATAATGAATATGATTTTCGACTTAATGCGTCTGCTACAACATTTGCTTTTCCTGGATGATACTCTATCATAATCCTTTAACAGCTCAATCCATCGCCTTTGTCTCATATTCAATTCTTTCTGACTCAGCAGATACTTCAGACTTTTATGATCGGTGAAAATCTGAAATTTCGTACCATATAAGTAATGTCGCCATATCTTTAATGCGAACACTATTGCCGCTAATTCCAAGTCATGTGTTGGATAAGATACTTCATACGGCTTTAACTGCCGTGACGCATATGCCACTACTTTTTCATGTTGCATTAAAACACATCCCAATCCTTGATGAGATGCGTCACTGTAAATCACAAATCCATCTGTACCTGATGGAATTGTTAACACTGGAGCTGTTGTTAATCGCTTCTTTAATTCTTCAAAACTCTTCCGGCACTCTTCGGTCAATTTAAAAATCGTCCCTTTTCGTAATAATTTCGTCATTGGAGTGGCTATTAAAGAAAAATTCTCTACGAACCGTCTATAATATCCAGCCAAACCTAGAAAACTACGAACTTCTGCCACGTTCTTAGGACTTCCCCATTTGATTACTGCTTCAATTTTCTTAGGGTCCACTTGAATTCCTTCGCCAGATACCACGTGGCCCAAAAATACTACTTGATCCAACCAAAATTCGCATTTTGTAATTTTGCATATAGCTTCTTTTCTCGTAAAGTTTGAAGGACAATTCTTAAATGTTGTTCATGTTCTTTCATTTGACCTAGAATATACCAATATATCGTCTATGAAGACAATCACGAACTGGTCTAAATAGTGTCGAAAGACATCATTCATTAATGCCATAAAGACTGCAGGGGCATTCGTTAGTCCAAACGGCATAACCAAGAATTCGTAATGCCCATATCTTGTTCTAAAGGCCGTCTTTGGAATATCATCTTTTGCAATCTTTATTTGATGGTACCCCGATCTTAGATCAATCTTTGAAAAGACTTTAGACCCTTGTAGTTGGTCGAACAAATCGTCAATTCGAGGCAACGGATACTTATTTTTCATCGTCACTTTGTTCAACTGTCTATAGTCGATACATAATCTGAGTGTACCATCCTTCTTTTTAACAAAGAGTACAGGCGCTCCCCATGGTGATACACTTGGTCGTATATATCCTTTATCTAATAATTCTTTCAACTGTACCTTTAACTCGTTCAGCTCTATTGGTGCCATTCTATACGGTGGAATAGAAATTGGTGCCGTGCCAGGTTGTAGTTCAATCGTAAACTCCGTATCCCGATCTGGTGGTAATCCAGATAAATCCTCCGGGAAAACATCAGGGTATTCATTTACCACGGCAATATCTTCCACCTTTAATCCACATAATCGTGTATCTATAATATACGCCATATAACACTGACACCCTTTTCTTATCAATTTGGATGCTTGTAAATTAGAGATCTGACATGCCGTCCATACATTCTTTTCTCCTTTAAACACTATGTGTGTTTGATCCGAAGGAAACAATTCTATTTCCTTTTTAAAACAATCTAGTTTTGCTCGATATCGAGACATCCAATCCATGCCTAATATGACGTCAAAATCCATTAAGGGTAATACTAATAAGGTCGCCTGCATCTCTACCCCATCACTAACAATTTTACATTTCGGGTATACTGTACTAATTATGACCATCTCACCCGTTGGAAGTCTAACATTTACTTTATCTTCTAGGGTTTCGGGTTTATCATGTAATAATGATGCAAATGTTCGTGACATGAATGAGTGCGTTGCGCCTGGATCAAATAAAACATATGCATCAATATCACATATAGATAGCTTACCCGTGATTATACGTGACCCCTCTTTCGCTTCTTCACGAGTCATTGTAAAACTCCGACCTTGTGCTGGCTGTCCATCTTGTCCTCCAGACTCTCCTCTTCCTACACCAGTGTTATATGATCCTCGGCCCCTTCCCCTTCCACGATTAGTGGAGGGTCCGCTAACTCGTGATTGCTCCACTGTAGGTTGCGTTTGCGACATTGGACAATTTCTAGCCAAATGTCCGCGTTGACCACATTTGAAACATTCGCCAGTGAGCCATCTACAGACACCCGTGTGATTCTTCCCACAATGTTCACACACTGGTATTGGTTGAGGAATTCCGGTTCCTCGTCCAACAGTTCTTGTTCCCCCCATACTACTTCTGGCAGGACCACTTGATATGTTCATCGATCTCGATGGATTACCAACCTTTTATATTTTCCGCTCGACGATTCTTCACCTGCCCTCCTTTTACTACTTTGATAGTTTTTCGATTCTGTTTTTAACTTTTCAGCACGAATAGCCGCTGCCCTTAATCTGCCATAGGATTCCATATCAGAGGGAGTGATAGATTTCTAATTGTATATCGAAGTCCATATTCAAATCTTCGACACTTGTTTCTTTCAGTAGCAACCATATGAGGAGCATAACGGGACAGCTGATTGAACAACACCTCGTATTCACCTACAGACTTATTTCCTTGCTTAAGTTCCAAGATCTCCTTTTTCTTCTGATCCTTATAAACTTCTGGCATATAGGTGTCATTGAATTCTCTTAAGAAATCCTCCCAAGTTAACACTGGAGGTTGTGCCATACTATCTGGAACTGTTTCCCACCATTCATATGCATGCCCTTGTAAGAGTGACACTGCATAATCAAACTTCTCCTCTGGTGTACACTGCATCATATTAAAAACCCTCTCTGTTCGTTTTAGCCACGTTTCTGCCTCAGCAGGATCCGTTGTTCCATAAAATCCACAGCACCCAATTTCCTAAGCTTATCATATCGCCTTTCACGGGGAATTGTCAGGGGATTTTCACGCTCATTACGCATAAGCGTATGATATGAATTAGATTCAGGTACAGCCGATCTTCCTCCTCCCCCTATCGTAGGTTCATCGTGTTCTACATGCAATGGTTCACTTATTGCCCTTCTCCTAAATATGCAAAAAGAATTTCAGGGCAGACCATAAAAATATGCAAATGTCTACAGAACCTCAGACCTAGGCTCTAATACCATACATGTAACGTCCCGTTTTCTTTTACATTATTTGTGCAGCTATTATATTTTCCACATAAAATTTTTCGCCTTTCTACAATCATAAACGGGCGTACATCAGGTTTCGTCACTTTCACGCATATTAAACATATATATGCACGTATCATATTTATTATACATCATATGAAAAACATTCATGGTTCTTATACTACATGCACACGATGAACTTAGGGGAGTAGGTGAGAGCGTAGCCGGCCAACCTTGAATCCATGCTTTTGTATGAAGGTGCACTCTAAGTTGCCTGCTAAATATCTACAGCAACTGTGGAAACAATTATTCAGAGTATGATTGCAACATGTTATTCCATTATACAAATAAACAATAAAATTGTAGCAGAAATTACTTTCTTTCTTTCATTTGCTTCCATACACATTTCTAAAGAATATACCATCGTTCGTAGAATCCGTAGATTCATAATACTTGTACTGTAAACACTTCAACTCACATAAACATCACTTAATCAATCACCGAAGTTTGTCATATAAACCATAGTCCATAAAATCGTTCATGTAATCCATAGACCAATGCAATTGTACATGATCATTTTTTTTTCTGATACTTCCGTTATGACCTGCTAGACTCGTACTATTGACCCCGGAGGGGCCCATGCATGGGACTCTGTAACCGTAAATATATTTTTGTTTGCCTGTACAGGACTCTGTAATCCTCCGATTTGTGAGGATGTAACTATAGCTGTATATCGAGTCGCCCGACGTCGTAGCAGTCATAATGGTTTCTCTTTTCTTTATTATCCGAATACAATGCTTTACTTCCACTTTATATGACATATAAATTCCATACACCATTAAATCACACATATCACACTGTAGCACATTATGGCACATAATTCACGTTCATTCCAAATATTACGTTTATAAGAAAATCATCAATCATTTAATTCACATAAAGCACATAAAAACAGAACACATGTTGCATATCATACTCACAGTATGACTTAAAGCCTCACTCGACTTTGTCCTTGCCTTTTCCTGAATCCTGACCTATAATATTATTTTTATCCGCAAATACAAAATTCCTATAATGATATGCGTGCCTGACATGGGTGCTTTATTATGCATGATCATTTTTATCCGTAACCCTTACCAGAATCCCTAACTTATTTTATATCTAAACCGTGAATTGAACACTTTATGTGATATTAAAATTCCCTATATATATATATATATATATATATCGAGATCACATGTTGAAATCTATTTGTCTCGAGATTTCAAATTAGAAAATATCGAAGTCTTTTATTAAGCAATCTCGAGATCATTAATTGAGGAGATATCGAAATCTTCAAGGCATAATATGTCGGGCTCTTTAAGTTATATAATGTCGAGCTCTTTAAGATATGAAATGTCGAGCTTTCCAAAGTATAATATGTCGGAATCTTTAATAAAGCCATCTCGAGATTATTAGCCGAGGAAATGTCGAAATTGTCTGCTTCAATATGACATCAAAAGCTACTTTGTCCTAATCTTGATAATCATTCACATTATTATTATATTCATTTCCTTTCATATGAGGTTATCGTGGTTTGGTTTAGTTCCACCAATCATATTGCTCTTATTTAATAATCACTCAAGATCCTATCTAATGAACTAGCATAACTCGAGATCATTTGTCGAGTGTTTCTTAATTTTGAAATCTTTAATTTCAACATAAATCATGTCTCGATATCTTATATCTAATTCATTATCATAACTCGACATTTCCTATCTACTTCATTATCATAATTCGACATTCTCCTATTTAATTCATTATCAATTCATCTCGACATTATCTCAATCATAGCTTGACCCTACACTTGCAATCATCACTCGACATTTCCTATCTAATTCATTATCATAATTCTTAAGAACATGATAGAATTCCATCGAACTTCTTACTGTTCATATATTCATCAAATCAAGACACTTAAAAGACTTGAACATTTGTAAATCCTTAGCATACTTCAGTATCGAACTCATCTCAAGAATTAACCCTATTCAAAATCTGAAAACCCTAATTCTATCAAATTACGAAGATCTCTTCAAACCTAATACAAATTGATTTTTATAATGATAACATATTACGAGTAGACTTATAAATGTTCAATTCTTATTCCTATATCGAAATTATTCCCATAATATTAGTTATTTGCTTAATATGATTATTGATCTCTAACATGCATATGCATATATATATATATATATATATATATATATATATTATCAAAGCAGTATTTGAATTTCCTTACCTTCAGAAATTTGCCCAGTTTTGTTCAGATTTCGATCGTTGTTTAAATTTCTGTTTCTCTCTTGTGCTCCTATCTTTCGGATTAGGTGTGATCATGATAGGGAATTTGATAATCAGTCATTCAGTGAGTTTTGTGAAAAGAAAGGCATCATTCATGAGTTTTCATCTCCTAAGACGCCCCAACAAAATGGGGTGGCCGAAAGGAAAAATAGGACTTTGCAAGAAATGGCTCGTGTTATGTTGCAATCTAAGAATATTTCTAAGCGTTTTTGGGCTGAAGCGTTGCATAATGCTTGTCATATATAGAATAGTGTGTTCTTTAGAGATGGTACCAAGAAAACGTCATATGAGTTGTTGAATGGGGAAAAGCCGACTGTAAAGTATTTTCATGTATTTGGATGTTTTTGCTACATGTTGAATGATCGTGAGTATTTGACCAAGTTTGATTCCAAAAGTGACAAGTGCATATTCCTTGGTTACTCTTCGAATAACCGTGCTTATCGTGTATATAACTTGCGCTTGAAGTCTGTTCAGGAATCTATTAATATTGTATTTGATGATGCTACTGACCTCAGTAGAAATGCTCCACAAGTAGTTATTACAGACGTTGTCAAAGCTGTTGATGAAACAGAGGAGAATGTGGAGGAAAATGTTGAGCCAGCATCTGACTCAGCACCTGAACCTGAACAGAACGATGAAGAAGCCTGACCCAGCGAAGTTCAAAGAGATTCGCCAAGTAAGATTCGAAAGGACCATCCCACTGACCTAATTATCGAGTTTGAGCGAAGTCACTAGAGTTCTTTTATTCTGTTTAGCCTAGAGTTTTGCAAAGGTCTTAGGACTTCTAGTTTTAGTCGGTCGTTAGATTCCATTCGTTTTCTAGGCTTGATCTTTAATATCGTTTGATAGTTGTTTTTGTAATCCATCGTAATAGTGGAATTTCGCCATGAGGCACTCAACAAGTTTCTAATTTGCTGCACAAAATTTATATCTCGTGTTCTCTGCTTTTCGTCACTAAGTTATAAGTTTCATCCGATGTGCGTTCTGTGTGGAGTGGAGTGTTGCTTCAACATTACAGTCAACATTTACGTCACCAGTTTACTTAGTACTTTTACATCCATTTCGGGACCGCCCGGCATCAAAGTGTTATCAGAGCCTACGCTTGACGTTACTAAGAGCTGAAAATCCTCTACACTGGATGTTACGAGCTCAAACTACATCGGCAAAGTCCTTGTGTTAGACGGCACCAATTATGCCTATTGGAAGGTTCAATTTCGACAGTGTATCAAATCCATAGATGTGCGAGCGTGGGAATCTGTACTCAACGGCAGTGTTTTTTATCTTTCATACCCAAAACGTGATTATTTTGGTTCTTGACTATTTTTAGTGTATTGCAGGACATGGATAATGCTTGGGAATAGATCACAACAGTGTGGAAACCGTGTGGATAAGAGGGAGCGAATTAAAGAAGGATGCTTACTAAATATAGGAAGATTGAAGCACAAGATCAAGACCAAGTCATCTAAGCTTATTTGAATCAGTTCCTAATGGACGTTAGTGGACTTTAGTGGCAGTTGCCAAGTCGTTGGTGAAGTCTTGCCCAAGTCGATGACATATATAAAGGGTACTTCACTTTGACAGGAAGGGAGAAATGAGACAACGAGACTTTACGAACAAGTATTATAGATCACGAGAGTTCGTTTTTAGCCTGGTTTTCCAAATGTGAAAAGACTTTGTAGGTTTTCAGAATCATTTATAGTTTTGCTAGGCTTGATTTTACTATCTTGATAGTTATTTTGTAATCCATCTTTATAGTGGAGTTTGCGCCATGAGGCACGCAGCAACTTTTCTGACTTGCTGCAAAATTTACATCTCATGTTCTTCAGTTTTCGTCGCTAAGTAATCATATATTCCGTTGTGCGCTTTGAGAGTTAGAGAGAGTGTTTACCCAACATTTCATCCAACATCAGTTTAATTACTTAGTATTTACATCCATGTCGGCACCGACCGGCTTCATAGTGGTATCAGAGCCTACCCTTGACTTTACTAAGCGCTGAAAAAATCCTTTATAATGGATGTTACAAGTTCAAACTATCTCGGCAAGGTTCCAGTGTTAGACGGTTCGGATTATGCCTATTGGAAGGTTCGCGCGCCAATGCATCAAGTCAATTGATACGAGACGCTGTACCAGACGCTGATGGCGAAGTCGTTGACAAATCGATCGACGAATGAACGATCCTTGAAAGGAACGCAACAGAGTTCAATGACAAGGCAATCAACACCATCTTCTCATTAGTGGACATCTTCATGTTCAAGATTATTCAAAACTGTTCTACGGCGAAGAATGCGTGGGATCTACTTCAGAGATACTGTGAAGGCGATGCAAGTGTGAAGAAAACCAAACGGCTCCTTCTCAACCAGTTTGAGAACATCAGAATGAAGATGAAGACATCACCACGTATTTCAGGAAGCTGTTGACGATCTCAAGCGAGTGCGCCAGCTTAGGAGATCCGATCTCAAACAAGGTACTAAATTCTAAAGCAGTTCGTACTCTAACTGAAAAGTTTAATGTGCAGGTAGCGCGGTCGAGGAAGCCCACAACTTGGCCAATATGGAATTCAACACATTGATGAATATTATGAAGAACTACGAAACCAACCTCCAAGACCAAAAGAGGGCCTCTCGCAGCAAAAACCTTGCTCTAGTCACTCAACCATCCAAGTTTCAAACCGAGGATGACTCTGACAATGATGAGGATACGGCTATACTTGTGAAGAACTTTGCAAAGTTTCTCAAGAAGAAGAAGAATGTTGGCCCAAATTCAGAATGGGCCAGAATGTCAAAGCTGAACCTTCTTCTGCTCCTCCGTTCTTCGAACGCAATCCTGATGGAAAGAAAAAGATTGAATGGGATTCAGTGTGATGCCATGCATGCACATAGGTGTGTTCGTTCGGTACATACCGTATCGAACCGAACTGAAATTGCGATACCCCTATTTCTGATACCGAATATCGAATCGAATTTCTCGGTTTGGTATTCGGTTTTTATCGAATTTACTGAATTTTAAATAATATTAATAAAAAATTCAGTTATATTAAAATTAACACGTATAATTAATATAATTATAATTTTATTTTCATAATATTAATATAATAAATATATTTTAATTTTAAAATTGCGGTAATTCGATATATCGAATTTACCGAATTTTTTTACGAACCGAATACCGAACCAAATTTTTTTGGTTCGGTTCGGTTTTGTACCGAATTTTCGGTAACTCGGTAAATTCGGTCAGTATACCGAATTACACACTCCCGTACATGCACATGATGGGGTACTTTGCCAATGAATGTGCGAACACTCTTCGCAAACGTGGGAAAGCACCTGGGTCGATCAGTCTGACGATGAAGATGAAGAACCATGTCCAATGGAGACCAAGCAATCATCAATAACCATACAATCATTCTCGACGGCGAAGAAGAAGAAGAACATCAAATCGACTTCACTGCGGTAACTGATGTTGAGCCAACATCTGACTCAACATCATAAAATATATCATTTTCGATTATGATGATTCAAACTGTTTTGATGGGTATGTAAGTTCTGATGATGCAGATCTAGAAACTGACATTTGTGTAGAAGTTCAGACGAATGAAGCCGTAAAACTACTGTCCACACAATATGAGAAGGAAAAGTCGAAAAAACTCGGAACTAAAAGCCATCTTGAAAGCACTGTCTGAGGAGAATGAAAAGAACGAAAAAATGATAGAAAGCTACTTGGAGGAATGAACAAAATGGAAGCCGTGCTGACACGAAACGACAAAGAAATCGACAAACTACAGAAACGAGTCGATGAGGCTGACCAGACGTTCTCTAAGATGAACAAGGGTAAATCGCCTTTGATGAGGTATTATCACTAGGTATTTTTGATAAGCAAAGTCTAGGATTTAATTCTCAACCTACCTGTGATATTCCTAAACCCATGACCCATGTTCAGTCTAAGATAGTTTTTGTTAAGGAGAAATCCCATGCCACGAACAATGTGAGTGGACCGTGATTATTAAAAATAGTTCTAAGCATGCTGCCATTAAGCGTAAGGATATTTCGTATAAATGCCATCATTGTAAGCAAACCGGTCATTTAAAGCCATTTTGCTGGAAATTGAAGAGGGAGATTTCAAAGAAATCTATGTTGGCTGAAATGTCATTACGCTCAACATTGAGAAATCAGTGTTGAAAGGTGCATCTGGAGAAATTTTAGTTGGCACTTCTTCAAGTTCCCATGAATCAAATGATGTTTTGTCATCTAAGAAAGTATGGGTAGAGAAGTCCGTGCACAAATCCAATGTTGTAAATACCTCTTTGCGAGCTAACGTGACAGGTTCTTGGTACTTCGACAGCGGGTGTTCCCGACATATGACGGGTACCAAAGAGTATCTATGTGATTACATGCCTTTACGGAATGGATCTGTGACGTTCGGAGGGGGTGCTAAAGGACGTATTCTCGGTCGAGGCAGATTGAACGTGCCCGACGTTCCAAAGCTGAGCAATGTTCTTCATGTTGACGGACTTGTAGCTAATCTGATTAGCATAAGTCAACTGTGCGACGATGATCTTGAGGTAAGGTTCAATAAAGAATGGTGTGAAGTTTTTTAACATCAAGTGTGTTCGGGTTATGGCATGTAAAAGATCGAGCGATAACTGCTACTTAGTCGGAGACAAATCCAGTTCGAAGGACGTGTGCCAACTATCGAAGGCCGAAGACGAGGTGATCCTTTGGAACTACAAACTGGGTCACGCCAACTACCGAACCCTGGAGTAGCTTATCAAATACGATGCAATTAAAGGCATTCCAAAGCTTAAGGAGTTTGGTAAGGTGGTTTGTGAGTCTTGTTTGAAGGGTAAGCAAGCGCATGCTAGCCATAATGTTGACCAACATGCTGCGCAACATTTTAAAACTGCTCACTGTTTTCAGTTAGTTCATATGGATATGATGTGGCTGATGGGAGTAGATAGTATTTGTGGTAGGAAATATGTTTATGTGCTCGTTGATGACTTTTCTAGATATGAATGGATTTGCTTTCTTAAGGAAAAATCTGAATCTTTTGATTTCTTCGAAACGTTTTGTGCTATGGTGAAGAATAATTTCAGTGCTCCTATATTTCGTATTAGGTCTGATCATGGTAGGGAATTTGAGAATCTGTTCTTTAATGAGTTTTGTGATAAGAAGGGCATCATTCATGAGTTTTCATCTCCTAAGATGCCCCAACAAAATGGGGTGCCCGAAAGGAAGAATAGGACTTTGCAAGAAATGGCTCGTGTTCTGTTGCAATCTAAGAATATTTCTAAGCATTTTTGGGCTGAAGCGTTGCATAGTGCTTGTCATATTTCAAATCGTGTATTCTTTCGACATGGTACTAAGAAGACTTGATATGAGTTGTTGAATGGGAAAAAGCCTACTGTCAAGTATTTTCATGTTTTTGGGTGTTTTTGTTACATGTTTAATGATCGTGAGTACTTGACCAAATTTGATTCAAAGAGTGATCAATGAATCTTCGTAGGTTATTCCTCTAATAGTCGTGCTTATCGTGTATACAACTTGCGACTAAAATCTGTTCAGGAGTCTATTAATATTGTGTTTGATGATGCCAATGACCTAAGCAGAAATGCTCCACAAGTTGATGTTTCAGATATTATCAAAGCCGTTGATGAAACAGAGACGAAAGTGGAGGAAAATGTTGAGCCAACATCTGACTCAACATCAACACCTGAACAGAGCGATGATGAAGGACCCAGTGAAGTTCGACGAGATCCCCCAGCTAAGATTCAGAAGGATCATCCCACTGACCTAATCTTTGATGATGTGAACGAAGGAAGAAAAACCAGAGACAAAACGTACAAGGATTACATATTTATGGTAAGGAATGTACGCAAGAATCTGTATACTCCAAGGTACGCTTTAACAGTTTTATTTCTGAAGTAGAACCCAAAAATGTTCTTGAAGCTCTCAAGGATAATTTTTGGATTATGCGATGCAAAAGGAACTTTTGCAGTTTGACAAAAACCAAGTATGGACCTTGGTTCCACAGCCAAAAGTCATTAATGTCATAGGCACGAAGTGGATCTTAAAGAATAAATCTGATGAACTTGGTAGAGTTGTTCTAAAGCAAGCCCCTCGAGCTTGGTATGCAAGGTTAGCCATATTTTTACTTGAATTTGGGTTCGTACGAGGTGAGGCAGACCGCACTCTTTTTGTAAAAAGAGTCGGTTATGATATTTTGATTGCCCAAGTTTATGTTGATGATCTTGTTTTTGGCTCAAGCTCACAATATATGCTATATCAGTTTGTACATGCTATGAACACCACGTATGAGATGAGCATGATCGGATAACTAACCTTCTTCTTAGGTTTGCAGATCAAATAAAGCAGTGTCGGGATCTTCATGTCCCAGGAGAAGTACGCTAAAAACACTGTTAAGATGTTAGGGTTGGACACGGCTAAGGTAATGAAAATGCCTATGGGGTCTACGCAAAAGATAAGTAAAGATAGTATTGGACAGAATGTTGACCCAACATTATATCCGTCTATGATAGGCAGTTTGTTGTACCTTTCAGCTAGTAGACCCGATATTATGTATAGTGTATGTGTCTGTGCTAGATATCAATCTGAGTAAGGTTTCCCATCTAAATGTCGTTAAACGTATTCTTCGATATATGAGTGGAACATGTAGCCTAGGGTTGTGGTTCTCTAAAGATACTAATATGATCTTGTAGGCTACAGCGATGCTAATTGGGCAGGTGACGATGATGATCGCAAGAGCACAGGTGGCGGCTGTTTCTTCTTAGGTAACATTTTAGTTGCATGGTACAGTAAGAAGCAAAATTGTGTGTCTTTTTATCTATTACTGATTCTGAGTGCTACGGATAGTTGTTGTATGTAATTAATGTAGTTAACTAGCATGTTGTGTGACTATGGTTTAGAGTGTGAATATGTCCTCATGTATTGTGATAACCTTAGTGCCATCAACATATCTAAGAACCATATCCAGCATTCACGCACGAAGTATATAGATATAAGATCGTTTTCTGAAAGATATGGTAGAGAAAGAATTAGTACGCATTGAGCATATAGACACAAGACATCAGTTAGTTGACATTTTCACGAAAGCATTGGATTCTAAAAGGTTTTTGGACCTGAAAAAATCCATAGGTTTGCATCAGTCAGTCTGAATGTTGGCCCAACATTTGGATCAACATAGCATACGTCAAATTCGATGGTTACTACTTTAATGTTTGGTTAAATATTATTCTCTATTTTCCTGTGAAATGACTTGATTCTTCTTGACTGGTCTCTGAATAACTCGATCCCTTAATAATAGGCTCTTGGTAATAAGTTCCCTAGATACACGGCATTCGCGGTGACGATGTACTCTATGCGACAAAAAGCCAATCCTTGACGCATATAAACCTGCTCAAACTTTTTTGCAAGATATAGGTATTTGGTAATAAGTTTCGTTAGGTACACGACATTCGCTGTGACGATGTACTCTATGCGACAAAAAAGCAAACCTTGATGCTTAGGGTGTAAGGGCAGTAAATAAAATCGTCTAGAAACGAAGGTGAAATGGTAGAAATGAAAGGGAGCTGGTTTGAGAAGGTTTGGGCAGAAAATTCTAGGATTACGGAATGGGAATGTTGAGTCAAATGTTGGGGCAACATGTGTAACTGTCAGTTTGATCATGCTATAGTTTTTGTGCTTTCGTTTCTGTGTGTTAGTTTTTAGGACTGAATTTGTTAGTTTCTTGTGTCTAGTTTATATATCTCCCAGAACTGCATTAGAATCTCTCAAAGAACAACTCGTTATGCTTGTCTCAAGTGCTATCATCGATCCTAAACGGTTAGTCTCGCTCGCGTCTACTTTGATTTTTGACGTGGTAATTTTTGGTTGAATCATGACCTGATTTCTCCTATATTTTTGCATGACCGTGTCTTCCAGATACTATTTTTAGCTCCATGACTATTTAGACAGCTTTGACCTAAGCCAACTTTATATCTAAACTGTCTAAATCGTTTTTATGCCCAACGGTTAGTTTTTATTTGTTCCATTTACCCCACTATGTGCTAAATTTACTGAGTGACTGTTACATTTTAGTACTGTTGTATTGCTTGCTCCTCTTTATATGCGACTTAGCTTGAATTAATGAACCATCACTATTCACAAGAACCCTAATCACATAATAATTTTTTTTGTTCTTGCTGAAAATCACGCTATCTGCCTTTGAGGTGTTTTGATATAAGTCTAGGTTTAAAACAATCTGTTCAGCACTTCGATTTGACAGCTATAAAAATGCCTGATTCATCTGCTAGACCGAATGTTGAACCAACAGTCGCTGCTAAACCCGATTGTCTAGTCCTGATCGAAGTTATTTCAGGTCCGAGAGACATCGTCGTCTACACAGGACCTTTTCAGCCACTTCGACCAGCAAGACCGCCGTCCTAGACAACAGAAGGGCCATCAAAGCCATCACAAGCCAATCCTGAAGCAACCTCCTCTGGCCCAGCTGCAACGGCAATTCTGACGGCAACCCAGCCACAAAACAGAGACAGAAGATGTGCCCTTGAGTACTCGGTATAAGCTTCACCAAAAACGTCGAAGGAGCCTAGCTGAAGAAGGGCCGAAGTCCGAACCCTAATCTCGCTGACATCCTGGCGTCAGGCATGACCATTGTTGTAAAAGTCGGTCTACGTGGCCAACTAGGCGCCGTCTAGGCGCTGATCAATCACCCACCGTGGCAAAAATCCATTAATCGGCCCCGACTAACGAAACAACCTATTAATCGGTCTAATCAGGCGATTAATCCGCCTAAGCGGGCGCCTAATCTGCCTAATTAGCCGATTACAAAATTAATCAGCCAATTACTTACTATTTATATATTAAATTTTATTATTATTATAAAAAATTTGGACTGCATAAAAAAAAATCGCTGCCAAGCCTGTTTAATTATAAAGGCTCTACAGCTAATCCACTGAATGCATTATTAGAGAATGTATGTGTTATATAGAGGGACTTCACCTACAACTTGGATGAAACACACGGTGTGGGATAAATATTTGCATCTAAAGAACCGACGCATTAATCGTACCAGTAAAATTATTTATAACTGTACCCAAAAATTTCACTGGCCCGGTGGTAAATGGGAAAACGCAACTGTTGGGCTTCTCCTTTGGTGGGGGTTCGATTTTGAGTACGACTATTTTTACCTATTTTTTATATAAAAGAGCTTAAAGTTAATTTTAGTAACAATGAGCCAACATTAAAGTAAAATATATTAACACTGAAATATTAAAGTAAATTATATAAACTAACATATATAAATTGATATTATTTATTTAAAATATCTGGAAAAAAATTATAATATTGGTATATATATGATCTATAGAAAAACAACAATAAAAATGGATATGCCGATTAACTCCCGCCTAGAAACCGTTTAGGCCCCGCCTAGACGGCCTAGGCGCTAGGCCCCCCTCGGCCGCCTAGGTAGCGCCTAGCGCTTTTTACAACGGCATGACTGAGGCAGAAATTCCACCACCAGACCCATCTCTAGCCTCAGAAACCCCAAGGATGCCGATGGAAACCCAGTCGAGTGCACCTAAGAAGCATCGGAGTCAACCCCCTGTTGATGTTCAGGACCCTGTTCCGAAAAGTGTCGCAGCAATGATATTCGACGGGCCCTTAACCCAGCTTCTAATGCTGCTGCGCTCCACGGAGACCATTGTTGGCTCCACTACCTACGACAACATTGATTCTAAAAGTCAGGATGAGGATTTCCATGTTTCAGGAGGAGAGACACCAACATCGGAGTCGGAGTCTCTGGCAGACTCGAATGCCCCTGTGTCTGAGAGCTTGGGATGGCTGAGACTCTGGAGACTTTGAGAAGCAGGTTGGTTAAGAAAGCTGGAAAGCGGTCAATGGAATCTGAAGATAGGCCTGCAAAGCGCTCTAGGACTGAAGGACCTCCTCAGTCAGAAGCCAGCCAGAAAGCCTTCTCACCAGCTGCATCAAGTCCGGACAATGTTGAGCCGGATGCTGACCTAACATTGGATGACTCAGATTGGGAGGAGCCACTGCCAAATTGCAAGTTCTACCTGTGGCCATCCCTGAGTCAAAGGTTAGTTCGGGTTGAGAGGACTGTTGATGTGGCAAGCTTCAGAAAGTACGGCGTCATGCAATTTCTGGAGTCACGGCATCTAGGCCACATGGTGAGGTGTTTAGGGACTTACTGTGATACAGTAGTCCCTGAGGTATACGCTAATCTTTTCTATAACGTGGCTGATGTGAATTCTAGAAAGAATGGGAAGGTTTTATGAGGGGGAGGTTGTATGATTTTTCATCTAGTCGATAAATAGGTTTTTGGAAACCCCTGATGTCGATATGGGTTAGGAATATGATAATGATGAGGTGGTGCGATTCATTACTGGGGGTAGAGTGAATGTTTGGGAGGGAAACTGTGTGGATAGTGCCTTAACATCTTTATTTACGGTCCAATTCAAAACTGGGGTGTGTTGTTGGGTACCAACTATGAATGAGTCTAGAGTGGTCGAGAGTATGGCACATCTTTTGTTCGCTCTGGGCCACAATTTATCTTTGAATTGGGGAGAACTCATCCGCAACCACATGTCGAATCAAGCAGAGCGAGTAGGGAAGGAAATTCTCCCTTACCTGTCCATTATTTATGGGGCCTTCTACAAGGTGGATTCAGCCAACCAGACGTGATAGGGCAGTCCCTAGAAGATTACTTATGCCATTCAATGCAGCCATCTCGTCGGACCAGACAAGGTCATTGATCTAACATGGCGAACACCGGAACAGCTCACACAGCATGTTGATAAAGATGTTGGATCAACATCTGCCTCCGCACTGGAACAAGCTATCAAATGCCTCGATGGCTCCATCCCATCTTTGGTGGCTCAGTGAGATGTATTAAGGAGTCTACTTACTTCCCGAAAAGGGGAGAGGCAGAAGGTGGTGCTGGAGTTGGAGCTGAAGCAGGACCGAGTGGACATGGCGGGACCGAAGACGTGGGGGGAGCTAAGCAGGGGCAAATGAAGAAAGAGATGGACAAGGAGCTAAAGAAATTGGAGCTGAGCAGGAAGCTGGAGAGGAGCAGGCTGAGGACTCGATCGAGAGTCTGAATATTTTGGTCTAATATGTGTGTGCATGCAGTTGTTTTGTTTTGATTGCATCCCTGATTTGCCTGCCTTTTGTGCTTGCGTGATTATGTGGCTAAGTATGGACAAAATTTATTTTGTTTGCAGATGTTATCTTTCAGACCTCTAATGGCTTGTACTATTTCTAGTACTTTGAATAGTTTATGTACTATTCTATTTGCGTTTACTCTAATCATCATTTAATGTTTCGTGGTTGAGTAGATTTGGCTTTCAGGGGGTGTTTCACTACAACTAACTTTTGCGTTTGTTTTGGGAAGAAAGATAAAAAGGGGGAGATTGTTAATGTAGAGACTTCAACATTGGCAATGTTGGGGGGAACATTCTAGTCAACATTTGTTGGCCGAGAATGTCTCCTTTCTCAGTTTTATCTTTCATATCCAAAACGTGATTAATTTGGTTCTTGGCTATTTTTAATGTATTGCAGGACATGGATAATGCTTGGGAATAGATCAAAACAGTGTGGAAACCGTGTGGATAAGAGGGAGCGAATTAAGGAATGATGCTTACTAAATATAGGAAGATTGAAGCACAAGTCAAGACCAAGTCATCTGAGCTTATCTGAATCACTTCCTAGTGGACGTTAGTGGCAGTTGCCAAGTCGTTGGTGAAGTCTTGCCCAAGTCGAAGACATCTATAAAGGGGTCACTTTGACGGGAAGGGAGAGATGAGACAACGAGACTTTACGAACGAGTTTGAGCGAGTATTATAGATCACGAGAGTTTGTTTTTAGCCTGGTTTTTCCAAAGATCGAAAGACTTTGTAGGTTTTCAGAATCATTTGATTCGTAGTTTTGCTAAGCTTGTTACTATCTTTTGATTGTTATTTTGTAATCCATCTTTAAAGTGGAGTTTGCGCCTGAGGCACACAACAAGTTTTCTAACTTGCTGCAAAATTTACATCTCGTGTTCTTCAGTTTTCCTCACTAAGTAATCATATATTCCGCTGTGCGCTTTCAATGTTAGAGAGAGTGTTTACCCAATATTCCATCCAATATCAGTTTTATTACTTAGTATTCACATCCATTTCGGGACCGACCGGCTTCAGAAACCATGTTTGGTTTTCTTCAAAGTTTACCTTGAACGATCATTGTGATAAAACGCGTTATAATGATCATCACCCATATCACATTAAAGAAAAATTATTACACATGCATATGAAAATCAGATATACTTCAAGTTATATGAAACGCTGTGGTGGTTCGCATGTTAATTTCTGACATAGATTGATGGGTAGGCAAAAACGTATGAAACTAAAACTTGGTATTTCTATATATGATGTATGACACACGGACGACGGATATATTATTTACGCATCGAAACATTCAAGTTTTCTAACAACTACGACTAACACGACATGCATTGTTTTCCGAAGACGACTTTCCGAATAAATTAGACGAATGTGTCCGAGAAATAATGTGAAACGTGAATTTTGGATATAAATCTATAGTTCTCTGTATGAGTCGGTGCAATTTATTTATTACGGCCTTTTTTGTCTGCTAAGAAGATATCAGGCCTCGAGTTAAGACTAATCGGCAGCAATTTGATCCACAAATTACGGAGAGAAACATATGTATTTCTCTTAAAATATAACAAAGATCGAATTTTTACTATATTTAGATGACTTATGTGCATGTCGTCAAAATCAGGAACCAATTTATTACGCTAAGTGCATGTGTGTGTTCAGAGGCGCACACAAATGGCGACCCAATATATAATACAAAAAAATAAATGGACCGTATATAATATGATATTGTCGTTTGGACACGAGGAGATACATTGGCATATCGAGAGAGAGAGAGAGAGAGAGAGAGAGAGAGAGAGAGAGAGAGAGAGAGAGAGAAATAATGGAAGTTGCCGAAGTGCTTCACATGAATGACGGGCTGGGAAAGACCAGCTAAGCTAGCAACTCTTTATTGCAGGTATATATATACATTAACTTCATGTATGGTTACGATTTTGTCGTGGACATCGTTTGATTAAACTCATATTATGTCAGAGAAAAGTGATAACGATGACAAAGCCAATAGCCGAAGAAGCAATAACTGAATTGTATGACAGCATAGTCCCCCCAAGGAAGAGCATATGCATAGCCAAGCTCGGTTGTTCTTCAGGGCCAAACACTTTCTTGCCCATTAAAGAAGTTGCAAGAATCGTCGACGAACTAAGGAAGAAAAGCGGCCATGAATTGGCTGCATTTTCAATTGAATGATGTTCCAAGCACAGACTTTAACTCAGTATTTTGTGTGTTATTACCCGACTTTAAAGCCGAATTAGGTTTACTTCCATCCCAACAATGCTTTGTAAATGGAGTACCAGGCTCGTTCTATCTGAGGCTTTTCGCAGCAAAAACCATTCATTTGTTCATTCTTCGTACAGCCTCCAATGGCTTTCCAAGGTATAAATTATCATCTTCACTAAGATTCAAGAGCTGAAAAAACCCCATTCATTTCATTTCACGGAAATCCTAATAGTAGGTTCCTAATGGGTTGGAGACGAATAAGGAAAATATCTACATGACAAGAACGAGCCCCAAAGGGTGTGATTCGCTCTTACTACGAATAGTTTCAGACAGATTTTTCAATGTTTCTCAAGTGACGATCTAAGGAATTGGTGGAAGGTGGGAAGATGGTGCTTACTTTTCTGGGAAGAAAAAGCGACGACCTTAAGAGCAAAGAGTGCTGCCATATATGGGAGCTCATGGCCTCGACACTAAGGGAAATGGTGTCCGAGGTATGCATAAGTATGTAACATATCAAGAATTAAACTGTGTCTAATCAAGATACAACGTAATAGATATATGATTATTACATGAAGCAGGGACCGATTGAAGAAGAGAAGCTACACTCATTCAACATCCCCAGGTGCAATCCATGCCCTAAAGAAGTTGAGATTGAAGTCATAAAAGAAGGTTCTTTCTGCATAAAGAGACTGGAAACTGTTAAAACTAAGGCAGAAAAAAGGGGCAGAGGATTCTGTACCAAATATCAGAGGTCTTGTCTTGAGAAAATTACCCAAAACAGTCTCAGATTTCTTCAACCAGATAGCCATGGCAGAGAGCCTAATAACTTTGCACAGGCCTCGAGATCAAAAGATTGGATCAATGCCATGAATGAAGAGCTCAAGGCATTGGAGGAGAACAAGACTTGGTCACTTGTGCTACTGCCAAGAGGTAAGAAGTCAGTAGGAAACAGATGGGTGTATAAGATCAAACTGAATTCAGAAGGGAAAATAGAGAAGCATAAAGCTACACTAGTTGCAAAGGGTTATGATCAAAAGGAAGGGGTAGACTTTCTGGATACATTTGCACCTGTTGCAAAGCCTAACACCATCAAGATAGTCCTCACTCTAGCTGCTAAGCTTGGTTGGAACCTCATCCAAATGGATGTGAGCAATGCCTTCTTGAATAGGGAGTTAGAGGAAGAGGTCTACATGGACTTACCCAGGGCTTAGGCAAAACTTATGACAGAATGAATGAGGACAGAATGGTCTGTAAATTGTTGTAATACCCGAGTTCCGTGCGTAAGTTGGCCAATAAATTTGCATGCATATTATGTGATTACATGATTTCATATTTGGTATTTATTAATTTACTGATTATATGATATCTAACATTATTTGGAAATTTAATATCGAGTTGAGGAATTATGAAATTAGGTTGTGTGGGTAAGATAAAGTCGAAATATATTTAGAGATTAACTTTCGAAATTTTTAGAAATTCGAGATGAGGAAGTCGAACTAGGGATTGAATGATTTCAACATTTTATTTCGAGATCTTATGAACTTTGAAATACAATCTCGAAATTTGTTTTTGAAATCTTAAGAAGTCTAAAAATGTCGATATGGGTTATGTAAAGTTATTTAGAGTTTTATGAATATTGAAAGAAAATCTCGATAAGGATGTCGATGTGTGTGAAGATGTTAATGAGAAATGACTTTGATATTATAAGGATTGTTAAACGAGATTCACAAGATAGATGTCGAAAGGTTATTATAAAGGACAATATTTAATTAAGAGTTATCATTTGATTAAGGGGATTAGGTAAAGGTCATAATCTCTTAGGAATTAATACACGATAATGATGAGAGGATGAATCCAAATTTCAACAGCTAAAGACAAAACCTAAACTATTTAAGATTTAAGTACTAATAATAATTAGAACTTCATGAATAGGAAACGAAGACTTCAAATTTCTGAAAACAAACCTTACAAAACTCTCGATAATTAAGAAGCAGAAGAAGAAACGAAAGCAGTTTTCCATAAGTTAGGAGGAGGTATGAAATTTCTATCTTAATCTACATATTTTAATTCATATTTAGCATACTAATTATTGGAATTAGGGTTTAAAAATCAGAGATTAGTAAAAATAATTTCTTAGTTAAAGATCACATATGGTACTCAAATCGTATATATTGAAGTTCATATGGTATTTAAACTGTTCTTGGAAAATAGGGTTTTTGATCGAAAGTTTATATGGGTTTAGAATTAAATAGTGTTTAGTAAGGATATCGAAATGTTTATATGTAGTTGGTTTGAGCTTTATGAAAATGTCGAGTAAGATGTCGACATGAGTTTTGTGTAGTTGAAAAAGTCGAATGCATAATGTCGAATTAAATTAAGATGTCGACATGGTTTACTATGAAGTTGAAAAAGTCGAATTAGATAGAGTCTGAGATTTAAGAAATGTAGAATAAAATGTCGAGATGTATTGTGGGATTTTGAGACAAGATGTCGATATGTGTCTTAGGTGAAGTGGTTAGAATGTTTTGGAATTATTATGAGAATGTCGATATGTGGTGTGTGAGATGCCGAGTTTTATGAATAGTGAAGTAAGATGTCGAGGTTATTTTGTGATGTGAGTTTGTCGAATAAAATGTCGAGAGTGAACAGTGATTTCGATATATTTATATGAAATTGTCGAGTTGTGTTGTGTGAATTTTGAGACAAGATGTCGAGTGGTTAGGTGAAATTTTTGTTTGGTGTTGATCATGAAATGTCGACATCTATTATATAGTTTATGTCAAAATCTTGCTAAAGTAATAAGAATAATGCCGAGACTTGGTTTGATGATTGACATCGACATCTGTACTGAAATTCCTTTAATAATGCTAAGATTTATTGTTTAATATGATAAATGTTGAAACCTTATTTGAATAATAAAGAAGTATGTCGAGCTTTATTTAATGTCGAGATATATTTTAATTCATGCCGAAATTTATATCAATAGTATTTTTCAGTAAACTTTAGGGTTTTGAAATTTATAAAAGTCGAAAAATAGGGTTTGTTAAGCTAATTTCATGAAATTATAATTAAATTAACGAACTCTAATTTTATATGTTTCTATAATTAGGGTTTGAAGGTTAGCAATTTAACCGTACGATAAGCTAAGGATATCAGGTAAGTGGGAATTTCACCTACTACACATAAATTGATTGATATGTGTATTACTACGTGACTAATTGCTTCGATGAATATGTGGTATGTGAATTATCTGTTATATGCGATTATTTGGAATATTTATTGTCGCATTATTTATGTAGCATGATCATGTGCACGCATGAAGTATATGAAGTATTTTGAGGAATGAGCGTGCATTGTATTACTCGAGTGGAAAGCGAGTTACATGAAACGTAGATAGATGAGAATGTAGCTATTACTACAAAGGCACCATGACGAGGGTAAGACCGTCGAATATATTTACCTAAATTATTTAGGTAATGGGAAGGCACATAGAATGAACTATAGTGCCAGGAAAGTAATTTGATAGAGGGGCGACCTGGTGAATGGTAAGATTGGAGATAAACCCTAATTTTATCCTAGCCAGTGTGGGCCACTATCGTATTTTTATCCGAATAGGATTTGAGCTCATGATATGATGGTGCGGTTAGTAAGTAGCTATGGGCCCTGATGAAAATGAGAAATGAATGAGTATGATGTGAGGATAGTATTAGAAAGCACTGGCGCGGATGCCTTTGCTATTTTGGACACGTGCATACATGCATATTTCCACTTACTGAGCTTTATAGCTCATCCCATGTTTTATGTGTTGTAGACGTAGCAAATCCGGTACGTAAATGTTTAAATGACGAGGCTGGTCCTTCTGGAACTTCCGGTGACTTTTGAGGGTGATGTGTACATGGATGCGACCTGTGCGGCGGGCGTTATGTTTAATTTTGTGTGTTTTTGTAAAATATGTTTATATTGTATGTAAAATCTGAACAATGTTTGTATTGTAAATAGTTGGGTGTGGTGTGCGTTGTAAAATCGAAAAAAATTCTATCGATGTTTCCTATGTAATATATTTTATAGTTTATTTAGTCACGTAAGTTAGCGTAAGAAAATAGTAGTAGATGGCTGGTCGTCACAGGTTGGTATCAGAGCTTCGGTTGCAGTTTCTGTAGACTGTCCATGTACACACACTCAAAAGCGCGGAAGACAGCCTTGATTGTAAGTTATGTGATATTATGAATTTCTTGCATTGCATAATTTATTGGCTTAAGGGACTGTTAGGGTACAAGAGACAACATGGTTAGAACTAGAGGAGAAGGCAGTGGAGGAAATAATCATGAAGGCGAAAATGTAAACCCGATTGACAATCGTGATTCGGCTATCCTTCAGCTCACCGAATTAGTGCGTCAACAGTCTCAGCAGATTCGAGAATTGATTCAGCAGCAAAACTCTGTGGGGACAAGAAATAACGGAATTTCTCAGGCGGATAGGGTTGAAGCAGTGGGTGAAAGATTTCGCAAACTGAACCCACCGACTTTTGAAGATGCTATTGACCCAACATCTGCTGAAGATTGGCTCAGAACATTAGAGAGTATGTTCAAATATAGTAGAATTCTCGAGAATGAGAAAGTTCTGTGTGCTGCATTTCTACTGCGAGGAAGTGCAGGGCATTGGTGGGACACTATTTTGGCGATCGAGGATCCAATCAACATGAGTTGGGAACGTTTCAAGGAACTGTTCCGAAATAAATACTTTACTGCACCTGTTCGAGCCCAACGTATGAATGAGTTTATCAATCTCAAACAAGGGGCAATGACTGTGGCAGAATACATCAGAAAATTTGAACAACTGTCAAGGTTCGCGACACATATGGTGAGTACTGATGCTCTGAAGGTCGAACGATTTCTTGAGGGTCTAAAGCCGGAGTTGTATCGTGACGTTAATATGGCCGGACTACAAGGAACTACATATGCTCAAGTGGCGGAGCGGGCGATGGTTGCAGAACAAGCTGAGACACGAATTATTCGTGCTCATGAGTCAAAGCGAAAGTTTGTGCAGGGAGCAACTGGAGAGGTGGTAATCAGAAAAGGCAGTTCATTCAAAAAGGAGGAAAGCCAAATTTTCAGAATAGGCTTGGACCACCTCAGCAACCAAATCCTAATCAGTGGAGACCTTCAGCTCCAATGCCAGCTTGCCCAAGATGTGGACGATATCATTCGGGTATCTGTTTCTCACAAAATGCTATCTGTTCAAATGCGGGAAGACATGGCATTATGCAAGATCATGTACAGAAAAGACACCAGGAAATCAAGCTATGGCTCAAGCGAAACCACCAACTGTGCCAGCACGCGTGTATACTTTGACTGCAGAGGAAGCAAAAGCTAATCCGTCCGTGGTGGCAGGTATTCTACTTATTCACAAACTTCCGACATGCATTTTAGTAGATTCAGGAGCCACGCATTCATTTGCATCCACTAAATATGTGACGAGACTCGGGATTACACCTACCCTATCTGATTGTGAATATAATGTGACTGTTCCACATGGAGTTGCGATGCGAACCAATCTGGTTTTACGGAATTGTTCTGTATTAGTTAATGGAAGAGAATTGTCCGTTGATTTAATGGTTATTCCGATGAACGACTACGAGGTGATTCTTGGAATGGACTGGCTCTCAAAATACGGAGCTGTTATTGACTTCAATCGCAAAACAGTTACGTTTAATATTGAAGGGAATGAGCCTTTCACTTTTGTGGGAACAACTAAAGAAAGGAATGTTTCTAGAATTTCAGCGACAAAAGCACAACGTTTAATGAAGGCGGGATGCGAAGTTTATCTAGTCTTCGCAGTGAAATCAGAGGAACGTTCATCTCCGAAATTAGAGGATGTGCCAGTGGTGCGTGATTTTCTGGACGTGTTTCCTGAAGATTTACCCGGATTACCACCAGATCGGGAAATTGAATTTACGATTGACTTAATACCGGGATCTGCTCCAATATCTAAGACTCCCTATCGATTAGCGCCGAATGAATTGAAAGAGTTAAAGGATCAGTTAGACGATTTATTACAGAAAGGATTCATTCAACCCAGTTTTTCTCCTTGGGGAGCGCCAGTTCTGTTCGTGCGAAAGAAGGATGGGTCGATGCGATTATGCATTGACTACAGAGAGCTGAACAAAATAACAATCAAGAATAAATATCCACTACCCAGAATTGATGATTTATTTGATCAACTTCAGGGAGCAACGGTGTTTTCAAAAATAGATTTACGATCGGGATATCATCAATTGAAGGTTCGAAAAGAAGACATTCCGAAGACGGCGTTCAGAACCAGATATGGACACTACGAATTTTTAGTTATGCCTTCTGGGGTAACTAATGCGCCAGCGGCATTTATGGATTTAATGAATCGAGTGTTCAAACAATTTTTGGACAAGTTTGTCATTGTGTTCATTGATGACATTCTTATTTACTCGAAGACGAAGGAAGAACATGAGCAACATTTGAGGATAGTTCTGGAGATATTACGAGAAAATAAATTATATGCCAAGTTCAAGAAATGTGAGTTCTGGTTGAGTCAAGTCGCATTTTTGGGCCACATTGTTTCTGGAGAAGGAATTTCTGTGGATCCTAGCAAAATTGAAGCTATCAACAATTGGCCTCAACCAACCAATGTGACAGAAGTACGGAGTTTTCTTGGCTTAGCTGGATACTACAGAAAGTTTATTAAGGACTTCTCAAAGATTGCATCAACACTGACTAAGTTAACAAGGAAGAATGTTCCATTCCATTGGAGCGAGGAGTGCGAGCAAAGTTTTCAAGAGTTAAAGAAGAGACTCACTTCAGCTCCAGTTCTTACAATACCATCAGGGACTGGAGGATTTTCAGTTTATAGCGATGCGTCAAGAAATGGTCTGGGATGTGTATTGATGCAACGTGGAAATGTGATAGCTTATGCTTCTCGGCAGTTGAAGGACTATGAAAAGAATTATCCGACTCATGACTTGGAGCTCGCTGCTGTGGTTTTTGCTCTAAAAATTTGGAGGCATTATTTATATGGAGAACGATGCGAAATTTTCACGGACCACAAGAGCCTGAAATATTTCTTCACTCAGAAGGAATTAAATATGAGGCAAAGACGGTGGTTAGAACTTGTTAAAGATTACGATTGTATAATTAGTTATCACCCAGGAAAAGCAAATGTGGTGGCTGATGCATTAAGCCGAAAAGCGGTAAGTGCAGAGTTACAATTACTGGAGGTGGAGGTAGTGCAATTGGGAGAAGTTGAAGCAAAGTTGGCAGCTTTGACTTTGCAACCTACGATACTGGAACAAATCAAGAGAGTACAAGAAAATGATGAGTTATATCTAAAAATCAAATATGCACAGACGGATCAAACTTCAACTGATTTCAAAATTCAAGAAGACGGAAGTCTATATTACAAGGACCGGTTATATGTACCTGATGATGCGGAAATTCGAAGAATAGTAATGACGGAAGCACATGCGACGGCATACTCAGTACATCCAGGAGCTACAAAAATGTATCGAGATCTTCGAATAAATTATTGGTGGCCGGGAATGAAAAGAGACATTGCGGTGTTTGTAAGTCAATGTCTGACATGTCAACAAATAAAAGCGGAACATCAACGACCGGTAGGGACATTACAGCCTTTGCCAATACCTGAGTGGAAGTGGGATCATATTACTATGGATTTCGTTGTTGGCCTACCAAAGACTGTAAAAGGTTATGATGCCATTTGGGTTATAGTCGATCGATTGACTAAGTCTGCTCATTTTCTACCCATAAGCTCGATGTTTTCCCTGGAGCGATACGCAGAAATATATATACAAGAAATTGTTCGACTCCACGGGATTCCATTATCAATTATTTCGGATCGAGATTCGCGATTCTTATCAAACTTTTGGAAGAGTCTGCAGAAAGCAATGGGGACTAAGTTGTCTTTTAGTACGGCTTATCATCCTCAGACGGATGGTCAATCAGAACGAACTATCCAGACTTTGGAAGACATGTTGCGAGCATGTGTTTTCGATTTTAAAGGAAACTGGAGCAAATATTTGCCACTGATCGAGTTTTCTTATAACAATAGTTATCATGCAACTATTGGGATGGCACCCTATGAAGCTTTATATGGGCGAAAATGTCGATCTACCATACATTGGGATGAAGTTGGTGAACGTGCAATGTTAGGACCTGACATGGTTCAAGAGATGACTGAGGCAATAACAAAAATACGAGAAAGAATGCAAACGGCTCAAAGTCGACAAAAGAGTTATGCAGACCGAAGACGCAGACTGTTAGAATTTGAAGTTGATGACTGGGTGTTTTTGAAAGTATCTCCGATGAAAGGTGTGAAACGGTTTGGTCGAAAGGGTAAGTTAAGCCCAAGATATATTGGACCTTTTAGAATAATTAAAAGAGTCGGTAAAGTAGCTTATCAACTGGAATTACTATCCTCATTGGCACAAGTTCATGATGTTTTTCATGTATCGACATTGCGAAAATATGTCGCTGACCCGAATCATGTCTTGAGAAATGAAATTCTATATCAACAGCTCAAGCCAGATTTAAGTTATGAAGAGAACCCAGTGGAGATTTTGATGTATGAAGTGAAGAGACTTCGAAATAAAGAGATTCCATTGGTGAAAGTACTATGGCAGAATCAGTCAACTGAAGAAGCTACGTGGGAACGTGAAGATGATATGAGAAGTCACTACCCAGAATTGTTTCAACTAACCTGATTTCGGGGGCGAAATCCTCTTTAAGGGGGGAGAATGTAATACCCGAGTTCCGTGCGTAAGTTGGCCAATAAATTTGCATGCATATTATGTGATTACATGATTTCATATTTGGTATTTATTAATTTACTGATTATATGATATCTAACATTATTTGGAAATTTAATATCGAGTTGAGGAATTATGAAATTAGGTTGTGTGGGTAAGATAAAGTCGAAATATATTTAGAGATTAACTTTCGAAATTTTTAGAAATTCGAGATGAGGAAGTCGAACTAGGGATTGAATGATTTCAACATTTTATTTCGAGATCTTATGAACTTTGAAATACAATCTCGAAATTTGTTTTTGAAATCTTAAGAAGTCTAAAATTGTCGATATGGGTTATGTAAAGTTATTTAGAGTTTTATGAATATTGAAAGAAAATCTCGATAAGGATGTCGATGTGTGTGAAGATGTTAATGAGAAATGACTTTGATATTATAAGGATTGTTAAACGAGATTCACAAGATAGATGTCGAAAGGTTATTATAAAGGACAATATTTAATTAAGAGTTATCATTTGATTAAGGGGATTAGGTAAAGGTCATAATCTCTTAGGAATTAATACACGATAATGATGAGAGGATGAATCCAAATTTCAACAGCTAAAGACAAAACCTAAACTATTTAAGATTTAAGTACTAATAATAATTAGAACTTCATGAATAGGAAACGAAGACTTCAAATTTCTGAAAACAAACCTTACAAAACTCTCGATAATTAAGAAGCAGAAGAAGAAACGAAAAGCAGTTTTCCATAAGTTAGGAGGAGGTATGAAATTTCTATCTTAATCTACATATTTTAATTCATATTTAGCATACTAATTATTGGAATTAGGGTTTAAAAATCAGAGATTAGTAAAAATAATTTCTTAGTTAAAGATCACATATGGTACTCAAATCGTATATATTGAAGTTCATATGGTATTTAAACTGTTCTTGGAAAATAGGGTTTTTGATCGAAAGTTTATATGGGTTTAGAATTAAATAGTGTTTAGTAAGGATATCGAAATGTTTATATGTAGTTGGTTTGAGCTTTATGAAAATGTCGAGTAAGATGTCGACATGAGTTTTGTGTAGTTGAAAAAGTCGAATGCATAATGTCGAATTAAATTAAGATGTCGACATGGTTTACTATGAAGTTGAAAAAGTCGAATTAGATAGAGTCTGAGATTTAAGAAATGTAGAATAAAATGTCGAGATGTATTGTGGGATTTTGAGACAAGGTGTCGATATGTGTCTTAGGTGAAGTGGTTAGAATGTTTTGGAATTATTATGAGAATGTCGATATGTGGTGTGTGAGATGCCGAGTTTTATGAATAGTGAAGTAAGATGTCGAGGTTATTTTGTGATGTGAGTTTGTCGAATAAAATGTCGAGAGTGAACAGTGATTTCGATATATTTATATGAAATTGTCGAGTTGTGTTGTGTGAATTTTGAGACAAGATGTCGAGTGGTTAGGTGAAATTTTTGTTTGGTGTTGATCATGAAATGTCGACATCTATTATATAGTTTATGTCAAAATCTTGCTAAAGTAATAAGAATAATGCCGAGACTTGGTTTGATGATTGACATCGACATCTGTACTGAAATTCCTTTAATAATGCTAAGATTTATTGTTTAATATGATAAATGTTGAAACCTTATTTGAATAATAAAGAAGTATGTCGAGCTTTATTTAATGTCGAGATATATTTTAATTCATGCCGAAATTTATATCAATAGTATTTTTCAGTAAACTTTAGGGTTTTGAAATTTATAAAAGTTGAAAAATAGGGTTTGTTAAGCTAATTTCATGAAATTATAATTAAATTAACGAACTCTAATTTTATATGTTTCTATAATTAGGGTTTGAAGGTTAGCAATTTAACCGTACGATAAGCTAAGGATATCAGGTAAGTGGGAATTTCACCTACAACACATAAATTGATTGATATGTGTATTACTACGTGACTAATTGCTTCGATGAATATGTGGTATGTGAATTATCTGTTATATGCGATTATTTGGAATATTTATTCTCGCATTATTTATGTAGCATGATCATGTGCACGCATGAAGTATATGAAGTATTTTGATGAATGAGCGTGCATTGTATTACTCGAGTGGAAAGCGAGTTACATGAAACGTAGATAGATGAGAATGTAGCTATTACTACAAAGGCACCATTGCGGGGGTAAGACCGTCGAATATATTTACCTAAATTATTTAGGTAATGGGAAGGCACATAGAATGAACTATAGTGCCAGGAAAGTAATTTGATAGAGGGGCGACCTGGTGAATGGTAAGATTGGAGATAAACCCTAATTTTATCCTAGTCAGTGTGGGCCACTATCGTATTTTTATCCGAATAGGATTTGAGCTCATGATGTGATGGTGCGGTTAGTAAGTAGCTATGGGCCCTGATGAAAATGAGAAATGAATGAGTATGATGTGAGGATAGTATTAGAAAGCACTGGCGCGGATGCCTTTGCTATTTTGGACACGTGCATACATGCATATTTCCACTTACTGAGCTTTATAGCTCATCCCATGTTTTATGTGTTGTAGACGTAGCAAATCCGGTACGTAAATGTTTAAATGACGAGGCTGGTCCTTCTGGAACTTCCGATGACTTTTGAGGGTGATGTGTACATGGATGCGACCTGTGCGGCGGGCGTTATGTTTAATTTTGTGTGTTTTGTAAAATATGTTTATATTGTATGTAAAATCTGAACAATGTTTGTATTGTAAATAGTTGGGTGTGGTGTGCGTTGTAAAATCGAAAAAAATTCTATCGATGTTTCCTATGTAATATATTTTATAGTTTATTTAGTCACGTAAGTTAGCGTAAGAAAATAGTAGTAGATGGCGGGTCGTCACAATTGCATAAATCAATTTATGGATTAAAGCAGGCATCACGGCAATGGAAGAGGTTTTCAAATGATGTGAAGTGTTTTGGTTTCAGCCAAACACAATCAGACCACACTCTATTCTTGAAAGGAAAAGGTGACAAGCTAGTCATTTTACTGGTATACGTAGATGACATAATAATTGCAGGTCCTTCATCTGAGGCAATTCAGCAAACAAAGTCCTTCCTTCACACTTGCTTTAAGATCAAAGATTTGGGATACCTTAGGTACTTTCTTGACATTGAAGTCACACGAAATGGAGCTGGAATTTACATATCATAGAAGCAGTTTATTCTTCAACTGCTCGAAGACACTGGCTACATAAATGCTAAACCACTATCAACACCAATGAGTCCAGCCACAAAGATTACTCCTGAGGAAAGGGATCTGTTAACAAATCCTTTTTAGTACAGAAGAATGATTGGTAGGCTGATCTATTTAACATTTACAAGGCCTGATATAGCCTACATTTACAAGGCCTGATATAGCCTTCTCAGTCCACAAGTTCAGTAGTCCAGCCACAAAGATTACTGCTGAGGAAGGGGATCTGTTAACAAATCCTTTTCAGTACAGAAGAATCATTGGTAGGCTGATCTATTTAACATTTACAAGGCTTGTTATAGCCTTCTCAGTCCACAAGTTGAGCCAATACATAGCAGCTCCTAGGACAAATCATCTTGTGGCATTTCATCAGCTGCTCAGGTACCTCAAGAACTCACTAGTCCAGGGCATTCTCTTAAGCACATATCAGTCTCTTGAGCTCAAGGCAATCTCAGATGCAGACTGGGTAAAGACACAAGAAGATCAGTCAGTGGGTATTGTACATTTTTCGGAAACTCTCTCGTCACATGGAAGGCAAAAAAGCAGTCTACGGTGTCAAGATCATCAACTGAAGCAGAGTATAAAGCACTGGGATCAGTCATAGCAGAGGTGCTCTGGATTAAACATCTGTTGGAAGAGTTGAACCTTGCTATAAGCAGAGCCAGTAGTGTATTGTGATAATCGGTCGGCCCTCATGTTAGCATCCAATCCTAAGTTCTATGAAAGGTCAAAGTATAGAAATTGATTGCCACTTCGTTCGGCATCGTATCTCAGTTGGAGCAATTAAACTCTTGCCCATAAGGTCATAACATCAACTCGTCGATGTCTTTACAAAGCCACTAACTAATCCAATATTAAGACAGTATCTTGTCAAGATGTCCGTAGTGATTCCACAACATCCATCATGCGGGGGCATGTTAAAATTAAGGCAGAAAAAGAGGCAGAGGATGAAGAACTGGGCTGAGGACGAAGCTCTTATCACAAGGCAGACTTTGAAGTTCAGTTTAAAAGAAGAAAGTGTGGGCGATTAACAACGGGCGTTGTATACTTACTAAAACGTAGCTGCCAACGGCGTCTTTAGCTGAGGGAACTTTAGGCGCGAAATACCAGATATAAAAAGGAGTACGCAGAGCTTCATTCATCATTCAAGATTCTGTTTGCAATTATCATCTCATATGAGAATGTGTGTGGGATGTAATTGTTGAGCCATTTTTCTGTGTGATTTTTCCCAAGTGTGGAATCTTGTAAACAGCTGTGATCAATAAATTCATCGACGTAGTTCGATCGTGGATGTAGGATCTTTATATCCGAACCACGTTAAAATCGTTCTCGTTCTTTCAAATTTCACAGAAACCTCAGAGATCAAATGGGCAGACTGTTGATCATATGTTTTCGATGCAGATGATGAAGATGGGTATGATGTTGCACAATGCATGAGATCTATGTCTGAGCCATTGCTCGTGGAACACTTTGGACAGTTGATAATTGATCAGTTGTTCGTCATGTATGGGAATTTTCTCAGTGATAATATATGTCGAAAGCAGAAAGACATTACCTTCATCAGTGTCAGTGTCCATGACCAAGAAGTTGCAGTAATAATATATATACTCTATCAGCTGATTGATTATTAAGCATTTTAAAGAGTTGTATTTATGGCCCCGCGCGTCTTCGAAGTATTACGTTTTTTATATTATCGTGTTCGTAAACGTGTTTGTGCGTGTTCACTCTATTGTTGCCGACGATGGTTGGTTTCTTTTAATGCGTATGTGTGGTAACATTTGATATTATTCAATATCTTTGGATTGAGGTACAATACATTTGATACTAATTATGTACATATATATTGTTTGCGTATTTATCCTTGTTAATGTTGAGACATCAACATTGACAATGTTGGGAGAACATTCTAGTCAACATTTGGTGGCCGAGAATGTCTCCTTTCTCAGTTTTATCTTTCATACTCAAAACTTGTTTAATTCGATTCTTGCCTATTTTTAATGTTTTGCAGGACTTGAATAAAGGTTGGGAATGTATGAGACCGGGGGAGAACCGTGCGGATAAGGTTGAGCGAATTAAGGAATGGATATACTAAATATAGGATGCTTGGAGCTTAAGATGGAGACCAAATGATTAGAGCTGACCAAGGCACTTCCTAACGGTCACTAACAGACCAAATCTACCTTGTGGACGTTAGTGGACGTTAGTGGTAGTTGTTAAGTCCATTGGTGAAGTAACGCCCAAGTCGAAGGAGTATAAAAGGGCGACTTCATTGCCCGGACTTAGTACGATGTTTTGACGGGAGAAAATATCGAGCGAACTTTGAGAGAGATATCATGAGAATTCATTTTAGCCTAGTGTTCTGTTTGCAAAAGTCTTCGGACTTTGTAGGTTTTTCAGGATCGTTTAGATTCGTAGTTTATCTAGGATTGTTTTTACTATCATTTGATAGTTATTTTGTAATCTATCATCGTAGTGGAATTTCGTCTTGAGGCACTGCAGCAAGTTTTCTGACATGCTGCAAAATTTACATTTCGTGTCATTCGTCTCTTTACTAAGTAAATCGCAATTTCCGTTGTGCGCTAGAGTGTGTTAGTTTTAAGATCCTAACTTTCAGCAAACCAACAATTCTACAAAATAATATTTGCAACTATTATTTTGTTATATGATCTACTTTGGAAGGTGGATATATGGCATGTAGTCCGTGGAGTCCCTGCTTGATTTATACATAGTTTAATTCATTTCCTATGTCCAACTTATAGAGAAATCAATTATCACTTAATTGTGATAAAACGTTATTCTTTCGTTGTCATCAGCCATATCACATCGGAATTTAGATAAACATAGTTATTACACATGCATACAAATTCAGATATTTCATATTTATGATGAAATGTGTGGCGTGGTTCACTTCACACGTATATTTCTGATATTGATCTATCATCCATGGGTACGCAAAAACGTATGGAACTATATATGCACTTTGTAGTTCTATAATGTATGAAGATACGTTGGATATATTTTATTATGCATCGAGCAGTCAGTTTCCTTACAACCACGACTAACACGGCATTGCATTATCTTTGGGAAACGACTTTCGGAATAATTTAGACGAATATGTCCTAGGAAAAATAATGTAAAACGTGTTATCGATATATTTCACACGTTTTTCTGTATATAACGGTCCTTTTTAACTGCTAAAATGAGTTGTTTAACGCTAACTACCAGCAATTTTGTACCTGTAAATCAATACATATGGTCTATATCAATGGTTCTCCCCACTTTAATCGTCTATATCAAAGACCTCAGTACAGCTTAATTGATCTAATATATACATGTAGGAAATGAAGACGAAGGGTTTGTTACTTGCTTTTAATCAATTAAGGTAACAGTTGATATATCCTTTCATTGACGTAACATATAGGGTTTATACTCTGTAGCTCAATTTGATTCACGAATTACGTACTATGAAAAAAGAAAAAGGAATTTCACTAAAATGAAATACAATAAACGATGATCGAATTTTTTTTGGTTCATGAACTAAACGTGGCATATGTCCTTAATGATGGTTCACTACGCGTTCTTGTACTACAATTTTTCAGCCACACAAACGTTCTCCGACATTCGATGATATGCGCATGTGAAAAATCAAATTTAATAATAAATCAAATGATAAATATATGGTCGTCGATGGGGCAGATATATATGTTGGCCCCTATTTATTGAGCTATCGACGACGATATGCTCATTCATTCTTTCTTCATACAAAGCTAGAAAAGGGAAAGAGAGTTCAAGATATAACTATGGAAGTTGTTCAAGTGCTTCACATGAATGGCGGCCTGGGAAAAACCAGCTATGCAAGCAATTCTTTAATGCAGGTACATATGCATGTATATATATTTCTGTAAGTAAAACGACACTATATATGATTATTCATAAGCCAACAACTAAGAATAACGTGGATATGCATGCAATGGGTAGTATAAATAATAGTAATCTTAATTTGATTAACTCATATTGTCAGAGAAAAGTGATAACGATGACCAAGCCAATAGTCGAAGAAGCAGTGACAGAGATGTACGACGACACCATAACAGTTCCCCCAACGTCGAAGAGCATATGCATAGCAGATCTCGGTTGTTCTTCAGGGCCAAACACTTTCTTGCCCATTAAAGAAATTGTAAGAATTATCGACGAACTAAGGAAGAAACGCGACCATCATGATCAATTGCCTGCACTTAACCTTCACATGAACGATCTCCCCGGGACAGACTTTAACTTCATATTCCGCATGTTATTACCAAATTTTAAAGCCGAATTAGAACAAGAGATGAGTTTACTTCCGTCCCAATGTTTTGTGAATGGCGTCCCTGGTTCGTTCTATGGGAGGCTTTTCTCAGCAAAAACCCTTCATTTTATCCATTCTTCGTATAGCCTCCAATGGCTTTCCAAGGTATATATATATATATATATATATATATAAGTTACCAACTTTTCTTTTAATTCACTTGATTTATTACACGATCCTAATAAATAAAATAGGTTCCTCATGGGCTGGAAACGAACAAGGACAACATCTACATCGCAAGAACGAGCCCAAAGGATGTAATCCGTGCTTACTACGAACAGTTTCAGACAGATTTTTCAATGTTTCTAAAGTGTCGAGCTGAGGAATTGGTCAAAGCCGGGAAAATGGTGCTGACATTTTTGGGAAGGAAAAGCGAAGACCCTAAAAGCAAGGAGTCTGGCCTCGTATTATGGGACCTCATGGCGTCGGCGTTAAGGCAAATGGTGTCCGAGGTATCATGTCATATATGTGTGTGTAATATATATCATCAAGAACTAAATTTTGTCCATTCTATATTTGATGTCTACTATATATGTTACATGTAGGGTCTGATTGAAGAAGAGAAGCTACACTCATTCAACGTCCCTAACTACACGCCCTCGCCCAAAGAAGTGGAGATTGAAGTCATAAAAGAAGGTTCTTTCTATATAAATAGGTTGGAAACATCAGCGATCAAATGGGCAGAATGTGGGTACAAAGAAGATGATGGGTACCATGTAGCACAGTGCATGAGATCTGTGTACGAGCCATTGCTCGTAGAACAATTTGGACAGTCGATAATTGATCAGTTGTTCGAGAAATATGAGAACCTCATCAGCGGTTGCATGTCAAAAGAAGGAGATAAGGGCTTCGTCAGTATCACCGTGTCCTTGACCAAGTTGTAATACTCTAATGTTATTGATTAAGCTTTTTAAGACGTGCGGGATTACTTCAATGGCTTCTTCGACGTGTACTTGTTTTTTTTTTTGTTGTATTCTTCGCAAGTGATAGGTATGTGTTTGTGTTCAATGTATTGTTGTGAGCTACTGAGTTACATTCCCTCTTAACAAAGGAGAAGTTAACCAACCAGAAAGACGATAACATATAAACTCAATCATTGAGAATGCTTCCCGCGTGGAGTGATGCTATACATCTTTTCTTGAGCTTCGAAATCACCGTACGACAGTCCCCCTTGATAATTATTCGTAGCCATCCCCTTCAGTGTGCAATCTCAATGGTCAATCTAGTCACCATCGCTTCGGTTGTCTCATGATCAAAAACTCCGTGAAAGAATTTCGACCACCACCATACGCAACGACCCTCAAAGTCGCGAGCGACGATGCAGATTGACGCTCCCTTCCTTGCATTGTGAAGAGCGCCATCAAAGTTCAATTTGATAACATCACTATTAGGCTTTGACCATTTATGAAGCTCGGACGGTAACCCCACTAGTGCAGAAAAGCACGTGGGCGGCGGTTGTTTTAGGTCATGGGCGACAGTTTCAGTGCATCGCCAGAGCACCGTCGCTCATCTGCACAATTTTGGGCGACGGTTGTACAGCCATCGCCCAAGACTAAACATGGGCGACGGTTCTCAAGAAAACCGTCGCCTAAAACACTCCATTGGCTGCTTTTTTTGGTTATGGGCGACGGTTTGCAAGAGAAAAACCGTCGCCCATTATATATTTTTTTAATAATAAAGAGGAAAACGTCGCCCATACACATTTATTTTTTAGGTCTAATTAATTTTTTTAGTCCTGTATATTTGAAGTGGTGGCATTTTGGGACACCTTAATTAAGCTGAGCAATCTTAGTCCTTTTAAGTCTAAAAGAAAGAGCAATTAAGGACAGTTTAGCATGATTAACACATGTGCGCCGATATCGATGCTTTGAACCATTTTCTCTATCATTCAACTAAGCGCCACCTACACATAAAAAAGTTAAATGATAAGAATAATTCAACAAGAATAACTATATAATAACAAGTAATTAACAATAATTATTAAGTAAAAATAGCTATCTTCAAGAACGAGCAACAACACGATTTTGATAGTCAATATTTTCTCACCAAATCGAAGAATCATTTGTTCTTTCAAAACTCTGTCAGAATCAAGCTTGTAACTAAAAAATTCAAGTATTCACACCGTAAAACGTGCATCCTTGATCCCTACAACTCCGTTTCATTACAATCATAGTTAGGGTTTACGTGGAAAAGGTCTCAATGTCTTCATCCAAAGCGGCTTATATTGCCATTGTAGGAGTCCCGCGAGATTGAGAATTTGAAAAGATCCTGGTCGTTGATTCTAGGTGAGCAATTTTTAGTTCATTTTTCTTAATTTTTTCGGTATGTGACTGTGATAGTTCGTTTGTCAGAAAAATGGACTTGATTTTTTTAATGGAGGATCCTCCAATATGTGATTGAGAATGAGAAAAAAAGCCGCAACAGGAGATCGAGAAAAATGTAGAAGAAGGTGAAAATGATGAACAAAGAAGTTACAAAAATAGCAAGAAAGACAGACATGTATCGCATTATGACACTTGGATGCATTTGCTTTACCGTGTAATCGCCACGCCATTTGATATGTTTTTTTAAAAATTATTATTGCTAACTACCTAGATGTTATTATTTAATTACGATTAATTTTCTTATCATTTAATTTATTTTCTTTACCTATGTGGCGCTTAGTCGGATGCAGCGAAAAAATTGGGTCTAAATCATCAATTATGGCACACACCTGTAATTTCCAACTATATTGTCCTTAAATTGCTCTTTCTATTAGACTTGGAGGACTCAAAATGCTCCATTTAATTAAGGTGTTCTAAAATCGCTACCACCTCAAATATACGGGACTAAAAAAGTAATTAAGCCTATTTTTAATTAATATTAAGTGGCGACGGTTTCTTTTTCTTCGGTAGAAACCATCGCCCATGATTTATTAATTTTTATTTTAATATAAGATATGGGCTACGGTTCGTTCGCTAGGAACCGTCGCCTATGCTTAATTTTTTTTAAACATTTTCTGTTTTATTTATGCCCCAACAATGCAATCCAAAATCGCCCAAACAATGCAATCCAAAATCACCACAACAATCAATTCAATAACTAATAATCATCAATAAAATCAACAGTTACAAAATCGTCCAACAAATATCGATCCTCATAACATAAACACAAACATATAAAGCAAAAGTCTAACTTACGTCAAAGAGTGCATAAAATGCTCCGCCCACATTTCACGTACTTCGTTGATCTCTTCGACGCTGTAAGAGGAGTGCTCTAATATCTATAAAACGGATAATGTTAAAACATACTAATAAACATATATTAAACTTGAAACTTAAAGAAGCTGATGGTTTTTCAATACCGTTGGCAAGTTGGTTGTATCATCTCTGTCGATACAATTGCAGATAATATCGTACATTTATCTCATGACGTAAAATCCACATAACTCACTCCTGCTCGGTTGTCGTGGCACTAATTTAGAAAGATTTTCATGTAATTCAATATCAAAGGGTAATAATTTAACACAGATAATTTTGATAATTCACACGTCAAATGCAAACCTTGCATCTTTTCCATGTAACCTTCAATTTCCTATTCTGATTTCCTATTCCGCTTTCCGTGAGAATTGCCCTGAAATTCAAAAATAGGCACACTAAATTAATTTTATAATATACAGTTACTAATATATAAACTTTATTGTATATTAAATCTTACGCATCTATTCAAGGATGAATTTTTATCTTACTTACACCGATGTTCGGTGCGAGCAAATTGAACACATATCCCGTGTTCGATGGAAAATCCATGACCAATAGAATCCAATGGTCACTAAAACAAACGAAATGAAATGATTATTTATAACATAAGCCATGAATCAAGAAAATAAATATCTTATTTTCTTACCCGTCACAAAAAGGCGCGAACATGTAAGTGCTGGCCAGATGCGCATCTTTGATAATAGCAGTTGGGAAATCAACTTCACTATTTGCTGGCTCAGCATGTTCCATAGCCGCCAGACCACTCGGGTCGCAACACTTGAAGTTCTCAGACTCGTTATTAAGATACCTGAGAATATGATTACTCAATAAAATGTATGAAAGCGAAATGCAAAACTTATAATGGCTTATTGTTTCAACAAATATTAAATAATACCTCAAAAAAGTTGAATAACTGAGGAATCACACTCACGAGCTTGAACAGATCGACGGAGTCATCGTTGTCAATGTAAACCACGTAGTCTTCGTTACTTGGATTGTAGTAGACATCTCTCATACAGATTGAGAGGGAAGCTGACATTCGTCGATCGTGGTGTGACACGAGGTAATCGCACAGCTAGCCACACTGTGGGCCCAAATACTCACAACCCTCTGATCGAGGTGTGCGATGTCGTCATCTTGATGAATGGACACATTTGACGCTTTCGCTGGCGACTTTCCTTTCCATGCCTACAAGTAGATTATGTTACTAAACAGTATTATTCGAAAATCAATAAAATAGTACTTTATTACCGCATTATTCGAACGTATTAACTCCTCTTGGCCACTGAACGTAGCTGCCTAGTGCATTTCCAAGAGTAATCAGATGCACAGTTGGTACAGGCAGTTGGACCTCGCCGAGAATGACGGTATCAACGGAGACAAAACGTTGTCTGCCGTAACCGATGTTCCATGAATTTGGGAACGTCCCTCAGTGACGGTGCCAAGACCGACAACCTCTAACGTCCCTTCTATGTCTAACATCAATCGAACCCTAGGATACTATACGATTTTATGAGAATAAATAATATTAAGAATAAATGCATAGCGTCACATTCATCGACAACGGAAATGGATCTAAGGTTTCGCCTCCTGAACCGCGAGAACTCGGTATCTGGTTGGGAGGGTCAAATCCAACATTGATGCGTCCACTTCGTCTTGCTCCCTGTTGGGCACCGAAAGGCCCATTTGAGCGAACATAGCCCTCATCTCAGACCTCATCTCCTCCCGCATCTCATTCCTAACTCGGCCCTCGTCTCCTCCTGCATCTCGGCCCTAACTAGTCCCTCAATTGGTCCCTCAACTCGGCCGTCATTTGCTCCATGGAAATCTGGCTCGAAGAGGGCCTCGACCGCTCGGATGGGTTGCCGAACACGCTCCGTATCGTCTCATCCTTCCCACATCCTCTAGGTCGCCCGTTATGATCGGGTTTTCCATGAATTCTCGACAACGCGTCTTTGTGCCTATTAGGGACAAATTCTTCTCACGCTTTTTTGGCGTGCACCACTATCTGTCAAATATGAGTTATTGTAAGTAAGATATATATATCGTGTGAGGTACTTCTATAACGTAATACAGTTACCAATCTCTCAGCCAACTCTTTATTCGCCGGGTTGTCAAGGTGTTACTGACCATCTTCTCCTTTTGCTTATTTGGCTACGAAAGTAGTCCTTAATTGTATTATCTCATTGGAGGATTGATTCAGAGATTTCCCTGACTTCGGGGGGCATGTGCTTTAGCGGGTCCTCGTCAACCCATTCGGGTCACCGGCCTATGTACCCTGCCATGCTGAGATGGTGTGGGTACAAGTGGTGAGTCTGGCTTTGTTTATCCTTCTGACAAATCTCCTGCAATATTCATAAAAAAAATTAGGTTTTCTTTGATAAACCCATAGTATGAACTTGTATTGCTCGTAAATTGAGCATCCTTTCCACGAGACACTTCCTTCGACAACGCAACTAATGTGACCCACTGCTCTGCTATGCACTCCTATCATCTCGCCTTTTCATATAAAACGTGTACTCAATTATGTCGTAACCATCATAAGTCGCAACAGTCCATTCGGATCTTTGGTATCTACATAAAGTATCCTCGTTCTGAAACAGCCTAAAAGTTATGCTCATTTATGTACCATAGTTTCAATACTGGATCTTTGCATGTAAGCTAGCCATGTGCTCCTCCACAAACGGGTGCACTTCAAGAATATGATGTAACACGAGGAAATGTGCACTTCCCATAGTTCTCTCGACACTGTCTTGTACTATGGTTTCGTCAATGATTTTCCTCCTAGTTGTCCATCGTGGCGAGACGTAGGTATCCCAACCGCTTTAACATTTGCCAAGTACAAAGAGCAAAACTCAACGCATTCCTCTGTAGTGTATCCTTCAACTATGCTACCTTCCGGACGATACCAATTTCTAACATATCCCTTGAGGATCTTTATATATCGTTTAAATAGATATAATATATATATATATATATCATGTAAACAGGGCCACATATCTTGATTTTTCGAACTAGATATATGCGTAGATGTACCATTATGTCAAAAAATGATGGAGGAAAGAACATCTCAAAACGGAACAATGTTATTACGACATCTGCTTGTAGCTCGTCTAGCACCTCGTGATCAAGAACTTTATTGCATATTCGTTGAAGAAGAAACACAATTTGGAAACGCAATGAGGAACGTGATTCGGCATTATACCATGGATTGCTATTAGCAGCAGGTGTTGCATCAGTGCATGACAGTCATGAGACTTGTACCCCACCAGCGACAGTAGAGATTCCTGGACACTGCAAAAAGCAACATCAATCAAACATGAGCTAGCAAAGAACCCGCCAAAAACTAGTACAGTAGTGCTTTCAAAAAGCTATTTGATATAGTATAGCCGCGGAGACTACTTGCATCAGGGTCAAGCCCCATTTTCTCTTTCGAGATAGACAAGGGCCTAGCTGTTTTATTTCATTGAGACATATCTTCTATTGTTACTGGCATAACCGGATGGGACTTTAATACCTTTTAGACACTGGCAAAAACTTAACTTTTCAGCCCTGTTAGGTGTGAAGCAAGCCGGATGAAGGAAAGTCCTCTTTCCCTTTTCAATCTGTGCTAGCTCAGGCCTCATTCGAAGTTCGACCATACCAAGTCTTGCTTTTAGTCCATCTTTTGTCTTACAAGGCATATTTAAAAGGGTGCCCAAAATGCTATCACACACGTTCTCAACGTGCATCACATCGATGTAGTGTCTGACGTCGAGGTTCTCCCAACAAGGTAGATCCCAAAATATTGATAATTTTTTCCAGACATTCTCGTCTTCGATGTTTTCCACTTCTTACCAAACTGAGTAGTATTGATGTGTTCGACGATATCATTAAATTCCGTGCCATTCAACGGTATTGTAGCCCTCGAAGTCTCATTTTCCCATTAAACAGTGGTAGAAGCTTTTTCTTCATTCTATATTCGTGTGTAGGTGGCAAGAATTTTCGATGGCCCATGTGGTTGTGCTTCCTACAGTTGTTCAACCACTGACTATCCGTATTATCCCCACAAATTGGACACACTTTCTTTCCTTTCGCACTATAGCCCGACATATTCCCATATGTCGGGAAATCATTTATCGTACAAAATATCATGGCGCTTAGCATAAACCGTGGTCTGATTGGTGCATCGTACACTTCAACTCCTTTGAACCATAGTGGTTTCAGATCGTTGATCAACGGAGCCAAGTAGACATCAATGTCATTTCCGAGTTCTTTTGGGCCGGAGATTAAACATGACAACATGATGTATTTTCTTTTAATAGTAAGCCACATAGGAAGGTTATAGATACAAAGCAGCACCGGCCAAGTACTGTGACGGCTGCTCAACGCCAAAAGGGTGTCCCATCAGTGCGAAGCCCCATCCGGAGATTTCGTGTCTCACCTCCAAACTCAGGATACATCGAATCAATGTTCGTCCATTGCGGGGAATCCGCCGAATGTCTCAATTTTCCATCCTTTTTCCTTTCCTCATCATGCCATCTAAACATCTTAGCATTGTCGGCGTTCGAGAACATACGTTTTAGTCTCGGAATTATTGGTAAGTACCACAGAACTTTAGCAAGAGGCCCACCAACTTCGTCTTTTCTCTTATAACGCCAAGCATGTAGTCTTCCGTACTTTAAGTTCAAAGGGCACAATTCTTTGTCTCGTAAGTCGATGTCGGAAGCTATTGTCATCTGGAAGCATATCCGCGAGTATTTCTAAAAGTGTTGAGAAACACTTGTCTGAAATCCCAAATTTAGCCTTTAACGTTCAACGGCTTGAACATAGCAGACAACTTGTGTATTTGAGCACGCGGTGTACAAAGGGATATTGTTATCCCTAAAAAGTCTGTCAAATATCGGAGGACGTTCTTCAAAATCCTCTTGGACATCACGAAGCATGTTCTCGATACGATCATTATCATCGTCCGAAGAACCTTCAGCTACAACATCGTCCTCCAAATCTAGTGGCACTCTTGTACTAGTTCCAACACCCGCAGAACTAGCTTCATTGACGACGGCTTCACCGTGCCATATCCAATTCGTATACTCATGTTTAAAACTGACTATTAGCAAATGTTCTCTCACAACGTCACTATTCCACCCGTTCATGTTATTACAATTACGACACGGTCACGAAATCTTTGATTGCCTTTTTTATTACGATTCTGTTCCGTACATCTCATAAATTCCTCAACACCCTTCGCATACTCAACCGTTGTTCGCATACTACACATCCAGCCCCAATCCATTCCAATCGCCTAAACTATACAAATAAATATCTACAAGTAATTCAAATAAGCAAGTACAATTGATCGAAGGGCTTTGATAGGGTCCTTATCGCTCCAACTGAACCCATCTTATCATTCACTATCGCTTGTAAATGTGTCTTTGAGCTTCTATGTTGACAAAAATTCGGCAGCATCTCCCCACAGTTCTCCAAGTAGACGAAAAAAATATGAAAAGGATATACATCCAATCCATATGTCTACCCAGAGAACATTTAAGGGAAATGTAAACCAAACTTTTCATCAACATCGATGCTCAAACACACATTTACATCCTAAACAGTGAACGCTTAAGAACGGTCCCAAACGGGGACCACTCAGGTTTTTCTCCTAATGAGAAACCTTGAACGGGTATCTAAGATTAAATAAAAACTTAAATTCACAAAGACAAATGCATATAAATTAAATACGGGTTTGAAAACTTATGTAGCTGTCCAAAGCACGAATATCACCCAAAATTCGCCCAAAAATCGGCCAGATAGCCCAAATCCTCCGAATTTGACCCAAAACCTACGTTTCGCAAAATATAAGCTCACTATCAGACTCAAAATTATGCACGTAATACCAAAATGTCGAAATTGAGAAATATGAAAAACTTCAATTTTCGACGAATTCAACCAAACATCCCAAATTGTCCAAACTTTACCCAAAAATAAGGGACTTACCGTGTTTTCGTAGCTCGGAATCATTGGAAAAGAGTTGTCGTCGCCGGAAAAATTCGCGCCGAGAGAGGAGAGGTCGCGGCCAAATTTCGAGCAAAATTTCCAACTTGTCCAACTTCACCCAAAAACCTAATTTCCGCAAAGATCAAGCTCAATATCAACCTTAAATCAACTATAACACAAGAATAAGCTATGAAATCGCATAAATCAAGCTCCAAAAACTCAAAAATTCGAAACCTAAATTTTCGAAAAAATACCAAATTCGAAACTTCAAGCCGTATATCGCGAAACAGAGAGAGGGGGAATAATGGACTTCTTATCGTGTTCTCCAAGCTCGGATAGGTCGGAAAACGTTCGAATTCGCCGGAGAATCGGCCAAAGCCGCGCGCCTTTTTTTTTTTCGTCTCTGTCGACTTGGTGGAATGAGAAAAAGGTGGGTTTATTAAACAAGTCATGGGCGACGGTTTTTACACAATTTTCCCGTAACAGTTGCCCACGACACATAAAAATTAATTTTTTTATAGGACAAGGGCGAAGGTTTCTAAGGAAACAACCGTCGCCCATGGTTAAATTTTTTTTTTTTTAAACTATGAGCGACGGGTTTTTTATTCGATGAGAAACCGTCGCCCATATTAACAAAAAAATTAAAATTAAATTGTTGGACGACACGTTTTCTGAGACAATCGTCGCCTAAATTTTGTTGGTATCATAGGCGACAGTTTTTACGGGACAACCGTCGTCGATGATCTTTGAGACTTAAAAAATAACCAACACCGCGTCTATTGACGGTTTTTTCAAACCCGTCGCCCATATTCCGTGGCCTATTTATTATTTTCTACTAGTGGGCATACATGACGCATGACCACGACGACCGTGCGTCCTTGCTCAGGCCAGCCGCTTTCAACAAGTCGGGAGCGTAGATCGTCACGTAAGGGTATACGCTGGCGAGCTGTTGGAATATGGACGTGCATGCAAACAAGGACAGACTGGGGACGTATTTTCTGTCGAAATGATTACTGTTGTTAGAATAGCATTCTCGCATCGTCCTACGCGGCGGGGCCCATAGCCCCGACGTACCATCGGGCAAAATTCGGATCATCCTTGGAGAAATGCGCCAAAGATACAAACCAAATGGCAGCGACCGAAATACACCGATCAAGTGGGCCAACGGCAAAAATCATTAACAAGTAAATTGGCCGTAACAACTCCACAACTTATACCTTGTGGAAGGAATGCCATAACCCTTATGCCGCATCCAACCACCAATCCATGCATAGCTATCACCTCGTGTATTATAAATTAAATATATCTATACTACTATCTAAATGGGAATATGGCCAGTTTCTAGTAGTAGGTTATGTTTTAGCTATGTGTTTCGTCCATAACTTGGTAATATGAGGTTCTCGGTTTATTTGTATAAAAATCATAGTGTCATATATCCCACACGCAGGTTTATTTATACCAGTTTTCATCCATATAACTTGGCGCATTTCTCCAAGGATGATCCGAATTTTGCCCGTAAGTGTAATATATAATAGGCAAAATTATAAAATTAAGTCACTAAGTATACAAGTTTTCATTTTTGGGTCACTATGTTTGATAATTGCAAAAGTAGGTCACTAACTTTTCATGTGAAAACAATTTTGGGTCATTTTTCAATTTTAGGTCACTAAAAATATATTTTTTCGATTTTGGGTCACTAAGTTTAGATTTTTTCAATTTTGGGTCACTATGTTTATAACATTAGAGTGACCCAAAATTGAAAATAATGTAAACATAATGACCCAAAATCGAAAAAAATATGTTTTTAGTGACCTAAAATTGAAAAATGACCCAAAATTGTTTTCACATGAAAAGTTAGTGACCTACTTTTGCAATTATCAAACATAGTGACCCAAAAACGAAAATATGTATACTTAGTGACCTAATTTTATAATTTTCCCCGTATAATATCTTTATACCTGTTTTGTTTTGATGTTGAGAAGTTATGGCTTAAAATTATGGTAATGGGACCACGCATGTTTACGAAATCATATATATAGTGGATGCCACTAAATAGTTTCTCGAAAGTCGAAACCAGTTTACATTGCAGGTAACCAGTTAAATTTTGTGTGTTGCTGTTTCTACGCATCATATTAAAAACAGGTTACAGGTCGCAGACTTAATATTTTATTATGTTTAACGTGTCCCACATGCAAGCAAATGCCAACGCATATATTACTCCAGCCTTAATTACAATGCCACTAAATAGTTTTCTCAAAAGTCGAAATCGCTCAACTTCCAATGTCACTAATAATTTTAGGAAGTCGAGCTCCATTTGAAGCTTCGCTCTATTTATTCAAATAGTCTTAGACGTCACTTTAGTGTTTGCTTAATAAAACTCGGACTTCTTTCAATTAGATGGGCTTATTCGTTTTCTACAAAGATATTGAGGAATGGATTAGAGGATGCTATAACTATTACCAAAGAAATTTGTTTAAAGATGAATATAGAACCTAGATTCAATGAGAAACGTATCATCCATAGGAATAAACGATATGATGAAAATGTTGAGAATGAAACTGTTAAAACTGCTGAGGAGTCTTTTAGAAGTGATTTTTTTATTTATATATTAGATCAAGCTATGTTTCTTTGGAAGTAGATCTGATCAATTTAAAAGTTTTGAAAATATTTTTGGATTTCTCTTTAGTATGGAAAAATTAAGATTAATCGATGATAAAAATATAAAAGAAAGCTGTTTAAAACTTGAAAATGTGTTGACACATGGGAGTAGTTTAGATATTAATGGACAAGATTTATTTCAAGAACTAAAATATTTAAAGAATATTGTAATTGCAAAGGTTAACACTCCAATTGAAATATTAAATTATGTTAAAAAAGGTACATTCTTTTCCTAACGTATATATTGCATATAGGATTATGTTGACGATTCCGGTAACTGTTGCTTCAGCAGAAAGAAGTTTTTCCAAATTAAAAATAATAAAAAACTACTTAAGATCAACAATGTTGCAAGAAAGATTAGATTAGCTATTTTATCAATAGAAAACGAGTTGGCTGAGAAGATTGATTATGAGAATTTTATAAAAGAATTTGCATCAAGAAAAGCTAGAAGAATAAATTTCTTGAAATGTTTTTTTTTTTTTAAGTTTTCACTAAAAGAATATTCAAAATTTTTAACTCCGCCTTCTATAAATTCAAATTTTATAGTTGCCGGTCCCAAGCCCGGATAAAGGAGGAGGGTTGTGTGAAATTGACACATAAAAAATTTTGTTACTATATAATATATATATATATTTATTTTCAATAAAAAGGCCTCATCGAAAAATTTTGCTTTAGGCCTCATATTAGGACGAGCCGGCCCTGCTCCTACGGTATGCATTTGGGAAATTAGTGGCTGTTTGTAGGTTCTCTTTGTGGGTGTGTATGTGTGAATGAGCTGACATTTAATGGTTACTTTACCAGGGAGTTCTCAATCTCCCGTTTTATTTGTATAATAATTTTGACCTAGCCTTTCTACTGTGGGCAGTTGAGCAGGGCTACTAACTAATTGAGTTTGATTTTTCTCTTTATGCCTCTCTATTGACGAATGTTCCCATGTTGCCAGTCGAAAGATTGCTAAAGTATAACGAATTAACATTTGTCCTTTTGCAATAGGCCATGGAGGAAAAGTGTATCTTATTAAGAGACATAACCAAGGCGCGAAGGATCTGGTATGTTGTCGAGAAAACGCCGATTCGATTAACACGCTTTGGTTACAGGCAGCAAAGGGTTGTCGTCGCCGATAAAGAGGTATGGGAAAAGCAAAACAACGTCGTCTACACTTATTTCATCCATCTCTATTCCGTCCTAAAACTACCGTTTATTGCAGAATCCGAGGATGCAATGTATTATATATGATTCGGATGTTGACCAACTCGATAACATCCTTCAGCTTTATTGCACATATTATATCGGCCATTGTAGGCTAAGAGATGTTAACAGACGTTTTGCGTTGGTGACGGAGTCGTGCTACGAGCTAATTCTCAACAAAAGTTGCTACGTACGAGCAGCCCTTGATCCATATCAACTGTCTTTGGATACCGTCTACGACCTCACGCCATTTGAAAGATTAGCGGAATTCTCTGATGACCCTACCAGCCGCATAAGTAAGTTCTTATAATGCCATAGTCAAATACTTGTATAGAAGTACAGTAATATAAAATTATTGCTACTGTACCGGCATGTTGACCATAACTAACATACGTCTTAGATGTCTTATGTGCAGTCATCCATGTTCTTCAACCCCGTAGCACTAAAACCGGGAAAAAGCTACAAGAATTCGTAATCGTCAACGAGGAGTAAGCCTCTTTACTATTTATTATTTTACGTTTTACTTCGTTGGACGGTGGCGATGAAGCCTATGTCGTTCATAGGTGTAACCCGATGCTACTCACACTATGGGAAGATTTCCTTCAAACAGAAGACCTAAATTAACAAATGAAGTACATACTACGCCGATCGTCTTGGCCACAAGATTATCTGTTAACATTTTCCATGGTAAGTGTAAATTTCGCCTTCTGGATCAATACAATGACTTTTTAATTTATATCCACTTCTTACGAGGACAAATGAAAAAAGTTTCGATATGAGAGAAGATGTATATGTCGTCTATATGATATCTTTTACACTTGACTAACTTAGTGGTTTTGAAGGCCTCTCGCTTAGCACGACAATAAACGGCTGCATCTTATTTGATCTGCCCATACCCGCAGCAAGGCACTTACGCTTGTGGTACGAGAATATTTTTTTCTATTTTTATTATGATATCTATAGATTTCTAGAGAACAGAAATTCATCTGTAACATTTCAATTCGGGCTAGAAGACCATAAAGATGTCGTGGAAAGTATCGTCTCAGACAAGCTTTATGAGAACGACCGGCGTGTTACTGCGTACCCGTTGGGAATCTCAGATCAGGAAATTAAGCCAGATTGTGAGTTCAAGTGAAGTGGTATGTCGTTTATTATCTTGTGCTTCGGATGGCTGTCTGCCGAATATATAAACGTAACTTATATCGACCATTAAAGGTCAAAACATTTTGGAGCAAGGCTGATATTCACATTATAAAGATGGATCAACAATTGTATGTGATGACATGTCCAAATTGCGCCAAGATTTGTGCAGCGGACTATATGAACGAGTTCACTTGCTTACATTGTAATAACGATTTTCCGAAACCTCGCCCAATGTAAGAACTCTTAAACGATAAATCTTCAGTCATTTATGCTTTTTTACCCCAACCAATTACGCACTTAAAAAATATGTGTCACTATTTTATCTATCGCTTCTCTCGCAATACATGTCATAAATTATGCTTCCTTGCATATTGCATTTCGAGGCCGAGTTAAGCAATGGAATAGGAAGCATTGATGTGATTATCGATAAGAGAGAGGCTGAGAGTTTGTTGGGAACGACTGCTGAGGCGATAATTGCAAGTGAACAGGAGGTACGATTATCTTACAATATTTTGACCCTGGGAGAAAATCACTTTTAGTCCCCGATGTTTTCCATATGGGCGTTTTTGGTCCCCGATGTTTCGACTTGTCAATAGTCCCTCTAGTTGTCCAACTTAACCGATTTTGATCCCCCGATTGGATTAAACATAAATTGGGGTGAAATTTCATCATGAGAGTCGCACGTAAAGTACTATAATCTTTCAAAACACCGTCTATACGTCCGTTCATCTTAAAATCCCCAAAACCCGTCTCCTTCATCACTCAATTTAGATTTTATGGTCTCGGTTTATAGGACTTGATTATGTGATGAATGAGATAAATTTATGAGATTTTAAAATGATTGGACGTATAAATGGTGTTTTGGAAGATTATAATACATTACGTGCGATTCTCATGATGAAATTTCATCCCAATTTACGTTTAATCCAACCGGGAGACCAAAATTGGTTAAATTGGACAACTAGAGGGGCTAAATGTGGCAAGTCAGAACATTGGGGACCAAAAATGCCCATAGGGAAAACATCGGGGACCAGAAGTGGTTTTCTTTCTTTTGCCCCTTTTATAATTCTTAACATTAGTTCTTCCTTAATCTTTGCAGGGCGACTTGGTGGACATGTATCTTGCGAACGAGATGTTGAAGAACAATCAATCCTTTTACGCACGTTAAGGGGTACAACTACGTATTTAGGGGAAATACGTTGGTTCGATATACAGTTATGGCGTGTCTCCCAACGGAACCATTAGCTGCTCCAAATCTACAACAATCCTCCCCCCGACATCGGCCCGTCGAATCCATTGTCGACCAACCATGCTCTTCCACTAACAAGAAGGCCAAGCACAACTAGGAACCTACGTAAATATGTTGTAAATATTTTGTAAAATCTGTTGCCTTCTTACTCCATCACTTCTCGCATAATGCTTTTGGCTCTTCGACATTTGGCTTTTTTGCTATGTTCTCGCTTTTGCGTGCTTGATCGGTGGGTGTATTTTGCTATGTACATAACTTTGTAATACATATATGATGTTTCATGGAATCTCAGTCACAAGTTCCAGTTCATCAGATAAGATTTTCCATTTAAAAATAAATATAACCCCATAAAAGTGGGTCTGACATTTACTTACTCCCTTTGTCCCAAACGGTTATGGACATTTGGGGTATGTCACGGTATTTAAGAAACTCAATATTTTAATAATATAATACAATTAAAAGGTTAAAATGTGTATATTTTGACACGTCTTTTAAGAGTATTTAATATTATTATATTGATTGTTTGTGGTAGTTTTTTACCATAAAAGGAAATGTCCAAAAGGAGTATAAGTTATAACAACTAGGACCACAACTGTCTACCAGTCTATATTATGAGCTGCTTTAAACTCCCTCTTTCTACTTGCAAGGCAATCACTAGTGCGACAATGGATTTCTGGTGGGGAGCAAAAAAAGATGGTGGACAGAAGATTCATTGGCGATCTTGGCTATCACTTACAGATTCCAAAGAGGCCGGCGGCTTGGGATTTCAACATGTCCAATATTTCAACGAAGCATTATTGGCCAAGCAGCTTTGGAGAATAATCACCAGTCCAAATACTCTCCTGGCGCGAGTCTTGAAGGCTAAATACTTTCCACAAGGGAATCTTCTTACGGCTAAAGTTCCATCGACAGCTTCATGGCTTTGGAAATGCTGGAATCAAGCTAGATCTGTTCTTGCTCGAGGCTGCGAGGAACAACCCAACGGGCGACCTAATGGAAAACTGATCTGGCTGAAAGAGAAGAACGGGATTTACACGGTCAAATCAGCTTATTTGATGATTACGGAAGCATCGCGATTGAATTCAGAAAGACCAGAATGTAGTGATCATGGCCAAACTATTAAGTCCCTTTGGAGAGCGGTTTGGAAGGTGAAAGTTAAAACAAGCTGAAGCACTTTTTGTGGAAATGCATCCACAACATGTTGCCTACTAAAGTCAATCTGAGGAAGAAAGGATTGGACGCTGATATTGTATGCCCATTATGTGGTGAAGGAGAAGAAACTGCGGAGCACTTGTTCTTTCGCTGTCCTAAAGCCATCAGAACATGGAAGATAGCGCCGGTTACTTGGAATCACCAGCATTCATCGTCAGGTACATTTCAAGACTGGTGGGGCTACATTAATTCAGGTCCTAAGGCTGAAGTGTTTGAACATAGGATCCAACTCTCGGTTTATTTATCGTGGATGCTATGGAAAACTAGAAACCTTTGGGTATTCAATAATGAGTGGAGAGATGAGAAGGCGGTTGTTGATTTAGCTTGCGATGAATGGAGAGAGTTCATGCAGATTTGAGGATCTTTTGGCCGGTATTGATTGTTACTTCATCCTTATTCGAGTAGGGTAATTATTACCAGTGCAAGATTAAATGAGTTCAGGAATTCTTTTGTCTAGCCTGTTCAGCCTACAGGGCTGAATATTTGGAGCATATTGAGATACTAGTGGAGGTGGCTCCTCATTCTTTTGTCTCCTTCCTGAGCAGCTTGAAGTTTTTTTATTGCCTGTTCTTCTGTCGTTGTTTGGGTGTTTGGTATTTACTTCATCTTGTGAATCTCGCCCGCTGTATGATTATGTTAACAGCTGGGCCCTTATGCTATTTAGCCACTGTACATTCTTTTGACGAAGTATACACCGCGATCGTTTCGAAAAAAAATATGACAACTAGGACCTACATATGTTCCGTCTGTTATAAGAAAGCAAAATTCACAACAAACTCGGCTACTCAGGTAATTAAACTAGGTATAATTAGTTATATCTCAAACAAGACATTTGCACGAAGGTTCGAAAAGGTTTCCCTTTTACCTTATAGTAATCGGTTTGCTGTCTTTCGTGTATTTGCTGGTGACAGAGAGTTTCGACATTTCGCCATGGGCAGAACAAAGAGTGACTCATTTGAATTTGCAAACTCTGAGTTTCTTCGAGGTTATCAACATTGCTCACAGCGAAAATTAGTAAAGCACATCAAACGTTTTTTGCAAATTGAGTTTTGGGATAAAAAATCCCTAGAAAATATGCAATAAGTTTGCATCGTCGACAGAAGTGATTTCTTTGTTGGGTTGTTGAGCTGATTTGGGATTGTATAGTTTTTATTTGCTGTAAAGTATCACACTTTGTTTGTTACTGTCTGAAATTGGAATTTATTGTTTGTTTTCCTTGTCTTGGTAGACGGTCAGAGTATGGTAGAGTTACATAAGTGATTAAGCCATGACACGGCATACTATGAAATATACAGATAAATCAATAAACAGCAAGGTTTCTAAAGTCATGGTCTGCTGTATGCGCACTCAATGCTCAGTGGAAGAAACATGTTATCGTCAACCATTGTGTTGCCTACGAGATTCATTCGACGTACTTGAGAGTTTCAAGATGTCGGCGATATTGAGTTTTCAATGGGAAGTTAATCACACGAGCTTCTACGGAGACCAACACGCTAAGAGTTCATCTAATGTATGTGATGCATCGTCAAGAGGTCCTCTCAAATGCGCATGTTCCAAACCGGGGAGGAAAAGAGGTCAACACACAACTATAACGGGCTGCGAATACATGGAAGCCGCACATCGTGACCGCCACGTCACCTAGTATATATATATATTATATATTATATATTATATATTATCTTATATATAAATAGAAATGTAGCTTCCATGATAGGGAGACAAAAATGATTTACTTTAAAAGATATAAAACCCACGTTGGTTAACCAATAATTATTTTAAATTTAAAAAAACTTGAAACTACCCACTATCATATTAATTTAGTCAATAACTATCCACTAGCACACATAAAATATACTAATTTTATTAGCATATAAAAATTAGGAACAGCTAATACCGTGTATTGTACGGGAATATATATATAAGGAAATGTCTTTGTGTAAGTGCGCCACGTGTCCTATAAGGAAATGTATGTTTTGTGTAAGTGCGCCACGTGTCCTATAAGTAAAAAAATACTATACCTTAGTTTTCTTTTCTTGCGCGCAAATTATCCTGACCACCCACTTTCACACGATGATCAATGATGGACAAAAATGTCTCCAAATGCCGAAGCATGGATCGGACTACACTTCTTCATCATCATTAGCGTCACAGCTGCGAAAGATTCTTCAGATTACGGCTCGAAAGAGATCAAACAATAAGACGATTGAAGACCGAATGCAATTGGTCGTTCTTCATTTGGGCCTTCCTCAAATCAAGATGACGCTAATATGAAACCTAGGATGTGCTCCTTACGTGAAGGACAAGGTTGGATTTTATGCATTTTTGCATATTCTTTCTGTGGTTTTATGTAATTCCAAATAGGGTGCCACCTCGAAGGAAGAAGCACCCGGCGGAGGGCCGGTGGTTGTCGAGCTTTTCTCATCTCAGGGATGCACCACCTCGATGGAGGCGGAGCTGTTGTTCTCCCGCCTGGACAGGGGCGATTTCAACCTAGAAATGCCGTTGGTCCTCTTAGCCTACCACGTCGACTATTGGGACTACAATGGGTGGAAGGATCCGTACGGCTCGAGCCAGTGGACCGTACGGCAGAAGGCCTACGTCGAGTCGCTAAACCTCGACACAATGCTCGCGCCGTAGGTCGTCGTCCAAGGGCAGGCGCAGTGTACGGCCAATGACACCGAGGACTTGCTCAAGTACATCGACGCCGCTCAGAGATTCCCTTTCCCTTCTTTCCAGGTTTAGTTACTTGCCCTAACTTCGTCGATCTCCTTCTTCGTTGATCAACTTATTGGGGGTTTTTGTTCGTGATTGCATAGGGCAAGTGTTTGAATTCTTTCATTTTAGTACATTATGCCAATCGATTCGAAAAATTGCAAATCAACCGATTGGGTTGTTTTGTTCATGATTGCATAGCTAAATGTTCAATCCCTTTCAGTACATTATGCCAATCAATTCCAAAAATTACAGCGTCTTGGCCAATGACTACGTAGTCCGACTCATAGAGAAGTTGTGCTCTGTAACAGAAGTGCCCGTAAAGAAGAACGCCTCCGTGACCGTAAATTTTGCACTTTGGGAAGGCTTTAATCCATCGAATTGTGGGGTTGCTTTGTTCATTGAGGATCCATCCATCTTCCCATCAGATCTTTGGCTCCCAGAAATTTCAGTTGCCTCAGTACCTATGATCTGTTTGGTATGTTTGGTCCTAATGTTTTCTTCATGTTTTGTTTGAGATGGATCATGGATGGATATCAGATTCGATTAATTTTTTCTTATCTAAGAAAGTTCTAAATTTTTCAGAATATGTTTCCTTACTACATAAATATGTTTCATTTTTTGTGATGACTACGCCGAAGAAGAGGACGACGATGATGATAAAGATTTAGGTTGTGCCCTGCAGGATCTAATTTTTTGACAACCTCCGGTGGACATTGACGATGAAGAGAAGGAATATGAATGCGAAAATGGTTAGGACTTTCAATTTCTTATGCATAAATTGCACTTTTGCATTTTCATCATCACTTCTAGCTTTTACCATCATATTTTTACCTCTAGCATAGGCCATGGTTCAAGAGCCTAATCCTATGTATCCTATGTATTATGCAAATGTAGGTGGCCTAGAAATGCGCCACGTGTCCACTTAATTTTATATTTTTAAATAAAAACAATATTAAATTCAACCCACGTACCAAGAAAAAAGAGCAATAACGGTCTAAATTCATCCATATGACGTGCGATTTCCTTTATTTGAATTGATTTAACATTGAACAGCAATACCCAGGATGGACGAAAATAGCACAAAGTTCGGCATCTAATTGTTTTCAGGGGGTCGATCTGTTCGAGGAAGAGATAACGATCCGGACATGATCTTCTACAAATTCAACATCGACTAAACCCAATGGGTATCGATTGATGTTATGCCACTAATATAAAGTATTGCAATTCGGTACTTAGGGTTAGTGAAGTTTTATTACCTTTGTTTTCTTCTTATTATTAATCAATCTGGAATAAAATTTGTTTATGTCATTCGTCTTTTATAGGTAAAGATATTATAATCCTATCCATCAAGATATTTTCTTGATTTTTTTATTTTAAGTTCATACTAGTTTGCCCGTGCAAAGCACGAGTTATAATTTGTTAAAACTATTTACCTAAAATCCAAAACAAACGTAATAAAACTTCACTAACCCTAAGTACTGTAATTGCAATACTTTATATTAGTGGCATAACATCAATCCATACCCATTGGGTGGAGTCGATGTTCAATTTGTAGAAGATCACGTCTGGATCGTTAGATCTCAATTAAACAAGCTGACACATTGAGCACCATTTGGTCATGATGTATTTATTTAGCGTGCTAGTTCTCCATTGCCTTGTCGAATTTCCCATTTTTGGTCTATTTTTGCTATCTGCCAAACAAGATATACACATGTAAACGTCGGATATTCAAATATATTCGAATAAATAGCGATCGAAAATATGCTTTTTACGGGGTATAAAAAGTGTGTAAAATCCCAACTTATCACTAAGAAAGTTCTAAATTTCCCAGAATATGTTTCCTTACTACTTAAATATGTTTCGTGTAATGAATTTTTGCATGACACAACGCTTGTATAATGTATAAAATCACATACAAATACAAAAAAATTCTTTAACGATGTCCGTGTATTTGAGTTGATATGTCAGAGGAACTGTTGTTGTATATGTGTTGTGTAAGAATCGAACGTTGGTATTTTATGCGTGTGTTTTGGCCGAATGACACGAGAGCTGAATGGACTTTGTGTGTGCGTGTATGTATGCAAATATGGGAGGGAGGAAAAAGAATTTCTTTCACTTTAGTTGCTAACGTGACACACTGACAAAGTTTTTTTTTTTCTCCTTTTTTCCACACCTTCTTTCTATATTACATGCACATATATATAGTAATCTAACGTGCATTTAGTCTTCCTTTTGGCTAAGGATAAGATCATATGTGATCTTCTCAAATCTCCTCAAACGACTAAATATGATTTGCAATATTTCTTTCTTGACTTTGCTTCTTGGCTTCTTGGAGGCTTATGCAATTTATTCTTTTATTTTATTTTATTTATTTTTTTTAACTTGCTTTGAGCTTATTCAACAAATCCCTCCCTTAAGCTCAAAGTCTTCCTATCTTTCATTCCGAGCACCCGCTTCATATTCTCAAACGTACTTGTCGGTAATGGCTTCGTGAAAATATCTGCAACTTGATCCGAGCTTGTGACGTGTACCATCTTCACTGCTCCATTTTTTACGTGCTCCCGAATAAAATGAAAACGAGCGTCAATATGTTTGCTTCTCTCGTGATGAACTGGATTTTTCGCCAACTCGATCGCTGACTTATTATCTACTCGAATTTTGGTTGGCTCATCTTGTCGAAGATTCAATTCCAGCAGTAAATTCCTCAGCCAGATTGCGTGACAGACACACCAAGATGCTGCCACATATTCTGCTTCGCATGTTGATAGAGTCACGATCGGTTGCTTTTTCGATAACCAGGTGAATGCCGTATTTCCGAGATAAAATACGTAGCCGCCAGTGCTTCTTCGATCATCAATATCTCCGCACCAGTCGCTGTCAGAATATCCGACTAATTTGCAGTCGCTCGCCTTTGAATAAAATAGTCCGAGCGATTGTGTTCCTCGGATGTATCGTAGAATTCTCTTAATCGCTTTTAGATGTGACTGCCTTGGATCCTCCATATAGCGGCTAACGACTCCAACGCTATAAGCGATATCGGGTCTCGTGCAAGTCAAGTATCGCAAACTGCCCATGAGACTTCGATAGTCGGTCGCATTCACTCCTTGTCCTCCCTCAAACTTGGACAGTTTTGTTCCAAGTTCCATAGGTGTCGCTACTGGGTTGCTTTCCTCCATTTTATTTTTCTTTAATATAGCCTTCGCATACGCTTCTTGCGACACAAAAATTCCCGTGCTTCTTTGCTCGACTTCGAGACCGAGAAAATATTTCATCAGTCCCAAGTCCGTCATCTCGAATTCCTTCGTCATCACCTTCTTGAAGTCGTTGACTATTTTCTCATTGCTTCCCATGAAAATAAGGTCATCGACATAGAGAGCGACGATGATCTTTTCCTTTCCCTCTCGTTTGACGTAGAGAGCGTGCTCGAATGGACATTGCTCGAACTTGTTCTTTTTGAAATATCCGTCGATTCGGGTGTTCCATGCTCGCGGCGCTTGCTTTAGCCCGTAAAGCGCCTTTTCTAATTTCAACACTTTGCCTTCTTTTCCTGGTTTCGTATATCCCGGGGGCTGCTCCACGTAGACTTCTTCCTCGAGTTCCCCGTTCAGAAAAGCGGACTTCACGTCCATCTGGTAGATTGGCCAGTTGAGTTGTGCAGCTTGAGCCAGGAGCAAACGAATTGTCTCCATTCTTGCAACAGGAGCAAAAACTTCGTCGTAATCTATTCCTGCTTGTTGTCGATAGCCCTTCGCCACCAATCTCGCCTTGTAACGTTCAACTTTTCCTTGAGCATTCATCTTCTTCTTATAAACCCATTTAACTCCAATGGGTTTATGCCCGTTTGGCAACTCCACAAGTTTCCATGTGTCGTTCTTTTCGATTGCATTTATTTCCTCGTCCTTCGCCATTTTCCATCTCTTGTCTCTTATGGCTTCTTCGAAACTAATTTGTTCCGAATCGGCCAATAAGCAGACTAGGTGAACTTGTTCGGTTGATCTGTACAGGTCTTGCATGCTTCGCATCCTCGGCTGTCTTGGTTCATTCTCCTCGTCATTTTCTTGAGGCGAAAGCGGAACAGGTATTGGTGCAACGATCAGTGGTTCTTCAGGCGTTGTATTTTCTTCAACGTTCCAGCCCCACGAGCTTTCTTCGTCTACCCGAACATCGCGACTTACTATCACCTTTTTATTTTCAGGGTCATAGAGCCGGTACGCCTTTGTCTTCTCATCATACCCAATAAACACGAGCTTTTTGCTTTTATCGTCGAGCTTGGTTCTTCTTTGATCGGGCACATGTGCATACGCCACGCTTCCAAATATTTTGAAGTGCACTACCGTCGGTTTTCGGCCAGTCCATGCTTCCTGCGGTGTTTGATTCTTGAGGCTGTGATGTGGACACCGGTTCTGAATATATACGGCACATCGTACCGCTTCGGCCCAGAATTCCTTTGGCATGTCCTTGCTTTTTAACATTGATCGAACCATGTCGAGAACGCTTCGGTTCTTCCTTTCAGCTACGCCGTTCTGTTGTGGAGAATACGGTGCGGTGAGGAACCTCCTGACGCCTTGCTCCTCGCAAAAAGTTACAAAAACGCCTGAAGTATATTCTCCACCTCTGTCTGAGCGGAGCGCCTTGATGTTTGAGCCCGTGGCCTTCTCGACCATAGTTTTGAAATTTTAAATGTCTCGAGCGCTTCTGATTTTTCCTTTAGAAAGTACACCCACGTCTTTCTTGAGTAGTCGTCGATGAAAGTAATAAAGTATCTCCTTCCACCGAATGATTCTGGTGTGATCGGCCCGCATATGTCTGTATGTATGAGCTCGAGTGGTTTGCGCGCTCGATATTCTGCATGCTTCTGAAACGTCGTCCTCGTATGTTTCCCGATTACGCAGCTTTCGCAAAGCTTCTTTTCGCCTTCTATCACTGGCATTCCACGGACCATGCTTCTTTTTGAGAGCTCCTTTAGGCCACCGTAGTGCAAATGACCAAATCGCATATGCCACAAGTGGTCTTTGTCCTCCACGTCAACTCGCAAACTTTTTTCTTGAATCGCCTTCAGGTTGAGTCTGAACATTCGGTTCCTTACCATCTCGACCCGTGCGATCATTCTTCCGTCTTTGTTTCTTAGTTGTAATGAGCGGTCCTTCATGAACACCGAACATCCTTTTTCAAGCAACTGGCCCATGCTTAAGATGTTCCTTTTCAAGTCAGGTACGAAGTAGACGTCCTCGACCGATCCTTGTCTGCCGTCGTTTTGAGAGAAGCATATTTTCCCTCGGCCTTTGACTTCAATTTTCGATGCGTCTCCAAAAGACACATGGCCATCCTCGATCTTCTTTAGATCCGTAAAGAGATGTTTGTATCCGCTCATATGATTGCTTGCACCGGTGTCAACATACCACACCATGTCGCTGTCGGGACTCGTATCCTCGAGCGCCATCAAGAGAACGCCTTCGTCTTTTGGGTCTTCTTGTGTGATTAGATTCGCACTTTCGTCCACCTTCTTTTCGGACCAACAGTCTTTTGCGAAGTGCCCGAACTTGCCGCAATTGTAGTACTCAACGCTCGGTCGATTCGAGTGACCACCTCGCCATTGAGCTCGACCTCGTCCTCTCCAATTTTGATTGCTCGTTTGCCGTTGTTCCGGATTGTATCCTCGTCCTCGGCCTGAATTTTGACCGAAACCTCGTCCTCGTTGACCTCGTCCTCGACCTCGGCCGTGATGCATATATAGCGCTTTGTCATCTTTCAATGATAACTTCGTCTGTAGAGCCTCGTCCAGCGATTCTTGCTTCTTTTTCTTCCGTTGCTCGTGAGCTTCGAGCGAACCGGAGAGTTCACCGACCGTCATTTCTTCGAGATTTTTGGATTCCTCGATTGCACATACCACGTTTTCGTACTCGTCCGTCAGAGAGCGGAGAATTTTCTCGACGACTCGGGACTCCGCTAGTCCCTCGCCATTTCTTTTCAACTGGTTTGAGATGGTTTGTACTCTCGTTATATAATCGGACACGCCTTCACCGTTCTTCATTCTCGTCATTTCGAATTCACCACGAAGAGTTTGCAGCCGTACTTGTTTTACTCGGTCGGCGTTTGTACGCTATCTCCAGTTTTTCCCATGCTTCCTTCGCTTTCTTTACGTCATTGATTTTTTCGAAGTCGGCATCGTCTAGGCCGTTGTATATGATGCTGAGCGCAGCGCTATTTAATTGTCGAGAATCTTCCAACGCCTTTAGCTGGGCCGGCGTGTACTCGTCGTCTTTTTCGGGTTCGGTATACCCGTCTTTAACGATATTCCATACGCCTTGTGAGCCGAGCAGTGCTTTCATCCGAATACTCCAATTATCATAATTGGATTTTGTGAGGCGTGGAACGGGCATGTTGCCGAATGACATGGCTCTGATACCAATTTGTTGTTGTATATGTGTTGTGTAAGAATCGAACGTTGGTATTTTATGCGTGTGTTTTGGCCGAATGACACGAGAGCTGAATGGACTTTGTGTGTGCGTGTATGTATGCAAATATGGGAGGGAGGAAAAAGAATTTCTTTCACTTTAGTTGCTAACGTGACACACTGACAAAGTTTTTTTTTTTCTCCTTTTTTCCACACCTTCTTCCTATATTACATGCACATATATATAGTAATCTAACGTGCATTTAGTCTTCCTTTTGGCTAAGGATAAGATCATATGTGATCTTCTCAAATCTCCTCAAACGACTAAATATGATTTGCAATATTTCTTTCTTGACTTTGCTTCTTGGCTTCTTGGAGGCTTATGCATTTTATTCTTTTATTTTATTTTATTTATTTTTTTTAACTTGCTTTGAGCTTATTCAACAGGAACGAGCATTTAATTTTGCAGGCAAATTGGGCCTTCAGAGATGATGTTAGTATGACCTTGCTATTAAAATAATATAAAAGTTCAACAAATACAGCTGCAATGTGATGGAAGTTTCACGTGGGATCACAAGCAAACAAAAGAAGAAGAAAAATTGATGTCAGGCGCCAAACAATTTCGGTCAAAAAGGCATGTGGGGAGGAAGAAAAAACAATTCTCATTTTAGCAGGCGTGGTTGATTCAAAGAAAGGAGCAGACATTTTTTTCTCTTTTTCCCACGACAGATCAGAGGCAAATATTGCCTATAAATAGAGGGGTTTTGGCTGAAGAAGAAACACACCACAACCACACAGATCTTCGTCTACTCCGAATAATTCTTTCTATAGCTTACTCCCTATATTTTGTATCACGTCAGTGTACGTGTTTGTAATCTCTCCACATAATAAAGAAGTTCTACCCTCCGGCCCGTGGACGTAGGTCATTCTGACCGAACCACGTAAATCTCGTGTCACTGTCCAAATTTATTTTTCGTCTTTTATTTATTATCGTCATTTTTCGGGCAAAATAATTATCGGGGATTTCCGCATATCCTAACAGATGACTTTCTATTGAAAAACAAACGAGAAAAGAATAAGAAAATGGGTTTCGTTACAAAACATGTATTTATTGGAAATCTTTTATCTGTCTTGACGAATCCGACACCAAAGTCCTGGGCAGTCAGTGCTAGAGCTCAAGATGTTGGTTGCTAAGCAGATTCTCTTTCGCATACTTCGCAGCAGAAAAACCAATTGTGTCCATCTGACAGTAAGTAGGTTATTCGGACATTGAGGATTACTTTGTAAGAAGAAGCTAGGGAAAGATTGATCAATACAGCTTTAATTATACCATGAAAACAGAATATGGCATCTGTTACAAAGCCTGCAAAACCTCCACGTACAAAGTCCCTTGCATACTTATTCTATTGCTGGACACAGTTCACAATAGCTCATAGGGGTCTGCGGATGAATCTCAAGGAGTCATACAAACCCTAAATCCCAAATCCAACAAGGAACAAATGCATAATCAACAAAACAAATCCAACAAATCCGTAGCAAAGAAAACGAAAAATGCCGCTAAATACTCACCAATATCTTGCAGCAACCTCGTAATTGTTGACTTATCTGCTTCTCTTGCATAATATTCATAAATTAGAAATTTATATATTCACAAAAATAAAAGACAAAAAAGAAAAAAGAAAATCTAACCCTTCTCTCCATTTACCACTTTAGTTTCTGGTGTTTTCATTAGTCTAGCCCAACCGGCTATCAGGGCAAGGAACTCTTAGCTCGAACCCACTTCTTACTCGAGCCCTCAGGCAATGCGGGTGAGGAGTCAAACCGAGCCTTTATTAGGATCACAAGGAAAGACCTAGAGACTGAGACACGGCCCAGACTCCCACGGAGGGCACCAATTCTTGTAGAGCTTTCCGGGGAGTATGATTGCATTTGAACTCACAATACTACTCGATCGAATGATGCCTTCATCAACTCCCTCCAATGCAGATGACGAAATTGATTTTGTAAACCTTCATAATGAGTCTGCTGAACCTGAAGAAATGGCACAGCATGTGAATCATCCACCTGCACTCAGTGTTTAAAAAGCGCTGTGCAGCGTGCTGTCGCGCAAAAAAATTAAAAAACGCTTAGCGTAAAAAGTTGCATTTTATTAATTTATTTTTTATAAAGATAAAAACTAACAAAAACAGTGTTGTATAACTCGAACTCAACGCCTACGCACCGAACTTGCCGATCAATCCACGAATTAGGCCAATTTTTCAATATTAATCGGCCCAATAGGGGCAATCGGCTTAAAGATACAATTCCTATTAGGTTTTCCCATTTATATAGAGAGTGTTGTACTCTTCATTTTATGATCTTTCCAGTATGGGACGAAATGCATTTGGTTTTCTTTCTTTTTTCTTTTTTATTTTATAACGGTTAAGGTAAGTTGATGACCACTGTAAGTGTTGTAGGAGACTAAACCTAGGCCTAGGTGTGGTGTGGCCCTCACTCTAGTGTATTCTTTTCTTTTAGTATAATTGATAATATTTTCTTTTTACATAAGGATGCATTAACAATTACAAACCAATATTGGAACACAATTTTCAAATTATTAAATTGAAAAATTAATGTTATTTTGTTGAATTGTTGTATTGATACTATTTATTTACAACATTTAGATAATATGCACACATGTCCTCCGATAAAATGGTAATAGTATATATTACTGGATATATAAGCTACATTTTAACAAATAATGATGATTATGTTATATATTATGTTTTTTGGCATTAATAACTGGCTTGCTAAAACTATTCATGCAATGTGCTACGAGCGCTATCAGAATCGAAACAGAACGCTTGCGCTTTATGCATTTTAAAACATTACCCCCCACACTACCTCCTACCTCTTCCTATATGATTGCTCCAACGCTACTTCAATTGATGCTCGTGCAAACTGATACTCCAATTGATGCTGCTAAAAATGCTGCCTCAGAATTGTCGGCAGCTCAAATATCTTAGCAGATGATGAAATTGATTGTGTAAATGTTCATAATGAGTCAGCTGAACCTGAAGAAATGGCGCAACATGTGAATTATCCACATGCACTACCTCCTACCTCAGGGACGGACCTACGTTGGGGCTTAGGGGGCCATTGACCCCAGCCAAATAGTCCATAAGCTTGTATTATGTAGTTAAATCAAATAATGATACGTAGTCTAGTGGCAAAGTTAGTGTAGATAAGGTCATGAGACCCAATTGATTTGGGTTTGAGTACTCTTAAGCTCATTGATTTCTGTTTTTCTGAGATCTTCTATTCATAGTTTGACCCCTCAAAATATATAGTTTTTCTTTAGCCCCCCAAACACTTTCGGGCCGGGTCCGTCACTGTCCTACCTCTTTCTATACGCTATTGCTTTGGAATTTAGTAGATTGGCTTGTCAAATGTCTTTGCTTTGTTCCTTCACCATTACCATTACTACACTAGTATTTGATCGAAGTAAAATCAACAAAGCCTCACGAAGCTCTGAGATTGGTAGTCACGAAGCTCTGTGTATTCAGGTAAGTTACAGGAATTTTTTTACAACATTGTTAAAATTCATATTTTTGTTTTTACTTCATAGGTATTAAGCAATAGTTGTACTTGACATACAAGCCTCCAAAGCGAGATTCAAACGGAGCGGTTATAACAAAATGAGTATTTCGCAAACTCTCGATTTTCACTGTCAGTTGCTGGTGTCGTGTTTGCGATACCGAGAGGCATCAAATTTGGTCCACAATTTCAGACTCGGCAATAATAACGAAGCATCATATCAGTTATAGGTAAATATTTCGGTTATTTATTGATAATTAACAGTTTGATTAATCTAATTCTACACACACCTCAGCCAGTTCAACTGAACAATGAGTTAGAGGGGGGAGGTAATATCATATAAATGTTTAGATATTTGACAATTACCGATACATGACCATATCCCAAAGGGATAAAATTTGGTGCATGGTGGCGCATTCCGTGATACTAATTGAAACTTCTAACATGTCGATCATAGGTAATAATTCAGTTAATTATTGATCTTTAATAGTTTAATTAATTTTATTTGTCTCTTCTTTGCAGATATTTTTATGATTCTACACCAACCACAACCAGTTGAGGAAACTCAAAGGAATGTTGAGTTAGAGAGCACAGTATAAACCTTTAACATATATACATAAGGTTGTCCTTATTTATTCCAAGAAAACATCAAAGTTGGTATGAACTTAATGTTTTACATAAAATATAATGTTAAAATCTTAATATCGTAGTTACATTTGTTTAAACAAGTTACAATGTTAACAAATTTCACAAATTGCTCCAAGGTTGTTCAAACAAAATGTTTATGTTATATTGAACTATTTATTATAAAATGTGCAAAATCTAAAGTCGAACTATTTCTTCTCACAAAATGCACACAATCCTGGATTAAACTCGAAAAAGAGAAGTGAAGAAACTACGACATAAGAATATCCAGGAATCTAACAATTTTCATACTTATATTCAAATTGAAAAAAGGTCCAATGAACCATGTATAACCAAAAGAATACTTATCAAATTACTCTTTTCATTCTAGCTCATTGCGGTGTCTGTATTCACCCTATTCGGAGAAGATACAATCTGGTGCATAGTTACAAATTCTGTTATCCTCATTGAAACATCCATCATAGGTAATATTTCAGTTCGTTATTGATCTTTTTAACACTTCCATTAATTTTAGTTTGGTCTTTTTTGCAGATATGTTTCTGATTTTACTCACCTCAACCACAACCAATTCAAGAAAGTGATATTAATGTGTAGCAAGAAAGAGATCACAAGTTATATCGTAGACCTTTTGTTATTGAAGTGTCATAGTAGGTAACATATTGTATTTTAATTTTTCTTATAGCAACCTTGGGTTTGATTCTTTTTTTTTATAATGAAGATAATCCCCCTTACATATATAAATACATATATGTGTGTATTTTCATAAAAGTTTCAGAAATATAAAACATATGCGAACCGATCAGCTCGACGATGCTTTATTACAAGCACCAACTATTCCAAGATTAAGAAATGGCGCATAATGAAGAAATGATGGCTTCAAATCCAACTTCAACAGTGGCTGAAAATGCTGCTCAATGGATGGCGAAATTCTCTATAGTTGTTGAATCTAATCTGTCACTGTCTGATATTATACAAGCAAATGATCATAATGCTGCTCCAATTGAGTCAGCTGAAATGGGGCATGATGAAGAAATGATCGCTTCAAATACAACTTCAGCAGCTGCTCAAAATGCTGCTCTAATGGACGGCGAAATTCTATCTATAGTTGTTGAATCTATACGTCACTGTCTGATGCAAATTATCATAATGCTGCTCCAGTTGAGTCAGCTAAAGAACGGCATCTGATTCTCTATAGTTGTTTAATATAATCCGTCACTGTCTGAGATTATACAAGCAAATAATCATAATGTTGCTCTAATTGAGTGAGCTGAAATGGGGCCTGATCAAGAAATGATCGCTTCAAATCCAACTTCAGCAGTTGCTCAAAATGCTGCTCTAATAGATGGCGAAATTCTCTCTGTAGTTGTTGAATCTAATCCATCATTGTCTGAAATTATACAAGAAATGGTCATAATGCTGCTCCAATTGAGTCAGCTGAAGAATGGTGCCCGATGAACGCTTACTACCCAACTTCAGCAGTTGCTCAAAATGCTGCTCCAATGGATGACGAAATCCCCTGTAGTTGTTGAATCTAATCCGTCATTGTCTGAGATTATACAAGCAAATGATCATAATGTTGCTCCAACTGAGTCAGCTGAAATGGCCCTGATGAAGAAATGATCGCTTCAAATCCAACTTCAGCAGTTGCTCAAAATGTTGCTCTAATGGATGGCGAAATTCACTTTGTAGTTGTTGAATCTAATCCGTCACTGTCTGAAATTATACAAACAACTGACCATAATGCTGCTCCAATTGCTCTTAAACACGAGCCTCGGAGGGGAGATTCCATCAAACAGTCATAACAAAACGAGTTTTTCTCAAACTGTTGATTTCACTCTCAACTGCAAGTGTTCTGTTCGCAATCACCATAACCGAAATGAATAAATCTGGTGCACTGTGGCGGATTCGACATTGCTAATTGAAGCTTCTATGATATCGATCATAGGTAATAATTTCAATTATTTATTGATCTTTAACAATTTAATTAATTTATTTGGTTTATTGTTTACAGATGTTTTTCTGATTCTACACCAGCCACAGCCAGCTGAGGAAACTCAACAAAATGTGGAGTTAGAGAATTCATGTTCTATAGTATAAACGTTTAGTTATTAAACAAATTACAGATACATTACCAGTTTTTTTACAATCAGTGAGATATTTGCATTGTGTAAAGATACATCAAATGAGTTGAGAAAAAAATAGAAGATTATTGCAAAGAATTCTATCGAATTATCCTGCTTCTTAGATAGATAATCTCGATAGGGTTTAAAACCCCGCTTAATTTCCAACTCATGCTTTTCAAAATGATTGTTGATGAAGAAAGAGTGTCGGCAGAGGGAAAAGCTTAATCATCTAGCGAAAAACAATTGCTCCAATACTCGTTCAAAATGATGATCCGATTGAGGCTGCTCAAAATGTTGCTCCAAACTTGTCTTCTGATGAAATAGTTTTTGCGTATCAAGAAATAGTGTCGGCTGAGGAAAAAGCTAAAGCATATAACGAAGAAACGATTGCTCCAACGGTCGTTCAAAATGATGCCCCGATTGAGGCTGCTCAAAATGCTGCTCCAAACTTGTCTTCTAAGGAAATAGTGTCGGCAGCGGGAAAAGCTCAATCATCTAATGAAGAAACAATTGCTCCAACGCTCGTTCAAAATTGTGCTCCAATTGAGGCTGCTCAAAATGCTGCTCAAAACTTGTCTTCTCATGAAATAGTTTCTGCAGATGAAGAAATAGTGTCCGTTGATGAAAAGGCTCAATCATCTAAAAGAATCAATTGCTCCAACGCTCGTCAAAATGATGCTCCGATTGAGGCTGCTCAAAATGATTCTCCAAACTTGTCTTCTGGTGAAATAGTTTCTGTCAGATGAAGAAATATGTCAGCTGAGGAAAAAGCCCAATCATCTTATGAAGAAACGATTGCTCCAATCTTCGTTCAAAATGATGCTCCGATTGACGCTGCTCCAAATTTATCTTCTGATAAATAGTTTCTGCAGATGAAGAAATAGTGTCGGTTAAGGAAAAAGCTCAATCATTTAATGTAGAAACAATTGCTCCATTCAAAACGAGTTGAGGCTGTTCAAAATACTGCTCCAAACTTGTCTGCTGATGAAATAGTTTCTGCAGACGATGAAATAGTGTCGTGTGAGGAAAAGGCCCAATCATCTAATGAAGAAAAAATTGCTCCGTCGCTCGTTTAAAATGATGCTCCGATTGAGGATGCTCAAAATGCTGCTCCAGACTTGACCGCTGATAAAATAGTCTCTGCAGATGAAGAATACTGGTTGTGCGTGATCCATCTAATACACCTTCACTGGTTGAAGCACCTCCTGCCTCTTATGCACTACATTTTCTGGAATTTGAGAAGTAATCTAGGTTTTCAGATGTTGTTGCTTTCATCATTTACTATTGCAATTGCTACAATGATGCTAGTGGAAGGAAAATCAACCCACACTCATCGATCTCTGAGAATTGCCGTTGGCATTCTCTGCTTTTTCAGGTATATTACATTTTGTACCACATAATAGTTTATATTGCCTGTTTTTAGTTCCTAGGTGTTGTGCAATTGCTCTAATTGAAACACAAGCATTGAAGGAGAGACTCAATGAAACAGTTATAAGAAAACGAGTATTGCTTAAACTACTGATTTCAATGTCGGCAATTGTAATTCCATATCCCAAAGGGATAAAATCTGCAGATGTTTTTCTGATTCTACACCCGCCACAGCCACTTGCGGAAACTCAAAGGAATGTGGAGTTAGAGAGAGTGGGTTCTATAGTATAAACCTTTAGTAGTAATTAGATGAATTACTGATACAACATTATTATTACTTCTACCACTTTTCTTACAATTAGTGTGATATCCGCACTTGTGGAAATGACTAAAAACTGATTTCGAACTTATTTTCTCTATGAAATTTCCTTGCTTGAAAATTGCAGACTATGTGTAGTAGAAGGTCGATCATAATTGCCTTACAACACTTACAAAAACTTTGAATCTCTTTTTTTCCTAATCCATGGTATGTGTTACGTTTATGGAAGGAGTTGTAAGAAGGTTTCATCAAGAAAATTTAAAGTTCAATATCTGCTTGTGGAAAAGGTTCGATGCATTTTCAGACACGTTTCTATTGCGTTTGCTTGAGAGTAGAGACGCGTTCCATGCCATATTTAACATATATATATACATATATATATATATATATATATAAAAGGTTGTCTTTATTTATTCAGACAAAACATGGAAGCTGGTATGAACTTAACGTTTTACACAAAATATAATGTTAAAATCATAATATCGTAGTTACATTCTGTTTAAATACAGTTACATTGTTAACAAGTTTAAAAAATTATTCCAAGGTTGCTCAAACAAAAGGTTTATGTCATATTGAACTATCTATTATAAAATATGCAAAATCTAAAGTCGAACTACTTCTCACAAACTGCACACAATCAAGGGTTAAACTCCAAAAAGAGAAGTGAGAATAAATTACTACGACGTAAGAATATCCTTGAATCCAATAGCTTCCATAAAGTTTTAGTCAAAATAAAAAAGGAAAACATTTAACAAATGGATTCAACTAGAAATATCCGTTTTTACTGACGTGTCCATATGCTTTCTTCTTGTCATTTTTCCATACATTTCAACTCGTAATCAAACAATGGTTTTTCATCCACCAATGTTCAATTAGTATTAGTTCCTCCAAGTTTGAATCATCTCCAGATCAATCAGCTGTAAGAAAAATATTTATTGCTCCAATCCACAATCGCAATCTGCACTATGGCATTAAGTATTAATGGTATTAGGAGAGTCAGTTATCTTACTACATTTCCTCCAACTTACGTAGAATGTTTGGACCTTACAAGTACATATAAGTCAAATGAAACCACACTCATACTTAGAGAACACTAGGGTCAAGGTGACCACATTATATCATCAATAGATGACGTTTATCTTTAAACAAATTATATTTTTTTTTTTATTAACACAGCACGAAAACGTTGAAGCACAGTCACAAATATAAAAGTAACATACCACAAACAAAGTAAATACATCGGGGTCCAATAAGACTTTTAGTAGTAGCCGCTTGTATCCAGTACTGTCAATTTGGCGGGGCGGGCTGGTGGCGGGGCGGGGCGGGCCTAAAAAACTGGAACCGCACCGCCCGCGGCAGGCCGCAGGCCTGGCGGGCCAGGCCCGCCCACCTAGTAATTTTTTTGCTATTTTTTATTTTAATTTAAAGTTTTAATTTATTAATAATTTTTAATTAATTATGGTTAATAAATTATGAATAAATGTGATATTAATTATACATAATCAATGTCATCAATTATATAATCTAATTAATTTAGTTTTATTTTCTATATTTAGTATTTATCTTCTATATAATATATACTTATTTAATATATTATATATATTAACAATAATGGCGGGTCATATTGACAGTACTACTTGTATCATATGGGTGATAAATCTGATATAATAATCATGATTACTTTTAAATATTTGAAGAAAAAATGTAAATATACATACATATTAAATATATATGTGTGTGTCTTAAATGATTTAAAGTTTCAACATCATATTTTATTTTTCTAAGCTCCATGTCTTTTGTAAGTGTTCGTGAAAATTGATATATCAACATGATCTTGCTTGGCGTGAGTTTATCGAATAGTTTACATTATCAGTTCACTTAAAAGTTTAATCTTGCATCATATGAAGTAACAGTTTTATAAAAGCTCATTTAAATTTTAATGCATATATTGCACTTAGACTAAAAAAATTACGAAATATATATGGATTGCTTGTTTTTTAATATGTACGGAAACTTGTATATAATTTTTTTTTTCGAAACAATAGCTTGATTTAATAACTACAACGATACATTAGCTAAATAGTCCAAATTGATTTATCTGTTAACATTACAAATATATATGTATATATATATATATATATATATATATATATATATATATAAAGAAAGGAAAATTAACACCAACCTGGTCATGCTTGTTGAGAATTAGAAACCCTAATAGATCACATGTGTCCCACGTCGGACAATTGAGAAAAATTTAATCGGTATATAAGTAGATGGGTCCACTCCACCTATCACCAATTGGTTTTAGGATGGAAGTCCATCTCTTATATGGGACCGACTCTCCTCCTATGTGGGCTGGCCCAATAACAAAAATTTGCATGCTTTGATCCTTTGATTGATCCTCTAGGATTAGCATCGCATTCGCTCTTCCACAGCGAGCACTTCGTTCTCCATCTTATATTTGTTTTCACATATCCCAGAGAGCCCAACAATGGCACAAGAGCGAACCCCAAATTCGTCATATCCTCATGTATTCCACGCCGTGTTGTAAAACTCAGTCTAGGCGTCCGCGTCGATTAGGTGCTAATCAGGCCCAACCGTTGCGAAAATAGCCCATACGGCCCCAAAAATAGGCAAAACAACTAATCAGACGACTAATCGGTCAAATCAAACGATTAATCGGTCAAACCGTCCAATTAATCGGGCAGTTAGTTTAAAAAGCTCAATAGTCCACAAAAATATTTGATAACTTAGAAGACCATTACAGACGAGAGGCAATGTATCATGTAGTATGAAGGGCAATGGCACGCATATACATATATATACATATGTATATATATATCTGAGATTCAGTTTCCTTTGCAGGAGCTAGAACTGTCAATGGGCCGGGGCGGGCTAGCCCGCCACCTGCCAAAGCCCGCTGTTTGGCGGGGCGGGCCTTCAAAACTGAAGCTCAGCCCGCCCCGCAACGGGCCGCGGGCCTGCCGGGCTGGCCCGCCCGCCCTAACATTTTTTTATATTTTATATTTAAACTTTTTAATTAATTAAGAATTATTTATATCATTATGATATTTTAAATATACATTAATTATGAATTAATAAATAAATGCATCATTAATTATAAATAAAATCATTAATTAATTTCTATATTTAAATAAATATATTTAATATATAAAATAAATCAATTAAAATATATGGCGGGCCAGCCCGCCCCACCCTGCCTAGCCCGCGGCCCGCGCGGGCTAGCCCATTTTGGCCTGCCTTCGGGCGGGTCTTAAAAATCCCAGCCCAGTCCGCCCCAAAGGCAGGGCGGGGTGGGCCGGCTCGGGACACCAATGAATAGGCAAACAACAGATCAATATTAAATTGTGACGACGATAGCTCCTGACAACAATAGCTCCTTTGGAAAAAAGAAAAGAGAAATTGATACATAAATATTGAACATTCCTTAAATATTGAACAAAGAGCATTATATATATTAAAACATATAAAAAAAATTATTTAACTAAGAGAGGTTGTTATATGTGGATAAAATATTAAATAAAATAGATACTTAAAAATTAGGATAACTTCGTTCGAAATCAATCTTAAATTATTATTTCTTATGTTAATGTTATTTTGTTGCATTGTTGTGAACTACATTATTTATTAAAATGTTTAGATAAATTTGATATAGATTTAGTGTACAATGTTTGTATATTTGATGTGAAGAGAAAAATAATAGTAAATGCATATACCGTATAGCTCCCGCATAAAAACCGCCTAGTCCGTCTAGGCGTTAAGCCCCCTCTCGGCGTCCAACTAGCGCCTAGCGAATTTTACAACATTGATTCCACGCAGCCATGCCTCGGCCGATGTCATCTAATTGCAATTTTAGCACATGGAACCGTCGATCGGACCCAAAACGCTTTTGAGTTCGGACAATTCATAAACACATGGTGGTCATCTTCCCACACAAACCCGCAATGCCTACACGGGGTCGGCCAGTGGCGGGGCCACATGAGAACCAGTGGGGTCACTGGACCCCACTGGAAAAGAAATTATTAATAATTAGGGTTAAAAAATTAATATTAGGACTAAATTGAAAAATATTATACTGAAAGGACCCCAGTGAAAATCTATAAAAATAGTGGATATGGGGTCCATTTCCAATTTCCTAGTAAAATTACCAAATTGACCCCACTGATTTAAAACTCTGGCTCCGCCACTGGGGTCGGCTAAACAGTGGCGCGATTCGAGATTTGTTGCTGTCGGTTGGAGATTCCGACCGAGTTTCCATGCGAGCAGCTTGACTCGGGTATTCCAAATGAACTCCCACGTTGGCGGAGGATGAGGCCGTCGATGGAGTCCGTTGAATCATGCGAGAAACGAAATATGCAGATTTCACAGAAAATGTGCCACCTTTCGAGAAACCCCACACTCGCCTATCTGAAGCACTCAACCAACTACTAGGACAGCAGAGAATAGACTCTGCATCTATTGGTAAAAATAAAGCTCGGATTAGCATGGTATTCCACATACCTGGTCGAGAAGATCGGAGGTCATTAACTCGTAAGTCCTCCAAGCCCGGAATTAGCGATGTACAACTTTTGGCATACATGCTCGTGGCAGCCACGGTTCTCCCCAAAACTTGACAGACAGGGGCGGACCCACGTAGGGGCTCGGAGGTGCCATTGACCCCCCCGGCTATTGTCCTGCTAAGAATATTATATACGTTAGAATTTTCGAAAATCGCCTTCGGTGCAGTGGTTCTTGTACTTGCTTTGAAGTCTTTACCTGTAGAAGGCCAGTGTTCGAATCTCTTGGAAGCTTTTTGTTTCATTTTTAAATAATTAAGTGGACTGTGGGCTGGGCTTGACCCCCCAGTCACTCCAGGCTGGGTCCGCCCCTGTTGACAGAACAACCATTTCCTATCTCCCATCGACTCGTAGTACTTCGCATGCCTGGAAGATCCCATGCCAAGTGAGTGATAGTTTATGCATCGAAACAGTCGCGTTTTCTAGCAACTACGACTAACACGACATGCATTGTTTTTGGACGACGACTTTCTGAATAAATTAGATGAAGTGTCCGAGCAAAACGTGAATTTTAGGTAACAATTTTTTACGGTTTTCTGGTATGAGGAGTCGGTGCATTTACGGCCTTTTTATCTCCTAAAAAGATATTAGGGTTCAAGTTATTCAAGACTAATCCGCAGCAATTTGTATAGGTAGAGAAACATGTGTATTTCCTTGATAAATATATAAACAAAGCTCGAATTTTTACTATATTTAGATGACTTGCATGTGCATAGCATATCGTTCAAGTCAGGAGCCAATTTAATACACAAAAACATGTCTTCCTATGCGAATGCAAACTTTGAGGCACGCAAATGGCTAGGGGTGTTCTACTCCGCGATAAATGCCCATATTTTTTCTATTGACATATTTTTCACTAATTTATATAAGCTTGTGTTCTACTCCCCTTGTTGTCAATTGATTTTCAAGTGCAATCCCATGGGCTTATAAATTTGGTTTATAAAATTCGAGTTTATGGGGAACCCAACAAATAAGAAAAATTATGAACTTTATAAGTTCAATGTATCCATTTTGAAATAAAACGAAAACGTATAGTAATCGCCTTTGCGATATACCTAGATTATTTGTACATTTATAAGTTTGAGTTGCATAGAATTGGCATATATTATATATGATGTGAGCATTGGTATGGAATTGGCACGTTAAAATTTCCACAACACCTTCACTTTCATTTCAATCTTCACCGCATACTTTATTTTGTGCAAAACATAAAATGGAATATGTTTCTACTCCAATGATATTCTAAATATTAATGTTGTGTTGATGAGTAGATAAACTCTAGATGGTGCACTTTTTCAGCACAAAATAAAGTTGTAGTTTCTATTTATTTATATCTAATTTAATAAAACATTTTTAAATTTTATTCAAATATTTAATATTCTTAAAACTAAACCAAAATAATATTAATTTTCTTTTATTTATTGAGAATTTCCTACTAATTTAGTAAATTAAACCGTTGCTAATTTTGTAATTTATTTAATTTATAAATTTTAATAATTATAATATATCGAGTTTTAATCTTTATATATAAACTTTAATAAATCAGTTATGATAGTAATACTGAATTTTATTTTTAATGTACAAAATAGACTTAATGAATTGATATAAAAATTAGTGTAGAAAATAGAGTTTATGAGTTGGAGTAAAATAATTGAGCAATTGTATTATTTTGTAAAATTACTGTATTTTACGTTGCGGGTTGGAGTTGCTATAAGGCCTAAATAGAAGTACATCATAAATTATTCATTATACGCCAAATAAGTTAGCTCAACATTATAACGTAATTTAGTATTATCGTCTTGTAATCTTATAGCAGATGAAATATTAAGCTCGAGTTGGAAATAAAAAACAAAACATTATAGTGGTCTTGACACATAAATACTCATTTGGATAAAAACTTGTATTCGGTACCATGTCAGCATCTTTTTATATGGAGGTACCTAGTAGAATAAATTTTTGCATATATGTACCAGATCCGCCGTAGATACGCCATACGACACATTTAGGTACCATGTAGCAACTTATATTGGTACATAATGCAAGGAGAAAATGGTATGCCATATATAATAAATTAAGGTACCATATAGACTGCGTATAGGGCACCGTATAAAATCGTGACGTGGTACGCAATACACACATAGAAAGGTACGACAAGACTGAGAAAACTGGTACAAACAGTAAATCGGGTACCTATCTATAAAAAGTTCTGACATATGTAGTGATTTGTAAATTTTTCATGGGTATTTTTCTATAGATTACACATATTAGGTAATATTATTTATATTATACTCCATCTGTCCACAATGGTTATGGACATTTGGGGTATGTCACGGTTTTTACGAAAATGAATATGTTAATAATTTAGTACAATTAAAAGGTGAAAAAGTTAATATTTTTACACGTCTTGTAAGAGTATTTAATACTATTATATTGATTGTTTGTGGTAATTTCTTGCTATAAAAGAAAATGTACAAAAGTGAATGGGACGCCCGATATAGTAAAATGTATAAAATAATTTGGAACGGAGAGAGTATGAGTTTATAGAGACACAAATCGGAATATTTATTAATTTTCAAAGAAGGATTTGGATTTCAGTAATAGGTCGAATTTTCCTCTGCTATTAGTTATGTAACGTATAAGTTCTCAAACGATACGACATTAATCAAATTATATATACATATGTGGGAGCACTAACCTATTTCATAAACAAACGCACTATTGTTTAATAACCAAGCTTTGTAATATGAATATATAATATGTAGTATGGGCTAAGACATGTAGTACAGTGATAAATATTAAATTTATTGTGCATTTGGAAACTTGTGGTAAAAATGTGAAACGCCCTCATCGTCCTCTTCCATCGTGGATCTACACCGTTTATTTATTCTTTTTAGATATTATTTTATTTCTAAAAATATTAAAGGTGCGAAACAACGTCGTTTCTAACTCACTTGTACATTATATAGCAAAATTATAGACCTATAGGCAATCACTATCCAACTTCATAGATTACGACGAAACCCTGTTCATTTTGCCATTCGCCTTTATAAGTATTAATATATATATATATATATATATATATATATATATATATATAATATTTCGGTTTTTTTTCCTGGTCGAAAACGGAAGCGTAAAACCAAATTTTCAAAACTCTAAAATGATATCTACCGGAAAACTAACCGAACCGAAAAGTCGAAAATTTTGGTTCGGCGTTTTTTTTTTTGTTGTTGTTTTTGTATCCGAAATTTGAACACCCTATAAATGCCGACCCAATATATATAATCCGACAAAACAAATGGACCATCAATGTAAACCTAATTTTATAACTAATCAAACAAATATAGGTGTAATTACGTGACAGGCCAAAAATATATTCTAATTTGTTTCAGCTTGTCAGAAAATTCATAGTTTTAAGGTCCCAATTTCTATAAATTTAGAGATAATGACCTAGATTTACAAAGGTGTTATAACGTGTATATGAACTGCTATAGGATGATCATTTTTTGTTATTTCAGAACAATCAAGTGGTACTGCATAACAATGAAGTGGTACTGGAGAAACAATAAAGTGGCACTGCTGAACAAATGAAGTGGTACTGCAGAACAACGAAGTGGTGCTGCAGAAGTTGGGTCCTTAAAGCTATGGATTTTCTGACAGTGGCTAGAAACGTAAATGAAACTTATGGGGGTTAGAATTCTAAAATCCCCATAAATATATTGGTCATTGGGTGTCTCGCGAGAAGATACATTCGCATTTATCTATAAATAAAGCTATTGATAATAATGCTCGTTTTCTTTCATAGTTAGAAAGTATTAAATTGAAAGAGTATGTCGACATAATTGCTGCTTTGAAAGTCAACTTTTGAAGCCATCCAATGAATGAATAGAAAATGGGGTTTGGACGGTTCACGTTGGTTATCAATTTCAAAGGTGTGATGTGCCTTTTGTCCTTAGTTCACATGGCAATGCTCTGCTATAAATAAGAGGCTCACGATAAGTGCAAAATGAATCCCAAAGAAAAGAAATAAGAGAGGAAAAAATAGAGACAAAAAAATAGAGAGTTTGTCGAAATTTTGTTCGACTATGAAGAGAGAAGTTGAGGGTTTTCTCCATTATAGATTGAGAGCTTGTAACTCCTATATTTTCCTTTATAGTGGATTATTCTTCCTTGCTCATGGTTTTTAACCCGGTTTGTTTGGGGGTTTTCCACGTTAAATCTCGGTGTCCAGATTTTATCTTTAATTGTTCAAAGATTGACCGTGGTATTATTCGACGGGGTCCGCTGCCACGCCAACAGTTTAGAGAGAGAGAGAGGAGCAAGAAATAATGGAAGTTGGTGAAGTGTTCCACATGAATGGCGGTCTGGGAAAGACCAGCTATGCTAGCAACTCTCGATTGCAGGTATATATATTATATATATTTCGCGGTCGGATATTTCTCTAGAATCGCGTTTGGAGTTCACTTTTCAAAGACAATATTTTCGTCATGGGATAAGACTAGAGAAAACTTGTTATTTCGCTTGTGAATTCAATGTATTTGTGTCGAATGTATCTGTACTTATTTATAACCCAAGTTTCGACCGACTGTGTCTATTCATAATAGACATAATCCTTTCAAAGATGGTGTCCGTTTGAGCACATATATCCCTTTTGAAGCCAAGTACCTTTTCGGGTATAAACACACCCTTTCAGCTGAAGAGGGTTTTGAGGGGGAAAGCATGCACACCTTTTGGGTGCAGTGCATGCGTGTCATTTCGGGATGGGGCGCTGCCCCGCACCCCGGCGTTGCCCCTTGACCCCACCCGCTGAGTGGCAAGCGAGACCGCCACTAGGGGCGCTGCCCCTAGGGCCTTGCAAGAGGACGCAACCACCTTGACCCCCGCTTCAATTTGGGTTCCGACGTAAAACGGTTTCCGAGCATGCACTCCGCATCTCCTAACCCGGTTACACCTTACGTCCCAATTACACTAAAATATATAACAAAAAGTGATATCGACGACAAAGCCCATAGCCGAAGAAGCAATAAAAGAGTTGTACGAACACATATCCCCAATGAATAGCATATGCATGGCAGAGCTCGGCTGTTCTTTAGGGCCAAACACTTTCTTGCCCATTAGAGAAGTTGTAAGAATCATCGCCAAACTAAGGAAGAAACATGGCCATGAATTGCCTTCACTTACGCTTCACATGAATGATCTTCCGGGAACAGACTTCAACTGCATATTCCGCGCTTTATTACCCAACTTTAAAGCCGAATCAAAGAATGATCTCGGCTTATCGCCGTCCCATTGCTTTGTGAATGGAGTCCCTGGCTCGTTCTATGGGAGGCTTTTCGCAGAAAAAACCATTCATTTTATCCATTCTTCGTATAGCGTCCATTGGCTTTCCAAGGTACGGTAAGACCAAATTAAGTTATATCATCTCTACTGAATTTCAAGAGCTTATAAAACCATGTTTCTTCACTTAGGTTCCTCATGGGCTGGAAATGAACAAGGACAACATCTACATGGCAGAACGATCCCGAAAGGCGTTATTCGTGCTTACAACGAACAGTTTCAGACAGATTTTTTCATGTTTCTCAAGTGCCGATCTGAGGAATTGGTCGAAGGTGGGAATATGGTGCTTACTTTTTTAGGAAGAAAAGGCGAAGACCCTAAGAGTGAAGAGTGCTGCCATATATGGGAGCTCATGGTCTCGGCGCTAAGGGAAATAGTGTCCGAGGTACGTATGTGCGTATGTAATATACCATCAAGAATTAAACTGTGTCCAATCAATTATACAACATAGATATATATTGTTATTACATGCAGGGACTGATCGAAAAAGAGAAGCTACACTCATTCAACATCCGTCTGTACAATCCATGCCCTAAAAAAGTGGAGATTTAAGTCATAAAAATAGGTTCTTTCTTCATAAACAGATTGGAAACCTCAAAGATCAAATGGGCAGACTGTGGAACACTTTGGACAGTCCATAATTGATAAGCTTTTCCTCAAGAGCTTCGTCAGTGTTACCGTGTCCATGACCAAGTTGTAGACTTGATTATTAAGCATTATAATAAAGTTATTTATATAATATGGGGGTTTCTTCTACGTCTATTGTTTATGTCATCATGGTTCTTATTCTCGTGTACAATGACTGCATCGGAAATGAATGGCTGGTTTTTTTAAAGCGTGTACATCGCTTGGCGTTATTATTATATATTGTGCTAAATCCTTATTCAATTACTATTCAATCATGATATTGTATTTTCTATATATATAGAAACCCTTGTATTCGATGATTCAATTCTAAACGATCACAAAAATAATTTTTACTTTTTGGTATAATGGCTAAACTACCGTTGAACGAGAGTCTGATTATGGTATATAGACTGGACTACCTTGGGTCCGAATGGGATCAAACTGTTTACAGCTTGATAACTGGACTATTAGGTTTAACAACGCCAAGTACCATTTTTCATGGTTCGATAGGTTGGTAAACGCCATATATCACTTGTTCTGTAAAGTTTTAAAAATTTTTAAAGATCCTAAAGTTATGGTATCAAAGCCATGGTGGGAGTATTAAGAAGTCATGTGTAGTTTAACGATCTTTTACAAATGTTAAATTTGATGAGGAGAAAAGATACTGTTAAAAACAGTATTGAAGAGGAGTATGATATTCCTCAAGATAGATCATAAAATAATCTATGAATTAGGAACTTTCGAAAAATTAGGATTGAAACAAGTAGTCAAAACTAATGAAGAAACAATTTCTTTAAATAATGAAGAAATGGTCATTAGACTTCTAAATAATATAGACTTAGAAAATACAAATAAATCATAAGTTTATTCATATTAGGTTAGTTCAGCTAGCCTTTACACTCTGACTTTATAAGAATTACCAGAGAGTTTTATAGCAGGTCAAATGAATGATAGAAATCTTGACTGAAAACACTCCCTTATGGGAATAATTCAGTTTAGCTTGGCTCATGGCCCAGTATATTTTAACGTTTATCCAAATCTCCAGTTATCATTGACTGATGTCATTATATTGGATGCTCTAACATTAAATGTCAAAACTCACGGGTATAATTATGCTCCGGGATCGGAAGTAATATGTATCTGTTATAGGATTTATTATAAGCCTTTCTATACACTAAATCATTGTTGATAAACCAATCAACGAAACCATTCTAATAGAAACTAATTTTAGTAGATCTAATATCACAACTCGAAGATCCATAAAATGGGAAGAAATACAATTTCCTGAAAATTAGATCATCGAAAGAGCCTATGTCTCCTCAACCCAAAATTAAAAATAATCCCACTCATATAATACAAACATCAGATGGAAGTGTTCAAATCAATTCGAACAAAATTAAAGATCTATAACTCCTACTAGGATGTCTAGATCAACATCTTCTCATTATCATATATCACCATGTGATTATATGATAAAATCTCCTTCTAGAGCTTCGACCTCTCAAATTAGAGAATCAACTTCTAGCGATTACCTGCAAAATAGGGTAGAAGAATTAAGAATTAATCATGATAATCTAGTTCATGGAATTTTTACAAATAAAGACGAGGAAATAACCGTCAGAAATGGACTTTCATGTTTAATGGATTTAAAACAAAAAAATTGATTTTACTCCGGGATCACCGGCAAGAAAAGAAATTCAACAACAATTTAATTTACCCAAATGGGAACTCTTTAGAAAATGGTTTTTTGAGAACTTTAATAAAGAAGATAAAATTATTATCCAGGAAAAATTTTATAATGATTTGTCAAAAGAAAATGAAAAATTACATTTTATTCCCTGGTTTTTGAACAAATATTTTAAAAACATGATATTTGTACTGGAAAGAAATTATAAACTTTCATCAGGAAAAAATTTAAATTCAATTTATCCTCTTCAAACCAGTTTTCAAATGGAAAACGAAAATGAAATTAGATATTATAATTCTTTTAAAAAATTATTTGAAAATGATACGCTTGCAGTAACTATTAATCATATTAATTGTCTTTTAAAACAACAAAATTATACAAATATGTACGTTATTGTCTTAGGAGAAAAAATTTCTTTATTATATGGAAGAAATCTCTTTCTCTATAAAAGATATAAAAATCATCTTCTAATGAATAAAGATAAAGATATAAGTGAAACTCAGCTAATATAGCTTCTCCCAGTATCCAACCTCCTCCTAAGATTGTCGATTTTAAATTAAAATCAATCTCTCAAATTGAAGATATGATTAAAAATAAGCTTAAAAATTTAAAGCTCAATACTTTAAGTGATGAATTTGAAAATCAACTTGAAAATTCTGATAATATACAAAATACCTTTATTGAAGAAATTAATAAATTAAGAAATTCGTCAAAATTTGCTAGTAAACCAATTCAACCTAAATATTATTACCCTAGGCCAACTTCTCAGGATATTCTAATTGAAGAACATGATCTTACTATTAATAATTCATATAATGGTCATTGTATCTATAAATGGAATTTAGACGGTTATACTGAAAGACAAACTTTTGGTATGGTTCATAGGATGATGATGTATAGTACAATTTGTAAAACTCAAGGTAATACCGATAAAACTATTGCTCAAATGCTAGTTGCAGGTTTTACTGGTCAGTTAAAAGGTTGGTGGGATAACTATTTATCTCAACAAGACCGTGAAGATATTTTCCTTACTATAAAGGAGGAAATAATACAATTATTGAAAATGCTGTTTATACGCTATGTATAAATAGTGTAGAACATTTTACAGGCCGATGGTCTGACACTTCAGAAAATGTTCGGACTCTTCTCCAAAATCTTAGGTGTAAAACCCTTACATCATTTAGATGGTATAAGAATACATTCCAATGAGCCAAATAGTACTCATTGGAAATCTAAATTTGTTGATGGTCTTCCCTTCCTTTTTGCAGAAAGGGTTAAGAAAATCCTTAGAAATGGAGAATCTAGTATAGATTATAATTCTTATACTTACGGAAGATTAATAGGAACTTGTATACAAGAAGGGTTAGCTTTATGTAATGAACACTAGTACAAACAGAGCAATAGGCGACGGTTGTTATGGTACATAGGCGACGGTTTCGCCGCGTCGCAAACCACCCCGACGCCTATGCGACGACGTAGAGGCGACGGTTTAAAACCGTCGCATAAGTGCAAGTATAGGCGACGCTTCCTATAGGAAACCGTCACCTATACCTTGCAAAGAATGCCTTTTTTCCGGGGTATATGCGACGGTTTCCAACAGAAACCGTCGCCTATAAGGACGTATAGGCGACGTTTTATTTTAAAATCGTCGCTTATAGGTACGTATAGGCGACGGTTTATTTTAAAACCGTCACTAGTGTTCAGGTTTTTTTTTTGGTGCTTTTACTGTTTTGGCTATCCCGACAAACTATTTCAGAACATTTCAATGCAGCATTAAAACCCAACACTTAAAACCCATAATCAAACACAAAAGTCAACTAAATCGCACTTCCTAACATTAAACAATAAATTCAGTTCAACAATATTAATATATGTCAGTCACACATACAAGCAAAACGATCAAATCACGACGCTAGACAAACTTCATTGAAGTATTCCGCCCACAATTCTCGAACTTCTTCCACACATGCGTCGTCATAAGTGATTCCCGCTAACACCTATATCATTGAAAGTAAACTTGTTGCAATTAAACATTTAAAAATAATATGAATCAAATAGAAACTTCGAAAAAAATCTCACATTTCCAATGTTATGGTTTTCACCCCCAATCAATCTGATAAGATCGTACATATATCGCATGACGTAAAAGCCACATAGTTCACTAACCTTCGGTTGTTGTGGACACTAAATTTCAGCAAAGAGTATATTAATTCAATATCATCAAAATGCTAAAATAATATACTTTGAAATATTATAAAACAGGCCTAACCTCTTATGCTTTCCAACTCGTAGCCTTCTTTTTTCTGAAATGCACCACGCATATTCGCCATCTTTAAAGCCCTGAACATCCAAAGAACGGTACAAGATTTGTTAATTCAATAAAATGAATTAATATGAAGTTTGTTACAATAAAAACTTACATGTTTATATGTTGTTTTATCAATATACTTCTAACGCCAACACTTGGAGTCATAGGATCGAACACAAACACGATGTTCGCCGTGAAGTCGATGACCAACAATATCCAATGATCGCTAAGTAAACAATTAGCATGTTAAAAGTGAACATATATAACATGAACTTATATTAGTTATGACATATATAGATCTATTTTATTTCCTTTGACAATAAGGAGCACGAAAATAATTGCATGACTTGTACGATCTTATAAAAGCTTCGACCAAGTAGTCAACGCCGTCGTTGGCACCCTCGCGTACCATGCAATTCAGACGATCAGGGTTCATGAAGTTGAGCGTCTGGGACGCATGAAGATACTAAAAATCATTTGACCGACACTTATGTTAATATTAAATAAATAGATGCTTATTGTAAATCTAAAATACCTCATGAAAGCTGAACGACGTAGAATCCAAACTGACACGTTTGAACACATCGCGAATATCCTTGACATCGACGGCCACCAAAACAGAGTCAGGTCCAGAATGGTAGTAGACATCCTTTATGTCATAGGTGAACGATGCGTGCAGTCGATCTTCACGGGCTACGAGGGAGTCAAATAAATATCGACAATGATCACCTAGACTATCAACCACGCTCCTATCAAGGTTTGCAATATCATCTTCGTTCGCCACATTTCGCTCCTTGATTGGAGACTTCCCTTTACGCCGGTAAGTCTTACGCGGGGTAGGAAGTGGCTAATATATAAATAAAATATTAGTACAAAGATAAGTAGGTATTATATTTAATGTAAACCTCTTACCTTATCTGGTGAAAGGACAAACTCTCTGGGCCATTGTACGTAGGTGCCTTGTGCGTCGCCTAGCGTCACAAGCTCCGTGGTCTGTACCGGAAGGTAGACACTCTCCTTTCCAGGAGCAATGAGATCGATCCCGACTTTAATATTTTGCGCCGCAACTTCCACGTTATGAATCTTCAACTGGTCAACGCAAACACTCCCAAGGGCGACGATCTCTACCACCCCACCGATGCTCAACATAATTCGTACCTTGGGATACTATCAGATTTAAATAGAATAATTAGAGTAAATAAGTTAAAATACAATATCAACTACGTCCTAATAAACATAATGCTTGGGGATATTATTATCTCTAACCAAATTATCAAATAAGGGAGGCCGTTCTCCAAAATCCTGTACATCACGCAACATGTCCTCAATACGATCAATGTCGTCGGAGGAACTAGCAACCACATCTTCATTTGCATTAGGTGACAACAATCTAGTACTAGTTCCTTCCCCAACAGAACTACTTTCAGGCAAAATGACCTCACCATGCCATATCCAATTAGTATACCCAGATTTAAAACCGGAGACTATAAGATGTTCCCTAACAGTCTCGCTTTTCCACCACCTTGTATTATTACAATTACGACACGGACAAGCAATATTGGCCTGCCTCTTTTTCTCATATTTTGTTCCGCACATCTCATAAATTCCTCAACACCATTCAAGTATTCAACTGTTGTTCGATTACTATAAATCCAACCACGATCCATTCCAATCACCTAAAGTATAACATATTAAATTTATAGACATTAACATAAGCAACTAAAATTCACAAGTAATTAGCAGATGGGCTTTAAGGGTCCTTATCACTCCAACCTAACCCATCTTAAACATCTACTATCACTAGTAAATGTATATTTAAGCATGAATATTGACGAAAAATTCAGCAACATTCCCCATAGTTCTCCAAGTAGACCAAAAATATGAAAGGATAAATCCACTTCATATGTCTACTCAGAGAACAGTTAAAGGAAATGAAACCAAGCTTTCCATCAATATCAAAGCTTAAACACACATTTACACAACCTAAGCGATAGTAAATGTTTAAGAACTGTCCCAAAACGGGGACCATTCAAGATTTACTCCTAATGAGCAAACCTTGAACGGGTATCTAAGCTTAGGAAAAACATTAAACACATGCATTTCAACTAAGTAGCAAGTATTAACATAGAAAAAAGGTAATTAACTAGATTATGGGGTTCAAAGATTACCGTAACCGTCCCAAATCAAACCAAAACGAACGAGCAATGGCCCAAGCACGAAAACCCCAATCCTCAGCAAGATATCACGCTGCAAGAACCTCCTAATTCAGCAACTTAGCCTCTAAATTGCCAAAAATCGCCCAAGCATGGCCCAAAACCCTAATTTTGAAACAAAATTGGGCAAAATCAACACCAAATTCACAAAGTTTAACCTAATAACAGCTAAATCGAAATGTATAACATGTAATCAAGCAAATACAACAGAAAACTAGACGAAAATTACGAGAAACCAAAAAAACATATCACCTTCGAATCGCCCAAATCGGTCGCCGCCGACTCGCCGCTCTCCCGCCGCCGGTTCGCCGGTATCGTGTCGCCTAAATTCGTTGTTAGTCACGGTCGGTTTGCCTCGTCGTTCGAATTCGTCGTAGAATTACTCACGGCTCAGTGTTCGCGGGAATTTTCTGTCGTCGAGGGATTATAATCAAGTTTTATAAGACTATAGGCGACGGTTTGTACTACGTAACCGTCGCCCATAGTTACCTCGGAGCATAGGCGTCGTTTTCATAGTTAACCGACGCCTATTGTTGTAAATTTTTAAAAATAATTAAATTCGGAGGCAGTATAGGCGACGAGTTTTACATGAAACCGTCACCTATAGGTTTCGGAGAATAATAGGCGACGGTTAGTGTTAGAAAACCGTCGCCTATTGTTGTAAATTGCCACCGCGTGTCTTTTAGGCGACGTTTTTTTAGAAATCGTCGCCTATAGTCGCGTCGCCTATTGCACTGTTTGTACTAGTGGAAATAAAGCATAACAAACAACTTAAGAGACATTCTCTTGATGAGAAAAGACAATTAAGAGAATTCTGTAGTCAATTTGGTTTAGAAAATCCTTCTACGAGCCAACCTCGTCAAAAAAGAAACTTGCTGGACCAAAAAGAAATCATCGAAAATCTAAAAGAAGAGAACAAAAATTCTCAAAAGATAATAAAAATTATCAGTATAGAATAAATTCCCTCCAATCATTTTTCGAAATGTGGTAAAATTGGTCACAAAGCAAAAATTTGCTGGACCAAAAAGAAAATTAATAATTTAAATATTAATAATGATTTAAAAGAAACATTATCAAAAATTCTTTTAGAATCTGACAGTGAAACATATTCTTCCTCAAAAGAAGAAAATAATATTATCAAAGGCATATCATCTTCAGAAGATATATCATCTTCAGAATCCAAAGAATGTCAAAATTGTCAAATAGGTCAGTGCTCAGAATTTGAACCAGAAGATAATTTATATCAAATTATATCTCAATTTCAAGAATTAAATGTTCTTGATAGTAATCTTCTCGAAATGTTAAAAGAAACAGAAGACCCAGATTTAAAAAATCATATTATCACAAGATTAATTCAAAAGGAGGAAGAATCTTCAAGAAAAGTTTTTTCTAAAACAGAACCTTATAGAATGTCCGAAGTAATGAAATTACTTCAAAATAAAAATAAAAAGAATGAATCTCCTGTTAATATTAAAGATTAACGATAGAAATTTCGAATTTAAAAGATGAAATAAAAATTTAAAATTAAGTCATATAGATTTAGAAAGGAGATTTTCTAAATTAGAAAATGGGAAAGAAATTGTGAAGGAATTTGAAGTTAATGAAGAATTTGCTAGTACTTATGAAAATATTCAAGAAGACAACTTTCTTTCAACATTAGAAGTTCTTACTTCTCAAAAATGGTTGGTGAAAATATCACTACTTATGGATGAAAATTTTCAAAAATATCTTATAGATCTAATTGATAGTGGAGCAGATTTAAATTGTATTCAGGAAGGAATAATTCCTACCCAATATTTTCACAAAACAACTCATTCTCTTAGTTCTGCAAGTGGAGAAAAACTTCAAATAAATTATAAAATCCCTAAGGCCTTTATTTGTAAAAATAAGGTCTGTTCCCTACTTCATTCTTGTTAGTCAAGAATATTACAAAGTAATTCTTGGAACTCCATTCCTTAGAAAAATATTTCCTATTAAAAATATTAATGAATATGGCTTTAAAGGAAGTTTTGAAAACAAAGAAGTTTACTTTGAATTCATTAATGAACATTTCTCAAGAATCCTTAATGAAATAAAAGATTCTATTCTTATTAAAGCAAAAAAAACAGGTAAATTGCCTTAAGCATGAAATTAGTATACTTACGATTGAGGATAAAATCCAAAATCCTAAGTTACAAGAAAAAATTAAATTATTATAATGGCCTTCCAAACGCATTCTGGAATAGAAAGAAGCATATTGTTTCTTTACCTTATGAAGATGATTTTAGTGAAAAAATTATTCTCACTAAAGCTCGTCCATGTCAAATGAATTCTGAATTATTAGAATTATGTAAAAAAGAGCTTCTCTTTTACAGGAAGGGTTAATAAAACCTTCGAAATCACCTTGGTCATGCACAGCCTTTTATGTCAATAATGCGGCAGAAAAGGAAAGGGAGCACCTAGGTTAGTTATTAATTATAAACCCCTAAACAAGGTTTGAAAATGGATTAGGTATTCTATCCCGAATAAAAAAGATCTTTTAGATCGACTAATTAATGCTATTATTTTTTCAATATTTGATTTAAAATCAGGATTTTTGCAAATTCAAGTTTCTGAAAAGGATAGATATAAAACTGCTTTTACAGTCCCAATTGGACAGTTTGAATGGAACGTAATGCCTTTTGGTTTGAAGAACGCTCCTTCTGAATTTCAAAATATTTTGAATGATATTTTATTCCCTACAGTAATTTTATTATCGTTTACATTGATGATATTTTGATCTTTTCTAAAGATATTGAAACTCATTTTAAACATCTTAATATTTTTAAGAAAATTGTTATTCAAAATGGATTAGTTATATCTAGCCCAAAAATGGTTTTATTTAAAACCAAAATTAGATTTTCGGGTCATACCATTGAAAAAGGAAATTAATCCAATTAATAGAAGTATTGAGTTTGCATCAAAATTTCCAGATCAAATTTTAGATAAGACTCAGCTTCAAAGATTTTTTGGAATTTCAAATTATATTTCTCCTTATTACCAAAATCTTGCTATTGATACATCTATTTTACACGATAGACATAAGAAAATTCCTTGTCAATGGACTAATAGTCACACTGAAGCAATTAAAAGGATTAAAAACAAGGTTACCCATTTACCTTGTCTTATTCTTGCTAATTCTAATTGGCAAAAGGTTATTGAAACTGATGCCTCTGAAAAGGGAAGAACCGGTTCAGATCTTCATCTATAAATGGAGAGCGTAGCAGAGAGATGGAGGAGAGGAAGTGATAGACGGTGTCTCGTCCTCGTTCACAGTTAACAAGGAACTTCCCACATCTTTGAAATTATGTTTTTTTTTCTTTTATCTTTGTGAGAGAACAGAGAGTTTCGTTGATAGCTAATGTGAGGAGAGCTTGGCAGTTTTGAGCAGAGAGTTTCGATTTCTCTTTCAATTTAAGAATACTGTGTGCCTTTCTTTAGTTGTTCTCAATTTCAGTTTTATATATAAGTTATTTATGATAACAAGGTAAAAGCTCATTAACGTGTGGATAGGATGGCTTTGAATTTATTCTGTTATTTTTTCTATCCCTGGGAGAAAACGTATACAGTCGAGGCTTAAAGACAACCAGACGCAATACGGTTGTAAGTTTAATTTTAGCTATTTCGATATGTCATTAGAATTAATTAGTTTTAGTTGCGTTTTCGTTAGTATGTTTAGCGGCTAAATTTTATATAGTCGAATGATTATTCGAAACCTAGTTTTGTTAAAACTGTGAGACTAAGCGAGCTTATTTGTGAAAAGCGTAAGTATTCGTTCAACCGGGAGTTAATTACATCGATGAACTTAGGTTAAATAAGCAGTGGCCAATGTTTATGAGATCTAGGAAAATCAATAGCTAGTTAAAACAACAAATCCGTAAATGTTTGTTCGTTTTAATAAGTAGCAAATAATATTTAACTTCTCTACCTTCGGTAAGTGTAAGTTATATTAGCGCGTTAAACGATTTGATTTTAATAAACCGGCATCCGAGTTTATTAGTCAAATCGGGTCTTTTTCGTATTTAATGCTGTCGGAACTTTAAATCTTGCAGGGCGTCCCGGAGATTATTTTTCGATTAGGGAAGTAATTATAGAGCGTCTCTTAATTACCAAGAAAGTAAGAAAAGATTGGTTATTAGGCGTTCGTCGATAACTATAACTGATTATGCTTGCGCCAACATAATATTTTATTAAATCGATGATCAGTTAAATAATTCTAGGTGGACAATAATTCCTTCGACTATTATTTTATTATCGTTAGTCTCGATATTTTTATTTCTCGTTATCACATTAAAAACATTATCATCAAAACCCCCTTAATATCATAATATTATTATTGTAATTATTGATCGAGTTTGAATTTAGAAATAAATCAACCATTTCCCTGTGGAGACGATCCCTACTTTCTCTATACTAGTGATTGAGGTGATAAATTTTATTTTTGGCCGTTTTCGACGCGACCAAATTTCGGCGCCGTTGCCGGGGAAGGTGGTGTCTAATTGGTTTATTTCTACTTTTAATTCGATTATCATTATTATTATTTTTCAAGCTTATGCCCCGTTCTTCTCGTACTGGTATTCTAATCTTTGATCCAGAGATAGAGAAGACTGCACGGGCAAATCAGAAGGCAAAGAGAGAAAAGGACAAATTGAAAATCTCAAAATCCGACGCCACGTCAGACGAGGAATTTTCATCAAGCGATATGGAAAATGAACAGCAACAACAACCAGTCCGCCTGACCTTGAGGGATATGGCTACTCCAGATGTTCACCAGCAGCCACTTTGCATTGAATTTCCAATTCCTCAAACACCTTTTGAATTAAAATCTGGTTTAATTCATTTAATTCCTACTTTTCATGGTAACGCAGGTGAGGATCCACACAAACACTTGAAGGAGTTCCACATGGTTTGCTCAACCATGAAGCCTAGTGGCGTAAGCGAAGACCAAATCAGTCTTCGTGCTTTTCCTTTCTCACTGGCCGATCTTGCGAAAGATTGGTTGTACTATTTGCCCTCTGGCTCTATAAATACATGGGCTGAGCTAAAGAAGCAATTCCTCGAAAAATTCTTTCCCGCGTCTCGTGCCGCAAACATTCGAAAAGAAATATATGGGATTCGACAGCTTACCGGAGAAACTTTACACGAATACTGGGAGAGATTCAAGCGATTATGTGCAAGCTGCCCATACCACCAAATTTCAGAATTAGCACTTATCCAATATTTCTACGAAGGGCTATTACCAATGGAACGAAACATGATCGACGCAGCAAGTGGTGGAGCATTAGTTGATAAAACGGCTGAAGAAGCTCGTCGTTTAATTTCAAGCATGGCTACAAATGCGCAACAATTCGGAACACGTCAAGACATTGGTCAACAACGGGCTAGCGGGGTAAGTACATCTTTTGAACAAAAATTAGATTCTCTAACTTCGCTTGTGGAGAAACTTGTTTCAGGAAAAACTCATCATGTGAAGACTTGTGGTATTTGTACGCTCACCGGACATTCAACGGAGAATTGTCCCTCACATCAATTTGACATTAGTGAGCAAGCAAATGCAGTTGGAGGATTTGCAGGGCCATCTCAAAAACGTTATGATCCATTCTCAAGTCATTACAATCCCGGATGGAGAGACCATCCAAATCTGAGCTACGGGAATCGGCCACCAGGTTTCATGCAACAAGCACCGCGACCGCCAATTCCTCATCAACAAGCTGCACCTTCAAAACCAAGTATGTCGTTAGAGGATATCGTTATGAATTTAGCCAATAGCACTGCAACTTTTCAACAGGAGACACGATCAAGCATACATGAAACACGCGCTAGCGTACAAAACCTAGAAAGGCAAGTGTCTCAACTCGCAGCACAAATGAGTCAAATGCAGAATGAGAAGGGAAAACTACCAGCCCAAGTCGAAATTAATCCAAGAGAGAATGTGAGTGTTATGACTCTTCGAAACGGGAAAGAGATCGGTCCGCCTAATGATGACAAAGCCCCAACAAAACTACCAAGTGGAGATGAAACTAAAGACAATGGAAAGAAGGTAATTAATGATTCTGGTTTAAAATCTAATCTTGTTATTCCTCCCCCTTTTCCTGGAAGGTTTGCTAGGGTGAAACAAAAAGAAGAGGAAAAGAACATAATGGAAACTTTCAGCAAAGTCGAAATCAACATCCCACTCTTAGATGCTATCAAGCAGATTCCACGCTATGCGAAATTTTTGAAAGAAATGTGTTCGAACAAAAGAAAACATAAGGCCGAAGGCAAAATCCTTGTAAGTGATAATGTTTCCGCTGCTCTTCAAAGAAAATTACCTCAGAAATGCAAGGACCCAGGTATGTTTGCTATCTCAGTTACTATAGGAACACGAATAATAAATAATGCCATGTTAGATTTAGGAGCATCAATCAATGTTATGCCATTATCTTTATTTAACGAGATGAGTATGGGACCTCTTAAGTGCACTGATATTTGTATTCAATTAGCAAATAGGTCAATTATTTATCCTGAAGGATTAGTTGAAGATGTTCTTGTAAAATGTGGTGAATTTATTTTTCCCGCTGATTTCTATATTGTCGACATGGGAGATGAACATGCGCCTGAATCCGCTGTTATTTTATTAGGTCGGTCATTCATGAAAACTACTAAGACTAAGATAGACGTTGATTCAGGAACTCTTACTTTTGAGTTTGATGGTGAAAAACTTACTATGAATGTCTTTGATGCTATGAAATATCCTAATGAACCTGAATCTGTTAGTATGATTGATGCATTTGTTCGAGATGATTTTGAGCGTAATTTCACTAACGACACACTCGACTTTGTGATCAAGAATAGCAAAACAGAAAAAGATTTGCATTTTGAAGTGGACGAAGATATTAGAAACATGCTCATGACATTACACGCACTTCCGGAATTTCACGATCAATCAGGTAAGTATACTTTGTCGTTACCTATTTCTAATGAAAAAATTGTCCCTTCTATCGAACAGGCACCTAAGTTGGAGTTGAAGGATCTACCAAAACACCTCAAGTACTGTTATTTAGGAGATGAAGAAACGTTGCCAGTCATTATTGCCAATGACTTAACTGCCATCCAGGAAGAAAAATTATTGCGTGTTTTAAAGGAGTACAAACGTGCGATAGGATGGACTCTGGCCGACATCAAAGGAATAAGCCCCTCGATATGCATGCACAGAATTCTACTTGAGCCAGATTCTAAGCCGATACGGGAACCACAACGCAAACTCAATCCCGCCATGAAAGAAGTAGTTATGAAAGAAATAATTAAATTATTAGATATGGGGATAATATTTCCAATATCCGATAGTCAATGGGTAAGCACAGTTCATGTTGTTCCTAAGAAATCTGGTTTCTCACTCGTAAAGAATGATAAAAATGAATTGGTACCAATGAGACTACAGACGGGATGGCGCATGTGCATTGATTTTCGTAAGTTAAATACGGCCACCCGAAAGGATCATTTTCCGCTACCTTTCATCGATCAAATGCTAGAAAGACTGGCAGGTAAGTCTTTCTTTTGTTTCCTCGATGGATTTTCTGGTTATTATCAAATTATCGTGGCACCCGAAGATCAAGAGAAAACTACTTTCACATGTCCCTTTGGTACATTTGCATATCGTCGTATGCCGTTTGGTTTATGTAATGCTCCTGGTACATTTAAGAGATGCATGATGAGTATATTTTCTGATTTGATCGAAACATGCATTGAAATATTTATGGATGATTTTACTGTTTATGGAGATTCATTTGATCATTGCCTTGATAATCTAGTTGAAGTTCTCAAACGTTGCATCGATAAAAATCTTGTACTTAACTACGAAAAATGGCATTTTATGGTTAAAGAAGGAATAGTTCTAGGCCATGTAGTTTCGTCTCGGGGAATTGAAGTAGACAAGGCTAAGGTCGATTTGATCTCTAATCTACCATACCCACTAATATTCGAGAAATTCGAAGTTTTCTTGGTCATGCAGGTTTTTACAGGAGATTTATTAAGGATTTTTCAAAAATCGCTCAACCGATGTCAAGACTACTTCAGAATGACGTACCCTTCGATTTCGGGACGAATGCAAAGAGGCGTTCAACAAGCTGAAATTGTTACTAACTACTGCACCTATAATTCAACCTCCAAACTGGGAGCTGCCATTTGAGCTCATGTGTGATGCGAGCAAATACGCCGTCGGGGCTGTACTTGGACAGAAGGATGGGAAGAAAAGTCACGTCATATACTATGCTTCAAAGACGCTTGACTCGGCACAATGCAACTACACCACAACTGAAAAAGAGCTTTTATCTATTGTTTTTGCATTTGATAAATTTAGGTCTTATTTATTGGGATCTAAAGTTATTGTTTATTCTGACCATGCAGCTCTTAAATATTTGTTGTCGAAAAAAGAGTCAAAGTCGCGCTTAATACGATGGATTTTGTTGCTTCAAGAGTTTGATTGGGAGATCAAGGATCGCAAAGGCGTGGACAACTCTGTGGCGGACCACTTGAGCCGTTTGATTCGTGACGAAGAGTCATTACCGATTTCTGAAACGTTTCCAGATGAGCAACTATTTCGCCTTCAAGGTAAGGAATATCACGAACATTGGTTTGCCGATATAGTGAATTATTTGGTAAGTGGTTTACTGCCTTCACATTTGAGCTCGTCAAGGAAAAATAAAATTAAAAGCGATGCTAAATATTATATGTGGGATGAGCCATGTTTGTGGAAAATTGGTTCTGATCAAATCATTCGTAGGTGCATTGCAAATGATGAAATTAATATATACTGACTCATTGTCATACATATGCATGTGGAGGACATTTTGGACCTAAACGAACAGCTAGAAAAATTTTAGACTGTGGATTTTATTGGGAAACTATTTTTAAAGATGCTTACTTATTTTGCAAGAGTTGTCCTAATTGTCAAAGAACGGGTACAATTTCTTTTAGAGATGAGATGCCACAAAATCCTATTTTAGTTTGTGAAATTTTCGATGTATGGGGAATGGATTTTATGGGGCCTTTTCCAAGTTCATTTGGCTTTCTTTATATATTACTTGCCGTTGATTATGTCTCGAAGTGGGTGGAAGCAAAGGCTACCCGAACTAACGATTCTAAAGTTGTTGTAGGATTTCTTAAACAAATATCTTTAGTAGGTTCGGCGTTCCTCGCGCAATTATAAGCGACCAAGGCACGCACTTTTGCAATCGCACGGTGGAAGCACTCATGCACAAATATGGAGTACATCATCGACTGGCCACTACTTATCACCCACAATCAAACGGACAAGCTGAAGTATCAAATCGGGAGGTCAAGAATATTTTGGAGAAAATCGTAAACCCGAATCGTAACGATTGGAGCTTGCGATTAGATGATGCACTCTGGGCGTATCGAACAGCTTTTAAAACACCAATCGGAATGTCGCCGTATCGCCTGGTTTTCGGTAAGATGTGTCATTTACCCGTTGAAATTGAACATCGTGCTTTTTGGGCAGTTAAACAATGCAACATGGAGGCCACAAAAGCTGGTGAGGAACGAAAATTTCAGCTACAGGAACTTGAAGAAATTCGCCTAGAAGCCTATGAGAATGCGAGAATGTACAAGGAACGCACCAAGCATTTTCACGACAAACTTTTGCATAAAAAAGAATTCATGGTTGGCCAAAAAGTTCTCCTTTACAATTCGAGGTTAAAATTCATGCCAGGTAAACTCAAATCACGCTGGATGGGACCGTTGTTAAAAATATTTTTCCAAATGGCGTTATCGAAATTGAGAGCATGTCTTCTGATAAATGTTTCAAGGTTAACGGTCATAGGCTTAAACCTTATTTTGAGAATAATGTTTTGGCTTGCGTTGAAGAGATCAAGCTGAGCCGACCCATTTATGAATGAATTTGAAGAACGGAGACAACGTCTAGCTAAAGACGTTAAAGAAAAGCGCTCATTGGGAGGCAACCCAATATTATCCTATTTAATTTTTATTATTATCTTTTTACCTTTATTTTAAATGATAATTAAGCAGGCTTGATTCTCTGCTACATATGCTACAAGATCTCGCTAGTCTCGGTTAAAAATATCCTCTCGCTCGGAAGTTCTCTAAGACTCCATCACTGTCAGGGAAGTTTTACTTTCAATATCGCTATGATTACTTCTTTCACATAAACTCTGAAATATTAAAATGAAAATTAGGGTGGGAATCTTTAGATTTTAGCTACTATTTTCATTAGAATTCTACATTGAGGACAATGCAGAGTTTAGGTGTGGGGGAGATTTTCTTGACAGTTGATGAGAATAATTCATGTTTAGAGCAAACCGATATGCATTTACTAGAACATGAGAGAAACAATTAGGAATAGCGATTTGGCATTTGGATGATTATTCTTTTTCTTCAATTGATTGAAGAATGAATGTGCAAGAGTCGACACAAAGCCTACTTACATATGTGAGATTTGAGCCTTTACACAAAAAAAAAAAAAAAAGAATTTATCTTATACTCAATTTTATTTTGTACGAGTGCGTCACATATGCTTCGAATTTTCTAGAACTTGCTCTATTATACATGTTGATATCATTGGCGGCTTTTTGTGTGCAAAAGTGATTAAGGCATTTAGAATTAAGCCTTTGGCCTCACATTGATCCTACCTTCAATATTTTCCGTTTAGTGAGCCAATTTGAGCCTGAGCCTTATTTTTTTATTGAATTTAAGCCACTATATTTATCCATATCTATCCTTTTGGCTTTCTTTTCAACCCATTATCGGATTAGATGAATTAGTAATTGCGAAGGTCCCACGACCTAGAGATTGATTAGCTTGAGAAGCGTCTAGATACTTGTTATTGGTATTCCTATGGTTATAGCTGGGGAAAAAAAAAAAGAAAGAAAAAAATATTAGTTTAGTTTCAACAGCCTACACTTAAAAAAAAAAAAAAAAAAGAGCGCCAAGAAAAAATAGAAAAAAAAATAAATAAATAAATAAAAAGATTGAAGAAAAAATATCATAGAAAAATATGTGGCGCTAGTATGTTAGTTTCTGTTTTGAGAAGTAGTCGTGCGATGGTCGTGGGATTTAGCGATTATTATTCATTTGGTCTGATAATTATAAACCTACTTTTCCAAAATATCCTACGTAAAATCCCTAGCCCATTACAACCCAAATAAAGACCTTTTGATTTGTACTCTTAAGTCGCTATGTGAAACGCAATGTGATATGTTAGCAAGTTTATGGTAATATCGTTTCATAATGTTGAAATGAGCGTATACACATAGAACCCGTAAATACTTTGAGCGCATTGAGAGAACTCATGTGAGAGTTGTTGATTTTTGCGCATTCAGGCTTTACTGAGATCGTCGAAATTCGATATGATCGTCTTGTGCTAATTGTTGTGAATAATTACTATCTCTAGGGAAAAGTAATGCATATCGGTAAACTCTTGATCTGAATTTTCGCATTTCAGTTTTTAAGCAACGCTTGAGGACAAGCATTGTGTAGGTGTGGGGGAATTTGATACATAATTATTTATAATATTTTATACCCTGTTAAAGTGCATTTTTGGTCTAAATTTGTACAATCATACACAAATATTCTATGCTTGTATTTCAGTTACATGTTGTACAGACTTTGGAGCAAAATAGATCAAAAATGACTCAAGCAAGCAGATCAAGTGGGCATGTTTCTAATTAAATGCATGTGTGAGCCTTCCCGACGATTTGGACTTCATCTAGGCCCATTTAAACTTCATTCGGCCCAAGCAATTTAGCCCTAAGATGATGAGAGCAGAGAATATCAACGGTTTAAGCAATTAGGAAAAGTCATTCAAGAATGCACAATATTCATAGTCAAAAGATATAAACGGATCTATTATGGCTGCTAAATTTCTGAATCTGGGTCGTTGAAAGAAGGAAGCAATCACGATGGTTACAAGATAGCTTTGTTGAAAAGAGGAACAACGAGACAAAAGAGAAGAAATTGGAGAATCACGCTTGATAAAACCAGATCCATGTTTTTACCTCGAAAAGGGAAGAACCGGTTCAGATCTTCATCTATAAAAGGAGAGCGTAGCAGAGAGATGGAGGAGAGGAAGTGATAGACGGTGTCTCGTCCTCGTTCACAGTTAACAAGGCACTTCCCACATCTTTGAAATTATTGTTTTTTTTTTCTTTTATCTTTGTGAGAGAACAGAGAGTTTCGTTGATAGCTAATGTGAGGAGAGCTTGGCAGCGAGTTTTGAGCAGAGAGTTTCGATTTCTCTTTCAATTTAAGAATACTGTGTGCCTTTCTTTAGTTGTTCTCAATTTCAGTTTTATATATAAGTTATTTATGATAACAAGGTAAAAGCTCATTAACGTGTGGATAGGATGGCTTTGAATTTATTCTGTTATTTTTTCTATCCCTGGGAGAAAACGTATACAGTCGAAGCTTAAAGACAACCAGACGCAATACGGTTGTAAGTTTAATTTTAGCTATTTCGATATGTCATTAGAATTAATTAGTTTTAGTTGCGTTTTCGTTAGTATGTTTAGCGGCTAAATTTTATATAGTCGAAGGATTATTCGAAACTTAGTTTTGTTAAAACTGTGAGACTAAGCGAGCTTATTTGTGAAAAGCGTAAGTATTCGTTCAACCGGGAGTTAATTACATCGATGAACTTAGGTTAAATAAGCAGTGGCCAATGTTTATGAGATCTAGGAAAATCAATAGCTAATTAAAACAACAAATCCGTAAATGTTTGTTCGTTTTAATAAGTAGCAAATAATATTCAGCTTCTCTACCTTCGGTAAGTGTAAGTTATATTAGCGCGTTAAACGATTTGATTTTAATAAACCGGCGTCCGAGTTTATTAGTCAATAATCGGGTCTTTTTCGTATTTAATGCTGTCGGAACTTTAAATCTTGCAGGGCGTCCCGGAGATTATTTTTCGATTAGGGAAGTAATTATAGAGCGTCTCTTAATTACCAAGAAAGTAAGAAAAGATTGGTTATTAGGCGTTCGTCGATAACTATAACCGATTATGCTTGCGCCAACATAATATTTTATTAAATCGATGATCAGTTAAATAATTCTAGGTGGACAATAATTCCTTCGACTATTATTTTATTATCGTTAGTCTCGATATTTTTATTTCTCGTTATCACATTAAAAACATTATCATCAAAACCCCCCTTAATATCATAATATTATTATTGTAATTATTGATCGAGTTTGAATTTAGAAATAAATCAACCATTTTCCCTGTGGAGACGATCCCTACTTTCTCTATACTCGTATTAGTGATTGAGGTGATAAATTTATTTTTGGCCGTTTTCGACGCGACCAAAATTCACACAAAGAAGTTATATTCTTCTTAAGTGAAAATGATTTAAAATGGAAAGATCAACCCTTGACCCTAATGGAAAGGTATCTTGATACAACATCATATGCTGGAGGATATTATAAAAATTGGATGAACTATGAAAACATTCTCAAGTTCACAGAATCATGTGAATTTGACCATTTTGTCACTGGAAATCAGAAAGTTTATAACTTCAGTAAGATCATTATTAAGAGGATTATATCTCCTGAAGCTTGGGCAATCCGCCCAATGAAGAATAAGGAATATTTCCATCCAGAATTAAAAGTTCCAATCAAATTTAATTATTGGGATTATATCCAAGCTTTTCATAGAGTATTCTTATATGAAAATATTAAAAGAAAGCATTCTTGGTGGATCAAGATATGTGCTGATGTCTACAAGCAGAAAATTCCTACTTGGTTTTATAATTGGTGGTTATCTTACGGAGCCACAGTTAATATTCTTAAAGAACCATTCTCAAAATTATATACTGAGTGGGTCAAAGTTTCGTCAGCTCTAACAGAGGTCCAACATAATAATAAATAGATTGAAGGAATGGCTTCAATGCATTTTTATATTGAATACAGTATTCCATGGATTTGGAAATGGGCTCCTGAAGTTGGTCATAACCAGCAGAATATACCTTGCTTATGGAGAATTTTTTATACAAAATTCTGGAAGAAAATGATCCGAATAGACGGACAAGGGGAATATGAAGGACAGCAAACAATTGATAAAATCAAAGAAAAGATTGCTCATTATAACGACCAAATTGAGAAAAGACAGCAACGAGAATCTCCTAGCCCATTCGAAATCCTTTCTAGAAGATTAAATATTCATAAAGGAAAATTATCGAAAGAACAAAATCTCGTCGAATATATGGAATAAATTAAAAAGGACCTTGGGAAAAAATTTGGAATTGATATGACTGATGTGTCTATGGGAACTTCTTCAAAAGAAGAAAACTTCTGCCAAGCAGGAGAAGCTCAAGACCCATTTGAGGATGACGATTTATTATCTTTTGAAGATGTCATTGATAATATCACAAAAGGAACTTTAAAAAATATGAAAGATAAGATCGAAGAATGAAGATCCATTATCGGCTAAAATTTTAGCGCGAAGACAAAGTACATTACTTTTATAAAGTATTGGCCGACAACAACAAAGAAGAAATCAAGAACAAGATGGAGGCAAGCTGGAATCATAATTCCTTCTTTTGACTCTTTTGTATTTTACTTTTCTTGTCTTTAAATATGGTCTTTTGCCATAAGTTGTGGACGCTTATTTTTCGCACTCTTGTAATATCTCACTCTCTCCTCTGTAAAATAAGTTGAAGAAATAAAAGTTTGGTTTGCATCTACTTCTTTTTCAAGTAAGTCTTTATTTCTTCTATATTCTTGTTTGATTAAGCCTTAATGGAAGGCTAAAACTTAACATTAAACTACACCAAGATGCCATAATACTCCAATCATGGTTTTATATCATTTTTATATATTTATATATATATATATATATATATTAATATGATTTATATATTTTATTAAAAATTTTAATAAAACGATTGAAAGAATTAAATTTTTGATAAAGGTTGTAATAAAATTTGATTTTGATTAATTCTGTATCGGCTCTTGGCAAGCCCGTGTTGCCGAAAGGAAGGCGTTTGAGGGCGATGGTTGTTACCGATTGAATTAATTGAACGAAGATTTTATTATGTAAAAACCCTTGTGTTCGATGATTTAATTATAAACGATCACAAAAAAAAAAAATTAGTTTTTGGTATAATGGCTGAACTACCGTTGAACGAGAGTCTGATTATGGTATATAGGCTGGACTACCTTGGGTCCGAACGGGATCAAACTGTTTACAGCTTGATAACTGGACTAATAGGTTTAACAACGCCAAGTACCATTTTTCATGGTTCGATGGGTTGGTAAACACCATATATCACTTGTTCTATAAAGTTTTAAAAATTTTTAAAGATCCTAAAGTTATGTATATACCCTTTTATAAACAGTTTGTATGCTAGATAAAAACTTTTACATTGATCTATTAAAATTGAGCAATTGAATTTTTTTGCACATTATTTAAAAATTAGAAAAAAACTTATGAAAATACATAGCCTTACACTATAAGAACTTATTATATTTTTAGTATATCACTTATGAAAACTATATACTAACAATTAATTTATTTTATTGCAAACACATAGGATGTGCTAAAAATATTAGTATTTTATTAAAACTCACTGCATTAGAGCAATTGTTCTCATGTGTTAATTTTACATTAGCTACAATTTTGTCTTTAGGAAATTACAATTTATTCCTTTCATACAATTTATTCCTTTCATTTTTTGTTTATACTTGTCATACCCTTATAAAGTAATTTTTTTAATACTTTAAAATAATCGTCAATTGAAAATGAATATGTATATCTTATTATGAAATTATCTAATTTTGTATTGTAAGCACACACATAGTGCCCAAAAAATACTAGTTTCGATTATGGAATGTTAATCTCGAATATCTAACCACTAGACTCATGCTAGTCGGTTGAAGGTTCTTAATATGATATAGATGTGTGCATCTTTTAATACGTTTGTGATGAAAAATTAAAACTTTTTTCAAGGGAACTCCAAACGTTATCCTAAATTTGGAGGATTGAACAAATGCAGTGCTACCTAAAGCGGGCACTTTTCACCCGCCATCTCGTTTTTTTATTACTTTATTTTGTTTAATATTAGTTATGTTTCGGATTTCATATAGATTTTGGGTTTCTTTTTGTTAAATAAAATTTTGTTGGAATCGATTTTATTATGGAAAAGATGGTGAACAATACCTTCATGAGAGAGGACAATGAACGTTGGTTATGCTTACAAAAATAATAATAATTACACTAAATGTGTCATATGGCGTACCTGTGGCGGATCAGGTACCTGTGCAAAAAAAATATTCTAATAGGTACATACATATAAAGAAAATGCTGACATGGTACTGAATTACAAGTTTTTATGCAAATGGGTATTTATGTGTATAGTCTGCTAATATATAATTAGAATACCTACTTTGATAATCTAATAGTGTAGGTAGTCTAATTATTACAGTATTTTCAATATAACGTAAACTTTATTGTAAATTTAATATATAATGGAAAATGTTGAGACATTTTGTCCAGTGGGATTTATTGTTAATGTTCAAACTCTGTATATGAGGAAATTATACTATAGCAATGTCATGTATAGAGGGATGATTGAAAATAGTCCAACTCTTTATTTTCAGCATATACTAATATATACATGTGCTTATATTCAGGGTCGACTTTTGAATAAAGCAAGTAAAGCAAGGGCTTTAGAAATGTATTATATAAGTAAAATATAGTTAGTTAAAAAGGTCTAAAATTTAATATTAATTATATCTACTAACTTAAGTTTATCATGTTTCCCACGGCTTCAAGTGTTGTTACGAAAAAATAAGCGTTAACGATATATTTTATTTGAAAGAAACTAGAGTAATAAATGCCCAAGATGATAAGAACGTTTAAATTTGAAAATGTGCGAATACATGAGACCGCTTTGATATTAATCGACAAGAGCTAAAATAATATGATACTTGCGAAATAAACACTCCAAGTGAATATTACAAGGGGTGTACATTGCATACAGGACTATGATGTCAAATCATGCGACTTTTATTTCCGCATAATATTTTTTAAATTATGCAAAATTGTTTTGGAATTCCATTAAAAAGAAAATAAAAAAAGCTTTCTTTTACAATTTTTTAACTGCACATTCGATAAACTTTCGTGGTTATAGTTTCCGGATAAATAAAAAGAAATTTTGGTGCCAAGTGTCGTTTTGATTTGTAAACTTTGCAAAACGTTTCATTTTTGTTGGTTCTTTGGGCCAAAAGAACTAAAAAGAAAACGGTTTTGCAAAGTTCAAAAATCAAAACGGCGAGTTTTAAATTTTGAGCGCCAATTGTTAGAGGATGATTCTGATAGGTTAGTACGGTTTGTCAATAGATATTATTTAATTATATTTTCTTTAAAAAGATCCCCATATATTTAAATTTGCTTTAGACCAGGTATTACGATGAGCCGGGATGGCCTATATTGTTATTTGTTCTTGAGGAACTATTATACGCCTCTCCACTACTAGCAAGTGGGAGGAGTCAAGTCTTGTACTTTTATATGTACTTTTTCAGTTAGATTTTACATATATATGTTTCTATTTATCTATATTAAAACTATATTTATAGTGGCAATTAGCTAAACTACGTCGACAGCATAGTGGTGAACACTTAATATATCCATACGTGTATGCGTGTGGTGAGATCAGGGACGGAGAGAGGAGCGGTTGGTCTTGGTTACTCTACTTGGTAGATTTTATGTATTAATTATTAATATGTCAGTCGCTTGTCAGAAGAAAAAACTAGAAAAACACAGAAAAAAGAAAGGAAGAGACTTGAAAAAATAAGAGGATATAGACGAAGTTAATAAATGATATGGCAAAGGCATACAGACACGTATTGCTTAATCGATTGAGTCGTGGGTACACTTGGAGAGCATACAGAGCACCACCGCTCCCAACAATTCCACCATGTATTATTTGAAACATAAAATAAATATGTCCTATCTCAACTTATTACATACTTGTGTATATATAGGCTCTGCTCTACTTTACTCTACTATGAAACGAAGTAATAATATACATTCAAGGTAGAGAGAATAGAGAGAAATGGCTGATTGGGGACCAGTGATAATTGCTGTGATTTTGTTCGTATTGCTGAGTCCGGGGCTCCTATTGCAGATTCCGGGTCGGCATCGGTTCGTTGAGTTCGGTAATATGGAGACGAGCGGGCGATCCATCTTGGTCCACACCATCGTCTACTTTGTGCTCATCACCATCTTCCTCGTAGCAATTGGGGTTCACATCTACACCTAAATAGAAATATATATGTTATATATGTAGCTTGTACTTGTGGAAGTCGACGACGTCGTTTGCCTCTTCTTATTGTTGTCAAAATAATAGTGTCTCGGAGATATGGATGCGTAGTAACGTATTTAGTTGTCGTCATTTAATCGACGAATGCTTGCTTCTATGTATGAACTATCTATCATTGTTGATCTCATCATTTATTGTGGGAACTCTGTCTGTTGTATCTTATGTTACAGTGGTGTTATCATTTGCCTGCCATGATGGAACATATATATATATATATATATATATAAATAGAGAGAGAGAGAGAGAAAACCATGCGAAGCATAAAAATGATAAATTGTAGATAATATGGGAGTGCTATACCTAGGTTGGCGCTACATGGAGAACTATATGCGCAGTACAACAAGCAGCGAAGATTGTATTTTAGTTGCTATTTTAGACGAATGGGATGCAAAAAGCAAGTTTTTCTCACCATCATCATATCATAGACAACTTATCCATACGGGGAAAACGAAAGAGGTCTACAAGATCCTTATTTGCGAAAATCGTTTTTTTTTTTTTTTTTTGGTCTAAAGATAAAAGAAGGTATGCTACTTGTCAGCTGAATGGCTGTTTGGTTGCACATCGAGCGCAATCAATCTACATAATTAAATATATCATATTTGTTTGTAGGGTAACTCAAAGATAATGATAGTCGTGAAGTGACGACACAAGCTAATACTTCTGTTATTTATGTGTTATTTCAGCTTCCATACGACTGATTTCATCTTTTATTTCTTTCTCGACAGCTTCACTTATAACGCCGCCGGCGCTTAAGATGTCGGAATGCAGCCTCCTTAAACAGTTTACATACTCGGCTTTCATCGATGTAGATTTAGATATTGAATCGACAGATTGAAACTGCAAAAGAGAGGGAAGAAAGAAAATATTCACATGGGTCGTAAATTAATAACTCGTGGAGCTTATTGCTAACTATCCTAAGAGAATATATTGCAACTAAGCAGTTAAAACAGCGGCACAAAAACGTGCATACCTCCTTGAAAGTAGAAATGCACTGGAGCAGCACTGCATTGGCCTTTTCGGTCATGCTTTCCTATTTATGTACAAGCATATAAATTGCTATTTTAGATATGTGAATCCATTACTAGAAAATTTAACAAGGGGAGAAATGCTGCAAGCATAAGCAGCAAGGAGGGGCATTTGATGCAAAAATCTTTGCAAGATCAAATAGTAACATTCTTCCGTTGAAGAAAAATTAAAATAGGTGCGAAAAAATGACGAATTTAACGACTGAATCTCCTGTCTTAATAATCTTGGACGCATAATTTACAGAAAAGTCGGCATTACTGACCTTCGAATCCTGAAATTTTAGCCTATTTATCTCCAGTGATCCAAGAGCACTGAGTGATTGCAGCTGCAAGAACATGCAATGAAGCACAGTCAGAGCAGTAGTATGTCATGTAACAAACGATTCTGCAGTTTCGATTAACATGCGTTGTGTCGCTAAAGAAATAGTGGAAACTAACCAATATCACAATTGCTAAATTGGCATCTCTCCCAGTTTCTCTGTTGGAACCAACAAGCTTCTGATTTGCTTTTTGGTCAACAGATCGAACAACGATTTCTCGAGCTACCCTGTAATTACAACCATCCACCGATTGTCTTAATGAACTCATGAAAAGCATACTCACACATTTGATGAGTACAATGATGGATGAGAAGTAATCTATAATAATCTACAAGATAAGTAGGAGAACAAAACAAAAGATCTGCAGATAATGGTTGAATGAAGCTACTACATGTATACACTAGTACCAACCTTGCTGAAGTGTGCAAAAGGTTTTCTGCTATATTAAGCTCTTTCATGGCTTGTACGTGGTTGTTTTCCTTCATTAGTCGTGCAAACTGGAGGATTTTCACTCTAGCAACGTAAAGGTTGTTTGCCGCATTCTGTCAGCGGCAAGCATTATAATTACAAATTTGAATCCTTGAAACGTGAAGGACCACAAGAGAATGAACCCTGCACTTGCTGGTGTTACCATGTGATCGTACACATTTAACTAGAAACTGTTCTATGTCACCTTTTTGGCATGATAATCCTCATTTTCAAATGCCTAGTTTATACTTCCTAACCTATTGATTTGTGGTGGGATCCAAAGACGAGAACTATGGAAATCCAAGCAGTTCACGAATTAAAAATCACTCAAAGAATTAGTATGATCAAATATGATAATTCTTTCTTGCACATATGAACATGACTTTTGCATGAATGGAACCCATAAAATGCTACAGCATTTTTCATTATAATTAAATTTGTTCATTAGGTGCAGTTGACTTACGTTTTAGCTAAAAAGAAAGATAGAAATGAAAAACTTGTCCAAACATTATTAAATTTCGGAAGAAAAAACAACTGCGAACCTGAATATGTTTCTCCGGAAGCAAGTTTTTCCTAGCATCAAGACATCTGTTGAAAGATATGATTTTATGATTAGTCCTTGCAATTTCATCCCAGGGTGTGGGATAGTAAGCAATTACAGTACCTCACGAGTAGTTCTTCTGCTTCCTTTAATTTTCCTTCTGTTTCAAGGGTCAACGCAAGTCGTTCAGCAGAAAGAACAGTGTCCAATGATTTCCATCCCTTTTCAGATGAATTAGTATTACAACTTAAAAAACTATTGCAGGGTGTAGAATGTTACAGAGAAGCGTATGAATGTGCTTCTAGTTCTACATTGACTTTGTCCAGAAATTGAACCAACTACCGAAGCGGTAGCTACTTCAGCGGTCATTGTATGACCAAGTTAATCATCAAATACATATATATTACAAAAGGCCATCTGCAGGTGCTCAATTATACGAAAAGTAGGCAATAGACCTTAGATAGTTCCATCACATGTAGGATCTTTCTCAGTGAAGCCTCGGCCTCAGCTAATCGATTGGACTTCAAGTACAACTGCATCAACACTCAACAGTTATTGGAAATTATAAGAAGATTCAAGGTAGACATATCAATTTAAGTTTTGAGAGAGACTGTGCTTTATCAGACTAAACAAGCAATAGAAGTACAGAATAATGACCAATTTGCAGAATCCATTGTTAAGTAGATACGAATCATCAAAATTTGCCTCTGACCAGCTGAAGATATTTGTCACAGCATGGTATAACGAGTTCAAACTTTTAACATAATTAAACGTTTGATCTGATATTATTCTGTAAATATTGACTCCTCGAATATTTCATTACGAACAGAGAAACTTAAAAGTTTTGAGATTTGGATGTAGTAACTACCCGGGCAAGATACTGAATCCTTCTGATGCATAAGACAGATTCTCCTTGACCACCTGCCTACATATTAAATCGAAAGAAGTACGATACGGAAACAATGTGATGTGTAAAGAGAACAGAATGTTGTTTTGGAATGCATTCCTGACAGACCTCCAATATTTGTACAGATTTCGAAATAAGATCCTCAGCATCCTTATCCATTCCAAGGAGATGCATCACCTGTGCTGTTGATGAAATAGTCAACCCCAAAACACTGCATGGTAACACCATTCCATGTTTGATGGTATAAAAATAAGGTCAGGCATCTTCACTAGATACAAGCACCACAATATGCTAACGGGAAATGGAAAATGATTGGAAGAATAGATGAAGGAAATTCTATGTGAAATGCAAACTAACTCAACGAATATTGAAAAGGAATGGAAGTACGTATGTACTCTGTAAAGAACAACCATTCTCAAAAATAGTCTATATTAAATTCCTGTACCAAGATGATACATTGTATCTGCATAATCAGGGTGCAGCTCTCCTAATACTCGCCGCTTGATCTATCCAATCACAATATTTGGAAAACTTAAGTAATCAAGTTCGTTGGCCATAGTCACATAAAACGGTGACATAGTGATGATGTACTCATACCTTCAGTGCCCGCTGACAAAAAATTAGCCAAAAGAGAAAGAAGGTGAGTTATCAGTGTTGGACAGACTACTCAGTTGGATAAGTTAGTATCATTTACCTCATAGCAACTGCGAGCTTTATCCAAGCTTCTCTGTAGCAAGTAGAACTGTCCAAGATTATGAAGTGCAGCGCCAACTCTAAAATATCAAATGCAGATTAGTGCACAAATTGAGAAAATGTTGAAGCCTTTTTCCAACAAAGAATTTAGCAAGATAAATTTTTCATAGAAATTCCCGTATATTATAAACTAAGCCTTGAAATAGGATAAATTTGCTAAACTTTCTATCACGGGGAGAAATTGCATCATATATACTGATTGTTTGGTATATTACAACCAATTTATTCGCGATAAAAGAGAATAATTTAGATATGCAAGGTCATAACTCATAATCCATCGGTTGAGGAGAGAACTACGCTTTTGATACCTCAGCATATCAATACTGTATCACTAATGACTAATGCATCAATAATAGTCATTTGTCACGCTAAGAGTTAATGTTATCACTAAAGCTACTGCATGTCAAGTTAACAAGGTACACAAAGATATGGAAGACCTAATAACAATGTATGAATGCTTCACCAAAATAACTGTTAATGTTATCCTATAAGTATCCTTTCCTTCATCCTGACGTAAGATAGACACTATTCAAAATTAAATGTAGATGCAAAGTTATGTTCTTCACCTTATGTCATCTGCTCCAAAATTTTCTTCCAGTATATTAATGGACTCAATGTACAGCGGTTCTGCATTGTAGAAGTCCTTTTTCACCCTGTAGAGCTCAGCCTGCGATTGGATGAATACTTCAACAATGATAATTAACTAGCAACTGCATAGTCAGAGAGAACATGTGACATCTCCATAACGGAGCCTCAAGAGTATTAAAATTAACTGAAAGAATTTGCTCGACCTAGTTACAAATTTCCAGAAGAAAGGACATCTGTTGATCTGCTTTAGCAAAATCGCTTATATAATTTATTTTTCACTTCAACGAACTATAGCAACCACTGCACAGCCACACAGCTACCGTACAAGTCGGATCCACCTAACAACACAAGACCTATTTATCTCTCCGATGCAATTTCAAACATATAAAATATACCAGGTTGTTATATGCAGCGGCAACATGTGAGTCCCTTTCTCCAAAACCTTCTTTAGCTTCTTGTAATGCAGATTGGAAAAACTTCTCAGCTTGCTCGATATTTCCCTACAAGGAAGGAAAACTGAAAAAATAAAAGAAAAGTCATGGAAACAACAAGGAGATGATATTAGAGCAAACACATGCCTGGTTAAAATGATCCCGTCCATTATCCGTAAAAATTCTCCATTTCGCAGTGTGCTCATTTGATAACTCTGACCCATCCTCAACTTTACGTAGATTGTTGAAATCATCTAGAGTTCTTCCTTCTCTTGATCCAGATTCAATTGAAGCATCCTCTGCCAAGGAAATCAAAGGATATGTCCCCAGAGCAACTGCTGCAAACGTAACATAATCAAAAGACAGATTGGAAATCGAAATAACCCTGAGGGTATATGGCCATAGACAACATCCATACCAAGTTGGGCAGAGAGAAGAAAGTTAAGTGTTCCCCGGCCATGGTTACCGTGCGTATGCGTTCCAAATGTATTTTCACTCATTAACTTTCCTGCAACAGAACAACTGTAAATCACACAATAAAATAAACAAAATGGGTTATATATCCCGGGTATTGTCCATGCGAGTGCCTAAATCTGAAAGTAAGTAAAGACTTGCTTCGAAGATGTTTACTGAATCATTTACAACAAAGCAAGAAAGATAACAATGGAATTCACACCGTAAATAATAGAAAGGCAGAAGAATGTTACAATTAAGCTTCCTTTCGTACTTCAGAAACTAAGTCGATACACGGATAGGAAGCCAAAACTAACACAAAACACAAAGACGAACTTGTGAAAAAGAAAGGAAATATCGATGATTAATCTTCATACGCCATGATAAAGCAATACCAACAAATAGAAGCCAAACAGCTCTTGTAACATCAGTGAAACAGCCAATTCGAATTAAACTAACTTCATAAAGGATTCATTGACAACGTCGAAGCTCGAAGGTCTACTCACCAGCATTTGGGGGGCATGTCGCGATACGAGATGGAACAGAAAATCTGATTCTTCTGCATAATACGGCAACAGCTTGCCCAAGAAACATTTCTTCGATTGAGATGATTATGAGATCACTCGACTATCTTCGCCACAAAAGCTGAGCTCGAATTCGGTAAGCTTGATGTCCGAAGGTCCGACCCGACCCGCCCGATAGGCCCGGTCTGAAAGCCCTTTAATGTGGGCCCAGTGCCCGAGCTTACTATGACCCTTAACTTTAATCCAATTTATTAAATAATTTTTCCCAGTTTTTGGATATATATTTTGAAAAGATGATTTGCAGCAGAATTAAGAAAAAATAGGGTAAACTCCTTATGAGTCCCTTTCGAAGTTTGAAATTCCCGTTCAGTACCCCTAGCGAAAATTCTTCCTTTTCAATATTCATCTGCGACAAAGTTGTGCGTTTAGTACCCCAAACATTGAACAGACGAAAATACCCTTTTCCGAAATTAAATTGGACATCATACCAACTATTTTGATTATCATTCCAACTGTTATTCTAATTATACCAACTGTTATCGCTAATTATACCAACTGGTATAATGTACAATTTTGTTGGTATAATTACGACAACAGATGGTATATTTGTGGTATAATAGCAAAATCAGTTGGTATAACGTCCAATTTCACCGTATAAAATTTGAATAACGAAACAAATGGCATAATTTTTGTAATTTGTGGTATAAATGCAAAATCAGTAGGTATAATTACGTATAATTTCACTGTAAATTATAATAATGCTATTTACTGGTACAATAACAAAAAAAGATGGTATAATTTCTATATTTTCCGGTATAATAGCAAATTAGTTGGTATAATTCCATATTTTCCGGTATAATATATAAAATCGGTTGGTATAACGTCCAATTTCGCTGTAAATTATGATAACGCTATTTAAATTGGACATCATGCCAACTGTTTTGATTATTATACCAACTGTAATTCTAATTATGACAACTGTGATAATTATTATGCCAACTGGTATAGTGTACAATTCTGTTGGTATAATTAAGACACTAGATAGTATAATTTCTACAATTTATGGTATAATTGCAAATCAGTTGGTTTAATTTCGTCCAATTTCACTGTAAAGTATGATAACTCTATTTACTGAAACAATAACCAAAATAGATGGTATAATTTCTATAATTTTCGGTATACTAGCAAAATCACTTGATATAATTTCTATAATTTCCGGTATAATAGCAAAATCAGTTGGTATAAATGTCCAATTTCTCTTTATAAAATGATAATAACGTTATTTACAGGTACGATAAGATAACCAAAACAGATGGTATAATTTCTACAATTTCTTGTATAATTTCAAAATCAGTTGGTATAATGTTCAATTTGAAGTGTGAAACAGGGTATTTTCGACTTTTTAATGCTGAAAATACCTTTTTAGGTACTGAACAAGAAGAAATTTTCAAATAGGTACTTATAAAGAAGAAATAATTCGAGTGGTATTTAAGAGAAATTTTAAAACTTGAAAGGGACTGATAAGGAATTAACCCAAAAAATTATGGTAACGTAATATCATCATAATTGCGATGCAATACAAATAAGACTAGTAAGAATAGGTTGTTGGTGCTTGCGTCTTGGTGAGTGAGTGAATATTTTGTTCGATGTAGACAAATCAAAAATAGGTTAACAAAATCTGTATCATAAAAAGGAAAAGTAAAAATAATTATTGAAATAGAGGATGAATTTGTCCAAAGAACTTGGTACTCTCTCCGTCCCGCTAATTTATCACATTTTTCCATTTCGGGCGTCCCAATAATTTTATCACCTTTCCTTTTTTAGCAAAAAACTATCACAAACAATCAATATAATAATATAAAATATTCTTAAAATACGTGTCAAAATATACAATTTTTTACCTTTTCATTGTACTATAATATTATAATAATATTATATTAATTTTCCACCAATATATGTAATAAAGATAACGGAACGGAGGGAGTATTAGATAAAGGTATGGTGTGAGGCTGATTTATTTAGTAGCTTATGGATGGTATTAATAGGGATTAGTTAAATCATACCTTTAAATAACCTTGCAACCAAACGGTTCTTTACTTAAAGTTAACCAATCTAATCCCACCTAATACCCCAACCAACGGACCCTATAGGTGTAAAATAAAAAAGGGTTAATTAAGTTTCAGGCCCTATTAGTATGTTTGGTTTTGGGTTCAGGCCCCATTGCAGTGGGCTTTAGTATTAAGGACCTGCTTTTCGAAAAACTAAGCTGTCAGGCCCTAAAATGACGCAAAAAGATATATTTAACCCTGACATATGCCAAAATTACGCTGTATACCTAAATAATTCGTTTCAGCCAATTATAACAGTTCGGCGCTGAAAAAGAACACTTCCTTTCACTTGGATAACAACAGTCTTGTATTGAGTACCATATGTCGTCTATTTAGTAACAAATGACGTCACAGAAGTAACACAACATTAAAAAATAATACCGATTCCTGCAACATCATTTGTTAATGTGTTACTGCAGGAATCGGTATTATTTTTTAATGATGTGGTACTTCTGCGACTTCGTTTGTTACTAAATAGACGCCATATGGTACTCAATACAAGACTGTTGTTATCGAAATGAAAGGAAGTGTTTTTTTCTGCGCAAAACTGTTATAATTGTTCTTGAACCTCCACACGACCACCCCCTGTTTTCCTAGACAGAAAATCCATCATTATAGGGAGCAATGCTCGATCAGTGGAAAAATAGGGTTCGATAGTCGATGTAATAAATATTCTGTTAATAACATTTTACTGTCGATAAGTAACGTCTTATGACGTTAAAATAACACTTACGGATTTTACGGTAATAAATCAGTATAATTGTGTAACAGTTATTTCTTGAACCCTCCACCCGACCATCCTCCCCCTGTTTCCCTAGACAGAAAATTCATCATTATAGGGAGCAATGCTCCTATAATGGATTACCAATTTTCAATCTCGAAACGTGTAATAAGATCTAAATGCTAATGATTCGATCTTTTATAGAAGAACGCCAATGGTCGTCGCGTCGAGTTTAGGGTTTACGATTTAGGGTTTATGGTGTACTACCGCATGATGGAAAACAAAACAAGGTGTTAACAATCGACTGTGTGCTCGATCAGTGTGAAAAATGGGGTTCGATAGTTCGATGTAATAAATATGTCTGTTAATAACATTTTACTGGCGATAAGTAACGCTTATGATGTTAAAGTAACACTTGCGGTTGTTACAGTAACAAATCAGTATAATTGTGAAACATAAAACTGACGTCAAATACCATTTGGAAATCACTTTTATTAAGGGTAATTTCGTCAAATCACAGTTTTGGGTCATTTTTACATAATTTTTCAAAAAAGAGGTCCTTAAAACTAAAAAAAGTCTGACAGAGTCTGATCCCTAATTTTAAAATATTCAGGGGCTGACACAAAATTTCCCCAATTTAAAATGTAAAAACGTCATATCAAAATTGGACGGAGTATGTATATGATTAACGGGTACCCGTGCGACTCACGTGATTTGGCTTCGTTTTTCAAAATATAAATTTAATTATAAACACCCTAAAAAGGTAATTATACGAAATAACATCCCGCTATCCCCAATTCTTAAATAAAGCCCTACAAGAACCAAATTGAGTCCCTCTGCACCCCCAAATTGCTTCGTAGAGCTCACGAGCATGAGCATGGTTGGCACGATTCCGGCGAGGGATCAGGCGGTGCTGTCGCTTCTCTATGCGGCGAAAAACCACGCGGATTTGGCCGTCAAGCTATCGTCTTTAAAGCAAGTCAAAGACATATTCTTGTCTTTAAATCCCTCTCACGCTTCTGAGATTTTTCCCCACTTGATTGAGCTCAAGTCTTCTCCACAAATTCTGGTTAGAAAGGCTCTAATTGAGTAAGTCGCCGAGTATTAGCTGTTAAAGTTGTTAATTGCGTTATCTTATCCTCTGTCACGGGTTTGGTGTATTTAATATCCAGCTTAGTTCCAGAGGGATTAAATTTTTCTGTTAGCTTACGTTTGATTTTCGAATTTGATTATTAGAAAGAGCAAAGAATGGTTATCGGAACTGTTTTAATAACTGAGGATTTATATTCCTTATATGGGGTTTTGAATTGAAAACTTTCGAATTGTCAAATCGTGTGTTTTCCTTTATGAAGTGGGTGTCGTGTCTGTAGCTACCGTTTAGATCCACTAGTCAATTTTAAAGAGCGGTGGATTTATATAACTGAGAAAGTGTGTAATCCTGCTAAGAGTTGCAAACACCTTACGCACAAAGAAAAATTTGGAAGCTTCAAATAATATATAATTTTTCACGGTTCTAAGTGTTAAAAACAAATAGTTTAATTTAGCTGTAATGGAATGGTGATAAGAGTTGGCATTGTAAAAGAGATTATTAAAGAGCTTACAGAAAGCATGGAAAGTTGTATGTGTAAAGCTTATTGCAGGTGATGATACAACTCTTATGCATAGTACGCCAGGACTAGATCTAACCTTTGTTTGGATGTATGAATAATATTATTTTTACACTTTTATGAGGACAAATCTTGGCAAACAGGTCCCAGTACTTTATGAAACATTCTGAACTTATTGTCTCTGTTTGTTGATATGGAGACTTCATTTGACTACTTTGTAAAAAATTTTGGCTATGAGGATAATACTTTTATTCTGATTTTGTTGGCTTTGTTTAATAGGTTGATCGATGAGATAGGGGAAAAATCTCTCGAGCATCTCGCATTGCTTTTGCCCATCCTATTGATATTTCTCAAGGATAGTCATCCCACAGTCGCAAAGCTAGCTATTGTTACAGGCACAAAAGTGTTTTCTACCGTGCTTGAAGAACTAGTGTTCCAGGTATCATATGCTTTCTGTAACTCTGTTGCAGTGAATGTTTCATCACGAGTACTTACCTATCTGCCTTGGCATTTTGAATCCAGATATGTAAAATATTTCATTGATATAGGGCTTGATAATTCATTTGCAGTCTGCCTCTGTTATAGTTTTTTGTCATGTGAATACTATGCCAAGCATATCAAGTAAATAAGAAGGGGCTTGGGTGGCATTACTTTATGGAGAATATACTATCGTACTACCGTTCATGAGTTAATCTTGGAATTACAGGGAATATAACTTCATTTAAACTAGTCTATATAATGAATTCTGAATCCTTTCGTGGCAAAACCGCGTTTTCATCTTGTAATATGCCCTTTGAAGGGTTACTTAGGTGTTTCTTTCCCTTCATGTACAACTACATAAATGTTTTATTTGTATTTTAAAATTTCTAGTTTCAACGGCACGGTATGGTTGACAAGTGGCTTCAAGCGCTATGGACTTGGATGCTCAAATTTAGGGGTTCTGTTACGGGAATTATATTTGAGGTATGTATTCAGTTGCTTGTGCAATCAAGTTTTCAGCTAATTGATTGCAATCACTATATGTTCCATTGTTCCTCTAGCAATTCCATTATCATGATTTTTTTGGCCTTATTGTATGCATGTTACAATTGTGTTAGTTAACGTCAGTAATTTATTGATGTCTGACTTAAATGTCAGTTAGTTCATGATTTAAGGGTGCTAATAGTACAGAATACAGATCGGGCTCGTGAATGATGCACGCTCTAGTTAGACTCTGACTCAGGCTTGAGCTGAGCTCGAGCTCAGTTTTGTTTATGTGCTCTTGACCCTGTTGCAAACACCTTTTTTAAGTCTTTATTTTATGGTAGACCTGTATATGAAATCAAATTTTCCTTATTTCTTACAATAAAAAATGTTTCCCAGACATCACATGCTGTGTAAAGAATCATTTTTCTCTTCCATCCCCTTTCATTTCTTTCATCCCCCTAAATTTCTTCTTCGTGTTACGAAAGAAGTCTTAATTTTTCCATTTTTCTAGGCTTTCTGTTTCACGATTGAATTTTTTTTACTATATTTATGTTGCTTTTTAGTTGAATTCTGGATATCGTGGGATGAATTTTCATGTCCAAGTAAATGGCTAACGATTCTGATGCTGATGTTAGATTCATCCTATTTTGTGCTATTTTAGGCGGGTCCTGTTGGTCCGAAGTTATTAGGAATTAAGTTTCTGGAAACTTACATTTTGCACTTCACGTCAGAGTTGGATTCAAATGATTCTGAAGCTCATTTAGCAAAAGGTAATGCCTTTCTTGCTAAATTTATCAAAGAATGACAAATGAATTCCAGGCAGTTCGCTGATAAATTTGTATCACTAGTCGAATCTTATTTCTACTGAACTTTTTTTATTTGATGGTATGTTCTTGGGTTACTTCTGAGTGATATTTTGATACAGTTACGCCAAAACCTAAGCGAGCATTTAACATCTCGTGGAATCTTGATGGTCATCCTGTTTTGGACATACCCGCTCTTCTGTCCGATGCGAACAGATATTTTGAAATGTTACTTCAAATATTGCAGTCGACTGACAGTCTTCCTGGTTCATTGGTGATTTCTGCTGTCAATAGGTCAGCGACTGCCTTATTGACTCTATTGTTTGAACGAGTATCCTCTATATGCTTCTCATGAAACCTCTATTTGTGTTTCTAAATTTATGCATGGGCCAACACTTTAACATTTCTGCAGTTTGGCAGCTATTGCACGTCAGAGGCCTGTGTACTATAAATCCGTCCTCTCTGCATTGCTTGATTTTAATCCTAATTCTGAGATGGCAAGGGATCGCCACACTGCCAGCCTTCAGTATTCTTTGCGGACAGCATTTCTAGGATTTCTGAGATGTATGCATCCTGTAATTTTAGAGGTAATATACGAAATGGTTATGGTTTATTCAGAGATACTATCAGCTAGCTGTTCTTTCTTTTGTACAAGAATCTTCAAATTTGACCATTTGGCATCTCATTTCCCAATAAAACCAGTAGTGACTTTTTGTTTATGTACTAAGGAAAAATCTGTTCCGGTAGATTGTGAACTAAAGCTGAAATCCTACTTGGTTTCCTTGTTGACACTATTTACCCCTGTTTGGTGAATTGTTTGGTTGCACCTCATTTTCCTTGTATGTCAAATGAAATCCACAATCCATCTGCAATAAAAAATTTCCCGTGTCTTGGTTTCTGCAATGGTCTTGTGCCGCACAGTATTTGAAGGCAGATAAATTTCACACGAAGTTATCCATCAACATTTATGAAGGCCAGTTGCAAGAATTAAACTGAGTGCAGTGCTCCGCTTGTCATATCTCTCCCTGCCTCCTTCCTCTCTCATGCACACATACTCACAGTATGCCTCGTACCATCTTAACCGTCAAACCTGAATGCTCTTGGTGCTGGTGATGAATGCCCATTGACTTGTCCACTCATCAAGTACCCTAATACATGGATCGAAGCAACCGAAATTCTAAACCTGAAGAATGCTAGCCCGGCTACGTTTTGTGAACAGTATTTGACGTACTTCGTATCACTGCATAAGAATAATGTGACAAAAAGTTGCATATGCAAACCAGCTTCAACTAGAATTATTAAAAAAATATTCTCTTTCGCTACTTATGGAATTACTCGTATGACATGATTGTTCTTTGCGTGTCATAGCAGTCAAGAGAGATGTTGCTCAAGGTGTTGCGATCGATGAATGCTGGAGATGCTGCTGATCATGTTATAAGACAAATGGATAAGATCATGAGACATAATGAGCGTGCTTCACGGGAAATGCAGCTGAATAAGGTATGTTTGCAACAGGACACATTTTCCAATCAGTTCCATGAGATGCCATCTCCAGATCTCTTTCAAATACCAATGCAATGTAGTTTTTAAACCCCAGGATGTTCAGGTGTTGAATAAGTCCATTATATCAGGCAATGTGGGACTGAAAAGGTTGGCACCAGTGGGGGATGAAGATATGATTAATAGTTCGGCAAGGTTACGCTATGGTTTAAATAACAATGAAGCAACAATTGATACTAAGGATGGTACTGTAGTGGAGCACGTCAATGGGACGCCACCTCAAATCCCTACACTTGATGGTGATTTGACACCTGTTGAGCAAATGATTGCTATGATCGGTGCTTTCATTGCTGAAGGGGAACGTGGCGTTGAATCTTTAGAAATTCTTGTATCCAATATGCATCCTGATTTACTTGCTGATATAGTCATTACGAACATGAAACACTTGCCAAAAAATCTCTCTACGCTGGCGAAAAATGCAAGTATGTCTCTAGGTCGTCCCAGTGATTCTTCAGTCGGTCCAGAAGTGCCTGTTGCATCAAATGGCTTTACTTCTGCGACGACTCTAGAAGCTTCTGGCTTTGCAGCTCAAGCACATATGTTTGGGCCAGATGTTTTCGACTCACCATTTCCTGATATCCCAACTGCAAATATCATGTCTGATGCTAAACGTGATCCACGAAGGGTACAGGTTCTTCATTTGATGCCTGGTTTAGAAACACTAGTATGTAGTTTTTGTTTATGCTAAAATTAGCATCTTAATCTAGGATCCTCGGCGCCTTGATCCAAGACGTCTTGTGTTGTCTACGGAAATGCCACCAACGTCAATTGTGGAAGACAGTTCCAATTCGCTGGAGTATGGAGCTGTGCGGTCTGATTTTGATGCTTACAGCTCCTCTGGCTCGCTAGCGGTGCCATCTGTTTCATCGAAAGAAAACATTGCTTTTCCCCTCATCCCTAAAACTGAAGCTGCATACCATTCAACAGAAACTCCTGCAATCTTTGAAGCTCACCAATCAGTTTTAGAAGACGAATTCCATGATAGCAAAGACAAGGATATTGTTCCACTTTGGGAGACAAATAATGGTTCAGGTACCTCAACATCCTCTGTTGGGAGAGATGAGGACACCGCTATGCCAGTTTCGATAGATGCTACATTGTTGGATCAAGTTTATTCCCCATCATCAGAAGAAACAGAGCAACCTTTGCCTGGTGTTTCAGATTATGAGTCATCTGAATGTAATATGGTTCCATCTCTCCCTCCATATGTTGAACTCTCTGAAGATCGTCAGAAGGCTCTGCTGAAAGAGGCACTTAGTCGGATAATCAGTTTGTACCAAAATTTGCAGAGAGCTGATATAGTGCAAATCCAGACGGCGTTGGCTGCCCGATTGTTCGGACAGGTTGTGTTCTGTCACCCCTTAGCTTTATTCCTCTTACTAAGTCTAGTTTGTATTAACCTTCAAAAACCTGACCAAATTTTAATTTGTTGGCAGTGTTGAATTATGAATAGGAACTGTTAAGTTGTAAAACTTTAATGTTAATCAATGGAAAATTGTTCAAGCACTCCTTTATGGATGGACTCTAGCTATGCGTATTGCCTTTTGTTCATCTTCAAGATTTGCCTCTATTTGGTTATTTCCATTTCTGTTGCTTGTGCAATATGACCGGGAACTGTTTGGAGACTGGTTTGTCTGGAGAGCAGATTCTACGGTCGTGCAATCAGTTTTTTGGGGGCCAAACTGAAGGACAGTGTTAACTAAATTTACTCCCAATTTTCGGCTTCACGAATGAATCTTGGTGGATAAGTTCTGAAATCACAGACAGAAAATAAGCTCACCCATGGAGCAATTAAGTGCCTACTTATATTTGAAAGTACTCACAGCAATGACGGAGTTTGTTTGAGTTTAGTCTTGATATTGTATGCTGTTATTTCTACACCACTGTTAGGCAACCTACTCGGGAACACATTTTAAAGTGTTTTTGTTCAACTAGCGGAAGTCAATCGTGTTTTAAAGAATTATCTTTTGATTTATCCGAGTATCATGTGCGCTTGAATATTTGTCGTATAGTATCATAATCACCTTTCAGAATGCAGATGACAAATGGTTAATTGAGTGGATAGGATATCGTACCCTATTATTCATTTCTTTTTCACTACTTGCAGTCAGAAGCTGCCAATATGCATCTTTTTATCTTTTGCATTGATAAGTTTAAATGTTGGTTGGACATCTCAAAACTAATTGATGTGCTTTAATTTAACTTTTCTTTGTAGAGTGATGTCGATGATCTGGTTGAAGTGGTGGAGAAACATATTGTGTCTGATTACAAACAGGAGGTTTGTCTTTGTTATTCCTACATTTATTTCTTCAGTCATTGTTGTACTCACTTTGCTTTCAGCTGGATCTTTGTAGCCTCATCTCTTCATTTGTTATTCTATCATTTTTCAGGGACATGAACTTGTTCTGCATGTTCTTTACCATCTCTATAGTCTAATGCTGTCAGATTCAGAATCATTTTCTGCTGCATTTGAGAAATTTCTTCTAGGAGTGGTAAGAGATATCACGATTCCCTGCTATTATCTGCTATTTTGTTCAGATGTGTTAAACGTTTTATATTTATCTCGTTTCAGGTTAGATCCTTTCTTGAAAAGCTACCTGCATCTGACAAGTCCTTAGGCCGACTTCTTGGTGAAGCTCCTCATATACCAGATTCCGTGCTGAGGCTGCTTTCTGACGTATGTACTGGTGGCTATATTGGAGCAGATGTCCGTGATAGTGACCGTGTAACTCAGGGCCTAGGTACATTGTGGAGCTTAATCCTTGGCCGTCCAGGATGTCGACAAGCATGTCTGGATATTGTTCTGAAGGCATGTTTCTTATGTTCTTAAAACATTGTACTGTTAGAAGTTCTAATAGTCAGTTTTGCTTATTCACGTCTTTGAAAAGTTATAAAAGCGGACTTTTTATGAACATATAACAATGGATGATCAGGTTGTTGCAAGAACCACGCGTCTCTTATGTAATTGGTCATATTGTTTATGATGTGGAGAAGATCATTCTCTAGGATTATATCTTCTTTGTTCAGTGAATTTTATGACTTCCCTCGTGCGATCGTCGGAAAATTTCTCACATTCTTCTTTATTTCTTTTGTTCTTTTGATATCCACATGGCAGTGTACTGTTCACTCCAAGGACGATGTTCGAGCAAAGGCTATTCGCCTGGTAAGAAAAATAAAAAAAGAAAGCCAAGTTCTTGCTCTTTTTCCTTTAGAATGGCGAAATAATTTTTGTCTGTGTTTGGTTATCCATCTATTAAATGTTTTTTCTTGGGATGATCTTCTTTTTGTATCCTGTACCTTTACAGGTGTCAAACAAACTATATTCCATAAGCTTTTTGTCTGAAAACATTGAGCAATATGCTACAAATATGTTCATGTCAGCTATAGATCAGTTGGCTTCAGGAACTGTACTTTCAGAATCCGAGGTATGCTTGAATAGAATAATTTCTTTTCCAAGTAGCATCATAAGGTTCTACTGAAACAGAAAATGTTATTGACCATGCTATTCTGTTGTGGCATGTATACAGAACTCTACAGCTAATCATTTCTTCAACCCCATTGTGCTCCATAATATAGGTGGAAAGACAAGAAGCTTCCACTAGTGTTTCTCACGTTTCAGAACCTGCAACATCCCTAAGTACCTCTACTAAATCTGACAATGTTGTATCATCCTGTCAAGCTCTGGACTACATTTCCCTGTTCTTCGCGTTATGTGCAAAGGTTGGTGGAATGTTATTCACTGATGAGATTATGTCGTGTCACTTAATCCGTGGCTTATTTGCTTTTCGACCTTGCAGAAACCCATTCTTCTCCATCGGGTGTTCGACACTTACGCGCGTGCTCCGAAAGCTGTTGAGCAGGTCTGTCTCTTGTTTCAATTAGAATTTCATGAACGTTGCAGCTTACATTTAGTTTCCCACAAACTACAGTTATGTTATTTGTACGCTTTTCTCCTAAAGATTACCAGAGAATATATTGAATGTATTACTGCCATTTATCATGAGACATGTCGTAATTTAATTTTGAATGAGTTACCATACGGCTTAAACCTATAACTTATGGAGACTGCCCCATAATAAATTGGTCAAGTGTTATGCAGTCAATAGCTTTATGAGTGATATTTGCTGTAGTATTGGGATGATGGATTCCATGCAAGAGCCTTCAAAATATGCTTGTTGTATTATGCTCGTTTCAAAATCCAGTAATGTCCACTGTGTTTACTAGCTTTTCCAAGATTGTTTGACAATTACCTGTTGGATTTTGAAGCTCATCTTTATGTCCTTCCATGAAGTTTATTTTGGGGTTGGTTCTCTATGTGCGTGTTTATTCTTGCTGATGAGCTCCTTGAGTTTCTGACTACTCCTCCGTGATGTAGGCTGTGCATCGTCATATCCCTCTTCTTATAAGGACGCTTGCATCATCATCTGCTGAACTGCTGCATATAATATCCAATCCACCCGAAGGAAGTGAACCTTTATTAATACAGGTTGCTTGTGTTAATCCTTTCCTCAAATAACCTAAACATCTCTTGTGCAGCTTTTCTTGTGTATCTTCATCCTATAATTACCAATTTCATATATTAGGTGATTAATGTACTGTGTGAGGGGACAACACCTGCTCAAGAAATTGTGGCGACCGTCAAACATCTTTATGACACCAAAATAAAGGTTCGTCGCTGCTACTCCATTATGCATCTCTGCTGAGATTCTTGAACACTTTGGTCCTTATTATTGACCTTTTTTAGGATGCTGCTATTCTCGTACCAATTATATCGGCTATTTCAAGAGATGAGGTATCTACTTATTACTGCTTATTTTGTGTGAGATTGTTTGCCTGGAGACAGTGAGTGTGAAACTTGTTATAGCTTCTGATAATATGCAATATCCAATAACACTTGTTCAGTGCATGCCGTATGTGTTTATCCTGAAACTTATGCTGGCAATGTTTCTTTTGTTCACTCTCTTTCCACTTCTAGTCTAGCTAAATGTAATAGTAATAAAATTGATATCTCTTCCATGTTTCTTTTGACTAGAATTTAGAACTGTTTTCTCAATGTTAGGTTTTACAGATTTTCCCTCGCCTTGTCCTCCTTCCCTTGGATCAGTTTCAGGTTGCGTTAGCTCATATACTACAGGTATGCATGAGTCCAAATATATTCTTGTGGCAAAAGATATTGATTTGGCTATATCCATTTGAGTTATAACAATTGCAATTTCTATCTGAAAGTTTTAATGTCGCTATCCGATGAGTGATTGATAAGAGTTTAAGAAAACCGTGATTGCCATTTCATGCAATCTTTTTGTTATATGTCTAATTTTTTCTACAGGGCTCTGCCCATGCAGGTCCAGCAATGACACCTGTTGAAGTTTTAGTTGCAATTCATGACATTTCTCCAGAAAGAGATGGTATTCCTCTTAAAAAGGTTACACCCAGATCTCTCAAAATTTCTGGTTATCTTGATATAATATAGTTGGATTACAATTGCGGAAATTTCAACAGCGTTTTGTTGATGGTTTACCGTGAAGGATCGAGTGCAATATTGTACCCCGCGTCACTAAATTACAACTTTCTGTTAGCGTAAAGCGCATTGTTCTTTTGCTTCATGACGTATTCCTGGATGAAACTGTCTCCGATGAGTGACATCTTGCTTTTGCTTTCGAAATTTTGTATCATAACGCAATGTTAATCTCTTGACAGATCACAGATGTTTGTTCCGCATGTTTCGAGCAACGGACGGTGTTTACTCAGCAAGTTCTTGCCAAATCTTTGGACCAAATGGTGGGGATGGATATACTTATCGTTAGTAGAAAACGTTCTGTTATGTTTGTGCTGACTTTACTAAATTTTTTTCTTTCTAGGTCGATCGTACTCCACTTCCGCTGCTCTTCATGCGAACCGTAATCCAAGCAATAGATGCATATCCAAACCTGGTATATATGTTTTGCCATCTCTAGATCTTCTCCTGAGTTCTTATGAAATGCCCAGTTGCTGAAATTAGCATCTTCACAATTTATTATGCTGAAATTAGCATCTTTTTTGTGTTTATGTCTTTTCTAGTCGCTTATGGAATACAGTTATTGAATACATGTCACAGCTGTTAACTTTTATTTATGTCATTCATCCATTTTTCAGGTCGATTTCGTGATGGAAATTCTGTCCAAACTCGTGCACAGACAGGTATGCCACGACATGAAAAGCAGGTTTTTTTTACTAAACTTTGTCCAAAACTCAGTTTTTGCTGCCTTTTTTTTCCTTCCTTACAGATATGGAGAATGCCTAAACTATGGGTTGGAGTTCTAAAATGCATATCTCAGACACAGCCACATTCCTTCCGTGTTTTGTTACTGGTATCTCCCTGAATTGTTAAGAAATATTTGATCAGTCAATAATTGTTTTGTCTCACTTACAGTTATGGGATAAATGAATTGATAATATTTCTCTGTTTTTGCTTAGTAGACATATTTTTTTTTCAGCATGTAATGGTATTTATTATTAATTTAATAATATACGGTCCTTATAGAGCTTAACTCTATATTATGAAATATTGAGAGGCGTCATGCCAAATATAAAGGTCAACATACGCTCAAGTATTCCACACTTGTTGTAATTGGTGCAAATGCAGATAGATAATTTTTAACACTTCTTTACACACTTGTTGCAGTTGCCAGCAGCTCAACTCGAAAGTGCTCTGAATAAATATCCAAATCTCCGTGGACCGTTGACTAGTTTTGTGAAGCAGTCGAGCATGACGACCTCTGTACCCGAGTAAGTAAACCACCTTATCTGACTAGTGCATTGCAATTTGCAGCCACCTTCTTCATCTACCTACAATTCAGGGGATTGATTTATCACATATTTTGTTCTCCATATCATGTTTAAGCTAGACCTTGATTGAGGTAAGGGTAAGAGATCTTTGCATAGTATGACAACAGAACATTTGTATAGGGCGTTATAAACCATCGCAACAGAACATCTATGATCTTTTTTCCCCCACATCATCCGTTAAGATAATACAGTTTCCTATTTGCTCTAATGTACAAACTTTTTTCGAAAAAATTTTCAGGCAAACGCTAGCCCTTCTAGGTCTTGTATCAGAAACTCCTATGCAGCAAGAACATTAACCTGCTACTTCTGTAAGTGGTCAACTCAAAACATATACACACTCAGTGCAGTGATGGATGGGATTCAAAAGAAGAGCATGAGCTAGCTTTTTTTGGGGGAGCTCTATGATCTGCTTCGACTAATTATATACCGAAATAGGTCTTTGAGTTTGATTATGGCTACAAGAGAGAGGGGGCTTTGGAATGGTTGTTCTATTTGTTTCCGTCTTCACCTTTTTTTCGTTAGCGTGTTCTTCGATCTCATATATATAAGGTATTATTATACTCTGTGTGTGTGTGTGTTAAAGCTCTAGGCCATTTTTTTTTCCTTGTTTGAAGGTTTTAGCATTTAGGATATTTCATATCTCTTCTTGGATTTGCAATATATTTGTGAGAAGGAACTTCAAATTTTCCGTCGACCTTGCTTGCAACTGTTTCCCGAGAAAAAAGAAATATATATATATATATATATATATATATAATATACCATACGGAGGAGGATCTTAAAAAATATTTACAAAAGTGATGATTGATAAAGGTATAAACAACCTATCAAACCGTGATAATGATATAAGGCTTTGTTTAACCAGTTTAGTCTAAACAGACTTGAGCTAGTCAAGCCATAATACCAAAATCAGACTTTCGTTAGAAAGTTTTGTTCAAAAGTAGTTCAACCAAATACCAGACATCAAAAGAAAAAATGGTACGTGGCGCTGTTAAACCTATTAGTCCAGTTATCAAACTGTAAACAGTTCGATCCCGTTCGGACCCAAGGTATTCCAGCCTATATACCATTAATCCAAAATTAAAAATTATTTTTGTGATCTTTAGAATTAAATCATCGAATACAAGGAATTTTACATAATAAAATTTTTATTCAATTAATTCAATCGGTAATAGCCATATGCCCTCAAACGCCTATCTTCGGCAACACGGGCTTTGCCAAGAGCCGACAAAGAATTAATCAAAATCAAATTTTATTATAACCTTTATCCAAAATTTAGTTACTTCAATCGTTTTTTAAAAGATTTTTTCTACATCATATTAGTATATATATATATATATATATTATATACATCATATGATATAAAACCATGATTTAAGGTATTAAGACGTCTCGGTGTAGTTTAACGAATAATTTAGCCTTCCATTAAGGCTAATAGATACAAAAGATAAATATATAAGAACAAAATAAAAACTTACTTAAATAGGAGAGTTGTACAGAAAGCTTCAATATTTATTCTTTAGAATATTTTACAGTAGAGAGGGAATTACACCAGAAGAGAGAGAGGGTACAAAAGAGTGTAAAAGAAAGCACACCCCGAAGCGTATGAGCTTCGACTTAATAAATAGAAGAAAAAAGTAAACTACAATAATTAAAGAGAAGAAATTTTTCTTCAAAGCTGTCCACTTTGTCGAGGAATCTTGACAGCTGTGATTTGGCCAAGAAAGGCTTCATTCATATCTTTAGCTTTATTAAAGCTAATTCCTTTTCCATCGTTGATGTCTCTATCTGAATTATTTGAGTCCATCAATAGCTTCTTTAATTTTTTGCGTTTGTTTAGCTCTAGACTCTTTGCTTTCTTCACGAGTCTTGACTATTTGAGCCACTTTGTCTTTAATGATGGAAATTTCTTGTCACATTAGGTTCATAGCATTATCTTCAATATCTTCGATAATAATGTTAACCGGATCTTCCGGATCTTGTCCTTCACCAGCAAGGCAAAAATCTTCATCTTCTTCAATTTTTGAAGATGTCTCCATCGAGATATTTTTAATTTTCATTCCAAATTTTTTTGCAATATCCTTCTTCATTTCTTCGAGATAAACATCAATTATCTCATTGGGTTTCATTTTACCTTTCTTAAGATTAATTCTTCTAGAAATAGCTTCAAAGGGACTAGGAGCCTCCCTTTGTTGACGATTATTAATCGCATCATTATATAGAGAAATTTTCTCTTCAATCTTATCAATCGTTTGTTGGCTTTCATATTCACCAGTCTGAGTTTTTCGAATCATTTTTTTCCAAAATTTAATATAGAAATTTCTCTGGAGACAAGGAATTTTTTGTTGGGTATAACCTATTTCTGGAGTCCACCTCCAAATCCAAGGAATAGAAAATTCAATATAAAAATGTAAAGAAGCCATTCCTTCTATACATTGTTTATTATGATCCGCTTCTTTTAGAAATGGAGAAACTTTAACCCATTCTTGATATAAACCAAAGAAAGGTTCTTTTAAAATTTCAATATGTGCGCCATATAATAGCCACCATTGATAAAACCAATTAGAAATATCCTTTTTGTAAACATCTGAGCAGATTTTAATCCACCAAGAATGTTTTTTGTTATCATTTTGATATAAAAATACCTTATTAAAGGCTTCGATATAATCATAATAATTAAATTTAAATAAAAATTTTGATTCAGGATGAAGAAATTCTCTATCCTTTAAAGGGTGAAGTGCCCAATTTTCAACAGTTATTATCTGCTTAATAATAATCTTACTAAAGGTATAACCTTTTCTTTGAGCAGTTTAGGTATTTCCCGCACTAAAATGTTCAAAGTCAGCTGTTCTAGTAGCTTTTAAAATATTCTCGTAATTATCACGAGATTTATAAAATTGAGCAGCATATGATGCTTTTTCTAAATATCTAAACATAATTGTCCAAGGTTCATCAGACCATTTTAAGTCTTTGAATTCTAACAGAAGTATTACCTCCGTATGATTCTTTTTCTCATAATCAACATCTTCGTCATCTTCTGCAATAATTTTTACATAAGAAGTACCTTCTTTATTTGAAGATTGCCCCTTTTGTTTCTTGTATTCAAGAAATTCTTTATAAATTGGATCGTCCTCATTCCAAGCATTGCTTGAAAACGCAGAAAATTGTGAAAGATTTTCTTTCACAAGTTTCTTGTTATCCATTTGGGCAATAACACGACCACGTCCACGTCCACCTCTATTAGAGGCGAAACCTCTCCCATATTGGGACGTTGCTGCAATTTGTAAATAACTCATGTTAAATATTCACGAGTAAGATAATCAGGAAGACTATTATCACTTCCCTTTTTATAAATAATTTAAAAATCGAATGGGGCTAAATGAGCCTGCCATCTCGCAAACATTTGTTTGGAGACATCATGTTTGAAATCTTTCTGAAACATAAATTTTGCAGCTTGACAATCAGTTTTTATTAAAAACTTTTGATTATATAAATCATCCTGAAATTTAAGGACACATTTGACTATTGCAAGAACTTCTCTAGCAATAGTGGCATAATTTTTCTGAGCATTATTCCATTTCCCCGAATGGAATCTAACTAAATATTCTTTCCTTTCTTCTGGAGAAACTTGTTTTAAGATTCCTCCGAAGCCTAAGTCAGAATCATCAGTTTCAATAATTTTTGCCAATTAGGATTAGCAAGCATTAAACAAGGTAAATGCATAACCTTATTTTTAATTTTTTTAATTGCTTCAGTGTGACTATCAGTCCACTGACAAGGAATCTTTTTTAATCTATCATATAAACTAGATGTATCAATAGCAAGATTTTTATAATAAGGAGAAATATAATTAAGCTCCCTAAAAATCTTTGAAGCTGAGTTTTATCTAAAATTTGTTCTGGAAATTTTGATGCAAACTCAATACTTCTATTAATAGGGTTAATATTACCCTTTTCAGTAGTATGACCTAAAAATCTAACTTTAGTTTGAAATAAAACCATTTTTGGACTTGATATAACTAATCCATTTTGAATAACAATTTTCTTAAATATATCAAGATGTTTAAAATGTGTTTCTATATCTTTTGAAATATCAAAATATCATCAATGTAAACAATAATAAAATTACTGTAGGGAATAAAAATATCGTTCATAATATTTTGAAATTCAGAAGGAGCGTTTTTCAAACCAAAAGGCATACCGTTCCATTCAAATTGTCCAATTGGGACTGTAAAAGCAGTTTTATATCTATCTCTTTCGGCAATTTGAATTTGCCAAAATCCTGATTTTAAATCAAATTTTGAAAATATGATACCATTAAATAATCTGTCTAAAAGATCGATCTTTTTATTGGGATAGGATACCTTATCCACTTTAAAACTTTATTTAGGGGTTTATAATTTATAACTAACCTAGGTACTCCCCTTTCCTTTTCTGCCGCATTATTGACATAAAAGGCTGTACATGACCAAGGTGATTTTGAAGGTTTTATTAACCCTTTCTGTAAAAGAGAAGCTATCTCCTTTTTACATAATTCTAATAATTCATAATTCATCTGACAAGGACGAGCTTTAGTGGGAATATTTTTCTCACTAAAATAATCCTCATAAGGTAAAGAAACTATATGCTTTTTTCTGTTCCAAAAAGCATTAGGAAGATCGTTACATATTTGTAACGTGAATTCATTATGTAATAATTTTTTTCTTGTAACTTAGGATTTTGAAGTTTATCTTCAATCGTAAGTATATTAATTTCTTGCTTAAGGTAATTTACCTGTTTTTCTTTTGCTTTAATAAGAATAGAATCCTTAATTTCATTAAGAATTCTAGTAAAAGGTTCAGTTATGAATTCAAAATAAACTTCTTTCTTATCGAAGTTACCTTTAAATCCATATTCATTAATATTTTGAATAGGAAATATTTTCCTAAGGAACGGAGTACCAAGAATTACTTGGTTTGTAATATTCTTGACAAGCAAGAATGAAGTAGGAATACAGACTTTATTTTTACAAATAAAGGCCTTAGGAATTTTATAGCTTATTTGCAACTTTTCTCCGCTCGCAGAACTTAGAGAATGAGTTGTTTTATGAAAATATTGTGTAGGAATTATTCCTTCCTGGATACAGTTTAAATCTGTTCCACTATCAATTAGTGCAATCAGATTTTTTTGGAAGTTTCCGCCAATGAGTAGTGATATTTTTACTAGCCATTTTTTAGAAGTAATAACGTCTAATGTTGAAAGAAAATTATCTTCTTGAATATTTCAGAGGTTCTAGCAATTTCTTCATCAGCTTCAAATTCTTTAATTATTTCTTTTCCTTTTTCTAATTTAGAAAATCTTCTTTCTAAATCTATATGACTTAATTTTAAGTCTTTTATTTCATTTTTTAAATTTGAAATTTCTATTGTTAAATCTTTAATATTTACAGCTGATTCTTTTTTGTTTAATTGATTCTTATTACGAAGTAATCTCATTACTTCGGACATACTATAAGGTTCAGATTTAGAAATTTTAGAAATAACTTCTTTTGAAGTTTCTTCTTCTTTTTGAATTATTTTTCTAATAATTAGATTTTTTAAATCTTGATCTTCTGTTTCTTTTAATATTTCAAAAAGAATATTGTCTAAAACATTGACTTCTTGAAATTGAGATAAAATTTGATAAAGATTATTATCTTCCAGTCCTGATTCAGAACTATCTAATTTTTAGAACATGTTTGTCCTATTTGACAATTTTGACATACTTCAGATTCTTCTGAAGAAATTTCTTCGATGAAATTATTTTCATCTTCTGAAGAAGATTCTGACTCGCTATTAGATTCTAATAATATCTTTGATAATGTTTCTTTTAATTCATTATCTATTTCTAAATTATTAATTTTCTTTTTGGTCCAGCAAGTTTTTGCTTTATGACCAATTTTTCCGCATTTTCTACAGACTATTGGTGGAATTTCTATATTGATAATTTTTATTATCTTTTGAGAATTTTTGTTCTCTTCTTTTAGATTTTCGATATTTTCTTTTTTCATATTGTTTGGGAGAATATTTTTTAGGTTTATATGCTTTACGAGGTTGGCTCGTAGAAGGATTTTCTAAGCCAAATTGTTTTTTCTCATCAAGAGAATGTCTCTTAAGTTGTTTGTTGAGCTTTATTTCATTACATAAAACTAAACCTTCTTGTAAACAGGTTCCTATTAATCTTCCGTAAGTATAGGAATTATAATCTATACTAGATTCTCCATTTCTAAGGATTTTCTTTACCCTTTCTGCAAAAAGAAATGGTAAACCATCTATGAATTTGGATTTCCAGTGAGTACTATTTGACTCAGGAAGTTCCATAACTCGACTAAGGAATGTATCCTTATACCATCTAAAAGATGTAAGTGTTTTACACCTAAGATTTTGGAGAAGAGTTCTAACATTTTCAGAATTGTCAGACCATGGGCCTGTAAAATGTTCTACAATGTTTATACATAGAGTATAAACAGCATTTTCAATAATAGTATTATTTTCTTCTTTAACAGTAAGAAGAATATTATCACGATCTTGTTGAGATAAGTAATTATCCCACCAACCCTTTAACTGACCAGTAAAGCCAGCAACTAGCATTTGAGCAATTGCTTTATCGGTATTACCTTGAGTTTTACAAACTGTACTATACATCATCATCCTATGAAGCAAACCAAAAGTTTGCCTTTCAGTAAAACCGTCAAGGTTCCATTCATAGATACAATGACCATTATAAGCATTATTAATAGTAATATCATGTTCTTCTATTAGAACATCTTGAGGAGTTGGTCTAGGATAATAATATTTAGTTTGAATTGGTTTACTTGCAAATTTTGAAGAATTTCTTAATTTATTTAATTCTTCAGTAAAAGTTTTATGTATATTATCTGAATTTTCAAGTTGATTTTCAAATTCTTCGCTTAAAGTATTCAGCTTTAAATTTCTTAATTTTTTCTCAATCATATCTTCAATGTGAGAAATTGATTTTAATTTAAAAATCAACAATTTCTGGAGGAGGTTGAATACTAGGGGAAGCTATATTAGCTGTTTTAATTCCATTTATATCTTTTATCTTTATTTATTAAAAGATAATTTTTTATATCTTTAACAGAAGAACATATTTCTTCTATATTTTTCTTTAATAAAGAAATTTATTCTCCTAAAACAATAACGTACATATTTGTATAATTTGTTGCTTTAAAAGACAATTAATATGATTTATAGTTACTGCAATGGTGTCATTTTCAAATAATTTTTGAAAAGCACTATAATATCTAATTTCATTTTCTTTTTCCATTTGGAAACTAGTTTGCGGAGGATAAATTGAATTTAGATTTTTTCCCGTTGAAAGTTTATAATTTCTTTCAAGTACTAAAATCATATTTTTAAAATATTTTGTCAAAAACCAAAGAATAAAAGGTAATTTTTTATTCTGTTTTGACAAATCATTATAAAATTTTTCTTGAATAATAATTTTATCTTCATTATTAAAACTTGAAAAAAACCATTTTCTAAATAATTCCATTTGGGTAAATTAAATTCCTGTTGAATTTCTTTTCTTGCCGGAGAACCCGGACTAAAATTAATTTTTTGTTTTAAATCCATTAAACATAAAAATCCATTTCTGACTCGGTTATTTCCACGTCTTTATTTTTAGAAACTCCATGAACTATATTATCAGAATTAATTCTTAATTCTTCAACTCTATTTGCAAATAATCGCTAGATGTTGATTCCCTAATTTGGGAGGTCGAAGCTCTAGAAGGAGATCTTACCATATAATCACACGGTGATATATGATAATGAGATGAACTCGATCTAAGTCTAGATCTTAGATTTTTTTCTATCGACAGATTTTCTATCTTGCTCAAAGTGCATTTGAACAGGTCCATCTGTTGTTTGTATTATTTGAGTAGGATTATTTTTTATTTTTGGTTGTAGAGGCATAGCTCTTTCAATTATCCAGTTTTCTGGAAATTGTATTTCTTCCCATTTAATAGATCTACGAGTTGTAATATTAGATCTGCTAAAATTAGTTTCTATAAGAACAGTTTCATTGATAGGTTTATCAACGATTTTACATTGAGGATTGAGTGTGTATAAAGGCTTATAATAAATTCTATAACAGATACATATTACTTCCGAACCCAGAGCGTAATTATATCCGTGAGTTTTGACATTTAATGTCAGAGCATCCAATATATTAACATCTGTTAATGATAATTGGAGATTAGGATAGACATTAAAATAAACTGGTCCATGTGCCAGACTAGATTGAATTATTCCCATAAGGGATTGTTTCCAGTCGAGATTTCTACCATCTCTAAGAGCTGCTATAAAGCTCTCTACTAATCCTTCTAAAGTCAAAGGTTTAAAGGCTACTTGTACTAACCCAATATGAATAAACTTTTATGTGGGCACCTGTTGGAATGACACCAATTCGCGCCATTTCAACATCTCACATCTACATATAAGGTTATGTCGTCTTAATTACACCGTCTAGGTGCCATTAATTGACATTTCGGATGCTGATGCGGTGTATTGACGCCTTACATAACACATTCTACGTGTCAATTACAAAAAATCACGTCAGTATGCCACATCAGCATCCGAAATGTCTATTAATGGCACCTAGACGGTGTTATTAAGACGACATAACCTTATATGTCCATGTGGGATGTTGAAATGGCACGAATCGGTGTCATTCCAACAGGTGCCCACATAAGGTACTTACATAAGGTGAGCACCATAAAATTCCTCTGTATATATATATATATATATATATATATATATATATATATATATATATATGCTATGGTGTCTAGGGGTGTTCATCGGTCGGTTCGGTTTTTTCAAATTCGGTTCGGTTTTCGGTTTTACGTATGCTTAATCCGATATCCAAACCATTTTAATTGGGCTCGGTTCGGTTTTTCGGTTATGAATTTAATATCAACAAAAAATATATTATGAGCTGAAAATATATAAAACAATTTATGGGTTAAAAAACAAAGAAGATTTATGGAACAAGACATGTAGCAAATTAATTCAAAGGTCAATAAAGAAAACAATATGAAAATGGAACAAATCTAACCAAAATATAAAAATATTCATCTGAGGATACTATAAATTATTTGGAGAAAAATAATATTTGATTGGTGAGGAAAACATTCACCTAAAATGAAAAAAAGTATACCAATGAAATTATATTTGCTGTGTTGTTTATGTTATGTGAGAAAAACAAATAATTTTTTATATTTTTCTATTTTTAATGTAGTATGATATCGGTTTTTCGATTTTTTCGGTTTTATGAATGCTTAATCCGATATCCGAACCATTTTAATTTGGTTCGATTCGGTTTTTTACAATTCAGTTCGGTTTTTTTCGGTTCGGTTCTTTACGGTTCGGTCGGTTGTTTCGGTTTTTCGGTAATTTGAACACCCCTAATGGTGTCCACCTACTGTAAGCAACCACCGTGAGCACCATAAGCAAATCTCTTATTTTTTGCTTTATTTTGATTCCCAACGCCGCCAACACCTCTGTAGATCCTCTCATATTCATTGCTAACTTGAATCGTCCTCTCCCACGCGTTAATTCTAAAGAAAATCATCACCACGTTGCGTCGTCCACATGAGTAATAAATAACAAATTTTCTTAATATATATATATATATATATATATATATATATATATATATATATATATATATATATGAAATTGATTACTTAAGAAGTTAGTGCAATGGGCTGCAAAAGCAAAACGATGCTAATAAGGTGAATCACACTAATACAGCAGCTATACATTACATACTCGTCAAGATAGAACAAAATGATATGGTTTTGTTATGAACATAAAATATTTTTAAGGGGGATTCAACACTTAAATACCTACATCAAAAGAAATTAAACAGTTCAGTCCCCTGTCAGACTTATTTTCAACTTAGGTACCTACTTGAATTTTATTTTACTGATAGGTACCTAACTGACGGATTTACACGTGATAAAACTGATTTGTTACATCCCTTACCTAGTTTCTTATTTCACCTTTTCACCTTACGTTCGTTCTTAAAAAAAAAAAAAGAATTCGCATTATCCCAAACCAACCCAAATCGCACGACTTTCTCCCAGAAATCGACCCTCGTTTGTTTTTGCTTCAGATTCAACGTCGTGGGTTCTCGTTCGTCGTGGTATTTCCTTTCTGAAATCGAGGTAAGTCCCTTGCAGCATTACAGTACGTCGTGGCATTTCGTCGTGGTATTACCGTTACCAATAGGCTTGTATCTAGTTTGATTTTGCAGTTATTCGTTGGGTTTAAGCATTTTCGGTTAATGTTCGTAACAATAGATGCGCGTTTTTCGAATGACATTGATTTGTTGTTCGATTAGGGTTTCTTTGGAATTGTTCAATTTAGTGTGGTAGCTTTGTGCGTGTATCTTCGAATGGGTGTACTGATTGTTGTCGATTTGGGGGATTTTGGAAGGGGTCGATTTGGGGTTTTTCGAATGGGGTCAATTTATTTTGGTACTACATTATCACTGTATTTAGTACCATATGTTTGGGCAAATTGTACCCCGTGTGTGAATAAAATGGTACTGCTTGTTAACAGTGGATTTTTGTAGAAATGCCTCCGCGGAACATATTTGAGCTGTCTTCCAGGTGCCATCTTGCGCTCTTTCTATCTACCATAAGCAGTTTGCATGGTAGCATGACCTCGGATAAAAAAGAATCTATAAGAAGGTCTCCGATTCATTTTTTTTTAGATATGCCTAAGATGTCACATTCGTTTGTTCGAATTGCGGCATTGATAAAGCGTTATAGTGTAGAGGCGAACACGTTGAGACTGTTTGAAGGCTGTTTGGAGTGTGTTCATGACTTAGTGATGTTCGTTTGTTGTGTAGTTCTATGAGACTGTCCGTATTATGCAGTACCATATGATTTTATATTACCGTACCCTATCTTTTACATACAGAGTACCATAATATGCAGCTTAATCGTACCATTACATATATATAAACCTACCATAAACAGTACATGTAGAACCTTGTCTTCATATTAACGTACCATATCTTTTACATACGGAGTAACATAATATGAAGCTTAACCGTAGCATTACGTATATATATATACCGTACCATAAACAGTATATGAAGAACCTTGTCTTTACACCGTACCATATCTTTTACATACAGAGCACCATAATATGCAGCTTAACCGTACCATTATATATATATATATATATGTATATATATATATATATACCGTAACATAAACATAATATATGAAGAACCTTGTCTTTTATATTACCGTACCATATCTTTTACATACAGATGACCATAATATGCAGCTTAACCGTACCATTATATAAACATATGGCGTACCATAAATAGAAGATATGAAGTACCTTGCCTTTTATATTACCGTACCAAGCTGGCACATACAGAGTACCATAATGCTCAGGGCAACCGTACCAGTAGGTATGTATATACCGTACCATAAACAGAATATATGAAGTACATTATCAGTTGTACAGTATGGTACCTTATCTTGTACAGTAAGGTACCTTATCATTTACATATACAGTACCATAATCTGCAGTTTTACCATATCACTATGTATACATATATAGTACCATAATACGCATACCGTACCATTTGTTATACAATCGAAAATAAATAGATTCCTAAGCGAATCGCGTTGTTTTGCGTGATTTTGACAAATCCTAACATAATAAATTGATTAAAAAAACAAAAAAAAAAAATCTAATGAATCGCACATGTAGGACTCACCATATTTCCCAAATTATGTTGTGAGATGTTCTTACTTCTATCCTTATATTCTAATGAATCTTGGAGTTCAAAGGTTTAATTCGTTCGCGTAAGGCCTAATGCACGTAATTTGATCTGAAACGTAAGGAATACTCTATATTAGCGTTTTAGGGTGGTTCCAGATGAAAAACTAATTCATACGACCTCGAAAAATACTAACCCTAGTATCACACATATTTAAGGGACGGCGTACCTTACTTTGCTTTGTAGGGGTATCTGTTTGTTTGTCTTAAGCGTACCAACTCAGACACGGTTGTAGTACCCAAAATTACATATGACATCAAACAATTTATGAAAGCCTAAGAATGTCAGATGAGCTGTCTTTTTTTATTTAATACCTCGTATGTCAGAAATCTGTCCACTCATGACAGAAAAACGTCATAAATATGTCCAGTCATGACAGAAAACGTCAGAAATTGTCTGTTTCTTTTTCCACATCAACACCTTCTGAAATGCTTCATTTCTGACGAAATATGCCCAAGTGTTAAATTCGAACTTACTTTAATTTATACGGTACCTATTTCTGAAATGATACAGTACCCTCCGTGGTATGTTAAATGTACCTTACTTGCCTATATGACAGTACTTTGTTGGCACATAGTACAATACCAAATTTGCAATTACAGTATCATATTGGCATAAATTACACTACCATGGGCATATCTTACGGTATCAATCTGTCATATATTACAGTACCAAATTTGCATATATTACAGTACCAAATTGGCATATATTACAGTATTATATTGGCATAAATTACACTACCATTGGCATATATACAGTACCAAACTGGCAATATATCACAGTACAAAGTTTGCATATATAACAATACCAAATCGGCGTATATTACAGTACCATGTGACATGTATTACGGTACCAATTTGGATATATTACAGTTGCACTTCCTTCGGTATCATTGAAAATTTGTATCGAATAAACAGCTGATACATATTGAACACATCCGCATTTTCTTTCCATGCCGAGTACAAGCTTTTGATAATTTATTGAGTCATGCCGGGGAATCGATATGCGACCACCTTCTTTGGAGGGATACGTATATATCGGTAAGCGTCGTCGCTTCATTGATTAATAGTAAGGAAGACTCCATTTTATACTCACACATTGCAAATAACGTCCCACTACCAACCGAATTTGCAGACGCCATATTTTCAGATAATATGGCAACCTGTATAAATGGTACGCTGTATAGTTTATATTGGTACTGCATAATCGGACATTTCGGTACGGTAAAGACAGGTTACTTGATACGTAATATAAATACACAAAGATACTACATAACATCAATGTCCAATCGGACTGTATGCATAATATATTTAGGTACGGTAAAACAACATACAATGGTACGTAACATACATAACAAATGGTACGTCGTAACAGTTATCTAAAAAATATCTGAAATCTCGATGGATTAGCCTCAATAACTATCAAATCCTAACATTCCACCCTTATATCGAGCTCTTGGGTCGCATACAGCTCCCGAATTCGGGCTACCTTGAACAAACGCGTGCAATCGATTAACCAAACCCAAAGCAAAAGAAAAGCTTACCACCTGACAAAATCAAGACCCAAAATCGACAACCCAACGTTCAAGAGGCCCGTCGATCGTTGTCCGGCGCCAGCACAAGCGGAAGGAGGTGGTCAGAAAGAAGAAAAATCGTCGATGGCGGGATGGTGCTCGATTTTTGGAGACAAAAAAACCACTGAAATGAAATTGTAAATCATTTAATAAGGGCATTTTGGTAATCTTAGGTGATTAGGTACATAAGTGTAAAATTTTTATTCAATTGGGTGCTTAGCGATAAAATATATCTGACAAGGGACTGAAGTGGCTTTTTAGTTTTCTATTAGGTATTTATGTATAGATTGCCGTATTTTTAATTGGAATAACAATATTCCGTTTAGGATGAAAATGTTGGGAAAAAAAATAGTATTTTGTATGTTTCTTCTTTATGAAAAGTGGAACTAATCTACGTTAGGGGATCATCACTAAGCTAAGCTGAAGAAGACTGACTTAGTTAAAACACGTCTGCTCTGAGTAGCAGAATTTTCAAATACGTCTGCGAATCGGCAGACGGTTTTATGAGTTTCGTCAATTTGTCATCGCCATTACTTCCACCGCTCAGCTTCAATAACAATAGGACGATTAAGAATCTACTGATCGGTTTAAGCCGAACGATCCGTCGGAGGAACGCCAGCTCCCATTTCTACCGATCATCGTCCTCCTCGGAGATTATCTGCGTGTCCTCTTCAACCTCGGGTAAATCGCTCTAGTTTTGCCGCCATTGTGTTTGTTGAATGCTTCAGCCTTCGCTGCATCTCTGTTCTATTTTGCTTTCCTTTGATCGCGGGTCTCGTTTTTTTCTTTTCTTTTAAATTTTAATGCTCTGTTCCATTCTGCACGTTTTGTATGTGTTGCTCGTGTGCGTGGTATGTAAATGTCCTTTTATCTGCACTAGTGAACAGGATGATTCTATGAGGCGTAGTAGTGTTACTCTGATGTTGACGGGCATTTAGTTTCGGCCTTATGCTGTGATATTCTGATTTCAATTTCGGAAGAAGAAGATTTGCTAGCAGGTGCAAGCATGGGCTTTTGATATGATAGAATAATAGTATCTGCTGACTGTTACAGTTTGCTTTGATATCTCACTTTCCTGAGCTGTAATGAGAATATATAGTACCGAATTCTTGAAAGAAATGTGGTGAAGAATTTCTACAAGATGAGAACTAGCAGATTTGATTGTGATGATAAAGAGGAAAGTGACATTCGTAGGTGGTTGTTGAATTAATATAAGCATCTATTATAGTCAAAGCAACGGTTTATATCGAAACGACCAGTGACCGTTTTATGGATTTATTCGGTTAGGTTAGAAAATTGTGCTTTGGTTAGAAGAGATAATATGCTTCTTTAATCATTATATACAGTGCATCTTCTCTAGATGAAGAATCTATCGAGCATTATAATTTATAACATTTTCCGTGGTTTCTTCTTAGGTTCTGAAATATCCCTTCCAAACTCTGATAGTAGTATTTGTATGCTTTCTTGATTCGTGTTACACTGATTTGTTCAGATGGTCAAACCAGAGTTAGACTTTCAATTCGATTGAAATATATCGAGGTTGTGAATAAACGACCAACTAGACTAGTTGAGGTTGTGTGGCATAAACTCAGAATATTCTTCACAAATCAATTGGTTTAAGATCCCGTAACAGATAATCTGGGAGTAAACAATTGATTTGGATTATCAATTCCAGGGAATGTCTTGTCTTTCAAGTTTCTTTGGTTAACAATTCAAGGGAAATCATTTCTTTAAAGGCTTTACTTCCATTCTTTGCATGCGGCATAAGATTCATTTGGTTTCTTGAAATCTATCAAAAAATCTTTAACAGCTTCAAATTTTGGACAGTTGTTGGAAGTGGTCATGTCGTTGAATCTACTGATAGGATCATCCTTACTGCCCTTGTTGTGTGTGTATTTGATGATTTGAAAAGTCACATTTGTGCAGCTGGGAACATAATCAGCTTTTTCTTACCTTACTGGTGTTAATCAATATTTTCTTAACACTCACTTATACTCTTCTCAAGGTTTGCACAAAACGTTTCCTTTGAAAGCATTTGTATATGATTATATATTCATATGTAGTCATGGACCCACAGATAATGCTTATGCTGTTTCATGTTATTGCTGCAGATATGAGTACTGCAGAGGTGCAAGGCATGTATCCTCTGCAGCGTTGCAAAACTATACACTGGGCACGTGCTTTCCTTATTTATTTATCAATTTCACGTATAGATATAGAATTAGGATGTTTTTGTAATATAAGTTATTATTGTATTTCAGGTAAGGCATGCTCAAGGATTCCACAATGTGGCTCTGGAGAAAGATCGTTCTGCAAGCAAGTCGCCGGAATACTTTGACGCACATCTTACACCTCTTGGTTGGGAGCAAGTAAATATTTAATATAACATGTCACACATTTCCTTCTTTTTACTATATTTAACTTTGAGATGCAACTTATAACGTTGAGATGCCATATCACTGTAAGGATTGTTAAATGATTAATTATGCATTGATATTTACACGCGTACCATGTTATTGAGAAAGATTTGGATATCACTGTATCTTTTTGTAAATAGGATTCATATCTACTCTCTTGTTATTACAGGTCGATAAACTGCGTAAGCATGTTCATTCGTTGGGTCTTCTAAGTAAGATCGAGCTGATAGTTGTCTCCCCTTTGATGAGGCAATTTTGCTATCTATATCATCTTAACTTGATTGAGAATGAGGAAAATAGATGCTCTTTGAAGATTTTATTTCCTTGTAAATCTTTAGAGAATTCCAATTTAGATAACTGTCAAAATAGTAGTACTATTTATCACAGAAACTGTGTTTCTTTGCAGGACTCTGCAAACAGCAGTTGGTGTGTTTGGGGGAGAATCATATCTCGATGGGATCGATTCACCTGCACTAATGGTCGCAGACGCTGGAGAGCGTGATCGCCGAGCAATTTCAAGCTTAAATAGCCCTCCCTTTGTGGCTATGGAACTTTGTCGCGAACATTTGGTACCGATTAAATACCCACAAAGATTCTCTGTCCCTTTTTTATTTCTTTCTATCAAGATCTAACGTCGGTGCAATACATTGCAGTAGATAGGCATTGACTCAGAATATAGAAGTGTCTCATAACTACGATATTTCCAGATAGACATATAGTTACACCCTAGATTTTAATGGTGAAGTAATGAAATCATTCAGAACATTGATAGATGCGTTCTTCTGATCTCTAATTTCTACATAAGTTATGCGTGCATGCACAGGGTGTCTACTGGTATGATAAGCGAAGGAGCATAAGCGAGTACAAGCCTCTGTTTCCAGCAATTGATTTCTCACTGGCAAGTAACTCAAAGCTTTTTCAGTTTCTTTTTTCTTCATAACACCTATGAAAAATAACCATTACGTGTTCTGCTATGATTCATTTTTTAATTTTCGGTTCAGATTGAAAGTGACGCTGATAATCTGTGGAAGCTTGAAACTCGAGAGAAGAATGAAGAAATCAGTGCGAGGGGCCTCGACTTCATGAAATGGTTGTTATTACATTCACTTAAATTGTGAATTTCGTCAGTTTTAACTGCATTTTCGTCAGGTTATGGACACGAAAGGAGAAGGAAATAGCTGTAGTGACTCACTATGGCTTCCTAGCTCATACTCTCCGTTCGTTCGGAGATGACTGCCATGCATCGATCAAGACAGAGATTTGCAAACCGTAAGTAAAACAAATTCTGACCTTTCTCTTTAACTCCATTCAACATGTAAACGGTATCGTGCAGATTAGTAATGCACAGAGATATGTACTTTTCCTTCATGTTCAGGTTTCGCAACTGTGAACTGCGATCTATGGTCATTGTTGACAAAAGGTTACGCACTTCAAACTTTTGATAACTCGATAATAAATTCATATATGTTTTTTTTCCATTGCATGTGTTGTTAGCGTTCTCTTACCTTTTTTCGCATATTGCAGCATGATGGTCAGTAATGATGTTACTTCATATAGTTATACTAATTTCGCTGGAAAAATTCCTCCTGGACCTGATGCTCCAAGTGATGATAATGGTGCTGCTGCTAATGAGGAAAAGTATGATTAATTCGTTGGTATTGCATAATGAATGATGATGATGATATTACTACCTGTGACTTCTCCAACAATATCTTCTAGTCCTGTCCTGGGATGGGAAGGAATATGATGATGTAGTGATATTTCTTAGAGACCAAACATATGACTCGACAATGAAAGGAATATAATTTTCACTTTGTATTGTATGTGGGCTCCAGCGCCGATCCAAAATTTCAAGAAATATTGTGGGTTATCAATGAGAGAAACACTAACTATATCTATTCTATCACTCGGCAATCGGCATCCACTGTTGAAAAGGTTCGCTTGTCTTTTTTTTAATATATTTCTATTAATCAATCCATGGATGCGCCACTCAGAAATTTTCATGTCCTCATTTTTATCGGGCTGGTGTTCATGTGGAGTTTTTGGAGTCTTTTTTTTTTTAATAGCAGAAAACAGATGAGGTGTAATGGTAGTATAGCCAACTCTCAATCATTCAACAAAACAAGGTTTCTTACGTGTAAGATAAAACAGTGCTGCAAACAAGTGCTGTAAGAAAATTTCCAATAACAGAAGCGAAAAGGAAATCGTGATCTAATTCAGTTATTGCACCTTCAGATAAAAAAAAAAAATAAAATAAAAAAAAAAAAAAAAAAAAAAAAAAGGTCTCAGTCTTTGTATTTCATGGTTTCTTTCTCGAACCCAATGGTCGGGAACTGCTTAGCGTATTCCTCGACATCAAGGCGAAGCTTCGACAAAGCAGATTGATGCCCGTCGGCCTTCATATTCGCCACAAAGTCCTTTAACTTCGTCCCTGAGAGAGTAGTCAGCCATTCACAAGAAACAATTCGATTATCACAGTCGTCAAAGAGAGACGGACGGAGAGGAAAGGAAAGAGGAAAGAAACTGTGGAAAAGTAATAACCATTCGTATCAGATTTTATTTTCAAGGCCAACTCCACAGCTGCGTCGAAAAACTCTGCAACCTTCACGAAATCTTCTTCGAGGAATCCCCTCGATGTGAGGGCTGGAGTACCTATATATTACAGTTTTCTTGGAGGAAAATTAATGACAATAAGGGCTAAACTGATGTTAAATGATAATATAGCACCACTTAAAGGCCTACCCATTCGAATTCCTCCAGGGACCATTGCAGAGACATCCCCAGGAACAGTGTTCTTATTGGCTGCTATATGAACAGCTTCCAATACTTTTTCGACCCTCGATCCATCTATGCCCTGAAGGTAAAAAAAAAAAAAAAAGATTCATGTGTTCAATTCAATGTAATAACAAGATGAAAGCTCATATCTGAAGAACAAAGGCAGGGCTTTGTTACCTTGTCTCGAAGGTTCACCAGAACAAGATGGTTCTCAGTTCCACCAGAAACAAGGTCATAGCCTCTCTTAGTCAATGTCTGGAAAAGAACATGAATTGAAGCCATGTTATGACTGTGAAGATAAAATTAGAGGGACAAGCTGTCAGAGGATGACAATAGCATAAGCTTTTTCATCTATGGAGGCTACTGTTACCTCGGCAAACTTCGAGCAGTTCTTCAAAACTTGCTCTTGGTATGCTTTATATTCAGGTGTCATTGCCTGTGTGAAGTAATTCGTAAACCAAAGTCAGCTAAGGTTATGTATAGCAAAGAAACTGTCTAAAAGAACTTTACACGGCAATTCAATCTGACCTGCTTTAGTGCAACAGCCAAAGCAGTTATTGTATGATTGTGTGGCCCGCCTTGAAGCCCAGGGAAAACAGCTTGATTGATTTTGTCTTCATAGTCGTACCTAACCTGTTAAAACGGAAGTTCGTAAGAAAAAAAGCTGCATTCCAATAACATAGTATCGAAGAACTGAGGAGATCAATAGGTTGGTGAAAGAAGCAGAGCCTACTTCATTTCCTTGCTTGTTGATCTCTTTCACTCCCTTGCGAAAGAAGATCATCGCTCCACGTGGGCCCCGTAGTGACTTGTGAGTTGTGGTTGTGACTATATCTGCATAGTCGAAAGGTGATGAGATGACGCCAGCAGCTACCAACCCACTGATATGTGCCATATCAGCCAAGAGTATAGCCTTTTGCTTATCGCAAACCTGCCCAAGAGCCCATCCGAGGTTAAGATGTTATATGTTTTCTACTGTTCTTTTTTCAGGGAAGGGAAATAAAAGAAATGAAGAAAAGCGAACCATGAGACTCGGGATAATAGACTCAAAGCAAACGTACCTTGCGAATCCTTGCATAATCATAAAGGCGAGCATAAGCACTCGCACCAGCAACAATCAGCTTTGGTCTGTAAAGAACAGCGCTCTTCTCCAGCTGTAATGACAAGACAACTCTCAGAAATGATCTCGAGGCTAAGGAAGTATAAATTCATCGAACGGAAAGAAAAGGGACCTGATCATAGTCAATATAGCCAGTGGATTCATCCAATCTATAGGGCATTGTCTCGAAAAATATAGATACAGCACTAATCTTTTTCGTGTCGGTCTGCAGTAGTAAAGCCATAAATGAGCAACAGAAATGGATTTTGTAAGTGTAAAAGGAGAAATCAAAACAAAAAAGGAAGTCAAGCAAATGTAACCGTGTAAGAAGCACCTGATAACCGTGTGACAAATGACCACCGTGAGGAAGATCAAGAGCCATTATCCTCTCGTGAGGTTTTAGCAAAGCAGTATAAACCTGAAAATTAGCAGGCGAGCCAGAGAGGGACTGCACATTGACTGCAAAGATACATAATTATACGATTAAAATCGCTTTCAAATGGATTGAATTATTAGGTCAACTACCGAAAATAAGTTTTTAGATGCTTTGGCATTTTCGAAGACAAAAAAATACTGACCTCCCCATTTCTCGGGATCCAACTGAAAAGTCTCTAGAGCACGCTTTTGGCATAACCTCTCTGCCATGTCGATGTACCTTCAACAGACAAACTCATCACCCACAGAAACTGAGGGGCAACAAACAGCGTGAAAGATATGAATGAAAACGATATATTTGCAATAAAACACCAAAAAAGGCATACTCGTTGCCCCCATAATATCGTGCCCCGGGATATCCTTCACTGTATTTGTTAGTCATAACTGATCCAACTGCTTGCATGACTGACAATGATGTGAAGTTCTCTGATGGTATAAGCTCCAACCCCTAATTTAAACCACAAAGATATATATGACACAAAGATACACAAAATCGTATCTTTTTTCCCTGAAGGAAATATGCATGAAGAAAGAACCTTCCACTGCCTAGATTTTTCAAGCTCTATGATGTCGGCGATCTCTGGATCGATCTCTTCCAATGGAGTGTTCAATTGTTTTGTCCACTGCAGTATTAAATGCTCAGCTTGGGAAAAAAAAAAACAAAATGCTGAATACGACCATTACGAAATGGAATTTGGAAACAATGGTTTTCGATTCGAACAAATAAATTTACGGCAAACGGGTTTTGCAAAGGCTTGAAGATAGAAAACAGCTTTCGAAAAATCCGCAATGAATCAGTACTTACTTTTGAAAGCTAATTAACATTATATCCGTTGAGACATTTAGTCAAGCACGTAACATACACAGATGTAAATGACTCGGATAATGCTCAAATCTAAACAAACTACAAAAATTTCACCAATCCGTTCATCCTATGCATAAATCTAAAAGAAGTTTTAACGAAAAAGAAGAAGAGTGTGATTTGCCTACCGTAACTCGCTGGCTCTCCCTGTGGGTAACGGCTTGATTTGCCAACGAGGACTGTTGAGAATCAAGAATCAAAACAAGAAAAGAACATACAAACAACTGGAGAAATATAGCAGAAGCTGACAATCATAAATCCATACGTTTGCACGCACACGGGTGCAAGCATCTCATTCACAACGAATGAAGAAAAATAAAATAAAAGCTCAAAATCAACCATGTAAAGACGCGATGAGGTGATAGACATAGAACGGAGGCGTCGGAGAGCCATTGCCATCGTCGATTTTTGGTCGGAATAACGAGCAGCAGCGCCGTATTTATTCCTGTTTTAATAATAAATAACCAAAGATTTTCCAAGAATGGTTAGTGGGATCTTTGTTGGTGAGTGAAAGACGGTGAGGTTGGTGAGTTGGCGATGACGATGATCTTACAGCGGTAGTACCTTATTGCTTTCTTTTAATTTCCGAAAGTAAAAAAATAAAAGAAAATTTACAATTAGCATGTCTATAAAAAGGAAGCGATACGATGGGTGTTGTATGTCAGAAGATGGGCTCCACATAATCACATGTTCGATCTTACCATAACATAACCTCGAGTTTTACGAAATTGCACAAGAGCCCAATAGTTGTGACCTTGTCTAATTAAGATCCTAAATTTCACCTTCATGGCTCTTCATCAACTTTACCTTCGTTTCCTTGAATTTACGACCGTGAATAACATGTAAAGGTTAAAGTATCGATTTTAATCAATTTAAAATTCAAAAATTACTATTTTTAATGATTTTATGGTGATTGCGAATTTTGAAATTGGCATATACTATTGCAGAGCGAGATGGAAAATATCTTATTTTAATAATATACGAGTGCCAATAATGAAGGCAGTTTTGAGGATAGAAGGATAACGAACATCGACGTCACGTCACACAAAGGAAAGCAGCCTAAAATCTCATGCTGAAACCTCCCACACATACACCTCATTTCATTACAACTTTTGTTTCATTTCTTTCCTTCCACACACAGAAGAAAAGGAAGAAAAAGAGAAAGTGGGAATGGTGTCATTCATCTCAACTGTCCCATCCTTTGTTGCTTTGCTTCCTTCTTCGCCATCTAAATCTGCCAATGTCTGCTTGCCTTATCATCAAGCTGTAAGTCCAACTATGATTCCGTTGCTGTATAAAGCGTTTCTTTCCTCATTCTTTCTTGGCTTGTCTTGGCATTTACAGGGAAGAACAAACTGCAAGCTCGAAGCTAATAACTCTGATGGTGAGGATCATTACATCACTCGACGCAGTATTCTGGTGCATAGCTTTGGTGCCACTGTTGGGATGGTGAGAAATTTTCTTTCTTGTGTGTGTTTGCGTGTTTATTTAGTTACAATTCTTTGTCTTGCTTTCGTAATGCATTGGGAAGTAGTATTGTGGGCTTCATAAAAATTGCTCCTTTTTTTCAATGAACGCTCATTTCAGGACCTAATTGCTAGATCGAGCTCATCGATTGAAGTTGCTAATGCTGCTGATTTGATACAACGCAGACAACGTTCGGAATTTCAGTGTAAGATTGAGGGAAAATATTCTTTTGCTGTGTAATGTCTTGGCATTTCCTTCTCTAATCTCTGTGTTGCAGCGAAAGTAAAAGGGATCCTTGCAACTGCATTGAAGGTATAAAAATGCTACTTGTGGATATTGAGCGATATTGCATGCTAATTGTTCGTATAAATCTCTCACAGGAACACCCCGAACTCGTCCCATCTGTACTAACTCTCGCACTAAATGATGCTATGACTTACGATAAGGTCAGCCGATAATATAGTCTTGTTTCGAGCCAAGAATTGCTTTTTGTATGTGTACGGAGAAGGAGAAAAGACTTACATGAATTCTTCATTTTAAGTTTGCAGGCTACAAAATCAGGTGGCCCCAATGGATCTATACGTTTTAGGTAACTCCAAAGCACATTTAGTTAGATTAGAACAGAGCTTATTCTTAGATTGCCAAGGCTGCTATTGTATTTCGACTGCTTATTACAACTGTGGTTCTTTATGATACATTTTTTTTCATGGGATTTGCTTTGATTTTGATATGTTTCTCTTCTGAAGCTCAGAGATTAGTCGGCCAGAAAATAAAAATCTCGCTGGCGCATTGAGTCTCTTGGAGGAAGTGAAGAAGGAGATAGATTCATACTCCAAAGGTGGCCCTATCTCTTACGCCGATCTCATCCAATTCGCAGGTGAGTAGTTTGAAACCGAACTTTTTTCCTATATAAAGATTCAATAAGACATTTAAATTCATAAAATCATACCAAAAACATCAAGTTTTGATATATCGAACTCAATTCGTTCTTGGCGTCATAATGCAGCACAAAGCAGCGTAAAATCTACCTTCATAGCTTCGGCCATTCGAAAATGCGGTGGGAACGAAGAGAAGGGAACTCTACTGTACACAGCTTACGGTTCAACTGGCCAAGTAAGTGAATCTTTCCTTTACCGTTCATAGCCTTACGTCTCTATAAATTCTATCTTCGCTTTCGTTATTTTTTTTTTTTTGCAGTGGGGCCTTTTCGATAGGCAGTTTGGTAGGTCTGATGCTGAGAATCCCGACCCCGAAGGAAGGGTACCTCAGTGGGAAAACTCGAGCGTTTCAGACATGAAAGAAAAGTTCAAAGCTGTTGGTCTTAGTCCCAGACAGGTAAAGTAAAATAACAATAACAGTTCATTCTTGTCCTAATTCTCATACGGTGATTTATTTAAAGCGCAAGAATTCTTCTGTGTTGTATAATGTTGGTTTGCAGTTGGCTGTTATGTCGGCGTTTCTCGGGCCAGACCAGTCTGCAACTGAGGCATTGCTTGCTTCAGATTCAGAAGTTAAGCCGTGGATTGAGAAGTACCAACGCAGCCGTGAAACTGTTTCTCAAACAGATTACGAGGTTTAGTAGTTAGTTCTTCCTTCGTAGTTACATTTCTCGAAAACACAGGATCCTTGAGCAAAATTGGCGATTTCCATCTATGTTCGATGTATATGTTTTTCAGGTCGATCTGATAACCGCTCTGACGAAACTGAGTTCTCTCGGGCAACAGATCAACTACGAGGCGTACTCTTACCCCGTGGAAAGGATCGATTTCAAGAAACTGAAACTGTAGAGAAGAGACATCTGTTTTGAACACCATTTTCAATTACAAAGATCTATTGATAACAGCACACTTCAATTAAACTTTGTTACAAGCCAGGGAACAAACATACATGCATGCATACATATGTTTCTTTCGTTGCTCTAATAATGCCATCAGGTCATCGGCGCTGCTCAATTCCTACGAAGTCGAAACACCAAAATACTGTGCGGCGACCTCTAGAATGAAGAGCGCAAATGCTAGTAACGCCGTTTCAATTTCAGTTTCAGTTTCAGTTTCAGTTTCAGTACTAGGTCTCTCTACCTTGTATCTCCCTCGAAAACTGTAGAATATACTTAAACTCCCTTCTGTGTTTGCGCCCCCCTTTCGAGTCACTGGCAATGATAGAGATGAGCTGCCTCCTTTGGGCTTGCGATGTCGAAGAGATGCTTCGTAGTCGTGTGGACTTCGCCAATGCACCTTCGAAAGAAAAATGAGTAAACGACGTGCTGATACTTCATACCAGGTTTTCGTTGTTGGTGCTTAAATTTTTAAATGTGTTTTTTTTGTTTTAACTTTGCAAAATCTTTCATGTTTTTATGTTCTTTTAACGATTCCATGGGCAAAACGGAACAGTTATATTTTGCAAAGTTTCAGAAAATAAAAGGGCGCATATAAAATTTTGAGCACCAGTAATTATAACTTTTCAGCCAAGAAACCACTACCCCAACTATCAACGCCTCATCATCAACCAATCATATTCAGCCTTTACACACACCCAGCTCTTCAATTACACCTATAAAGCCGCCCCAAACTGAAACTAATAAGCCAATTACCATATCTCCCTCTCAAAACCCCACACTAGACCATAATGTGAACCTAGTAAACATCCCAATCCAAGTGACATTAACCAGAACCCCTCTCTCAGACATCTCCAATCAATATACACCCAAACTCAGAAAGCACAAAAAGAAAGAACCGAGATCCAAACAACCAAGGACGGAAAAAATGGACCTAGACCATACATTGAAACGAAGCAGAAGCACATTTGATGGCCTAGAGGAATGCTCCCACAGTCTGTACATTGGAAACAAAAAACCCAAGACCCAAATCACCAAAAGTCATCCCAACGAAGAGGTGGAGGAAGCCAGCCCTAAATGGCCCCAATTAGATCAATGAGAGTGACCTTGTGGAACTGTAGAGGGTTGGGAGGTCCTTCTACAGTTTCACAGATCAAAGAGTCCCTTAGGGGACACCTCCCAGCCTTAGGCTTCCTGTGTGAGACAAAAAATAAAAAATCCTTTGTAAACACAGTCTGCCATCACCTAAGGCTTAAAGATAGATGGTTTTCCGTTGATCCGGTGGGCAGAAGTGGAGGACTTCTTCTGTTCTGGAACCAAGACATTCAAATCCTTTCCATTTCAAGCAATCTCTACTGCATTGAAGTACAATGTACATGGGGAACAAGCCAAACACCTTTCTGGGCCATCTTTGTTTATCTCAGCAATGACCATCGGGCTAAAAAAGAACAAATTGATTATCTGATCATGGCGAAACAAAGGTGGGGTAGAATCTGGTTCATGGGAGGCGATCTAAATGATATTCGAGACCATCAGGAGAAAAAAGGGGGTAAAAAAAGAACAACAGCCAGCTTTAGAACCTTTAATCAGTTCATTGACTGTCTTGGAGCCTCAGAGATTCCCTTCAACGGTAGAGAGTTCACATGGGCCAATAATCGAAGTGGAGAAGGGTTTGTCGAAGAAAGATTAGACAGAGTTCTTGTCTCGCCTGACTGGTTACTTAGCTTCCCAGATTCTCAAGTCTCACATGTCCCTAAGTTGGCTTCAGACCACTGTCTACTTCTTCTGGACACCAATCCTTCCTTCCTCAGACCTAAAAGCCGGTTCTTTTTCGACAAAAGGTGGCTGGAACAACCTGACATTACTGAAGTTGTTGCTAGGGCTTGGGCCAAACCCCAATCAGGCAACCCCATGTTTCAACTCACTCAGAAAATCAAACAATGCAGAATGGAACTTTTTGCCTGGGCCTCCAAGCTCAAAAACAACTCAGCAAACAAGGTGGATAGTCTTAAACAGAGGCTTCTCGTTATGCAAGAAATGGGAGGAGATAGGGACTGGACACTTTGGAGATCACTTCAACTTGAACTTCATAATGCCTACAAGGATGAAGAGAAGTTTTGGAGCCAAAAATCCAGAATTCGATGGCTCAAAGAGGGGGACAAAAATACAAGATTTTTTCATGCCACAACTATTCAAAGACGAGCTTCAAACACACTTCAGAATCTTCAAAAGCTAGAAGGGGGTAAATGTCTCAACACTGATGAAATCCTCACAGAGGTAACAAAATTCTATTCGAACCTCTTTTCATCAAGCCAACCTCCAGATCCTGAGGGATTTCTTGAAGGGATTCCACAGTCCATCACTGGCTCCTTGAATCTGCAGCTGACAGCACTGGTAAAGGAAGAGGAAATCAGAAATGCAATCTTCTCAATGCATCCCCATAAAACCCCAGGCCCAGACGGTATGACGCCCCTTTTCTTTCAAAAATTCTGGTTTATCATTAAAAGTGATGTTTGTGCTGCTGTTATGAATTTTTTCACTAAAACGAAAATGCTCAAAAACATAAACCACACACTCATCACCCTTATTCCTAAGGTTAAAAATCCCTCCCTTATAACCCACTATAGACCCATCAGTCTCTGCAATGTTGTATACAAAATCATCTCTAAAATTCTCACTGAAAGGCTCAAAACTTGTCTTCCACTATCTATCTGTCAAAACCAATCTGCTTTTCTTCAAGGTAGGCAAATCCTTGATAATGTCGTCATTGCTCATGAATGCCTCCATCACATCAATTCTTCTAGAAGAGGTAACCACAAATCCATGGCTCTTAAACTTGATATGGAAAAGGCCTTTGATAGGGTTGAATGGAGCTTCGTTAGACGAATTATGGCTAAAATGGGGTTCCACCCGACATTTATTGATTGGATCCTACTATGCATCAGCACTTCTTCGTTTTCTTTTAATATTAATGGCTCTCCTTTGGGATACCTCACTCCTTCTAGAGGTATTCGACAAGGCGATCCACTCTCACCATTCCTCTTCATCATCATATCAGAAGGTCTCTCAAACATCATCAATAAATTCTCATCAGCAGGTAGGCTTAAAGGACTCAAAATCTCCAAAAGAGGCCCTGTCATATCTCATCTCCTCTTCGCCGATGATGCCCTATTGTTCAGTGAAGCTAATACATCTCAGGCCAACCACCTTAAGGACCTCCTTGACAATTATTGCATTGCCTCTGGCCAATGTGTCAACCTCTCTAAATCATCAGTCTTCTTTAGCAAAAATACTCCAGAAGAAGACAGAGTTAACATCTGCCAGATTCTTCAAGGTATCACGGTGCATAATAGAACCAAATACCTTGGACTCCCACTGGTCATTGGAAAATCGAAGAGAGACACATTTCATTATGTCGTTGAAGCTGCTAGGAATAGAATCAACAGTTGGAAGAACTCTTATCTCTCCTCAGCTGGCCGAGAAGTCCTTATTAAATCTGTCATCAACTCACTTCCTTTGTATGTGATGTCCTGCTTTTGTCTCCCAAAAGGCATTTGTAGACTCATTATCAGAATGACCTCTAACTTCTGGTGGGGTGCTAAAAATCAAGACAGATCAAGGATTCATTGGAGAGCATGGGATCGTCTCACACAAGACAAGAATATGGGGGGCCTTGGCTTCCAAGATATTGAATTATTTAACAAGGCTCTCATTACCAAACAGCTTTGGAGGATGATTTCCAACCCTAACCTTCTTGTCTCCAAATTGTTGAAATCAAAATACTTTCCAAATGGGCCTATTCTGAAAGCCAAGCTTCATTCTGGAGCCTCATGGCTCTGGAAAGGCTGGCACAGCCTCATCCCAGTCTTGAAAATGGGAACAATCTTTCAGGTTCATGATGGGAAATCTATCAACATTTGGGAATCACCTTGGCTTGCGCAACTCCCCAACTTCGTCCCCCCACCCACGGAAGAACCTCGATACCAGCTGACTCGGGTGTCCCAGCTCTTGAAATCTGATGGATCTGATTGGAATAATGACATTGTTGATTCTTTTTTCCCTCATGATGTGGCTCTTGCCATTTACAGGACTAAAATTCACAAGGATGCTCCAAAGGATAAGCTCTGCTGGATCTTTGGGAAGGATCAGCTCTTCTCAGTCCACTCCACGGATAGGATGCTCCTCACGGTGAAATCTCAAGATGTCAACGTGGCTGAAGGCAGTGACAGAGGCAACTCAATGAAAAGAATGTGGTCATGCATTTGGAACCTTAGCATCAAGCCTAAAATCAAACATTTTCTTTGGAGATGTGTGCAGAATATCCTTCCTACAAAGAACAGATTAAAAGAAAAAGGTGTGGAAATAGACCCAATTTGCTCTTGGTGTGGGGAAGCTGAGGAAACACTCGAACATATATTGTGTCACTGCCCGAGAGCCCAATTGGTTTGGAAATTGGCCCCTGTTAATTGGGATAGATTTACTGATACTAACTTGCGTTTCAAGGACTGGTGGTTTCTTACTTGCTTTGGGCCGAGCCATCGAAGCTTCCAACATAGAGTGCAATTATCCGTTTATATCCTTTGGATGCTTTGGAAAACTCGGAACCTGTGGCTTTTCGAAGCAATCAAGAAATCTGAACTTGAAGTGGTGGAACTTGCCTCATTGGAATGGCAAGAGCTCTGCAACTGATTTTTTGGCTTTTTGTCTTGAAGATGATTTAGGAAGGTTTGCCTTCAGTGGATCATCTCATCGGACTCAGCAAATTGGTTAAACATTGCATTATTCTGTTTCTTGTTAACCTCTTGTTTTGAACATTTTTGTTGAGTTCTTTTTTGGTTGGTCTCAAGATGAGACTTTCCCTTACTGGTAAGATTGTCACCGGATGGGTTTCTGGGTTAGTTAACCCATGTACTTCTCTTGTTATTAATTTTGAAGCAAACTTTGAAAAAAAAAAAAAATTATAACTTTTCTTTTACATATTGCTATTGCGTAAAACATGATATAAAATTCATCTTCGACCAACACGAGGTTTTTTTATTTCTTTTTTGTTTCAGCTTCGGTTTTTGCATGTATAAAAAAAAAAAAAAAAAAAAAAAAAAAAAAAAAAAAAACTATACTATTGGTGCTCGAAGCTAAGTTTTGGACGCGTTGTTTTAGTTCCAGAACTTGGCAAAAACCCGTTCATTTTTGTTTTGTTCTTTTAACCCTGAGAATCAATATTAGTACTTCAAAAAGAAAACGTTTTGCAATGTTTAAGAACCAAAACGACAAATTGAGGTATTGAGACTTTGGTATAATTTAAGTCCCAAATTCGCCGTTTACTCAAGAAAATAATAATAATTTATGATTTTTTCTTCTTTTTGATGATGAAACGCTAATTGATATCTATCAAAGAAAGCCACAGTAAGTCATCATTATTATCATTACGTACTTGTCGATTAGGAAACGATCTTCGTACAACTTGACGACGACGCTGACACCGTAATTATCGAGCACGCCGCTCTCGGGAATATTGTCGTACTTTATTACATGGTTCCAAACGGGGTTCGACCCGTTCTTGCGATCCAAAGGAGTCTTTCGACCCTCGACGTTGTCCTTATTCTCATCATCGTCGTAGATATACACTTTCGCGTAATAAGCTCGCGGAGACTTGCCGTCTTTTTTCGGTAGGTTTTGTGCTGAGATTATATTTAGATTGAACTTCCACATGTATAATTCCTCCTTTGCTGAAGGCATTATTGTAGGTAGTTTGTTTTCAAGCGAGTGAGTTTGAGTGAACATCATTTTAATGATGAGGGTTTTGTATCATTAGGCTTCGCATTTATAATGATGAGGTCAACAAATAGGTCTTCCCTTCACTATTAAAATATGGCACTATTATTATATTATTATCTATGCGGCATTGAACTTGGGAGGGTTCTTTTTGCCACCAGTTAGAACCTACCTAAACTATAGTCGCTATGTTCCGCTAATTTTATCACAATTTTCCATTTCGGCCGTCCCAATAATTTTATCACCTTTCCTTATTTAGCAAAAAACTATCACAAACAATCAATATAATAATATTAAATATTCTTAAAAGACGTGTTAAAATATACGTTTTTTTACCTTTTCATTGTACTATATTATTATAATAATATCGCCTTAATTTGCATGCCAGCAACTTATGTGATAAAGTTGCTGGAACGGAGGGAGTATACACTAAAACCTCTATACATTAGTAACTTCTCTAAAATAACAAAATTTTATGGTCCCAACTTGGGCCTTTGTAAAACTCATCAATTCGATAAGATAATAAGATAATAATCCTTCAACAAATTTAAAAATATTAGGTCCCCATTGAAACTCTAGATTAATAATTCATAAATATGCAATTATAAATACGGACATGTACACATAACAACCTAATTGAATAAACTTTTTACACATAGGTATCCATGCCAGAAAATTTTACAGATAGGTACACGATTTAATTTTTACCAGTTTCTCAGTCATGCCGTATCTTCCTGTGTGTATGGCGTACCATAACATGTTGATATAGGGTACCTAAATATGTTCGTACGGCGTACCTATGTTTTAAATAGGGCGTACCTAAATGCTCTAATTAGACCTGTCAAAATGGCCCGTGGCCCGCGGGCCGGCACCTGCCTTTGGGGCGGGCTGGGCTGGGATTTTTAAGGCCCGCCTAACGGGCTAGCCCGCTCGGGCTGCAGGCTATCGGGGCGGGGCGGGCTGGCCCGCCATATATTTTAATTTATTTATTTTATATATTAAATATCTATTTATTTAAATATAGAAATTAATTAATGATTTTATTTATAATTAATGATGCATTTATTAATTAATATATATTTAAATATTATAATTAAATAATTAATGATGCATTTATTAATTAATATATAATTAATGTATATTCAAATATCATAATTATAAAAATAATTCTTAATTAAAAAGTTTAAATAAAAAAATGTTAAAAAAAAAAACTAAGGCGGGCGGGCTGGGCTTCAGTTTTGATGGCCCGCCACATGGCGGGCCAGCCGCCCCGCCCCGCCAAACAGCAGGCTTTGGCGGGCGGCGGGCCAGCCCGCCCCGGTCCGGCCCATTGACAGATCTAGCTCTAATACGGCTTATCATTTTCTATTATATAGGGTACCCAAATGTGTTGATATAGGGTATCCGAATGTGCTGATGGCGTACCTGCGGCGGATCGAATACCTATCTGCAAAAATTTATTATGTTAGGTACCTACATATAAAAAATCCTGACATGGTACTATAAGTCTTTTTACAGAGGTTTATGTGTAAAGAACCCTTATAAATATATGATAATTTACTAAAATGTGATCTTTTGTTACTAGCGTTTTCTTAAAATTCAAATCCAATTGTATTTTATCCCCAACTTTCTAAAATGCATTCAAGAGTTTTGGTGTCCATGAAATAAATGGTAAATATATACAATGAACTAAGGGGAATTTACAGAAAATACCCAATTATATAAAAATTTGCTAAGTTAGTATCCTGTCAGTGTTTTTTAAAATGTAGGTACATATTAGATTATATTTTTTGCACATTGGCACCGTCCCGCCACAGATACGTCATGTTTAGGTAACATAGAGAAACGTATTGTGGTACATAATACAGTGAGAAATGGTATATCGCATTAAGATAGCATATAGAAACGATACAGGTACCTTATAAACGCGTGACGTACGTAATACACATAAAAAAGGCACGTCAACACTGGAAAAATGATACACACTGTCAAACGGATACTTATATAAAAAAATTTCTAACATGGGTACTGACTTGCAATTTTGTATATAAATGAATATTTTTATGTAGATTCACCATGAATTAATATTATACATCAATTATTTATTTTTTTTACAACAAATTGGTTGATGGATGAATATAAACAATATAATATATAGTAATACTAAATAAATTCGATTTTAAAATTTTCTCTTTTGGTTAATAAAATATTAATTTGTTGATATATTAATATATCTTTAAATTAATAAAATTAAGGTTCCCAAATTAATTAATAGAGGTTTTATGTAAACTGATTTAAAGTCAATAATGGTGATTTAGTGAAGACTTCGGCATATTTAAATTAAATTGGCGTAGGTGAGGCGGGACCGGTGGAGGTTTTTGCGATATACGTGGTAATTAATAAATCCATATTTCCCATCGCATACGTTGAAAATAGTTTCACTTCGATTACGATATTTCTCTCGTTAATCGTCAAAATGCTTAATATCCAAAGACCAGTCTATAGCTAACAGTGCAACTCATAGAACCGGGATAGGATCAATCAATTTTAACATCACGAACAACCCGTAAATGTATGACAAGTCAGGTAAAGTTTATCTAATATTTATTGGATTTTTCAATCGTTTTCGATGTCACTAGCTTCAATAGTAGTTCTCGAAATTTTTTTCCAACAAAAATGTTAGCACGCTACAGTGTTGAACTTCAACTTTTGATATTAGGTTAGTTTGACTAAGCGTCAAATGCCAAAGATCGGAGATTGACTTGGACCATAGATTTATGTCACGCCATAGCATACAGCATACTCATAGATGGGCACATCACATTTAGAGTTCACAGCACATAAATAAGGTTAGGATATATTTGAATTTACGCACCCGTCATTAGTTTAATTTAAGATTCAAGCCCTCTCATAAGTTTAAAGGACTCATTTTTGTAAAATTTTAGAGACCTAACTTATAAAGTGGTATAAAATTTATTTGAACCGGTATTAGATGATCGTTTTGTGTTAGAAACATTCAACATAATGTTATTTCAGAAAAAATGGAGTAGTGCTGCAGAAATGAATTGGTATCGGATGATCATTAACTGGTATCGCATGATCGTTTTGTGTTACAAAATTTCAACATATTATTATTTCAAAGCAAAAAAGTGGTAATGCAGAAATCGGGTCCTTAAAACTAAAATTTTCCTGACAGGCCTGAATCCTAAATGAAATTTCTGACGAGGCGTTAAATGAAAAGTCCCCATGAGGTTAACCTTTTATATTTTTTCTTTTATGACCCTCCCAGGAGCACTTTCAATCTTCTTTGGCCATGTCCATTAGGGGTGTTCAAATTAACTGAAAAAGCCGACCGAACTGTAAAGAACCGAACCGAAAAAACCGAACCGAATTGTAAAAAACCGAACGTTCGTATATCGGATTAAGCATACGTAAAACCGAAAAAACCGAAAACCCGAACTGAAATTATCATACAACATTAATAATAGAAAAATATCAAAAATCATTTGTTTTTCTCCCATAACGTAAACAACACAATAAATATAATTTCATTGGTATTCTTTTTTTCATTTTTAGGTGAATGTTTTCCTCACCAATCAAATACTATTTTCTCCTAAATAATTTATATTATCTTTAGATGACTGTTTTATATTTTTGTTCAGATTTTATTCAATTTTCATGTTTTTATTTGTACCTGTGAATTATTTTGCTACATGTCATGTTCCATAAATCTTCTTTGCTTTTTAATAACCATAAATTGTTTTATGTATTTTCAGCTCATAATATTTTTAGTTGATATTAAATTCCTAACCGAAAGACCGAACCAAATTATAAAAAACCGAACCGAAATTAAAACGGTTCGGATATCGGATTAAGCATACGTAAAATCGAAAACCGAAAAACCAAACCGAATTTGAAAAAATCGAACCGAACCGACCGATGAACACCCCTAATGTCCATCGACGATCATCAAATAACTTCACCACACGAGTGTTTCAATGGTTTAAGTAATGTGCATGTGGCATCGAATAAGCAATTAGGTGCCGAGTGCTATATTAAGAAATGGAACTCATTGAAATTGTTACAGCATAGGTCGAGCGTAGTAATTCATAAATAATTTCATTACACGGATACACATTGTCATCGCAACGCAAAACGCACCAAGAAACACAAAAACACAAGTCAATCAAAATCACAGAGGTAGTAATAAAGGTTATTTATCAAACCAGGGCGATGCTGCTCTCGCCACCTGGCGGCTTGCGGACCCCACCAAAGTAGTCTCTGTGCTCCACCTTCTCGTCGGCGGCGAATATATTGCTGCCACTCATTTCCCGCAATTTCGCCGAGCTCAGAGCTTTCTCAGCCGACTTTCGTCCTCCTTCGCCTTCTTCCTTAAAAATGTCGTTCCCATTGAGCTCATTGAGCTTCTTCTCTGGCACCTTCTTCGCCGTCTTCATCGAGTGTTCTTCGACAGAACCAACGCCGCTCTCATCTCCCTGTAGAAAAACAAAGGAGGGATCTCATCACAAGGAAACAAAAAATGAACGAACGCGGAATAATTTCCAAGATTTCGAAAACGTACGCTGTGATCCCCTACGCCTATGGTAATGCTTTCTCTTAGAGCTAAAGGTCGAGGAACTGATGACCTCGGTTGAATTTCTGGGGGCGGGGCGAAGATATCGTGGCCAGAAAGCTCCTTCTTCTTACCCATGGAGATTTGTTTCTTCAGTTTGTCCTCTGATTCGCTGTCCAAAGATCCGCTCAGTTCCCTTCGCTTCGCAGCTTCGGCGACTGTAATGGGCTTCTTGGGAAGGACTGCTTCTTCTTCGCCGAAGCTGATGTTGCTCATTCCCGAGAGTGCTTGCTGACGAGGAAGACGGAAAAATATTCAGTAAAAAGACATCGAAAAACGTTTGAAATTGCTACGTTAAACTGTTACCTGGTACATTCTGACTCCAGTTTTACCGACAGGGGTATGATCGACGTCCTCGTACTCAGACAATTCTGTTTCTCCGTTGGCTTTAAATATGCCGCTCCCAGTTATCTCCTTCATTTTGTAACCCGAGCACGGTTTTCTGAGGTATCATCGCAAATTCGAATGAATTTTCAGAGTAAATTAAGGAGATGAGCGACAAGATTTTACTCTAGGGACTAAATCTGAAGAATTATTCAGTGCAAAGAAGTTTAAAAGATTGAATGCCCACAAACTCAAACACACATAGGAAAGATTTCCTCTCAAGATGTATTGTAATAAAAATGGCACCACAAGGAACTGATTGCTTTATGTCTCTTTCAATGAGGTTCCTTCGTGTGCTATGCTAACACATATCAAACTTGTAAAGGGTGAGAGATTCTTTTCAAATTTTTATTCATGTAAGAGAAAAAACGATGAGAACATACACAGAAGAAAGAAACAAAAGCCTCACAGCTCTTCACCTTCTATTCAATTCCTCAACTTCTTCATCGGTAACTTGGCCACCAAACACCACCTTGCTGATCCCATCGGACGGCTGTCGTTTAATTTCAGATTATTACTCATTTCAATTTCTAATCGTCCTTCACAGCTGATGAAAAGGAGCTGAAAAGGATATAAAAAAAATACCTGATGAGGGCGAGCGGAGGAAGCAGACGCCGGCGAATGTTCCGGCGGATTCTCCGTCCAGGTCAGCAGATCCGCCGTCGAGGCGTTTGGCTTCCTCACCGGCGTTCCCTTCTCCATTGGGCCAATAACGAACTGCGATATAGTTGAGTTATTATTACCTCAGTGCTCCATGGGTTGAATAAGCAAACAAAAGAGATGAGATCTGAACTGAAACTGAATTTGGTTTGATACGATGTTGTTGTTGTCTCGGTCTCTCGGAGATCTTCCCCAAGTTTTTTTTGTTTTCGTTTTCGTTTCTTTTTCTCTGTTTTACGTACGGTACAACACAAGAATTAGCTGAGGTTCGTTTATGGATACTTGCGAGTTGCGACTTGCGACTTGCGTAGAGATGGGTACTATATACTTTCATATTTTTCCTTTTCGAAATTATGAATTCTTTTATGGATTTAATTAGTTTTTTTAAATCTTTTTGGATATGGAGGACCGCATGTGCACTAACTGGACACCACGTGACTGATACAGAGAAGAATCTTTCCTCTTTTTTTTTTTTCTCGAACTATTTCTCTCCTTTTTTCTATTTTATTTTTTTATGTTTTTTTTTGTTAATTATGGGATAGTTAGTGATATACACCTAAAATCAGACGCGATAGATTGACTAAAGAATAGTAATATTACTGGTTAAGAAGATTTTTTTTTTTAACAAATTAAAGTTCTAAAGAAACATGATGAATGTATTCTTTTTGCAGCTTTTTTGCCATTACCATTATTACCACCTAGCTTGTAATACAAAAGAAAATGGCATCATAACAAAGTCACATGTATTGTTGTCCACGTTTCAATGGCAAGGAAAAAACGCTCTATCATCAATTAGAATTTTCTATTTTCAGTTTAAAATATTTATGATATCTGTTTGATATGATTTTCTTTGTGCAGCTTTCCAATAGAATGTATAATGCATAACTATATACTTTCAGTAGTTCATGAGCATATGGCCCATTCGGCCCAATAAATAAACAAAGTCCAGCTTTGCTTTTAAAGGACTTGACTTTTATCTATATTTCTTTGCCCAGTATTAATTAATTAAAGTGCAAATTACGAGTCATGCCCCAATTAATATTTTCACATAGAGATAAGGATCCATGTAAGTTTCATTTAGAGATAAGGATCCATGTAAGTTTTATTTAGAAATAAGGACTCAATTTAAGTTTCATTTAGAGAAATGGACCCATGTTTACCACAGACCCATTAGTGTTACCACAGACCCATGAAGTGTTACCACAGACCTATGAAGTGTTACCACACACCCATGAAGTAGTATCACACACCCGTGAAGTGTTATCACAGACCTATAACGTGTTACCACAGACCTATGAAGTTTTACCACAGACTAGAGCTGTCAAAACTAGACCTGTCAAAACGGGTCGACCCGTAGCCCGCCAAAGCCCGCCAAAGCCCGCCCACTGGCGGGGCGGGGCGGGGCGGGCTTAAGAAAGCTAGGCCCGCACCCGCCCACTGGCGGGCCGCGGGCCCGGTGGACTTAGCCCACATAAATTAAAAAACATAAAAAAAACTTGAAAATTCAAAAATTAATTAAAAAATATTTAATATATTTTAACTTTAAAAAAATATTAATTAATTTATCTTGTTAATTTTATAAATTATTTAAAATAGAAAAAATTATATAATTTATATAGAAATTATATAAATTATATAATTTATATATAAATATATATATTTATTATTTAAAATATATCGCCCCGCCCCGCCGAAGCCCGCGGGCCGCGCGGGGCGGGCTTTTTAGGCCCGCCTCCTGACGGGCCTGAAAAATCAGAGCCCGTCCCGCCCTTTTGGCGGGGCGGGGCGGGGCGGGCCGGCCCGCGGGCCGCGGGCAATATTGCCAGCTCTAGTCAAAATGAGCCGATGGGGCGGGCTGGCCCGTAGCCCGCAACTGGTGGGGCGGGCAAGCCCGCCAATTTTTTTAAAAAATAATAAAAAGAAAAAATAATAAAATTAGGAAAAAACTAGAAAAAAATTAATAAAAAATAATAAAAATAAGAAAATAAAAATTTAAAGAATTCCACTTGGAAAATATATATAATTTAATCAAAATTTTAATATTAATTATTTATGTTATTAAAAAACTCAAAAAATATCAAAACCAATATAATTTATTTATAAATCTTATTATTTAGTATAATTATACAATATATTATTTTTGGCGCGGGCAAACCCGCTCAGGCCCGCCCTTTGGCTGGCCGAAAAATTACCTGCCCGCGGGCCAGGGCCCGTTTGACAGCTCTACCACAAACCCATGAAGTGATATTGGGGAACCATGAAGTGTTTCTGAAATAATTGAGTCCTTAAAATTTTCTGATAGGAATCTGAACTCTATTTGAAACTTAAATGGGGGCCTGAAACGTAAATGCTCATTTATTAAACTGAATAATGACAGTTACTACGTCATTTGTACTCAAATTCACGTATTTATCAAATCGAGGAGAGACTTTAATATTTATATACGATGTTTTCTACGATATACAAGTCTTGTGAAATACGATATATCTGCCATGCCATGTACAGTTCTGTGTTCTGAACTGACAAAAGGTTTCTGCTTTGCATTTCATACTATAATAACTAATTATTTAATTAGGCAACCATTTTCCCATCCCATATTTCAACAGTACTACACTTGCATAACCCATTCTCATAAAAATCAAAATAAAATGTCTCGAAAAATTATAATCCGAAAGTGCCCAGGCAGTAGCCAGTAAGGTTGGCATATACAATGAACTATAGATATATATAAATAAAAAGAAAAAGAGACTTCAATCTACAATATATAGCGAAAAAAGTTAATAGATGAAGATGAGAAGTGAGAACAAGAAAGGACCGATTGATGGCAAATAATCCATCACCTCTTTACAGAATACGAACTGAAGCTAACAAAAGAACGTCATTGCAGATATAAACATGTCAAACTAAAACCTCGTCTCCCTCAAAATAAAAAGACAAAAGCTTGATTCACTAATATTTATGTCATAAATAAATTTTTGACTATTGGGTTCCAAATAATTTTAAGGGTTGATGATGAAGTCCCCACACTTGCATTTCCAGCAAATGGGCTTGTAGTTTGAGAGGTCGTCTCCTCTTGAATATGCAATGACAATATTCCCATTCATTCCTTGTCTATGAGAGAATCTAACCTTAGGTGAAATTGGGACTTGAACAGCTACACAATGCTCACAATTCTCACACTTTTTCTCACACCTTGGAGGCTTTGATCCTATAAGAAACCCCATGTTTAACACCTTCTCCTCATTGTAAAGCTTTGGAGTTTCTCTAATACCTTGCAAGAGAATCGAATTCATTAAATAAGGAACCATTTACTCATCTGCATCAAACGCTAGAGATAAAGAAAGGTATAAATTCTTACCGTGAACCATGAATATAAGAGGCTTCGAGCTTGACATGAACAGGAATATCAGAACTATTGCCTGTAATAATTTGATCTTTTCTAGGGTTTTGCAGTGTATAAATCCCATGGTAGCCATTGAATATGACTTTGTAAAAAGGTTAGAGGGCGAGCACCGTATATATTGTATTAGAAGACAAAATTGATTGTAAAGAAAAGACCCGAAGATCATATCATTATTCTCTGATGAAAACTTTTAGTTACTGCACAGATTGGGAGAAGAAAAAAGAGGTTGAAACAGTAGTGATAATATACGATTTGATTTGATCCTCTTTTTTGATGTAATGATTGAGATTGCAAGAAAAGGGCAAAAATAGATGAAAGCACTTGACGAGAGAACACGGAACGGGCAAAGACAAAATAGAGCTACCTATCTACCTAAATCTTTTGTTTACCTCGTTCCGTGAGAGTATTTAGAAAAAGGAATAATAAAAATAAAATGAAAAGTTTTTATTTTATCTGCAGATCAGAGAGTGAAGGCAGCTGCAGCAAGTTACAGAAGAAAAAGAGAATTAGCAAACGAAAAGGTAAAAAAAATTAAATGAAACACGAGAAAGTGTTAAACAGATCATCGGCAGATTCAGCACAAAGAAAGATTGAGATCGAGGAACTATAAATAAACTATTCTCATCCCATCTACTATTCGCTATTAATAATTTATATATTAAACTATTTGTTTTATGAGTAAATAAAGGACGTTTTGAAATAGTGAAGGTGCGTGTTTTCATAGTTGTTTCATTTTCAATGTGTTTCACTGTTCATGCTGTCTTTTCCATAATATGTATTTACGCCACTGTTGAAAGTTGGTTGATGTATAGTATTATTTATGAAATTTTGTTAAATTTCTTAAGTAAACGTAATTCCCTAGGCAACCTGCTAATGTTTAAAATGTAAAATGCAATTCCCTAGACAATCTATATCCGATGGATCTTTAGGTAAATACATAGAGGCAGAGAAGTGGAGTGTAAGCGTAATTAACGAACCTGTGGCGAAAATAACTACGATGATGATCTACAATTTTAAATGTACTTCCAAGAAAACAAATATGATGATGACAAGTGCAAATTACGATTCAGGCTCCTATTCATATTTTTAATTAGAGATAATGACTCATGTAAGTTTCATTTATAGATAAGGATCCAATTGAGGTTTCATTTAGAGAAAATGACACATGTGTGTTACCACATACCCATGAAGTGTTACCATAGACCTATGAAGTGTTACCATAGATCCATGAAGTGGTACCACAGACCCATGAAGTGTTATTGCAGACCCGTGGAGTGTTACCATAGACCCATGAAGTGTTAACACGGACTCATGAAGTGGTATTAGGGAACCATGAAGTGTTTTCGAAGAAACTAGGTCCTTAAAACTATGAATTTGCTGACAGGGATTTGAACTCTAATTGAAACTTAAATGGGGGTCTAAAACGTAAATGCCTCTACAAATAACACTAAAAATAAGGGAAATTCGAGAGGGCCCTCCATCAGAAGTCCGGGAAGGGCATCTAAATAGCGAAACAATCAATGGACAATTATATATCACTCGTATTTCTAGCACACCCTACATGTGTGCAATAAGATAAAGCTAATTATTAAATAGTTTTAATAAGTAACATATTAAAAATAGCATTTGGTAATTATTAGGAGGTTATGAAAGGTACCTCAAGACCGAGTGGCGGTTCACTTGAGGTAATATTTAACGTGATAGTTATTAATATTTGAAAATAAAGTATTATTGTTAAGCTTCATGTTATATAATTCATCAATAGAATTATTATATATTTAGACTTCAAACATATATTTTAACCAATTATTAATTAGAAGTATTTTGTATATATTTTTCAAATAATTATATTTTTTAAAGATTTAATAGATTAATCAATTACTAATATAAGCGTTTTCAATAATCCTTCAAAATAATTCTTTTAGTTTTTAAGCATTAAATATAATTTTTTTAAGATTTAAATATGTTGATTATGTAATTTAAAATAGGAGTAAGGGTATACAAGGAATGAATGTTAAAAGACAAGGGATAATTTTGTCCAAAAAAATTTTAAAAATATCACCCCATCATGTTAAAAGCTGGAATATCACCCCGTTTGATCAACTAGGTGATCCTCCATCATCGTGATGATTCATCACCTACGCTAAACAAACGTGGTGATTAGGACGCGATGGAATGATCACGGTGATATTTTGGAGGATCACCCCAAAACAAACACCCCTTAATATAATAGAATGGATACACAGCGTATTGTCACGCACAATGTAAAATACAATACATATTTAAAACAACTGGTCAATCGATTATTCGTCTCAGTACGCTTAAGCTATTATATCTTATGTTTATTAATCATATATAGATGGTTGTGATAGGAACATTGAGAAAATGACGCATTGCATGATGTCAGAGTTCCAAAATACCACATTGATTTTTTCTCAAACGATAAAGAAATATATCTATATATGTGTCATTGTTTTTGTAGCCATTCGTTATAGGCGACGATAATAAATAAATCCAACTCGGACAATGAGGATATTTCCTATGTATTAGTGTAGTTCCATTGATCACATATATACCACTAAATATTTCTTGAAGACTAATCACAAAAAGGAAGAGAAGAAATCGAAGATGTGCTACGAAGTGAATTGTTCAAAGTGCGGTAAGAGAAGCTGGGGAGGGTGTGGGCGACACGTGGCAGGCGTGTACGGAAAGATTCCGCCGGGACAACACTGTAATTGCAAGCCATGGCCGGGCGTTAATGGTGAAACTGAGAATACATCTTCGTCGACCAATGACGCCGACATTCGAACTAGCAACTGCGTAATCCTTTGATTTGAGCAATTTTCGATGATTTTATGCTATGAAGTGAATCTGTCGTCTGATTATTTTCGCCGTTTCCGTACGTGGGTTTTGTTTCTTTTTTTAATTGATCCTTCTGAATAAGATTGGAGGAAGAAGTTCAAAGATCTTTGGACGGATTGGAGATTTGAAGGCCCTTTTGTGTTTGCTTTTCGGCTTCAATTTGATGTTTTTCATAATAAATAGTAATATCTATTGTAAAGTGTTAGATTCTTGGAGTTAGATTTCGAATTTGATTGTGAAGATTGATGAATGGAATGGAAGCAAAGGAATAGATGTGAAGAGGAAGAAGATGAATCAGTTAAAGAAAGTTAAAAGGAACCAATATATATGGAAAATTTAATGAAATTGATGCAAACCATATTAACGAACACCAAGAATTGCGCAATATGCTCTCTAATGACTATATTGACAACTAGGGGTGTTCAAAATAATCGGAAAAAACCGGTAAAGAACCGCGAAAAGACCGGAACCGAAAAAAAAATCGAACCGAACCAAATTAAAATGGTTCGGATATCGGATTTAGCATACGTAAAACCGAAAAAACCGAAAAAACCGAACTGAAAATTATCATACTATATTAAAAATAGAAAATATCAAAAATCATTTTTTTTCTCCCATAACGTAAACAACACATAAATATAATTCCATTGGTATATTTTTTCAAATTTTAGGTAAATGTTTTCCTCACCAATCAAATACTATTTTTCTCCCAAATAATTTATAGTATCTTCAGATGAATATTTTTATATTTTTGTTAGATTTTGTTCCATTTTCATGTTGTTTTTTTCGGACCTTTGAATTATTTTGCTACATGTCACGTTCCATAAATCTTCTTTGTTTTTTAATAACCATATATTGTTAATGTATTTTCAGCTCATGATTTTTTTTGTTAATGTTAAATTCCTAACCGAAAAACGAACTGAAGAAAACCGAATCGAATTATAAAAAACCGAACCGAACCAAATTAAAACGATTCGGATATCGGATTAAGCATACGTAGAATCGAAAACCGAAAAACCGAATCGAAATTTGAAAAAACCGAACTGAACCGACCGATGAACACCCCTATTGACAACTAAGTTTTAGTCGTTTGGTGATTTATTCGAACCGAGAGAATCGGTTCGCTCGGTTCGGGTTAGCCCAAATTCAATTCAGCGAACTGAATTCGGTCCATCTCAGAAATATTTTAACCCCTCATTAGGGTTTTGGACAGACGGCCCAAAGTATTTGTTATAAAAATTTCGTATATTAGAACTGAGATAATCATAAGAAAAAAAAAAAACATACGTTACATAATAGTTTTTCTTATTATATTATACAGTATGGCAATTCAATTATGACGTGGAAATCTTAGCTTGTATCCTATTGGGATGTGTACGAATTGAATAAAAAGGGACAAACACGCCTCGCTAACACTATCATTTTTCTCTAACGTTCCAACTATATAGATGTATATATATCTTGATTCCGTGTTCAATTTTCCTTGGTCTTCTTATCTTGCGATGTAGTAGACAGTTCTATGAATTATTGTCAAAAAGATTTAATTCAGGAAATATATAAGTACACTTTGTTTGTCGAGCGAAGAGGAAAGAAACGGAAGAGAAGTCCAGAATTGACTTTACCACCAACCATTCGTTCCAAGACTATTAACTTTTTACATATTTATTTACTTGTAAAGAAAATAAATATTATGTGTAACTTGTGATGTTGAAATAAGTAATGGACAGCGCTAATAATGTGTCATAAACAACATTTGCCAAGAGATTATGATGACACAGCTATTGTCCGCTGTTGCCATGCACCGTTGATTTGCTCTATATACGTACAGACATACATATAACACAATAGTTTCAATTCCCATCATTTTCAAGTTTTCTTCATAAATAGTATAACCTAGTAATTTACAACACGAATAGTATTTGTTTGGAACTCTTACCCTTTTCTCAAATAATCTTATGATCTCTTAAAGTTAGATAAGATGAAATATAAATTGTTTATATATAAAAAGAAACTTAGTTTTAGAGGCATAAGTATAGTAAATAAAAAAACTATGAGCGATATGAAAATTACTTAATTAATTAAACTATAAATGGGGTACTAAATTGCAAATAATTTACAGACCAAATTGAGACAGTTTTTATCCACCCATCACCGTAGAGAGTATAGATGACAATCACGATTTTTTTCGTTTTTAACGAATAAATGATTTCGTTCGCATGGCATTAGGATAAGCTTATTGATCAATTAATCTCATTTAAAACAATAATCACAATATATTTGCCACTCTTTTAGCACAATTTGTATATGTTAATATTTTTTATTATTGGATTTTTATCTCTAACTACGTACTACCTCCGTCCCATTTAATTCTTCCCGAAGATTAGTGGGCACGGAGATTAAGAAATCACATTATTTTAATATTATAGTACACCTTTTGAGGTATGGAGAGAGAAAAGTTATTAGTAGACACGCAAATCGAGAAGACTTTTTTTAATATTAATGGTGTAATTAGTTTAATTAGTGGGATAATTTTTTACCAAAAATGGAAATGGGAAGAATTATGTGGGACGCCCGAAATAGAAAGTTGGGAAGAAATAAGTGAGACGGAGGAAGTATCCTTTTTCTTATTATTTTTAAAGTTAATAACGAAAACAAAAACATGATTGAATATATCTAATTTCTTTCTTTAATCCTACATGATCAATCCTTGAGCAATTCAAGTCCACCTACTTTCTTTTCGAATGCTTATCCATGCGATGCCATTGCCAAAGCCACGTGAGACCATATGGGTCTAATTCATATATGCACGATGACGTGTTATCTTCTCAGCATTGGTAAAGGAAATGAAATAAATAATTAGGATATGTTTCAAACAAAATCACATTTAAAATTCTGAAAAAAAAAAAAGAAAGAAATAACAAACTCCTATTTTTTTCACTATATGATCGGGTGCATGTTAAACATCTGCCATCTCTCTCTCTCTCTCTCTCTCTCTCAAATTTAGAAGAAAGAACCCATGATTCGTTTGAGGTCATGCTCTCGAAATCTGCCATGGATTTCTGAATCAGTTTCTTACATATCCAAGGTTTGTTTCCACTTGTCATTCTTAAATTCTCCGAAATAAAATAAAATAAATATATAACGACTCTTTTTCTGCAAATATTATAAACGCAGGTAAGAGCTTGGAGATACGGAACGCAAGCTGTCCAGGAAGCTTTCGAATATTCGGAGAAGGGGTAATTCACAAACGAATTTAATTCAATGATTATATAGTAATTCGAATGGTTTAATCTACGCAAAATTCAATTTTTTTTAGGTTGGCTCCTAAAAACAGAGCATTTTGAATTTCAAAGCCTCTGCCTCAATCTTACTTACAGCTTGATAAATGACGAGCCAATGGATTGGAACAATCTCGGCTTCGGCTTAGTTCCGACCGATCATATGTATACGATGAAATGCTCGAAAGATCGAACCTTCGAAAAAGGCCGTGTCGTCCCATACGGGAACATAGAGCTCAGCCCTTCGGCCGGCGTTTTGAACTATGGCCAGGCAATATACTTAATTCAATGATCATCTCATTATTTTTTTTTTTAAATTTGCAAAAAAAGTAACACATCATTGCATTTTCTCGAAATAGGGCTTATTCGAAGGAATGAAAGCCTTTCGGAGAGAAGGAGGAGGAATATTCCTTTTTCGACCTCAAGAAAATGCGATGAGAATGCAGATTGGGGCGGAGAGGATGTGCATGCCTTGCCCTTCGGTTAATCAGTTCGTCGAATCCGTGAAGCTAACCGCCCTCGCTAACAAACGATGGGTATTAAAATTTGCGCCTTCCTTTGCCTCGCTGTTCTATCTTTATTATTAAATCTTTGATTGTACGTCGAATTTTTTCGCTTCAGATTCCGCCGGCGGGAAAAGGGACGTTATATCTTAGGCCTCTTTTGATAGGCACGGGAGAGATCCTCGGCCTGGCGCCTGCTTCGGAGTATACGTTCTTAGTGTACGCTTCGCCCGTCGGAAATTATTTTAAGGTTCGAAAAATTGGGTAGATATTTTTTTTTTTAAGAAGTTCTGAAGTTGTAACATTTCCTAAAATTAAAAAGATTTTCTTTTTTCCCGCAGGAAGGTAAAGCGCCGCTTAATTTGTACGTAGAAGACGAGTTTCATAGAGCTATGCATGGCGGCGCCGGAGGCGTTAAGACCATTACTAACTATAGCCCAGTATGACATTTCTTTATTTTTTCGTCTTTCTTCGTAGATTTGGTTGTCGGCGTATACGTTATTTTATAACGTGAAGGCGCTTGCACTTTGGCCTAATAAAATCAGGTTTTGAAAGCACTTATGAGAGCTAAAAGCCGAGGTTTCTCTGATGTATTGTACCTTGATTCGAGGAACAAGAGATACATCGAAGAGGTTTCTTCATGCAACATATTCGTCGTCAAGGTATCACTCGTTATTTCTGCATTAGTTTCGCCCCATTGTTGCTATTCGTTAATCGAAAGCGCAAAGCTTCCTCCGAGCAGGGAAGAGTTATCTCTACGCCTGAGAGAAACGGGAATATTCTCGAAGGAGTTACGCGCAAGAGCATCATGGACATTGCAACAGATCTCGGTTACCAGGTTTTCTTGGTCCCCCAAAAGAAAAATAAAAATTCATGTCCCAATCCCATATGTATTATGATTTAAAAAAAAAATCTGATTTTTTGCCCCAACAAAAACTAGGTCGAAGAGCGTTCGATTCCAGTGGAGGATTTGATCGACGCCGACGAAGTCTTCTGTACGGGGACGGCAGTTGGCGTTGCGCCCGTCGGAAGTATCACTTACAAAGATAAGAGGTAATAAGAACTTAACATACATGAATCTATTCGATGTGTAAGATTTATACATAGGTAAAATAAAATGCGAAAAATTGTCAATTAAACATATTCAACAGAGCCCGGAAAAAAGTAAATATTTCTTTTTCGACTAAGAATTTTTTTCGGACAGGATCGAGTATAAAACGAACCGGTCGCTCGTATCCACCGAACTTTTCGCGCGACTCAGCGCCATCCAAAGAGGAGATATAAAGGACAATAAGGGATGGATTGTTCAGATTGATTGAGCTTAATAGTTGGCTTTGGTTTGTAAATATGAAAGATGAACTTGCATATATATGATGTTAATTTTCCCTCATATATAAACCACACTAAACCAACTCTATTGCAAGTTTGTTCTTCATCACCAGAACTATCATCCCAAAAAAAAGATACATTCATTCAAGCTGAACATATCAGCAAATACCTGCTTGTAAAGGCTTTGCTTTCGTTGTGTTGTTTTTTCTAGAATCGATCTGATACTTTTTCCATCTGATTTTTCTACTGCAGTACAGAAACGTACTGTTAACAATTTTAATAATATTCGGTAGATGAATAGTAAAAATAAATTTACATGCTAAACATCCTCTAAATCTTGAAGCCTCCCAACGTCTACTACAGCAGCCTGCGCTACGATGGACGAATGCGATACGGAATTATTCTGATCGGCCGACATATGATGATGATGATGCGGTTTCTTATTCGACTCGAATTGGCAATAAGAGGTTTGCAGTTTCTTATGAATTTCTAGCGTCCTCCCAGTATTCTCGTCTTGACGATCCATTTCGATCATAATCTACGATAAAAAATTTCGGAAAAAAAAACAATTAGCAATAGTGGAAGATGAATTAATCGTTTACATATTACATCCGAGGTTTTCGTACCTTGGCAGGCGTCTGTTTAAAGACGAGATGAAACCTTTGCCTGCAATATTCGTTGAAGAGAAGCGTGCATATGATCAAAGGGAAAGTAAACCCCGAAGCTATCGGAGATTCTTTGATTCCGAAAACTCCCAACGCTATAATTTGCGTAAGAACCAGCGAAAATATCGTCGTGTTGTGCACTATCGGCCAGTAAAGTCCTCCGCTGTCGTACTTCGTCACATAAACGTTCAGTATCTGCATTATATTTTAACAGATTGAGCAAAGTGATATATAGATAAAACTAATGATTTTCGGGTTAATTCTATAACCTGGTTGCGATAAATGAGATAAGCGAGTACGAAGTAGACGAGCAAGAAGGGCAATATAAGAGGAGCCAACGTCGAACATGTGAATCCCAAAAGCCCTAACAAGAGAACCCTCGGGACCTCGGTATGGTAAGGGAACGTATAAGTCCCGTAAGTCGTATCGTCCTTATTTCGAAGAACGTATCGGTAGAACAAATTGCTCAAAAGGGCGAACGGCTGAATGAGTTCGTAAGACAAGCTCGCCCAGCCCGAGCTGAGCACGTACGTCATAAAATAGGTCGCCTGCAAAAAAAAAAAAGAAAAAAGACGGATAGAGTATAAAAATCTCACGAGTCGGCGCAGAAAAAAAAAAGGCGCAATTTACAGTGGAAGGAACTGCTTTAGCGAGCAAGGTGGGTATATTCGTCGGATCGCTCAAGTTCCTTATCGAGTCTTGATAATGCGTGATGGCGGTTTCTGTTAATATGTTGGCGAAGAAGACGTTCCATATGACGAAATATAGAAATTTAACGCAGGCACTCCTCTTTCTGCTGCTGCGCGATATCGAGCCCTCCATCGTCGAAAACGCAAACATTATGGGCGGGACGAAGAAGAGGAAGAAGATGAATATAACGCTCGGGAGATATCCCGTGATAAGCTGCTCGACAAACTTCCTGTGAACCAATAGAAAATCATTGCGTGTCGCACGGACAACAACAACAAAAAAAAATTTAATGAGAGAAAAAGGTGTGGCATTTTTTAGGAAGCTTAAGGTAAGGGTATTAATTTTAGTCTTGTATGTATCAAAATTGAAGCAATTTAAGGACCATTAAGTTAAGGTAACAATTTTAGTCACGTGACTATATAAAAAAAGATGACTGAATATATACCTCCGAACGAAGCCCTTCAAGAATGGGAAAACCTTCGTCAGCTTATCGAGGTGGACGAGGCTCTGAGTGAATACGACGGGAATAAGAAAGAAGACGACGAAGAACATAGACGCCACGACGACTGCTATTTTTCTTATCCATAGGAGTCGATAAGGCACGCATAGGTTCGACCAATAAACGTCGCGCGGCTCGGGCGCTGTGTCGGTGACCCAAGCCATTGGGTTCGGAGATTGAAGGGACTCCGAAGCAACGAGGGCGGCGTACTTTGTTTTGAAGAAGACCAAAGCTGCCCCACACTCCTGTAAGAACAAAAACAAGAAAAGAAACAGAAAGAGCTTTTTACGAAATTCAATACTGTGTAGCCGACGAAGGCGAAATATCGAAACCTTTTTCCTCATTTCCGCGCAGTCGAAACAGTTAGTCCCCCTTAAATTTTTGGGGTCGTTCGCCAGAATCTTGAAAGACGTCGAAGTCCCTCCGCAAAAGCCGCACCTCATTAGGCTCGAACCACAGTAATGGTTCATGTGAGTCGATTGGATCATTTTGTACATCTTCTCAGCGTCGCACTGCGCCGAAACAACATATATGATTTTACGCCTTACATACATATATATATTTACACGCTCACCATCAGTTTCTGAACTGCGCCCGACTGATAAACCATTTGGTGAGACAAATAGCTCGAAGCGTAGTAATTCGTGAAGAAGTTCGTCACGGTGTCGCTGTAAGACTCTTCGCGAACCCAAGGAATGCCACGGACGACTACCGTGAAGTGGCTCGGGCAAGAAACCGAAGACGTTATGTGCGCCAATCTCATCTTTGTGATGTACTTGTATTCCTAAACACAGCCATCATTACAGATTTTAAATTTTTTTTTTTCAGATTTTAAGATTGCAAATAAATACTCACCAAGTAGAGGAGCAGACAAGCACAGCATGTAATGAGGTACAATGCAAGACAATGTGCCCATAGCCTACCATAGGAAGAAAATCATGGCAACCGTAGGCAATACATGTTAATGAATTGCGATATTATACGCATTTTCTTACCATCTCGATCCCTCGGAGACATTCCCGATGGAGAAAACGACCAAGGGTTCGTCGGGAATTTGCTTGTGCTGCATTTCTTTGCCGAAGTAATTAAGCGGCAGGACAAGGAACAGGCATATTACAGCAGCAACGGTGAAAACTCTGATGCTGCAATAACCGATTCCTCATCTCATCGATCGATTGAGCGAAACACGAAACCCTAATTATAAGACGAATAATAAAACTACCTGAAGACAACTGCACGTAGGAAGACTACTGCATCGACCCCACCGATGGCAAACAGTTCGCCCTCGGTTACTTCCCATGCTTCGAGTATCCAACTAGCTGAAGGCACAAGCCTATCGAAGCAGAAGGGATCGTTCCTTTTCGACTGTACTTGAACGAGCTTTTGCCCGAAGTAGACGCTGACTAATCTGGGCTGTTTTCGAAGGACTGAATACAGGGAAAAGAGGACCACTGATACGGCTGTGTTGATGCCAGCAGAAGTTAAGAGAGCAGATAGATTCATCTCTTATCCAACTTTAGGTATTTATGATCAGCATTATATATCTCATCTTTTTTTTTTTTGGGAATGTTCCTGGGGATCGATGATCGATTGGATTGGGAAGAAAAGCCAAGTGATTTTGCTCCGATGAAACGCTGGAAACTGCAATGATCACAAGAATTAGTGGGGTTTTCTTCCCGTCGTTATTTGCAGACGCATGCTAACTATTAAACGGGCATTGTTCTATTTTTCATTTCTTTTCACACGTTTAATCGAACTTTTGACGTATGTCTAATGTCATTAAATTAGGTGGCGAAGGGGAGATCGCTAGCCAAAGTTTTTTGTTTCCTTTTTCGTTCACCTGAGAAATTATAAACGGACAATTGTTCCAAATCGCAGCAAAATGAGAAACTAACAAACCACAACGTGTGCTTACATTCAACTAAAAAGAGAGTGCCAATTTTTCGTGTGATATGAAGAACATATGATCAAAGAAGCAATAAATACGATGCTCACATAGAATAAACTATACGGTTACCTGTTCTTGGAGGATGGCGAAGAAGAAGAGAAAAATCGAGAGAATTGTGTTGATTTTAGATATGCGGTAATTATTTTTTTTACTAAGTTGGGTACAGGAATTCGAGGATTAATGTATGTAAAAGCCGCGTGTCAGCGAGACAATCAAGGTGAGAGAGATGACGTCATATTTGGAATATAATCCATATCAGCCGAACTCTTAATCATTGCTCTTATGAACTGTGTTGCAACTTTTGCAGGTGGTATTCTGTCTGTTCTCATAGATTGTGCTTATCATAATAAAATAAGAAAAATATTAATGCTACCCCAGGCAGGAATCTTAGTCTTTGAACATGATAAACATGATATGGGTAAATAAAACTCCAAGAAAAGCAACTGAATTTACGAGGCAGTTAAAAAAGACCCCTATGGAATGGAGGAGACAAAGTATACAGCACACAGACACAGACAAGAAAACGTTGATCTTTCAGTCGTTTTTTCGGTTGTGCCCAAGCCAAGTGAGTGAGCCCCCATCACAGTGTTGCTTACTTACTCCTCCCAAAGCCCTAATTATTACGTCGTACTACGTTAGCTAAACTCGAGGAGCACGGTAATAAGCCGGCACCGTCGCGGGGAAGAACATTTGCCTCACTCCCTCCGCCTTTATTATTGGCAATATAATTCCCGACGCGCTCTGATCCAAGAAAAAAAATCCCGCGTTATACAGACGTACAAACAGACAGGCTATGATGAGAAAAATATGCGCGTATTACGGATATTAATCTCGCGCCTATCCACACTCTCCTAGGCGACGGAAATGGCACCAACAGCCGCCCGACCCCATAAATAGCCACGGCGAAGAAATGGCAGACGAGGCTCAGCGGTCGAGGGTTTAAGCCCGAAAGCAAAGCCACGGGCCCGTTCGAAAAAACGCCCCCGAGGCTCAAGTAGTCGAAACACGCTCGCCTCATCTCCTCCCTCGCACGATCCCCCGGCGAAGCGCTGAACACTTGGTAGAGCGCTCCGGCCAAAGTGTTGATAGTCGACGCAACGGGCTGCAAAAGATGAGAAGTAACACAAAAGAAAGCGCATGAAATGAACGACAATAGAAGCGAATTGCCTGACGAATATTTAAAAAAAAAAAACAAGCGAACCTTCCTCAGAGTGTAGAACGATTCGAGGTACTTGCAGAGAGCCGGCGAATCGTGAAGGTCGCGGAGAGGTTTGAGTAGGTCCCTCAAAACGACTACGTCAGACAAGGCGACAGTCATTCCTCCGCCGGTCAACGGGTGGCGCATGTTGAATGCGTCTCCCATGAGAAGTGCGCCCGGCGTCGGGTGAGGAGACGCCGGCATGCTTCTGTTGGTCGTCGTCCTAAAATTTCCTTTTTCGATCGCCAAAAGAAAGGCTTTGCGGAGTTCTTTAGGAACCTGCAATAAAAAAAATTTCGTCTCAAATCCTAAATCTTTGAAAATTCATAGATCACACCTGGCCCAAACTGTCATAAGACTTGTGGACAATAGAGGGAGGTAGCTCACAAGCTTATGTACAAGTCGTACTGGCTTCGATTATCAGAGCGTAAAAATAGTAGTTTTTTTATACCTGGGGTGCGACGACGTCTCTCAAGTAGTTCGACATTTCACCGTTCGACGTCGAAGGAACCTTCTGGCCGGGGACGTCGACCAAGCAGCGAACCTCGGCGGTGCTAATTGGGTAGAAAAGGATGGGCGCAGGGTCGGCCAGGACGACGTGGCCGTGGTTTGCGTAAGGGAGTCGACAGTTGTCGAGGATTAGGCCGACGAAGCACGAAGGAATGTCCACCTATGAGAAACACATTCGAATTGTGGTTGTAAGGCCGACCGACTCAATTTTCTTCGAAACCCTAAATTTTGTGCTCATGCACCTTTGGGTCGCAGAGAGAGCGGCGTAAGTTAGAGAAGCAACCGTCGCAAACGATGGTCAGCGGAGCGTAAGCTTTCGACTCCTCGCCCGACTTGGTTTTGTACGCTACGCCTTTGATAGTTCCATTTTCTTCGAGCAAGGACGTGACCGTCCCTTGTTCTAGTCGGACACTGGCATTTTCGAATATTTTCAGACAAGGATTTGCGCTAAGAGAGACGTATAAAAATCCTTACTTTGTAAGAGAAGCGGCTTTTTCGCGCATCCTTTGTACGAATCGGCCGTTGTGGAAGCTTCGTCCGGAGACGTCCGAGTGGAACTTTTCCAAAGGGTAAGAGACTCGAGTGGATATCCCGTCCTTGAAAAGGGCGTAACCGAAGACTCTCTGAGCGTCGATTTTCTCCACGCAATCTTCGTACAAAAGGGCGTAACAATCGTATAATTAAGAAACATAATCGGGGAAGAAAAGCGAGCATAAACACTATTTCTTATGAGTTGCTTTGCTACCTTCTAATCCTAACTCGATTAGTTTAAGGTATCCCCCGGGCTGTAAGAGTTCTCCGACGATTCTGTCGGGCTCGGTTAAATCTCGCTCGATGACACGAACTCTACGCCCGTCCTAACAAGTATTATACAGTGTAACGAAAAATTATATAAATTGATTGAAGAAATGTAAGCAAAGCATTCATTCACTTGTCTCCAATTCAAGAAGAATGGAAGCTTGAAAAATTACAGAGTAAAACGTATTTGTTTTGTAATAACGTCACCACCTTTCCAAGAGTGTGAGCTAGGGCAGCGCCGGCGACGCCGGCGCCGACTATGATGACGTCATCTCCGCCCTCCATGAATCCGCATTCTCCGGCGAGCGACGTGGCAATGCTCCCATCCTCGGCCGTACAGCCCATCTTGGTGTTTCTCCTCAGATAGGTGCGTAGCAGAAGAAACCCAAAAATTAAGGCTAAAACGGAGGCTAAAGAGATCGATTCCATGTCTTCTTCGGACAATGCACAGAGTGTGATTTGCAGCAAAGATTGATTTAAGGAGTATTTGCTTATGCCGAGAGGTAGTATGATGCGTGCAGTGGCGGTGTTACTCTCATTAGGAGTTTATCTGTGATTTATATAATGAATTAGGAATTTTATTTTTAGATTTGGTTCGTGAAACACTATGCTTGGCTGGCTCTTGCTGGGATCAATTTTTAAAAAATCACTATTTATTATCGATCGGAAAATAACGGAGGAGAATCATATAGGCCGACCAGCTGATAATTTGATAGTGCGGCACTTCTTTTTTATGTTACTTGGATTTTATTACTTTCGGCAGCTGCACAAAGAACAGCTACTCCCAAGAATTTATCCAACTTTTGAGTAATTAATCAAAACAAGGTCATTCCATACTTTTTATCAATATTATTGCCTAAAAATAATATTTTTGAGTCATGGAACGTTTAAAACTATACGCAAAACTATATCCACGCCCGTATTTTGCCATGAAAGGCAGAGGATGAGACGAGCAAGGATGCAGAAAACAATAACAAATAAACATTATGTTACGTTGCATCCATCCCATAATCACAAATTTCAAACACTAAAAAAAAACCAAGAAAATACACCAAACCACTGTTGTAACTGTAACAATCTGATGAAGCCCATAGAGTTAAACTAACAGAAGCAACAACAAAGCAGTCATCTCATTATCCACAGTCAGTCAATAAAGAAACCAGTCAGCTAGAGCTAGAGATAGCAGCAGGGCCTGAATAAGATTTATCTTTACCTTCATTACGATGGCTACTATATTTGCTCGAACCCGCTCCAACGCCTTTACTAAAACCCGGTGAGTTAGCATCTAAATCATGCATACCGTTATGAGAGCGACTCGACGCTGCTACGTTTTGAGAGCCCACACCTTCGCTGTACATCAGCTTAACATTAAATGAATTAGCAGTTAATACCCCGTCATATCCACTTGAAAGCATACCTGTTAGAATGGGGCTACTGTTTAGGCAAGTAGGATTAAAAGGAATAACATTACCGTAAGGCACAAAGCCACCCCTAAAACCAATTAGTGAAGGACTCCATGGACCCATTGGAGCTGATGGGGTTAAACCATAGTTACTTCCACCATACCCTCCATGAGGAAGACCATTACCATATACCCCTACCCCATATGGGGGGACACCTGAGATATTCGGGAAATACCCAAATCTTGGACCATAAGGTGAGTAATCATTTTGTTGCGGGTACAAAGTTAGGTTGGAATTACTGTTGTTACTGTAAACGGTAAACACTCCATTGCGCCCAGTTGCATTGGTGTTCTTACTACTACTGCTACTTCCAGCTCCATCTTTAGGCACAGCCCTCTTGACCTCAACGAGTTTTTCGGTCAACTCGTGAAAATTTTGCTTCATGACCTCGTCAACGGAGTCTTCACATTCGAACGTGATGAAACCGAACCCTCTTGGCCTATGAGTCATGTTGTCGTGCATTACGACTACGTCAGTTATTTTCCCAAACTTTTCGAAGTATGTTACGAATTCTTGCTCCGTTAAGTTAGCTGACAAACCACCGACAAATATCTTCTTTGTCCTAACGTGATCGTGGCCTGTATCAGTAGGTCTAGACAAATTTTTGTCGTGCTTTTGTTGTTCGCTCCTTGGAATAGCCCTTTTCGCTTCCACCTGCAAATACATACAAGGCTCGTTATATTAGGAAAAACAAACCTCATGGCATGATCAACAAACTGCAATGTGACAGAAACGAACTACTCAGTGAATGTCCAGTGGGAAAACTGTGGTAACTACATGTGAATAATACAGCTACATCGAAATTCAAGGCGAGCGTCAACAACAGCAGAAAAAATTTTGAGCTTTAAATTTCACAAACAAAGTAATGAAAAAAGCACTTAAGGAAACACACTAAAAAAAATTACATGCAAACAATTCCAAACCTCCGTAAAAAGATTCACAAAAAAAGGAGGGATTCAAAGAAAGCTTATAAACTTGAATAAAAGTAAACAATTGACAGAGAGCAAAAACAGTCAGTAACCTTTCCGTTGAGAATTTGATGCGAATCTTGAAGCGGCCAGATCAAAGGCCGAAGATTCCGTAAAAGTCACAAAACCGAAACCCCTCGAGCTACCCGTCAGCTTATCTTAAGCGACCATACACACTGAAACGACACCATCTTTCCCGAAATGCTCTTTCAACACATCTTCCGTTGTCTCCCACGAAATGCCTCCCAGAAACAGCTTATTCTGCTCAAGCACGTCCTCCATAATCGCAACTTCCTCAATTAATTTCTCTAAGTAGCTGAATACTCCACCCAATTGTCAAATCCATGGTGATTACGGTGCAGAATGGAGAAGGGGGGAAACAAGGAAGAGAACGAAGCTAGGGCTTTTCGACGGCAAAATTTTTGGGGGAAAGGAGAAAAAAAAGAGGGAAAACTGGAACAAGAGGGAATTGGGATTTGGAATATTCTTCGACTTATATTGAACTAGAAACACATTAGGGTCAATCTTGACTCTGTTTATCTTAACTAGAACTTTTAGCACAATTGGAGATTTTTAAAAGAGAGGAACGATTCTATTTCGTTTTTAAAAAAGAGGAACGGGTTCTCAAATGACTGAAATACCCTTACTAAAAAACTGGTTAAGGAGGCTAATCCATTTTTTTAACAGTGAAAAGTTATTCGAGTTTTATTCGAGTGACATAACACTTGAATAAACGACTCGAATAAATGCATTTTTGAAATATTAAAAAGGAAAATTTATTCGGATTTATTCGAGTAAAAGCAAGACTCGAATGACTTACTCTAATAATAAATCGAAGAGATAAGGTGACTCGAATAATGTTTAGAAAATTTAAAGGAGTAAGCTATATTATTCGAGTATCTTATCGAGTGTTCTTTTCGAGTCAAAACTCGAATACAGAACTCGGATAAAATACTCGAATAAGCAGTGTTTTAAAAAGCTCGGAAAGAAAATTAGACAGAAATCACTCGAAAACCTTAAATCCCTCGCGAACTCTTTCGAAACCAAATCACTTACTCGAAAAATCGTACACAAGCCCAAGCATAATCATCAATGGCGAAAAGAAAAACGAGATCATCGGAGCCTTCCGCGCCTGTTCGTAACCGGGTGGATGAGCAAATCGACGGCGGTAGAGCCACGGTGAGTTTTTGGTCGCATTTTGGGTTTTTGTTAAAATCGAATTGGTTGAACGAATTTCTTGGTTAGATGTGTTGTTATTAGCGTTAAATCGATCGATTTTGATGTTAAATCGTTGCGTAAACGTCGTATTCGGTCGGATTTTTGTAAAAATCGTTTTCATCGCCTTTTCGTGTAATTATTCGAGTAATTAGGGTTCGAATAATTGCTTGACCTATTCGAGTGGTGTTTTACTCGAATAATTTACTCGAATAACAGTGAATTTTGCTTGTTTTTTTGCGTTTTCAGATCTATCTTCCGACGAAGTTGCCGGCGGACAATTTATACCATGCCACCCTCACTCTGAACGCGCAGTACATGTCGGTATGCGAACGCATCCGTACGCTTTTGAACGAGGAGGAAATGGAGGAGATGGTTAGACGGACTCAGTTCGGGAACCTGATAAAGGTGGCCCGAAACCACTACAACTCGAACATGATCATGTGGTATTTGATGAGCCGGCAGGTGGAGTACATGCCGGACTCGAAGGAGTTCTGGATGGTCGTTCGTGGACGACCATTACGATTTTCATTGGTCGAGTATTGCCTACTCACGGGCCTCGACTGCAGCGCTAACGAGCCGGAGATACCGTCCTCGAACGAGTTTGCGACGAGGCATTGGCCTGGTATTAATTCTATTTTTTTTATCTTTTTGATTCGTTTTTTTACTTCGATTTCAAAAACTAACGTTTGTTTTATGGCTCGCATGCAAGCCCGTTATATATTTACACGATTTGGATAAGACAATCACGGAAATGATCCGTGACGCCGGTGGAGCCTCGGGCGTTCATCCCGAGAAATTGAAGATCGCGGCCCTTTATTTTGCCGTCGGGGTGCTAGGGGAGCGGAGGGTAAAGAAGGACTTGAAGGTCAAGGAGGAGTGGCTCCGTCTGGTGGAGGACTTCGAACGCTTCAACGAATATCCTTGGGGAAGGATATCGTTCGAGGAGGTCATTTATGGTCTGAACAAAGACCTCTTGGGGAGGGCGATGGAGATGGCATCGAATGGAAAAACCATAACAACCTTCGATATCAGCGGCTTCGTAATGCCGCTTCAGGTAATTAAATTAGTTTTGTATTATTATTTAAGACATATTATATTTATTTTAACTTACTTCTACTCTCTTTTATCAGGTTCTGGCATACGAGTGCTGGCCGACCGTCGGGCAAGAATTCACTGTGAGAAGAGCCGGCGAAGGGCTCCCGCTACCCCGTATGTGCCATTGGAAGACGACATTTTACGGCAAGAGCTCTGCTCCGGGATGGCAAGCGGTCGAGCGTGCATTCGGTGCCGTGGCGATGGATGTAAGTATATTTATTTATTTATAATATGGATTTATTTAGATTGCGTTTTCTAAATTGTACAAATACACAGGACGTGCGGTGTTGCCTTACACCGACCGATGCTGAAGCCGATTCAAGGCACTTCCGCACGGTCGCCGGATTTTGTGGCAGCCGGAATGATGCCGTGGCCCAGAGGATAGTGGAGCATCTTCTAAATGGGCTGCCGGTCTACTGCACCGACCATCGCCTTGCTCCGTCTCCTCCTCGGCCGTCCCCTCCTCGGCCGTCTCCTCCTCCGAGGCCGTCTCCTCCGAGGTCTTCTCCTCCGAGGCCGTCTCCTCCTCCTTCCGGCTCAATCATCGCCCATTTCGATAGAAGAATGGACAGGCTGGAAGGCGATGTACGGGATTTGCGGACGGAGATTAGGGAGCTGCGCTCGATCGTGGTCCAAGGTATGTCTTACTTAATGTTTATTTTATAAGATTATATTGATATTACGTAAATCTAACGTAATACTCTAATTTTGTAGCCCTTGAGAGCTTGACGCCGAGAACGGTGCGGGATATTGCGAGAAGCTACGATCAGGATATGCCGCCTCCTTCGCCTCCTCATTCGCCGCCGACGGGGAGTCGGGAGCATGGGGGCGAGAATGTGGAGATGGAGGCCGCGGCCGCGGCGGCGGAGAGGGCCGCGGCGGAGGCGGCCGCGGCGGAGAGGGCCGCGGCGGAGCGAATGGCGGCGGCGGAGAGGACCGCGGCGGCGAAGGCAAAGAAGGCGGCGTGGGCGGAGGCGCAGAGGGCCGCCGCGGCGGCGGCGAAGGCAAAGAAGGCGGCGGAAGCGGAGGAGAGGCGGCCACGGACGGAACGTGCGAAGAAGAAGTCGAGGTTGCTTTCGAGTCCGTATACGCCGACGCCCGATTCGACCCCTCACGTTGCAATACAACGCCGCGCGAACATAGAGCAGATCATCGGCGATAGGGTGAAGAGTTGGGATGCCGTCGCGGCGGAGGTGGCAAGAATGGGCGCAAAGGAGGAGCGGCAAGGAATGCTCCAAGCGTACGACAAGAAATTCTTTGCCGACCTGTCCACAGCGAAAGTGTGGCTTTCGGATGAGGTATGTGTGTTTTTTGCTAAATATGTTCTAATTATTTCGTTTAATAACATTATATGCTATTATTGCAGCACGTCAACGAGGCATTCTGCGGGTTCACGGCGATGCAAGAAAACTGCGTGCATGCGGAGCGAATTGCGTACGTGAACACCAACTTCGCACAAGCAGTCAAGATGGAGTCCGCCAAACCGCGACCGTGGAACGTGTCCTCGTTCGAGCTATTCGCCACGGGAGAGTTCAATGCGATATACGGCGGCAAGCCGTCACTTCACTGGAGCCAAGCGGATGTGGCCGTCATCCCATTGGCATTTAACGCGCATTGGGTGCTCCTCGTCGCTCGGTTCAAGGAGAGGAACATCCTCGTTTTGGATTCCGACCGCTCAAGCGATTCGGACTTGAGGTTCATGAAGCCGTTCCTCGATCCTTTGGCCGAAGTGATACCGCTGATGCTTCAACACGTCGGCGTGGAGCAAGATTCCGTGGAGAAGTTTGCTTGGGTGTGGTGCCCCAATTTCCCGCAACAAGTCCTCAGGTAATTTTCTTATTTTCTCACTTTCTTATTTTCTTATTTTCTTAAACCTGAAATTGTTCTATTTCTCGAACAGCGGAGAGTGCGGTACGTACATGCTTAGGGCCGCGATGTCTCTGTTGATCGGTAACAGAGATGATCTCTACGCTTTGGACGATTCTAAAGTTTTGTCGTTTAGAAAGTTTTTGACTATATGTATTTATTTTAACAATTGGGATATTGTATGAACCGTTTTAGATATATTTGTATAGATTTTTTGATTTGGAATTGTTCTGTGTTATGGTTGGTTGAGTTGCTGTTGAGGTTGTTCAGAGTGTTCAAGGTTCAGTGTTGTTTTTTTCAAAATTCACTGTTATTCGAGTAAAAGAGCTCGTTCGAATAATGATAATTTAATCGAGTAACGTATTCGAGCCTAATCCGAGTACCTCATAGCACTCGAATAAGCCTCACTGGATCAGTTGATTTTACCGGACTTCACTGTTTTTCGAGTAAAAGAGCTTGTTCGAATAACGAGAATTAAACGAGTAAGCCATTCGAGCCTAATCCGAGTATATTACAGCACTCGAATAAACTTCACTGGATAAGTTGTTTCCGTCGAACTTCACTGTTATCCGAGTTAAAGAGTTTGTTAGAATAACGCTACTTTTATCGAGTTCCGCATTCGAGTTTATTCGAGTACAATACATAACTCGAATAATTTAAAAATCGAAAATATTGTTTTTATATCATGAGCATGAAATGTTAAATAACATTTCATGTTAAATATCATTTCATGTTAAATAACATTTCCTGTCTAAGTAATAATATATTATAGAGATTCTTGAAAAAAAAAGAAAATAAAGTTGATATTTCTATACATGTTATATATATTGTTGATGGGAATGTATATACTAAAGTCCTATCTACCAATGTATTTCATTGTATGTCATGCAACGACTTTTATTAAACATTGTTAATCTTCATAAAGCGACTTATTAACATCATGAAGGCCCTAAAACATCGAAATATTGATATTTATACATCTATGTATCGAGATAATTAAAATTCAAAAATTCTGAAAAGAACACTCGAATCACAAGATATTATTCGAGTTCGGTATTCGATTTTTTTGTAAATTATTCGAGTTATTCGGGTACTCGAATAAGTTCAGGTTTTCGTTTTCGACTTTTATTGTTACGTTATTCGAGTGACCTATTCTAATAATATTCGAGTTATGCAGTTTACTCGAATAACAGTGAAAATAGCTACAATCAAGCCAAACTCACAACAATCCATCAATCTCATACAACCTCATACATCAAATTCATACAACCTCATACATCAAACTCATACAAACTCATACATCAAGATTTACTTAATGTCTACGACCAAACTCACCGACGGACGGAAACCTCTTTTCTTTTCTCCGACCACGCCTTGCTACGAACGGAGGCGGCAACACCAATTGATCCGAGGTATCCCACTCGGCTTGATCCGGAACCGGCGAAACTCGTCCGTGATAAGCAGACTGCCACGTTAGGACAGAATAATATTCCGAACACAACGGGTAGAAACTCATGTTCGCTCGTAGACTGTGGCGACCCTACTTTTCTAAATAGGATTAGTGGCGGATTTCCGCAACGTAAGCCGCGGAAGGCCCGTCTAATTAAAACATTTTCCTAAGATAATATACACTAATATAAAAATTCGTCTACATCGTTATCTCTGTACACGGGCCGAAGCCCCAAAAATTATCAAAAGAACAAAAAGCGCTAACGCCGCTCCACAGGTCTTCATCCATGTACCGCACCGCCCTCAAAAGTCCGTGGAGCACCGCCACCAGCCGCCTCAGTCACGACGCGTATCAGCGTCGGACTCAGTACCTACAACACGTAAACACTGAGCAATTTGCCCAGTAGGTGAATAAAATGCATGTATGCAAGTGTGCACTCAACCCCAATCCCAATATCTCACAACATAATATAATGCACACTCTTTCTTTTCTCACATTCCTATTTCACACAATACAGGGCCCTAGGTTAGGCTCGACACCCTCGCGCGCAAAGACTACTGGGAGGCCACCCCCAAGTCTCGCGGCAGCCTACCCTGGTAGTGCACTGGACGATCACGCCAATGGCCTCCTACCGGGTCGCTCCGCACCAAAAGTATACACTGATAGTGCACTGGACGATCACGTCAATGGCCTCCTATCAGGTCAAATCAATATCTCGGCGGTATGCACCTCGGGACGGTCACGCCGAGTAGACAGATCGATCACGCCTGTCTCCGCCAGGTGCCCAGTGAGCCCAACCTCGACTCCTCTAAGAGTCACCAATCACAAGCCTCTCATTCTACCCCGTACGTCAATATCTCATATCACTGTCTCAATACGGTACAACCATCTCTCTCTCTAACGTGATATGCATGTGCTATGCATATACATAAAATTCATAAAGTATGATCCACGTAAAACGTACGTAAAACAGGTAAAGCATGTAAATCACATAAGCCACGTAAGTCACATAACCACATGAAAACACATAAATGTGTTTACGTATTGTAGATGGATAATCCACCTACCTGCCCTCCTGCTATCGTCAAATAAAAAGTCCGATGTAGTCCCTATATATCGATCCTCTGAATATAATAAATATTTTCATATTAATAAATTTACTAAGTCACATAAATATCGAAAATACTAAAATTTATCAAAACCCTAAAATTATCAAAATCCTAAAATCACGAAAACCCGAAAGTTATAGAAACCTAAAAATAATAATATTCCTAAAAATAAATAAACCATAAAATATTGAAAACCCTAGAATATAACAAAACCCTAAAATACCGAAAATGTATTAACTAATATACAATGTCGAAATCATCTAATAAAATGTCGAGTTTTAGCATAATAGAAAATGTCGAGATGTGGGTGATAGGAAGATGTCGAATTGCCTAGCTGATAGAAGTCGAACCTACAAATGTCGACATTTCTTGAAAAAGTCGAAATCTATCTAAGCATATCTAATGTCGACATTTATACTAATGTCGAGGTCATTATTGGTGAAAGGTATAAATATCGATATCTTTCTCGGAACAAGCTATCACATATCGGGTTTATTAAAGGAGTTAAATGTCGAGATAAAGTATAGATGTCGATAAGTTTAATAGCTAAATGTCGAAACCTTTCTAATGTCGATAACTTTAATAATGTCGAAATATCATTTCTTGAAAGAAGTCGAAACTATGGTCAAATGTCGAGACATAACAACTCGAGACCTACTCTTACCAAAATGTCGAACCACAAATGTCGAGTTATTCCTACCAAAATGTCGAGATTATTAATAAATGTCGAAATCTTTAGCCATTATACCTATCGACTTTTATGATGCATATCGATATCTTCCTATAATTCTCATATGTCGACATGTATATGCATCTCGACTTTTATCAACTATGCAGCTCGACTTCTATCAATTATGCAGCTCGACATCTTTGTAATAGGTAGCTCGACATCTTTTATACTTCATCTCGAAATTTATCTAAGAACCGTGATTTTCCAGAAAACCCTAAAATCGACCCTTCGAACAGCTCAAACTTTGATAATCCTAAAACCCTTATGATCAGATACGAGTTCTAACACCAAGATTTCTAATCATGATAATTCGTTTCAAGGCATATATATACTTTAAATACTGATTTCGAGCAAGCATACATTAATTACACTAAGTTTAAGAAGCATACCTTTCTCCAACTTCCAAAGTGTCGAACTATCAAGTTTATGGTTTGAGGTTTCTTCTATTCTTTCCACTTGAGGTTCTTTCGTTCCTTTAACATTTGTTCTCATAAGGGTTTCATCTGAAGGAATGCTATTATAGATATATACTATGACTCTTGGTAAACGTGAGATTTGATGGGTATGGGTGACGTGATTTTCCCTAAGGAGTAAGTAATCAAAGTCTCAATATTTATCCTTTCAAAAACTTGGGCCTTAATTATGTATCTATATAAATATTAAATAGCCCAACATATATTTTAATTAAGGTTATTATTTTATTAATTTCTTTGGTGATAATTCGAATTATTATTATTATTCTTTTAGACTTCCTAATTCACAAAGTTACACATTTAATTACATCAAAATTCCCGTATTAAATTTACGGGTATTACATTCTCCCCCCTTAAAAGAATTTCGTCCCCGAAATTACATCGACTGGAATAATTCGGGATAACGAACTCTCATATCATCCTCACGCTCCCAAGTGGCTTCCTCAACTGATTGATTCCGCCACAAAACCTTAACTAACGGAATAGTCTTATTCCGTAGTCGTTTCGACTCGTACATTAAAATCTCTACAGGCTTCTCTTCGTAACTCAAATCAGGCTTGAGTTGTTGATAAAGAAGCTCGTTCTGAATGACGTGACTTGGGTCCGCGACGTATTTTCGTAATGTCGATACGTGAAATACGTCGTGAACTTGCGATAGGGAAGCCGGTAATTCTAATTGGTATGCAACTTCACCGACTCGTCTGATAATCTTGAATGGGCCTATGTATCTTGGACTTAGTTTGCCCTTCTTTCCAAATCGCTTCACTCCTTTCATTGGGGAAATCTTCAAAAATACTTGGTCATCTTCCGCAAATTCCAAGGGTCGTCGTCGATGATCAGCGTAACTCTTCTGTCGACTCTGAGCAGTTTGCATTCTTTCCCGGATCTTGGTCACTGCTTCTGTTGTTTCTCGGATCATATCGGGTCCTAATAACGCTCGTTCGTCGATTTCGTCCCAATGAATAGGGGATCGACATTTGCGCCCGTACAATGCCTCGTACGGTGCCATCCCGATCGTAGCGTGGAAGCTATTGTTATAAGAAAATCCAATCAGCGGCAAGTACTTACTCCAGTTTCCCTTGAAGTCTAGCACGCACGCTCGTAACATGTCCTCAAGGGTTTGGATCGTCCGTTCAGACTGCCCGTCTCTCTGGGGATGATATGCAGTACTGAACGAGAGCTTAGTACCCATCGCTTTCTGTAAGCTTTGCCAAAAATTGGATAGAAATCTCGAATCTCGATCCGAGACGATGGAGATTGGGATTCCATGGAGTCGAACAATTTCCTGAATGTACAATTCAGCGTAGCGTTTCAGGGAAAAAGTAGAGCTGATAGGAATGAAATGGGCTGATTTGGTAGGCGATCCACGATTACCCAAATAGCATCGTGGCCTTTTGTCGTTTTAGGTAAGCCAACGACGAAGTCCATCGTGATATGGTCCCATTTCCATTCGGGAATAGGTAAAGGCTGCAGAGTTCCAGCTGGTCGCTGGTGTTCCGCTTTGATCAGCTGGCACGTCATACATCTACTTACGAATATCGCGATATCCTTCTTCATTCCCGGCCACCAATATATGATCCGCAAATCTTGGTACATCTTTGTCGCGCCGGGGTGTACTGAGTACGTTGTTGCGTGCGCCTCTGTCATTATCGTTCGTCGTAACTCCTCGTCGTTGGGCACGTATAGCCGATTCTTGTATAACAAGGTTCCGTCTGCCCGGATTTTGAAGTGTTCGGGTAGTGTATCCTTCGCCTTTAGGTAGAATTCATCCTCTTCTTGTGCTTTTTGAATTCGTTCTAGCAACGTCGGCTGAAGAGTCAGCGTTGCTAGTTTCGTCTCGAGTTCACCTAAATTGACTATTTCTACTCCAAGCCTGTGCAACTCCGTACTCATCGCCTTTCGACTGAGCGCGTCTGCGACTACGTTCGCTTTGCCCGGATGATAATTGATAACGCAGTCGTAATCCTTCACAAGCTCCAGCCATCGTCGTTGCCGCATATTTAACTCCTTCTGGGTGAAGAAGTACTTCAAACTCTTGTGGTCTGTGAAGATCTCACACCTTTCTCCGTAGAGGTAATGTCTCCAGATCTTTAAGGCAAAGACCACTGCTGCTAGTTCTAGATCATGGGTCGGATAATTCTTTTCGTACTCCTTTAGTTGTCTAGAGGCATACGCGATTACTTTACCATTCTGCATCAATACGCATCCCAGTCCATTCTTTGAGGCGTCGCTATAGACTGAGAATCCTCCAGTTCCCGATGGTATTGTTAGAATGGGAGCAGAAGTGAGTCGCTTCTTCAATTCCTGAAAGCTTTGTTCGCACGCTTCAGACCACTTAAAAGACACGTTCTTTCTGGTCAAGTTCGTCAGTGTTGAGGCGATGCTAGAGAAGTCAGCTATAAACTTGCGGTAGTATCCCGCAAGTCCTAGGAAACTTCGGACCTCGGTCGGAGTAGTTGGTCGTGGCCAATTGTTCACGGCTTCAATCTTACTCGGGTCCACGGAGATTCCTCTCCCGGAAATCACGTGTCCCAAGAAGGCTACTTGCTCAAGCCAAAATTCGCATTTCTTGAATTTGGCGTAAAGCTGTTTCTCTCGCAGGATTCCTAAGACGATTCGTAAATGATTCTCGTGTTCCTCTCTCGTCTTAGAATAAATCAGGATATCGTCAATAAAGACGATTACGAAACGATCAAGATAGTCCTTAAAGACTCGGTTCATAAGATCCATAAAAGCAGCAGGGGCATTGGTCAGTCCGAAGGGCATGACCAAAAACTCGTAATGGCCGTACCTCGTACTGAACGCCGTTTTAGGAACATCTGTCTCCCTGATCTTTAACTGATGGTATCCCGAACGGAGATCGATTTTCGAGAATACCGTAGCACCCTGTAGTTGGTCGAATAGATCATAGATCCTCGGTAACGGGTATTTATTTTTGATCGTGATCTTGTTCAATTTCCGATAGTCGATACACAGTCGCATCGACCCGTCTTTCTTTCGCACAAATAGGACTGGTGCTCCCCACGGTGAAAAGCTGGGCTGAATAAACCCTTTCTGCAATAAGTCCTCTAGCTGTACCTTCAACTCCTTCAGTTCATTCGGCGCTAGGCGATAAGGAGCTTTAGAAATTGGGGCGGACCCCGGCATCAGATCTATCGTAAACTGTATTTCCCGATCAGGGGGTAACCCCAAGAGATCGTCAGGAAATACATCGGCATATTCATTGACTATCGGCACGTCTTTCAGTTCTGGCTGAGGTAACTCCTCCGCCTTCACCGCGTACACAAGATAAGACTCACAACCGGATTTCAATAGTCGTTGAGCCTTCAACACAGAGATTTGCGGAATACGATTTAATGTAGTTTTTCCCGAAAAAGTGAACACTTCTTCTTCGGGTATTTGAAATTTTACGACCTTCTTGTTGCAATCTATGATGGCTCCATATCTCGAAAGCCAATCCATCCCAAAAATAACGTCATAGTCATTCATTGGGATCACAATCAGGTCGACACTCAGATCTCTACCCTCAATGTTCACAGAACATCCTTCCAGCACTTGGTTAGTGCGTGTCGGATCACCGTGTGGTAGGGTAACAATGTAATTGCATTCAGATAAGGTAGGAGAGACTCCCACCTTTTCCACATACTTGGCCGACACAAATGAATGTGTAGCCCCAGAGTCAATTAACACAGAAGTGGGCACGTCATAGATAGTCAACGTACCCGTCACTACGGAAGGATTTGCTTCGACCTCCTCATTTGTTAGAGTAAAGACCCGTGCTGGCACTGGAGGGGGTCGAATCAACGGTCGGTTCGGAACTTAAGGTACATGTTCATTGCAGTTCCTAGCGTAGTGTCCTATTTTCCCACATCGAAAGCATTGTGGGGTCGGGTTTGGTCTTGGTCCATAGCACGAACCAGAATGGAAACGCCCACACTGTCGGCATTGAGTCGCAGCACCTGAGGGCCGGTTCACAACGTTAAATGGCCCTTGGTTCGGTCTTGGTCTCCAGTTCTGCTGGCCCAGTTGATTCCCGCGATAATTTGTCCCCTTGCCGAAAAATTGGCGTTTCTGGTTCCCTCCCCCTTGTTGTCCTTCTATCCTCCGTTTAGCATCCTGCGCCTTTGCAACCCTGCTCTCCGCTTGTTCAGCTAGAATCGCTCGTTCAGCGATACGGGCATAAGTCTTCCCTTCCGTATCGTACATACTTACGCTCCGGAAGATCTCGGGTTTGAGACCTTCCAGAAAACGTTCTATCTTCAGCTCGTCTGTGGCCACGATATGTGGCGCAAACCTAGACAGCTGCTCGAATTTGCGGATGTAGTCTGCTACAGACATCCCTCCTTGTTTCAGATTGATGAACTCGTTCAGCTTCTGCGCTCGATCTGGCGCCGTGAAGTACTTTCCTCGAAAGAGAGTCTTAAATCTCTCCCAGGTCATCATAGTGGGATCCTCGAGCACCTGGATAGTGTCCCACCAGTAGCCCGCGTTCCCACGTAACATAAAAGTGGCACAAGTCACCTTCTCAGTATCGGGAAGATGACTGACGCGGAACATATTTTCGATAGTTCTGAGCCAATCCTCCGCATAGGTAGGATCGGCAGCTTCCTCAAATGAAGGGGGGTTTAGTCTTCGGAACCTCTCCCCGGCCGCTTCAGCACGTTCTGGGCCAGGGGATGTGTGGCACTCCGAGGAATTTTGACGGTGAATGAGGTCGTTAATCTGATCGGACTGCCGCCGAATCAGATCAGTTAACTGATGAATTGTAGAGCGGTCCTCATTTGGTGGGGATTCGGAACCCGTCCTACGACTAGTTTCACCCACTTCTCTACGTGTCCTCGGCATTTTCAACTAGTTCTACAATCCGTCATATAAAGCACATATATCAAATAACAAGTAATCACGTACTCAAGAAGTAAACTTACAGGCCAGGCTGGTTCTCCAGACTTTTGAGCGGCAGTACATGGACAGTCTTCAGAATCTGAAGCCGAAGCTCTGATACCACCTGTGGCGACCCTACTTTTCTAAATAGGATTAGTGGCGGATTTCCGCAACGTAAGCCGCGGAAGGCCCGTCTAATTAAAACATTTTCCTAAGATAATATACACTAATATAAAAATCCGTCTACATCGTTATCTCTGTACACGGGCCGAAGCCCCAAAAATTATCAAAAGAACAAAAAGCGCTAACGCCGCTCCACAGGTCTTCATCCATGTACCGCACCGCCCTCAAAAGTCCGTGGAGCACCACCACCAGCCGCCTCAGTCACGACGCGTATCAGCGTCGGACTCAGTACCTACAACACGTAAACACTGAGCAATTTGCCCAGTAGGTGAATAAAATGCATGTATGCAAGTGTGCACTCAACCCCAATCCCAATATCTCACAACATAATATAATGCACACTCTTTCTTTTCCCACATTCCTATTTCACACAATACAGGGCCCTAGGTTAGGCTCGACACCCTCGCGCGCAAAGACTACTGGGAGGCCACCCCCAAGTCTCGCGGCAGCCTACCCTGGTAGTGCACTGGACGATCACGCCAATGGCCTCCTACCGGGTCGCTCCGCACCAAAAGTATACACTGATAGTGCACTGGACGATCACGCCAATGGCCTCCTATCAGGTCAAATCAATATCTCGGCGGTATGCACCTCGGGACGGTCACGCCCGAGTAGACAGATCGATCACGCCTGTCTCCGCCAGGTGCCCAGTGAGCCCAACCTCGACTCCTCTAAGAGTCACCAATCACAAGCCTCTCATTCTACCCCGTACGTCAATATCTCATATCACTGTCTCAATACGGTACAACCATCTCTCTCTCTAACGTGATATGCATGTGCTATGCATATACATAAAATTCATAAAGTATGATCCACGTAAAACGTACGTAAAACAGGTAAAGCATGTAAATCACATAAGCCACGTAAGTCACATAACCACATGAAAACACATAAATGTGTTTACGTATTGTAGATGGATAATCCACCTACCTGCCCTCCTGCTATCGTCAAATAAAAAGTCCGATGTAGTCCCTATATATCGATCCTCTGAATATAATAAATATTTTCATATTAATAAATTTACTAAGTCACATAAATATCGAAAATACTAAAATTTATCAAAACCCTAAAATTATCAAAATCCTAAAATCACGAAAACCCGAAAGTTATAGAAACCTAAAAATAATAATATTCCTAAAAATAAATAAACCATAAAATATTGAAAACCCTAGAATATAACAAAACCCTAAAATATCGAAAATGTATTAACTAATATACAATGTCGAAATCATCTAATAAAATGTCGAGTTTTAGCATAATAGAAAATGTCGAGATGTGGGTGATAGGAAGATGTCGAATTGCCTAGCTGATAGAAGTCGAACCTACAAATGTCGACATTTCTTGAAAAAGTCGAAATCTATCTAAGCATATCTAATGTCGACATTTATACTAATGTCGAGGTCATTATTGGTGAAAGGTATAAATATCGATATCTTTCTCGGAACAAGCTATCACATATCGGGTTTATTAAAGGAGTTAAATGTCGAGATAAAGTATAGATGTCGATAAGTTTAATAGCTAAATGTCGAAACCTTTCTAATGTCGATAACTTTAATAATGTCGAAATATCATTTCTTGAAAGAAGTCGAAACTATGGTCAAATGTCGAGACATAACAACTCGAGACCTACTCTTACCAAAATGTCGAACCACAAATGTCGAGTTATTCCTACCAAAATGTCGAGATTATTAATAAATGTCGAAATCTTTAGCCATTATACCTATCGACTTTTATGATGCATATCGATATCTTCCTATAATTCTCATATGTCGACATGTATATGCATCTCGACTTTTATCAACTATGCAGCTCGACTTCTATCAATTATGCAGCTCGACATCTTTGTAATAGGTAGCTCGACATCTTTTATACTTCATCTCGAAATTTATCTAAGAACCGTGATTTTCTAGAAAACCCTAAAATCGACCCTTCGAACAGCTCAAACTTTGATAATCCTAAAACCCTTATGATCAGATACGAGTTCTAACACCAAGATTTCTAATCATGATAATTCGTTTCAAGGCATATATATACTTTAAATACTGATTTCGAGCAAGCATACATTAATTACACTAAGTTTAAGAAGCATACCTTTCTCCAACTTCCAAGTGTCGAACTATCAAGTTTATGGTTTGAGGTTTCTTCTATTCTTTCCACTTGAGGTTCTTTCGTTCCTTTAACATTTGTTCTCATAAGGGTTTCATCTGAAGGAATGCTATTATAGATATATACTATGACTCTTGGTAAACGTGAGATTTGATGGGTATGGGTGACGTGATTTTCCCTAAGGAGTAAGTAATCAAAGTCTCAATATTTATCCTTTCAAAAACTTGGGCCTTAATTATGTATCTATATAAATATTAAATAGCCCAACATATATTTTAATTAAGGTTATTATTTTATTAATTTCTTTGGTGATAATTCGAATTTTTATTATTATTCTTTTAGACTTCCTAATTCACAAAGTTACACATTTAATTACATCAAAATTCCCGTATTAAATTTACGGGTATTACATAGACTCGCCGCGATTGCATGTGGACAAGGAATCCTGTCGATGTCGAATTGGCGGTACGTACAAGTCTTCGACCGCAAGTTAACAATGGCACGACCCCCCGGAGATCGGACATCGTACTCATGCGGAGCGATTTCATGTACTTCATACCCTTGACTTAGCTCATACCTCTCACGGAGCTTCATTTCCACCGTCGGGGTAAACCGCGTGGTTGCTTGTCCAGATTGCTGTCTGTATCTAGCAAACCAATCCGCCGTCAGCCTCTGTATCGATTCCAGAAGCGCAATGATCGGTAGCTTTCTTTCTTCGCGGAGTCTTGCATTAATCGATTCCACCCCGTTCGTAGTCATGATGTTATAGCGAGACGTCGGAGAATAGGCTCGACTCCATCGTTCCTTAGTATCAGTCTGTTGCAAATACGCGTATGCGGTGGGAAACCTAGTCTCAAAATCACCATATTGTGAATCAAAGTCGCATTGCTTGTATATTTTAGCAATGTGTATGAACGTCTCGGTCGCACCCTGCTTCTTACACCTGCTTTTCATATTTTGTGACAGGTGCCAAATACAATGACCGTGGTGCGCACGACCGTAGACGGCTGCAACGGCGGCTTTGATAGAAGGAGATCTGTCGGATACGATGACAAGATCGTCCTCGTTGGGCATGACTTGCAAGAGCTCGTTCAAGAACCACGACCAAGCTTCTATGCACTCGTTATTGTCGATTATGCCCCAAGCTAAAGGAAACTGATGGCGGTCGCCATCCTCCGCTGATGCAATGAGCAACGTACCCCCATACTTTCCTTTCAACCAAGTACCGTCTATGCAAACAACCTTCCTCATGTGACGGTATCCCGCAATACAAGCACCAAGGGATAGGAATGCGTGCTTAAATCTCCGCTCGTCGTCCAGATATACACTTGCTATGGTTCCCGGATTCACTCTTCTCAACGTCGACAGGTACGACGGCAACAGCTTGTAACTCTCATCGGGGTCACCCTTCATTGCATTTTGTGCTAAAATGCCTCCTTTCCATGCTTTGAAGTACGAAACTTCGATCCCACGATTTCTCATCATTGTTTGAATGAGTTTAGGGCCGGTGTACTTGTTGAACCCTGAAAAGATTCAAGCAGCATATCACTCACGGAGGTTGACGATGCTTGAGTGAGTCTTGCGTTCCGATTTGCAAGGTCGCACGTATGTGTGTTGCAATACGTACGAATCGAGAATACGGATGTATCCTTAATCTTCGCCGTCCATATCCTCCAAGTACATCCATCCTCTTTGCATCTCACGCCATAGTACGATCGGGAAGATTTTATAATCTTGACCTCGAAGCATGCCTCTATAGCAACTTTTTGGATCCTATTCTTGACGGCCTTCTTATCATCGAATTCATCACCGACCTTCATGGTGGAACCGTCGGTAAAAGAATACCGATCGATAGGAATAGTTGCATTTTCCTCTTCCTCCTCCTCCTCCTCATTCCCGTCCGCATTTTCTCCGTCTACGCCATCAAAATTGACGTGCACGTTCTGCCGTGATGCAACATTCTCATCACGGTCGTTCGCCTCATTGTGACCTTCACCCCCATAATTCACATCTTCGCATCCGCCAAAGTCGATGATACGGTCAAAATAATCATCGATGTAACCACCTCCATCGCTACGAACCTCAATTGGAACGGGACCAACTTCATGATCCGCGAGAGTTTGACGGTGGAGGGTCGTAGGGAGTCCAATCTCCACACGGAGAATCGGTCTATCCATTGGACCTCCTAAGTATATAAAACCCTTCAACTCTCGATCATTCTTTATATACAACGGAGCACACCCTTCCATACCTCTCATAGATGGCTGATAACTTAGCTTTAACTCCGGCCTCCCGCTTACGCCAATAGTCTCGTATATTTCGTTCCGCAGATCGTCCAGCAAACAACAATCGACATCGAACCCAATGGGCTTCATATTTGTTCCCATCCTTGGAACCCATGTCCATTTATTATCATTCCCAATTATCCATTCTCCATCGTAATCAATCATGATGTTGGTCGGCATAACCTGCATATGAAACAAATCATAGTTAATAAAATTTAATTGCAATAACATTATTCGAATAATTGCAAAATTCGAATAACAAAAATTAATCGAGTATATAATTCGAGTTGTAAAAGAACTCGAATAAGGACTTCGAGTATTAAGATTTTGAAGACACTCGCTAAGTTGTTATCGAAGAAATAAAGGAATAAATCAACTTTTATTGCAAACGAGTTATTCGAAGAAATAAAATATTCGGAAACAATAATTATTCGAGTAAGGCATTCTAGTATTATTCGAGTTTACGCTTAAGTCGAATAATGTTTCAAGTATTATGATATAGAATAATTTATTCGAGTGACGTTTACGAGTCTAAATAAACTCGAATAACATACTCGAATAACCGCAAAACGAAAATTTTCTGCAAATTCGCACAGATCTAAGTTTAAAATGCTATCCATAACTACCCAAACCTTCGAAAATCTAATACCCGATGCTCGAAATGTAAATGTCATCAACATGAACGGAAATTACAATGTCCCGATAATGTATACTAAAAACCGGCGTTAACATGAACGAAACTTACTGTATATGCGTTCAAGAACGAAATTGGGAGTCTTCGAGCTTGGGGGTTTCGATTCGTCGGATGCTTCAGCTCGTTTTTCCGTCAAAATCTCGGTTGGTTTGCTTGGGGTGCGTTAATGGTGGGTGCGTTATTTTATATATATATATTTCTTTTTTTAATTATTTAGGTATTAAGGGTTTAGTTAATTAAGGTAATTAAAACGGTTCCTCTTTTTTAAATTGATTTGAGTTGGTTCCTCTTTTTTTAAAAGAAATCAAAAGTAATCCTCTTTTTTAAAATAGCCCACAATCTATGCGTTGTACAAAAATATAAACTTAATTATTGGTGTATTGTTTTAATAATTATACAAAAATAGAACGATGTGGTTGTGGTTAATATGACTTTCAAAGTTACGTTGTTTAATAATTTTTTTAACAATTGATATACTAAAAATAGAATAAGGTGATTTTTTTTTTAGGAATGAGGTTGTTATTTTGATATAATAGGTTTTTATTTTTTAATAGTAATTAAGTAGAAAACACGTCAATTTTAACAAACCAAGCTCTTTTTATATAACAGTATAGTATCTAATGTACTTTTCCCCTTCAACATGTTTAATTATCTCGTGCAAATTTTATTACTACATATCTATACTCTTATATTAATTGTCAGGGCCTCTTAAAAACTGCTATTTTTATCTAATTTGGTGTATCAATTACACCAAAAATTGTAGCCAATTAGATAGTTACCACACTACTCCGTTTAAGAATAAACAGAAAAAACCACCCACTACTCAATATTTTTATATTTCCAAATATGTCCTTCTATTTTTAGTATTATTATTTCATAATTATACATTATTATATAGCACACACGTATGGGTGTGCAAAACTACTAGTAATCATAAAGAGATGAAATCGATAACCAATAATAGCTTTAATAACGCCTGAAAATTAAATATTATATATATTCTATATATATATATATATTATATGTATATTCCGATAACCTGACTATCAAATTTCATAACATAGACTACTTTTCGCAAACCAATATAATTTTCAAAAATTATATTGCAATAAATAATATAGAAGACACAAAAATAACAAACCATCATAACATATACACGCAGCACTTTCTTCAGTTTGCACTTAATTTGCAATTATTCTCATTCAATTGCAATTTGCATCACATGGTGAATTTCAAGGGGCTGCCAACTTATATATTATAAACGTGATTCCTCGTAATTGCGTGATAGACGTACCAAATGTAGGTTGAATAATCAATGTATTATACCATTGCATTACATAAACTCTATTTTACAATAGAAAGACCGATCACTGTAAAACAAATATAAACATATATAGTCAAAAAAATTTAGCTAGGAAGAAGTTACCAAGAAATACGAAATGGGTATTTTCTATTATTAATTACTTCATTTTCAAATCCATTTTGTTGTTTAGTATTAAAGAATTGCCTCTCGTAGCATTAAAAAACGGACAGTTTGATTAGATAGACGCCCATGTTAAAAATTAAAAATGGTTATCATCTAAACTATATATGAAGACTAGCAATTGCTTATAAGTTCTGATTCTTCAATCGATCCACTAAATAGATAGGTTTTGGATATTTTTCAGTGTATATTGGATTTATCATGTTTATTTAGTGTCTTAACACGAGAATAGTACTCTGAAATGAATGTAATAAGCTCACGCTATAACTCGTTATGTATGTATTTCATGAGTTGGGTCGTATTATTCAATTTTATCTCAATTTAAACATGAGTGTAAACCATAATTAACATAGTCAAGCCGTTCCAATTTTGTCATATTGTCCCTAACGTATCTGCATACTTTTCTATACTGTGACGTGCACCTGAAATCTTTATGTAAATATCAAGCCATTAATTGCATTTTTAATTTTACCCGTCACGAACTACTATAATATTTTATAATTTACAAACTCATCATAACTCTCATTTATGTTTAGTTGAAAAGTAGTGAAGATAGAGCCATCCTTACCTCACGTTTTATGTGCTTCGACTCCCAATTGAAAAAATTACATGATCCACCTATCAAGAATATACATACACGCATATAAAATATAAATACACACACACACACACACATATATATATATATATAAATATAAGCAAAGCAGCCCCCTTTATTCTATCTAAAGCCTTCCCCAAATCACAAAAGAAAAAACAAACCCTATAATTCTCTCATCATGAGTAAAAAAATTCATTCACAAAGATACATACCAGCTTTTTCTTGGGAAAAAGAAAACTCCGGCGAGACTAAAGCCACTAAACCGCCGATGAAATTGCCTCCACCACCGTGTCCTCCGCCGGAGAATAGTCGGGCCGCTTTTCACGACATACAAATCCCACTTCCGCCGTGTGCTTTTCAACCTTCTAGAAGCTCGTCGAAGAGAGTTAGAAGAATCGACGATGATCCCTTTTTGATCGCATACAAAGAGGTTACAAAGACTAATAGTACTAGCAAAGAAGGTAATAATAATATTAATGCTAATAATAATGGTAATAAGAAGAAAGATCAGTTGGGGATTAATGGGCTGATGAAGAACATGTCGATCTTTTCTTGCAAGCAATCGTCTTGCGTTGTGACTGATGAGAGTATTGTCAAAACGGTTCAGCTTCCTTTTTCGAGGTCATCGCATAAGGATTAGAATCATTTGTTATAGAGATTTAGTCATCGGTTGTATTTTTATTTTTCCCTTCAACCACGTACTATGTAGAGTAATTAATATGTGTTCTGTGTAAGGTTTCAATCAATTGGAGATGATTAAATATCTGTAGTTATTTCAAAGTTTGTTTATTTCTGTACGAATTGATATTTTGAGAGAGTATATATTTATTGGCAAGTTGATCACAATCTTCCCCCATGAACATTATACTCTTTTTTTTATTGCGTCCACTTTCTTGGTTATGATGTTAGAATGACATGAAAAAACCATTTACATAAGCTAATAAGTAACTGTGTTATCCAATTTTAAGAATACATGAATAAATAATTAAATAAAAAGCCCCCATGTGTTAACTGACAATTGCAAGCTTGTTGGGTTAGTTTCCAAAAATAGTGTAACTGAACTATACAATTTGGGTAAGTAACTGAAAGACATACATGGGAAAGCATGACTTAAAAAGATTCTATAGACATTTCACCTAAAATATATATATAAAAAATTAATATTAAGATCCTTATAATTCATAAAATGTTTCGGGCCGAATGTAAAGCCTGCTTAGCTCAGACTAACTACGGCCCATTAAATAGGCACTCCCATGAAAGAAAGGTATATATAGGTCAAATCATAACCTAACAGTATCATTTTATGTGAAATTTTAATTGTAACTCAAAATAGAATAAACCAACCGAAACTTTCCTTGGATCCCATGTTCAAGTGATTTCGATAACAGGCAAAAGAAAGATTAAAGATGCCATTTTGACAAGACACTGAGTTTATTCTAGTTAATATTAAGTTTCATTCCCCAAAAATGTTTTAAAATAGGATTAAGACCCTTTTCGAAAAAATATTAGTTTAAAGGACAAAAATTTAGAGGTAAGGACCTAAAATATGAACTCTTATCGGACTATCGTTTTATGTTATTTCAGAATAATGAAGTGTTCCTGTAGAACAATGAAGTGTTACTGAACAAGTCGGATACTTAAACTAATTTTTTCCCGACACGGCGTCAACGAAAATTGCCCCTTTATTCTATGTCCATCATCCATGTATTAATTACAACCATGATAATCACGATACCCTAAGAATATTTTAAAGTGAAAATGAATCTCCACAATGATGATCAACTCGCGCATGGGCACGCCTATTTACGAAATCTAGAACTAATTTCAAACCACCCCACTAATTAAAATCAACCTAATTATTACTTGCACAATATTATACCAAATCCTCCCTCATTCTTTATATAAAGGAACACCTCTCTCAAACACTTCACCAAAACTGACACACAATGGAAGCCACCGCCGTCGCCACAACTTTCTCCGCCGCAGTAAGAGTTCCACCGCCGCAAAGTGGCTGTGCAAAGCTCGACGGAGTGGCCACGTGGGTCATAAATGGGCTGGCCGGAGCTTTCTTTGCTTCGTTGGAACGTTGTTCTTGTATTCGCATATCGACTTACGAGGACGATTTTGGAGAAGATGAAATCAACTATTTGCCTTTGATTCTCAATGATGGTAATGGTGAAGGTGATGTTCATGGCGGTGGAAGTATTATTAGGACAAGAAGATTGGGTAAAGGTAAGAAGAGATTTGTCGGCCAGTTATAGCTGTGTACAATTGTTAATTTTTTTTAACTCTTTGTTTTGTTGTGTGGTGGTTTTGTTGGTGATTTATGTGTTATATGAATGTGATGTTTTGTAATATCAAACCGGAATCTTGAATTTTGGATTCGGATAAGTGGGTGATTACTCTTTCTCTAAGAAATCAACTGGTGTATTTTCTCCTAAATTGTTAATTTACTCTTTTATTAAGTTTCCAGGCTTGGATGAACCATCAAATTAATTTGACATGTCAATTTAGTTAATTAAAATGAAAATATAACCACCGACTATATTTTTCATAGTATATTCCAACTTTACCCTACTATTTTAGTATGTATAGCACATATGAGTGGTCCCCACTATACAAATTACCGTGGACATCCTAAACATGCTTGAAAATATCAAATATGAATGCCTTATTTTCAGAAGTGATACGAGGAAATGGGATATCTATACTATTATTAAGGGGTGATTGGCGAGTAGAAACTGCTCACTGATCTGTCAATTTCACCAAAATATTAATAATTAAAATTTACAAAATTACCCACTAAATTTTAATAACTATTGATGTGGACCGCGTAAAACGACTTCTTGGTGATGGCGGTTGGGCTTGCTGCCCCTTCGCTCGTTTCTACTCTGGCGCAGATTTATCACTCCTCGTCAGTTGCCTCCGTCGAACCTGGTGCTCAAAAACTGGAAAACACGTCAGAAGGGGGCCGGGATGGGTGCCGGCGTATCCCCTCCGATGCTTAAGTCAGGAAAAAGAATGAGTAGGAGATGGGTAGTTGGCTTGTAAATTAGTTCTTAGTTTGTACGCATACCTGAAAAGTGAATTAACCGCTGATATTTATACTAACCTCGCGTCTGCATTACCTTGACCCAGTCTCCACCCTGGTCCACGTTTTTCGCGGACCTCTTACTGAGAACGTGCTTTTCCTCCACGATCCCACGTTCTCCATGTCTCGTTCTGCTCGCACTTCATCTGCTCGGGCCTATGTTAGTCGGGCGTCGCTGCGCTGGTCGGGCATTCTCTCCCGGTTCTCTTCCTTCCACTCGGCTCATCCCCTTTCTCTCCCGAATGGATCCCTTCATCGCCCGAGGGCCCTAACTTGGCGTATCCCTGCTCCTGCTCCTTCTCTTCTCGATCAGCTCACTCTCGCCAAGGATTCCCGCTCCGTCTCGTCTGTTGCCCTTTCCCTCTCTGTGGCCCGATGATTCCCTTCCTTTCCTCGTCGGGAGTTACTACCTCGACTGGACAACGCTTGGTCAGGCTACCTTTATAAATCCTCTTGGAGTCTTTTGCCTCGAATTATCCCTACCCAATCGAGGTCTCTTATTCCCTTCGCGCCACGTTGCTCGCGGGAGTCCTTTGACAGTTGACGTTATTTTACCGTTGGCTATAAAACCCGAGGGTAACAATAGTCCCCCCCTAAAATAGTCCAAAAAGAGTGTAGCGAGTATTTGGACGTTAGCCATCGGTAAGATAACTGGTCGAAAGGCCTCTTGGTCTTTCTCGAGACCTTCTCGGGCATCTCACTGTCTTTCCCCTGTCCCTCGGTATCTTCTGATCACGCCACGTTGCGATTTCCTTTGAGCGGGAAAATTGCCGCCCCATCAAATCACCATCAGATCAGTCTTGGCACGTGGCCTTCGTTAAGAGGTTCGACGTCTCCCCCTCTCTCCCTCTTTATTATTTTATTATTATTTTTTCTTATTCTTCGTGCCTTCTCCTTTCCTTTACGTTTTATTCTTTTCATCTTCTTCATTTCATCCCCTTCATACACTCACAAGGAAACCTCCGCGCACAGGGTTTATTTCTCCCAAATCGACGTCCTGGTTGTTCTTCGCAAATCGTCTGCTCCCTCGTCGTTTTACCGGTGAGTCACTCTGTCCCCTTCTCGTAACTCGTTGTATTTGTCCTTCTTTTACTGTAATTTTTCGCCCTCGTTTTAAGATTTCGTCTTCCCTATTCTTCGCCATTTTCCCCTGGGTTCATGTTCTTAGCTGTTTTAGGGTTTTTTGATTCTAGGACTTTGCCTCCCTTTGCCATGAGATGTCCTGTGTCTCCCTCTTTCCTCTCTTCGTCGATTCCACTTTCCCCTTTAGATCGCCCAGAATCTCCACCTCCTTCCTCACATTTCGCTTCATTTCTCGCCGCCATGGAAGCCCTAAACGATTATCCTGACTTGGATATTTTTCGCCCCCCAAAAATTGTAGGGTACCCGAGCGAGAAAGCGTATCTCCAAGCCCTAGCCGTTTGGACTTCGCAAATGGAAGATTTTCGCGAGCGTATCAAACTCCCCTAGCACGAAGTAAATGTGTCGTCTCTTCGGGAATCCCATATTCCCCTGATTGTGGATCGGGCGGGTCTGACCCCCGATTATGAAGTGAGAATTCCGGGTCCTCGGGACGTGGTTAGCGGACCTCCCGACGGTTTTCATACCTTCTTCCTCGATCAGCTAGATATGGGACTTCGCCTCCCTCTACCTCGATTCTTAGTCGATCTCTGTAATTACTACCAAATTTCCCCGAGTCAACTCACTCCCAACTCGTACAGCTTACTTCTTTCATTAACCATGCTCATTCATTATTTTCGACTTCCTTTTTCTCTTTCTATCCTCCTGGCTTTCTTGAAAGTTAACCAAAAAGAGCCTGGCAAGTTCTTCTTTCTTCCATAGCTTCTCGAGAATTCCTCCTCGGGAACCCTTCCTCCCATAAGGGGTGGATGAGGAAGTTTTTCTACGTTCGTTCTCCCAACGGAAGTCCCGAGAACGACACTGTCAACTATTGGCCCCAAGCCATTTCCGTTTCTACTCCTCTTCCTCCCGCTCCCGACCTGGAAATTCAAAGGTTTCTGGAGATCCTCGGGGAACGGAGTTTTAGTGCTCCTGAGCTTGTCCAGGATGATCTCCTCTGCCACTTTGGTTATTGCTCCAAGGGTCTAGTGGTAGACGATTTAGGTATACTTTTTTGATCTTTTCCCTACTTCTTCCTTTTCCCATTTCTGACAGGGCTTTCTGCTCCTTTCTTACCAGATTCACGCATGGATCTCGCCGATTTACTCAAGATTTCCCGTGAGATGAAAGAGGGCGGTTCTTCTCAGGCACCTCCATCAGCCTCAGTCGCTCGGGCTCTCAACAAGGGCAAGGCTAAAGTGTCTGCCGGTTCATCGGGCTCTCCTAAAGCAGCCCCTAAGAGGAAAACGCCTGCGACCTCCAGCAAACCTTCAAGTAAAAAGGTCAAGGCTAGCTCTCGGGCCAGTGCGAGTGTGGGCGAGGGCTCTCCCGCTCCCACGGACTCACCTGAGCAGCCCGACTATTTTCATCGCCCACGTGGAGCTCAATGCGTGGAGTATATGCGGGGCTTCCGCTCTGAAGTTAATCGCTCCCACCTTTCGGGGTTGCAGCCTCGGGAATTCTTCCCGCTCTTCGCCCAGCACATGGGCCAGGTATGAGTTTTCTTCCCAGATTTTCCGTTGCTTGGCATACGTTTCTCTGTCGCTTTACCTACTCTCTCTTTTATCATATGTTAGGGCTTCGCCTGTGCCGCCGAGGCGTTGGAGAGAATGATCTTTATGCACGAGGATTGCATCGAGCTTACCCAGACCGAGGCGGCGTTGAAGGAGGAGGTTGCTCGACTACAGGAGGAAATAAAGCTGAAAGATGAGGAGCTGAAGAAACAGGCGAGGGATGCTCGGGAGGAGTCGGAGAGGGTGAGAAAGGATCTGCTCAGAGAGAGAACCGCTCGGGAGGAGGCCGAGACCAATTTCCGCGAGTTGGGAGAAAGCATCGACCGAGACTACCTGCCTCGTACCACGTACGGGAGGCAAGTCGTCGAGTACTTCCACCACGGCTTTTGGGGATGCGTCCACCAACTTAGGGTGGCGGGCATCGGCCAAAAGTGGAAGCTCGACTGGTTGGATGTTGATCGAGCCCTCGCCAAATGCCCTCCAGGTGGATATCCGCCCGATCGCTTTGCTCGAGGAGGTGCTGGAGATGACGTCCCGGAGGACGCGGTGGCCACCCCTTCGAGTGAAGAGACCGAGGAGACCGTCCGCTCCCCCGTTGAGAATCCCGAGAAGCCCACCGAAACGCCTGTGCTCGAAGTCGAGCAAGAGGTGCCCGCGCCTGCAGGAGCGGAGGTTCGAGTTTCGGAAGATAAAGAGCCGGCTCCTCGGGTCGAATCGGTGGCTACAGAGACCGAGTCGGTGGTGGTCGGAACAAGCGCCGGGGAGTTGAATCAGGCCGGTTCGGCCGCTCTCCCTTGAAAATTTCTACCCGTGTTGATGGACTAACTCCTTTCCGTTTTTCTCTATTTCTTTTCTTTTGTATGAACACTCTGCTCTTTTCCTTTTGTCTATGTATTTTCTTATTCTGACTCTATAATATCGTGCTTAGTAACTTTCTTCGGCATATCGTAACGATTATCTTCGTGTGCATCTGTTCCTCGCGCGTTTATAATCCCTTCTCTTTACGTGTCTTCTGTGATCATAACGGGAAATTACGACGTAGTCGGGATCTTCTTTCCTCATGATGCTTTCGCGATTCTGACCGTTGTCCAACGGTCCTTTCTTCCTCGTTTTTCGCATTCTTTCTTTTAAACTTCAAATCCCTCAAATCGCGACTTTCGTAACAGTCCGATCTTTAGGGGAACTATCTCTTTATAAGGTCGATATTCACTCCAGTGACCTCACTTACCTTATCAAGCTTCCCTGAATTTATTTTCTCCAGGTTATCTCGTATATTCCCAGGGGTTTTATCCTCCCCTTTTCCCTACTTGTATTTGTTTTATCTATTGCATCTCTTTTATCCTTTACCCAGCCTATTGATGGATCTCAGAGCAATGCCCTCTCAACTTAGGAGAAACCTCCCTTCAAACCCCTCTTCACGTCCTCTTTGGGATCTATGGGAGGAGGCAACAGGTTTCGTTTCCAACGCTCACGCGGATTTTCCGCATAGGGAAGGCCAGGTCTTCTCAACCCCCCACTCTCTAGTGACACCATCTTTAAGAGAATTTCGCCCCACCCCTCGATTCCTTTTGGAGGCCGATGGTGCTTCGTCCCGTCAATTCATGGAAAGCTTCCTGGAGCCCGAGGAGAGGCGGCGTCTAGCAAAATTCCCCGATTCTCGCTTCTGGGATTGGTGGGCTCTGAGTGAGAGTCAGGTCAGTGATTCGCTCTTCGTTGAATAGTTCACTTCCCTCTCTATTTTCCTAACTTTTCTCCCCAGTCTTATTCACTTTCTTGCGAGGGACTTCGTCGTTATACCCAACAATGCACCCTACTTCAATATTATGAAGAGGCTTGCACCCGTTTGACCACCTTCTTGGGCGAGAAAGATCGACAAATTGCCGAGCTGAAGGAGACGTTGGCAGATTCTCGCGTCGAAAGCCAAGGTATCTTCCCGAGGTCTCGGGGGAGGAACACTCGGGCTCGATCCACCATTCGTGGACCGCGTAATTTCTCCCTGCACTCAGGCGGGGTCCCGGCATCAAGACGCAAGAGGATTCCTCAAGACTCAGAAACTTTCGTCTCTTCGGGGATTCGTCATCAGAGGACACCCTATGCTCGGGAGACAGGACGATAGATATTTTTACCCTACTTATGTTATCCTTGACTGACATATTGTCGTTTGATTGTCTGACTCCGCGCATAGCGGGATAGACTTAGCTTCCTTATGTTTTCATATTTGTGTTTGTCACCTTTATTTCTATAGCCAAGTGCCCTTCTCATTTCTTTGCGCGTTTTTCATTGACCCCTTCTTACTTTTCGTCTGGGGATTCTCTTCACCCCTTCGGGCGATCATGCCTCGTCCGAGGGCTTTCCGTCTTTTCATCCGGCGAGTTTCTTCACCCTTTCGGGTGATCATGCCTCATCCGAGGACTTTTCTTCTTTTCATTCGGCGATTTTCTTCACCCCTTCGGGTGATCGTGCCTCATCCGATGACTTTTCTTCTTTTCATTCGGCGATTTTCTTCACCCTTTCGGGTGATCGTGCCTCATCCGAGGACTTTTCTTCTTTTCATTCGGCGATTTTCTTCACCCCTTCGGGTGATCGTGCCTCATCCGAGGACTTTTCTTCTTTTCATTCGGCGATTTTCTTCACCCTTCGGGTGATCGTGCCTCATCCGAGGACTTTTCTTCTTTTCATTCGGCGATTTTCTTCACCCCTTCGGGTGATCGTGCCTCATCCGAGGACTTTTCTTCTTTTCATTCGGCGATTTTCTTCACCCCTTCGGGTGATCGTGCCTCATCCGAGGACTTTTCTTCTTTTCATTCGGCGATTTTCTTCACCCTTTCGGGTGATCGTGCCTCATCCGAGGACTTTTCTTCTTTTCATTCGGCGATTTTCTTCACCCCTTCGGGCACATTCAATGCGCTGGCCCACTTGGCGATCCTATCCGCCTTTTCATTCTCTTTCCTGTTGATAAGTTCCACCTTAACCTCCTCAAAATTTTCCTTTAGCTTTTCGAAAGACTTCGCATATTCTGCTAGTCTGTCCTCCTTGATAGCGAAATTCCCTCCAGTTTGCTGAACTACCAGCTGCGAATCCGAATATAGGGTCACTCGGGTCACGCCCATTCTTATCGCCGTCCTCATCCGAGCAAGAGAGCTTCATATTCGACTTCGTTGTTGGAGGCTCGAAAGTCCAGTCTTATCCCCAAGCTAGTTTCTTCGCCCCAGGGTGAAACGATCACTATCCCGACACCGTTACCGTATTGACAGGATGAACCATCCACATAGATCCTCCACATCTCGGTTGGTTCTTCCTCCGCCATCTCGACGATGAAATCGGCTAGGGCCTGAGCTTTGATGGCAACCCGGGGTCGAAACTGAATGTCGTATTCCCCTAACTCGGTTACCCATTTGATCGATCTTCCCGAGATGTCTGGACGGGTCACAATGGTTCCCAACGGGCTATTGGTCATCACCACAATCGGATGCGATAAGAAGTAAGGTCTTAGCCTCCTGGCCGTGACTACCAAGGCCAACAATAGTTTCTCCTGGGAAGTGTATCGAACTTCCGCGCCTTTCAAAAGGTGACTGACAAAGTAGACTGGTTTCTGCACCTTTTCCTCCTCCCGTACCATCACAGAGCTGACCGCTCGAGGCGTGGCTGAGAGGTAGATGATGAGTTCTTCCCCCAGCCTTGGTTTATTCAATATTGGTAACCCCTTTAAGTATTCCTTCAATTCTTGGAAAGCCTTTTCGCACTCAGGCGTCCATTCGAAATCCTTGACTTTCCTCAACACTTTGAAGAACGGCATACTCCTTTCGGCAGATCTGGAAATAAACCGGGACAAGGCCGTGACCCTCCCTATCAGCCTCTGGACCTCGTTGAGATTCTTCGGGGAAACCATGTCGGAGATTGCCTTCACCTTATCTGGATTGGCTTCGATACCATATCGGGTGACCATATATCCCAGGAATTTTCCCGAGCGGACCCCGAATGTACACTTAGCGGGGTTTAATTTCAGGCCATACCTTCGGGCCGTGGCAAAAGTTTCGCGGAGATCCCCTGGGAAGCTGCTTTCTGTTTTGGACTTGATTAATATGTCATCCACGTAAACCTCCACATTTCTACCGATCTGAGCCGCGAAAACCCGATCCATTAGTCTCTGGTAGGTGGCTCCTGCGTTCTTCAACCCGAACGGCATGACCACGTAACAGAAGGTTCCCTCCGATGTGATGAAGCTAACCTTAGGTTGATCTTCCTCGGCCAACCCGATCTGGTGGTAGCCCTGGAAAGCGTCCAGGAAACATAAGAGCTCGTGCCCGGCCGTGGAGTCCAGCAGTTGGTCGATGCGCGGCAATGGGTAACAGTCTTTTGGGCATGCTTTGTTCAGATCTCGAAAGTCGACACACATGCGCCATTTTCCCGCTGACTTGGGAACCAGCACCACGTTTGACAGCCAAGTCGGGAACTGTATTTCCCGAATGTACCCTGCTTTCAGGAGGTCCGCCACCTGTTCCTTGACTAGTATGTCCTTCTGAGCTCCGAGGTGTCTCTTCTTTTGGAAAACTGGCCTCACCGCGGGAGAGATATTCAGTCGGTGTTCCATTATTCTTCTCGGTATCACGGTGAGTTCATTGGCCGACCAGGCAAACACATCTTCATTCTTTTTTAGTTGCTTGATGAGATCGGCCTTTAGCTCGGGGGACAAATCCCGAGCAATTTTGACCGTTCCTGACGGAGATCTGATCATGACCTCCTCTACTTCACCTCCATTTTCTTCCTCCGAGAGGGTGTGTATGGCGTAGAGGGCTCCTCGGCCCATGGGATGGCTTTCGCGACGACTCTTCAATGATTTTAATTCGACCCTCACTTCTTCTACATAGCATTTGCGCGCTATTTTTCGATCGCCGAGTACTTCTCCAACTCGGCCTCCGACTGGGAACTTTATTTTCTGATGTAGAGCTGAAGCGATCGCCGCAACAGAACTGAGTGCTGGACGTCCCAGTATTACGTTATAAGAAGAAGACATGTCCACAACCAGGAAAGGGGCAATTCGAGTCTTCTTTAATTCTCCCGATCCTAAGGTCAAGGGTAGCTGGATCAGTCCTACTGCTTCGATAGCATGACCCGTGAACCCAAATAACGCCGTTTCCACAGGGTCCATTTGGTACTCTCCCAACTCCATTTGATCAATGGTCTCTTTGAAGATGATATTCACCGAGCTCCCATTGTCGACAAAGACTCGGCCTACATCATGATTTGCTATTTCGGCTCGAATTACTAGGGCATCTTCATGCGCGTCGTCTCCTCCATGAAAATCCTCGGGGCCAAAGGAAATGGTAGGTCCCGATCTCTTTTGCACCGAGGTCACTCCCAGACTTTCAAGTTTTCTTACTTCCGCTTTTCTGGCTCTGTTTGAATCCCCGATTGCGGGTCCCCCCGATATCATATTGATCCTGCGCGGGGGTAAAGGCACCTCGGCGGGCTCTCGGGGGCGTTCCGGGGTCCGTCGGTCGTTTCTTCGCTCTGGATTGGTTTTACCGCCCGATCGGTGGTCGAATGGCCTCCGCTCGGGAGAAGCACGAAACCCGCCTCGCGGTCTATCATTTGCATATGCTTGATTCTTCCATGGTCTCTGCTCATATTCCCTCTTGAAGTACTTTCGCGGGGCGCTCGCTTCTCCCCCCATCACCAACTCGGCTCCGGCCTCAGGATTGGCTGCGATGATTCTTTCGAGTTCGTCGTTAAGGTGGAAGCAGGCCTCCGTCGTGTGGCCGTATTCCCGATGAAACTCACAGTATGATTTTGAAACGGGATTTCTGGGTCCTTCTTTACTTCTGGCTGGCCTTCTAATGAAGTATCTTTCTTCGCAAATTTCCAACGCCCGAGCCTTACTCATCCTCCACTGAATATTGTTTGGTCGGGATCTCCCCTGAATTTCTCCTCGGGAATTTTCTTCCCTTGATTCATGTGGACGGGCTAGCTCTCGTGCAACCTCCACTGTCCCAATCGCTCTTTTCTTATCCCCTTTTTTGAAGTGATGCGCTTCTTCCACCCTTACATACTTTTCCACCCTGACTATCAGGTCTTCCACTGTGGTCGGGTACTTTTTCACTAATGACCGATAGAGGTCTCCCTCTTTTAACCCATTGTGGAAAGCTCCAATCAACAGGTCTGGAGTTGCAGTCGGGACTTCCATCATAGTTCGATTGAATCGCTTTAGGTAGTCTCGTAGGCTCTCCTGATCTCCTTGTTTCATGTTCAGTAAGTTTACGGCTGAGAAAGGTCTCCTACGGCTGCTCGAGAACTGCCTCAGAAAGGCCCGAGTGAAGTCCTCAAAGCTACGAATCTCCCCCGCAGGCAGCATGGTGAACCACTGTTGGGCTCCCTTCGCGAAGGTGGTGGCGAACACTCGGCATTTGATGGCGTCTCCTAATTGGTATAACGCGGCATTTCCCTCAAAGCTGGCCAGGTGATCCTCCGGGGGTCCCGATCCGTCGTAACGATTCATGTCCGGGAACCTGAAGTTGTTCGGTAAGGGAACACTAAGGACCTCTTCCGAAAAAGGGGAACCTCGTTGGATCGGGAGAGGCATCTGCGGATTGGCTAACTCCTTCAACTTTTGGATCTCCTCTCTCATTCGCTCCCACTCCCGGGTTTGTCTTTCCTCCCATGCTTTCTTCTTCTCAGCCCGGAGAATGTTGATCTCCGTCCTCAACGTTTTCTCTTCTGCCTCCCTCTCTTGCTCCTTGGCCCGAGCATGATCTTCCTCGCGCCGCAATCGCTCCGCCTCCTCTTCTTCTGTCTCTGATCGTGGCGGTGACGGTACGCGAGTTTTGCGCGTTCGTTCCGCCCTTAGCATCTCTATCTCTTCCCTTAATTTCCTCAACTCAGCTCCTTCATCGTCGCGCGTCTCCTCATGATTTTCCTCCGTCCAATCAGTTTCCCTCTCTTCTTCTCTCGGCGGTGGTTGAACGTCGTTTGCGGTGTCCACCATGTTGTTAATGAGATGTCGTTCCCACAGACGGCGCCAATTGATGTGGACCGCGTAAAACGACTTCTTGGTGATGGCGGTTGGGCTTGCTGCCCCTTCGCTCGTTTCTACTCTGGCGCAGATTTATCACTCCTCGTCAGTTGCCTCCGTCGAACCTGGTGCTCAAAAACTGGAAAACACGTCAGAAGGGGGCCGGGATGGGTGCCGGCGTATCCCCTCCGATGCTTAAGTCAGGAAAAAGAATGAGTAGGAGATGGGTAGTTGGCTTGTAAATTAGTTCTTAGTTTGTACGCATACCTGAAAAGTGAATTAACCGCTGATATTTATACTAACCTCGCGTCTGCATTACCTTGACCCAGTCTCCACCCTGGTCCACGTTTTTCGCAGACCTCTTACTGAGAACCTGCTTTTCCTCCACGATCCCACGTTCTCCATGTCTCGTTCTGCTCGCACTTCATCTGCTCGGGCCTATGTTAGTCGGGCGTCGCTGCGCTGGTCGGGCATTCTCTCCCGGTTCTCTTCCTTCCACTCGGCTCATCCCCTTTCTCTCCCGAATGGATCCCTTCATCGCCCGAGGGCCCTAACTTGGCGTATCCCTGCTCCTGCTCCTTCTCTTCTCGATCAGCTCACTCTCGCCAAGGATTCCCGCTCCGTCTCGTCTGTTGCCCTTTCCCTCTCTGTGGCCCGATGATTCCCTTCCTTTCCTCGTCGGGAGTTACTACCTCGACTGGACAACGCTTGGTCAGGCTACCTTTATAAATCCTCTTGGAGTTTTTTGTCTCGAATTATCCCTACCCAATCGTGGTCTCTTATTCCCTTCGCGCCACGTTGCTCGCGGGAGTCCTTTGACAGTTGACGTTATTTTACCGTTGGCTATAAAACCCGAGGGTAACAACTATTTTTAGTTAATTCATATACATGTAATTTTATAATTTATTTATACACATAATTATATTTGAATTGTAATTGCAAGAATAAATTTAATGTTATATATTTATATATTATAGTACAGCGAGTGTGCAAAAGTAGTAGTAGTTAGAGGTCAATGTCTCACCTTTAATAATCAACATTCGGAAAAGGCAACCTTATATGCTTCCTATGATGTGTATATGGTGGATAATCGATATACCATTTATACATTGCATTATTTTCTTTACACTTTCACACAATTTAGTCGGACACTAATAGGAGGACTTGGTCAGCAAAGTTTGAAAATTATGTTACTATTATAAAAGGAAGATAATTATGAAACAAAGCATCCTTTTGTAATCACGAGATGCAACATAATTATTTTGGACAACTCCAAAAGTGAACAAACTCATGGGGAAAAGAAGGAATCTAATTATTGATCTTACTGTATATGCTTTCCCCAGCACACTATGGGCTATTTCCGTTACATATATAGTTCTTTCAAATAGATAATTATGGATAGACCGTGTATCATTCTTAGATTTCTGCACCATTTTTCAATATAGTAAAAAGAGGTTAGTTATATATATCATATACAAATATACTTCTAGTTCTTTTTCACTAAAAGAAAACGACTTCAATATAATCGACTGAAACCCTCATTTAATCAACAAAATAAAAAGCTAAACAGATAAACTACAAAAGATTATTGGAATGATGACGGTTACAGTATAATTAATGGTTTTCTAGCAATGATCGTGTACGTTAATAATAATTACAATAGCTGGAAAGGATTTAGGCATAATTAAACGATAGTTCCTCGTATAAGCTAAAGTTGCAAGATTGCCGTCAATTTGTTTAATTAAAGAAACTTTTTGCAGACCGCAATATCCCACTTAATAATTAGACTAATTTCAGTTTGGAGAAAGATTATGTTGTCACAAATTGCGGTAGGCTCCGTTTGGTTCTTGGATTTTGACATGGAAAAGAAAAGAAAACGTATGATTGTACGACACGTGAACCGTAATGTACAATGATTCGATGCTACCACCACACTTTTCTTTTCTTTTCCGTGCCGATTTCCGCGGACCAAACGCACTGGTAAGGATAAGTCAGTTTATATATTACATAAACTATTTCATAATAGGATAATCTATTCGCATCTTTTTTTTTCTATTTGCACCCACTAATTAATATGTAGAGTTAACATTAGTTATTTACAAATTACATATCCATATAAAAAGGAAAAAATGAGATTAATGTTAATAATTTAAGGAATATGTAAAGTAAGAGGAATTTTATGGTGCTCAGCACCTTATACGGGCACCTTCGATGTGGCACCGATTCGTGCCATGTCAACAACCCACACGACATTCATGTTATGTCGTCTTAATTGACACATTCTAGGTGCCATTAATTGATATTTCAGATGTTGATGCAGCTTATTGACACGATATATTTCATTGACACGTAATGTGTTATGTAAGGCGTCAATATGCCACATCAGCATCCGAAATATCGATTAATGACACCTAGAAAGTGTGAGTTAAGACGACATAACATCGGCGATCGATGCGAGTGGTTGACATGGCACGAATCGTGCCACATCAACAGTGCCCACATAAGGAGCGAACATAAGGTGAGCACCATAAAATTACTTTATAAACTAATATTAAATAAATACTAGTGGCAGGGCGGGGCGGGGCAGCCCGCTGGCCACGAGCATTTTTGCTAGTTCTAAATGTGTCATTTGTTAAAATGACTTAGTTAATAATTTTTGAATAGTCTATGTATTTAATATTATTGATTTAATGGAGAATAAGTTAATAAAATATTTTTGTTGAATCATGTGATTATATAAAACTACTATTACAAAAATCAAGTGTTTGAGATGTAAAGAGTAGGTTGTCAACGGGCCGGGGATATCGCGGGGGAAAGTTTCCCCCCACCTCGTTCCGCGGCCACGGGGGTAGAATAGCGGGGATTCCCCGCCTCGTTAGGGGCGGATCCCTGCGGGACGGGAATCCCCCGCACCATTGACACCCTAATAAAGAGTGGTATAGGGGGTGATAGGTATACACATCTAATATCCATATGTGCAACGAAGTATCAGCCCACGGACTTTTCAACATCAGCAACGTTTCTTTGGTCATTGAATTCAACAATCATAAATTAAAAATTTCAGTCAAAGTCTTAAAAATATATCCAATTATCAAACAATGAAAGCTTGCGCCAAACCTATGGCGGAACCAGTTAAACAATGGCGGCGGAACAACGCCTAAGTCAAAGCAAGCCAATAGAATTTCAAAATTTTCAATATTGGCACACTGTTTAATTTAATTGACCAATCCCATTTTGGTTGGCCTTGGCCGTACTAATCCAATTTCTTACATACTATAAATAAAAGCATCATCACCTTTTCATTCAATTTCATCAAATCACAAATACTCAATAGACACAAACGCAATACAATCGCCATGAAGACCACAAAGGCAAGCCAACACAACAAATTCCTGAGAATCATAGCACTTCCCATTCGGGCCCTAGCCAAGGCCCGAGACTCATACGTTAAAAGCATGATGGATTACGCCGACCGGGCGGGAACTTACAGCAGCAACAAAAAGGTGGGCCCCACTCCTTCGACGTCAAACCGTTATTCGGGCCTCACGAAGAGCTATAGCGTCGGTTTGGGCCCGGCCCGATCGTACGGTGAGAACGAGGATTATCGAGAGCTTCTAAGGGTCGCATCGTTGAGGAGTATTTATAGTAACGCCGAGGCGAATGGACAATTCGATAGATATGTAAATAAGGATAATCCTCAGAAGAATTCGAAGTTTGCGAAAGGGTTCTCCTCTGTTATGCCGAGGAGTGCCAGCGTGGCGATGGGGAGGATCGATGAAGATGGCCCTTGTTCTAATTTTGATGATAATGATCAATACAAGTTTGACATTAATAGGGTTAAGTACCCTAGAAGTACAAGTCATGGTGGCAAAATAGGTATAAAGATTTGATTGAAAGGTCAAGTTCATTTGAATTTTTTTTTTCTTTTGTGCTTTTTCTTATGTAATCTTTCTTTTTTTAATTCTTTGTGTGGCTAAAGAGCTTTGATAATGTTTCAATCATTTGGGACTCAAAGTAGCTTCGAAAGAAGTTATTTGAAGCTTATGTGATACTCCCTCTGTTCCTAAATACAAGTCATTTAAGGTAATTGCACATATACTAAGAAAATAAACAAAATCTTTGCTATTTAATCTGACTATTTTGATTTAAGATGGGGTAAAGTTGTAGAAGTTCAAGAAACTGACTTGTATTTAAAAAAAAAAAAGGCAAACGACTTTTTATTAGGAACGGGAGTATATCTTATAGTAAATTAAAAATGTATTGAAACACTAAAATCTTCTTATGGTCGCAAGTCATGGTAAGCCCAGCCCAATGGAAATTATATAGACGGGAGTTTACGATTATGATATTATAATCTAAGAATGAATATGGATATGGATAGAAGATTAAATAGTACTATTATTATTGACCAAGGATTCAATGTCCAAAGCATGTGTACACGTAGCACACGTGTGTCCATTGAATTTATTCAATTATTGCTTCCCATAAGTGTCCAAGAACATTAATAATAGCGGGACAAATCCCCAAGCGACAAATCTTATTCATTGGTAAATATTATTTTAACGCAATACGACACGGGTTTCTATCAACTTGGGGTTTAATGATTTGACTAGGTAATAATAATATCTCGGAATTATCGAACTATACAACGATATCAAATTTCACTGTTTGTTTCGTCTGATGCAGAAACTATAGAAGAAAAGTTAATAATTATAATGTAGGGACTTGGGACACGTAACGTTTGGTTTGATTCAACGATGAAGACGAGTGCAAATTATGTTAAGATAGGATAAGCTCATCGTACGATTATTAAACGTATGATTGTCATCATTGATTTCAAGTATTAAAATATTACACCCCTAGGTTGGAATTTTCCACTCGTGCGATAACCGAAAAGAAAATATTGAAAATGGATAAATCGATAGGAATCTAGTATAAGGTGCATTTGAATTATTTCGTCGGTACACATATTTCTATATTATTGTGTATTATTAATAGAGAGGGTACCATGAAATGATGATAGAAAAGGACAAGCAATAAACGTGCAGCTGTGATCACTTGTCCTTTTCCTAAATTTTCTTTCATTCCTAAAAGACAAAGGACTATCTATACTCAAGAGTTTACATTTTAGTAGCTTCGCTATAAAAATTAAATAAAATTATTGCACGACCAAGACACACACACATGAGTGTGTATGAAGTATGAACATATATATATGAACAAAAATAATAAAGAAACGTTATTGGCTAGGCTGGCAATTATTTTCTTGAAATAGATACATATTTTATTGCCACTGCTCTATTTTTCTTGACTTCTATTCAAATTTATTTTATTTAAGATTGGATATTACGGGGCTCAAGGCTTCAATAATTAATATGTATGTTGCCACCATAGTTACACAAAAAAATGCTGTTTTTTAGTTGGTGGAGTTTCTTATTACAAAAGATTGCACATATGGAAGTGGAGCGTAGATATATGGAGTATAGGGAACATATATTTACTTTTAAAGAAAATAAATTAGTTATTATGATTTTGGTGGTGTTCAAATTATGTTTGGGCTTTATGAATCTTTCTATATTGTGAATTTTAATTCAACTGACAACGGTTACTCTTTTCAGCCATTCATTTTCAGTAATATTTCCATTGATTACACAAAACTTCGAAATGAAATTTCATTATTTTGGTTTTACATGGAATTTTAGCAATGTTACATGTAGCAGATAAACAAATAAATGGAAAGGCTTGCGAATAAAAAAAAAAAAAACATAGCCATTTTGATTCATTTTTTTCACCATCCTTCAATAATGCTTATCTATTGCCTCTTCCTTCCCAGCAAATTGCCTGCATAAGTAATATTTGAGATAGATATTTCCATTAGTTAACATAAATGTTTAATTAATTTCATTTTAAAAACGTTAATGAATCTACACCTGCTTTCCCTTTAGCAGCAGATTTGAATAAACCAAAACGCTTCTTCCTTGTGGATTCATTACCCTGAAAAAGACACATTAATATAAGGAACAAAAATGTCGATTTTTAAAGCATATAGATAAATAAAATATATATATAGATATATATATATATATACTTTACCTGAACATCCTCAGAAAACTCTCGCGAAAAACCAGTTGCATTGTCCTGAAGCACCATGAATATAAATGCCAATAAATAAACAGATAAAACCCTTTTTTTTTTTTACAAAACCTGAATTAAATGCAACTCGAAATCAGACAAAAAAAGAAGAAGAAAGAAACAGATGAACACTATTAAATATCCCTGGAAAAACATGCCTGGTCATCATCGGCCAACTGAAACACCGACGAGCTCGCCGTGTCATCTAAACAGAAGTTCTTGTAATAATGTTCTTGCTGCTCCTTCGTAACATTTTTCTGATCTTTTCTTTCATAGTTTCTCAGTTTCTTTCTCCCATCTGAAACAACTGAATAGCTACAGAAACGGTTATAAGGATCTTCACGATGAGGTGGCCCCGAAGAAGCATCGGACACCATTGATGAATCTTCTTCTCCGAGCTCTTCAGCTTCACAGTCTTCTTCCTTCCCACCTTGGTAGTAATTATTATTATAGTATTTACTGCAATAATTTTCTGAGACGATATAATCACTATTGTGTAACGAATAAGCTGATGGCTGATCTAAGTACGTAGTCCACCCTGACTCACACCCACTACTGCAGTTTGAAGTCGAAGCGTTGTTCATCTTTTATTTTGTGTGTGTGCTAATGTAATTGAAGAGATACTGTAAGAATGAGAAGTGTGTTTTTGTGGTTTTATATAATATCGAGTATTGACCCTCACAGTTGCCAGTTGTCCAAGTGATTAGCTTTGGCCTTGGACGGAGTGGGACTTGGCATTTATTACATATAATTGATAACTATGATGCATACATATATACACACAAACACGTAAGTGGTGAATTTGGAGTGGATAAAAATATTTCCATCATTTATTTTGCCCAAGATCCTACGGATTTTTCTCGTCTTGATTCACGTTTTAATGTCTGTCCCATGACAGTGCAAACAACCGCTTGTTTTCGAACATGTGTTGAAAAAAATGATGGTAATGTTTCCAATGGTGATCGTTGACGTGGGTGGCATTAGCATACTTTATACCGAAATTGCGTTTTTTTTTATTTTTTTATTTTCGTTTCGTCAAGGCATGGTCAAATAAAGTTCTAGAAAATCGTTGGTGTTAGAAGCGATTAAAGGGGATAGTTAGTAATAGTACTTATGTTATGAGCATGAATAGGCCCATCATGTGCTTGGTTTGTGGTTTTATTGCAAAATAGGATGACACCACATCTGGGAAGGAAGTACTTTCCATTTTATTTCCATCTGTATAGCTATAAATGAGACACATTCTTCCACTATATTATCATTATCCTACAAAAATAATAAAATTGTTATGGTACCATATAGGCATACAAATGATGCCTAGCAAGAAGAGTTAGCTGGCCCAGAGCCTACTTCACTTGCATATACCATATAGGTATACAAGCGATTAATTTCATTCCATTAGTTTCTATATAACAAATGTGACCGTGAATGGATATTATAATTGTTCGTGTAAAAGAATAATTATTTAGCTAAGCTATAAATTGTATCATCAGTATACGGGTACCTTACAAAGAATTTACGAGGCCTATTTAAGTTCTGTTGTGGGCTTGTGCATGTAATTAGAAGACGAGGCTCATTTAAAGTCTCTCAACTAGGAAGAAAAAAATGGTGTGTGGTCATGGACTTAATCTAAAATATTTATGATTTATTGATTATTGCCCCGAAAGACTCGAACTTGATGTAACACCGACATTAGAATATCCAAGTCACTGTTATTGTGCCACTATAATTTGAAGGCATTTCAATTTTTTCTTTTTGTTGATTCAACAATGTTCAAAATTCAAGGCTGTCGTGAGAAGACCGCTACTAATAATGATGAGGCCATCCCATGTGCAACACGTGGCTAAAGTTCAATTTTCGTCCCAATATTCTTTACCCTCCGCAACTTTCGTCCCTAATTTATTTGAGGTAACAATTTTCGTCCTCATACTTTTTATTATCAACAATTTTAATCCTTATTCTCAATTTCCGTCATTATGCCGTTAGAAACTAACGTTTATTAGCCACACTTAAACATAAAGAACAAAAAAAATAAGAAACACCAAGTACGACGACATTTCTCCCAATTTTGAAGATGATAACCTAGCAAGAATGCACATCTTCTCCAAGCTCGCAACCTCATACCGCTATCCCGACAGGCTTCCCATATCACGACCTTAAATTCGGATTTTTGCAAGGTTTTTTTTCATATCTTTTTCTTCATTGAAAAAATCTGCAACCCTAATTACCGTCAATTTTGTATTGTTTAGACTACAATGAGTTCGAGTTCTTCTTCTAGTTTGAGGGACTATAAACCACCTTGTCGTTTCGAAAGTCCATTTTATACGCGTCCTCCCAAAGTTTTGTGGTTGTGGATTTCAGCTCCCGACGTTGTCATCATGTACCCCTCGAAATCCCGGCCGAAGATACCAAGCTTGTCCAAATTATGGGGTATAAATTGATTTCATGTAATATTATAACTTGTATCACTGTTTTTATATCGCTGCCTCACAGTTTTGTTGCTTTTTTTTATGTAGAAGGCGAGTTCTTGTTCTAAATTTGAATGGTGGGATGAAGACTTATGTGAGAGATCAAAATCTGTGATTCTTAAGCTTCTTAGGATGATTAAGCGACCTGGAAAATGTATTAGATGATGACAGATTTGGCAACAAAAGAGAGGCTGCCATACTTGTACTTCACAAGAGGATTGAAGAATTAAAAGCTGAGATGGAAAAGACCAAAGAAACTCAGCTCCGTGTTTGTATATCTGATTGAAGCTTACGAGAGAAGAATTAAGCTTTTGTATGCCTTAGTCATCACTATGTTTGTATTGTTTGCTATGATGTCTTTATATTTATGAGCTACTCGGCTCTATGTTGTTGTACTGAGTAATTAGTTCTAGCATCAATTGTGGTAGTTATTGCTTATTGGAGATCTTTGGGAATTGAGTATTCATTACGAAATTGATATAACAACCATTTTGCTGAAGTTTTGCTTGGATGATGAGTAGTCAAATCTGATGGCTGGTTGATTTTTCTTTAAAAGAGTAATTAATTCAAAATGCTCCCCGATCCAATTACATTCGAGATTAATCAAACATTGAGCATTGAATCAGATCAATAGGTTTAACTGATCAAATCTACATAGCATAAACCAACAATCTTCACAAAACAAATCCCAAATTCATTACATAACCCAAGAATCCTCAAGTCACAAAAGACAAGTAATTCAAAACAATCAGCTAGAAAAAATCTGCAAACATATCAGCCGAATAGCATAAATCAACAATCTTCACAAAACACATCCCAAATCCATTACATATCATCCTTATGCATGCTCGCAGTCCTTTTTGGAGCCATCACCTGCATTTGATAATGTATAACATCAGTGATACATAACTATCCTTTGTCTCGGCCTCAACAATTGCATATGCTATTGGAAAAATATTATTGTTGGCGTCTAGCCCTACGGCCGTCAACAACTGACCTTCGTGTTTTCCTTTCAAGAAGCATCCATCAACGCCAATCACAGGTCTGCACGCGCTTTTAAACCCATCTTTGCATGCCTTAAAGCACATATACAATCTATGAAACCTCTTTCGGCTAGTTCCTTCATCATCCACAAGTTTCATTATTAATGTTGACCCCGGGTTGGTTCTTAGAATTTCTTCACAATAGTCTCTAATTCTAGCAAATTGTGATTCCATTGTTCCTTCAACCTCATCCAAAGCAAATCGTTTTGCCCTGTAAGCTTTTGATTTTGATAAATCAATTCTCATAGTCGCGCTTAACTCGCTCCGAAATTCAGCGGTTCCCAATTTTGGATTTTCTTTAAACTTCTTCATAAAAGTTTTCGCCAACCATCTTGATTTGATGCTCATGTTGTTGTAATTCCATCCGCATCCACTGTGCTTGGGGTTATAAGTTCTAACCTGCCACAAATGGTCATCCCTCACCTTAACCACATACACGACCCATTCGCATCCTTCATTTCTACACTTAGCTCGAAGTCTCGTGGCGTCGTTTTTCGTGAACATCACAGTCATCCCCCTTCTGAAACAATGACTCTCAATCGCAAATTTTGCAATCTCTCTACTGTCGAAGGTTAATCCTAACTTAATCTGGGGATTCTTTCCCTCAGTACGAGGGTTGAACATTGGGTATCCATTCTGACCATCATCATCAGAACCCATTTCAGAATCCAACTCATCTTCACTAGCAACACAATCGACATCCCCCTCTTCATTTCGCATCATATTGGATAAACCTTCAAATATGTCTATACCTGTTAAGATGGACTTGCCCTTAACTTGCTCTTGCCCAAACAACCCCCTCTCGTCGTCTCCCGTTTCGTAGTCGCTTTCGTGAAAAGCATTCTCATTCATAACCACACATTCATCGATTAAGCGACTTTCTTCTTGAACCTCGTATAAATCTTCACCACCAGAATCATCCATCTTGTTCGTCTCCTTCACTCAATGATATGTTCAGTTAGGGTTTGCAAGACTTTTTAAAGATTTTTCGCTTCTGTATATTTTCATTTACTTACGCGTATTTTTGTTAACGGAGTCTTTGTTTTATTAACAGAAAGCAAGTTAGGGACTGAAACTATCGACAATTTAGAATACGAGGACGAAACTTGTTACGGGTAAAAATATAAGGACGAAAATTGTGAAGCGTACAAAATATAGGGACGAAAATTGACATTCTGCCGCAACACGTTATATATCGACAGGGATTATTAAATAATCTAATCCGACATTATAGACTTTCTATTCTTATATATTTTTACTTGTCACACCAAATATGATACAACGTATGTTTTTGTCTTGCATGAATGAGTATTGAGTATCGGTTGAAGACCGCAGTTAGTGTAGCACTTTGAGAAATGTCAAAAAAATGTGGTGTGTGGATTAGATTAATTAGGATATTAATTAAAGACTAAGATTCGTTATTTCCTATCTACCAAACGCTAAACTTATAAAACTAAATTGTTGGATTTAAATATCTAAGCAATCCGGTTTGATAACATAAAGCTTAGTAATTGTATTACTAACATATTTACTGAGTGTGCAGATGATCTAGGTTCGAAAAACGGATATTAAATATGAGATCAAGGCGAAAGACCGAACTAGTCAACTGTCGCTCAACTGGCTGTCAACCCGGTCTCGGCTCCGATCTCGGTATTGACTAGACAGTCCAGTCTCGGTCTTGACTGACTGATCCGATCAAACACTGGACTGGACTGGTCAACTGTTGACTGATGTACAAGCATATCACTGCTGTAGCAGGTACAAGTAGCTAAAGCTGAAAGCATTGACCAAGTCAACAAAGGCTCCCAACGGCTATATTAATGAGTCTAACAGCTATATCAAATTATGGAAGCCAATAAATACAGAAGAGTAGGGCAGAAACACTTGAGCCAAATAGAACACATTCAAGAGAGATCCAAGTGAGAAGAACAAGAGCAAAGAAGATAATCAAGAAGAGTTCTTCCTATTTGTGTGTGGGTTACAAAAGACAACCTACAAAGTTCAAACCCACACACCCCACTCACACAATAGAAATGAGAGCTTTACATAGTTTAGTTAAGTGAGAAGTCTTAGCACATAGACTATAAAAAGGTGTTGTAGTGTTCGCATAGATGGTATCGTCTTAGCTTAGAAACGTAAAAGATCAAGGTGGTTGTGAGGTTGAGGCCTACAACCATTACGGTTGACCTTGCGGGGTGCCGTAATTTCTCAAAGAACTGTACAAAGCTCTTGAAAAAGACGGACTGTAAAAAGCTGTCTAGAGTGGGCTAGGAAGTTTAGTTAGCGGAGTATAGCTTGAGAGTTATATTGTGTAAGTCTAGCTACGGAAGGTTGTACATCGTAGTATGTAAACCGAGTCTTCTAGTGGGTGTCTTCCTTGCGGGGAAGAAGGGGAGACGTAGGAGTAGTGAGAATCCGAACTTCCATAAACAAACTCTCGTGTCTGTACTTCGACAAACCGACACCACACACACTCTCAAACACCCACATTCAATATGTTCGACAAAATGCCCCAACCACCTTCACACATCAAAAACGGACCAATTCACTCACATACACAAGTCACCACATATAGTTCACAATCAAAGTCTATGGTATTCCGTAATTTGCTTTGATTGAAGTATTGCGGAACAGAGCAGATGAGCTCACAACTGAAGCTGACCCTATGGAACAGTTCTGAGCACTTGGAATACTGGTTATAAAAACGTAAAAAGGATGGAAGCGTTTCTTTTATTGAGAAATATCGTGTGTTGGACTGACAATTCGAATTACTTATTCTAAGTAGAATAAGATTTCGAATTCCTTTTTATTAGTTGTGGCTTCAACTTATTAAGTCGTGGCTCACAGCAACGTTTTTGCTAGTATTAGTTATTAGGCGCCACTCGTTCATTTTCTTTTGTTTGTTATATGAGCAGTTAGCATAGTGTGGCTGTACTTCTTCTTTTTAGTTTTCTCTTCTATAAAAATTCTCTGTAACTCAGCTCAGATCAATAATAAGAACTTCGATCGTTGCCGTGGATGTAGGATTCATAAAGGGAATCCGAACCACGTAAATAGCCGTGTTCAGTCTTTTCAATTTCTTGATATGATATCAGAGAGCTGACTCAAAGCTGCGATCCTCAATAGTTTAAATTTCCAGAATTGATCAAGAATTACGTCGAGCACCATGGAGACAACGTCGAACAACATGGAAACATCAGATCCTCCAATCACATCCTTGCCACAAACCTCGTCGACAATGTTGATGATCCGTATTTTCTTCACAGTAATGACACTTCAGGACAGTTTTTGGTTCACGAGCCACTGACTGGGGAAAACGAAGCGACATGGAGCAGGTCTATGTGGATTGCGCCGATTGGAAGAAATAAGGAGGGATTTGTGAATGGGGAATTGGTAGCACCAGTCGCAGATCAACAGAATTCAATCAATTCTCAGAATCTAATCAGTGCTTGGAGGCGAAACAATAACGTGGTAATTTCTTGGATTCTTAATTCAGTTTCCAAGGAAATTTCGGCCAACATTCTTTACAGTTCATCGGCCAGAGAAGTGTGGCTAGATCTTCAAGAACGCTTTGGTCAAACCAACAAACCAAGGATATTCCAATTAAAGAGGGAGCTGGCCAATCTGTCACAAGGAACCAGCAATGTTGCGGTGTATTTTACCAAACTCAAGACCTTGTGGGATGAGTTGTCCAGTTATAGGCCTGATTGTCCTTGCACTTGCGGGGGAATTAAACAAATGAAGAATTTCTTGAAGGAAGACTACACCATCACTTTCTTAATGGGTCTTAATGACTCGTATTCTCAAATCAGAGGGCAGATTCTGCTTATGGATCCACTTCCCTCGATCAATAAAGTCTATTCACTGGTAGTTCAAGAGGAAAAGCAGAGGATGGTAGGAAATTCCCAGGTTAGAGGGGCTGAGGATCAAGCTAGTGGAATGGCTCTGGCAACAAGGAGTGAGCCTGAACGTCCCAAGAAAGGTTTCTTTAGTCAAAGAAAAGAGCAGAACAAACCTCTGTGCACACATTGCAACAAAAGAGGTCACACAATACAGACATGCTACCAAATCCATGGCTACCCACGGGGCTTCAAACAGAACCCTAGGCCTAGAGGAGCTCGAGCTTATCAGTATGCATTTGACCATGGAAACAGGGAAGGACATCAGGGAAGCCAAACTTCTCAACTCACAACCAGCACAGGTGATGGAGTTGTGCAGGTGCAAATGACACCTCTGCAGTTGCAAAGGCTGAAGGCCCTAATGAACTAGTCTGTTTTCAACCAGGCTCTAGACAGCGTGGACTTCATCCAGCCTAAGGAAAAACCTGCAGGTATTTTGCTATCCTGCAATTTGCCAGAATTCACAAATAACAAACTGTGGTTAATAGACTCAGGAGCAACGAGACATGTCTATGGTAACAAAGGTCTTCTTGTTTAATCTGAAAACTATCAAGGAATCTAATGTGATCCTACCAGATAATACTATTATTAAAGTAAACAAAGCAGGATCAGCTTACATCCGCAAGCACATTATCCTGACAGATGTGCTCTTTGTCCACAATTCCATTTTAATTTGATTTCTGTAAGTTGCTTATCTAACAAGGTTGGTTGTAAGTTTGTCTTTGAGGCTGATAGGTTTATGATACAGGACCAATTCCAGGAATTGATTGGCAGGGGTAAACAGCGGGCAGGCCTCTACATGCTTGAAACTGAACCTGCTAATCTGTATACAGTTTCTGATAATGTAGCTTTCTTGAGTAACTTGTACTTAGACTTATGGCATAATAGGCTATGACACCCTTCTAATAAGGTGTTAGATATGCTCAAGCCAGCTTTAAGACATAAAGAGGGCTCTTTAAGTACCTATTGTAAGATCTGTCCAGTTTCAAAACATAAAAGAAATGCTTTTCCAGATAGTGATAAGTATACTTGTAGTGCTTTTGATCTGATCCACTGTGATGTTTGGGGTCCATTTCATGTTCCTTCGCGTTTAGGACATCAGTACTTTGTCACAATTGTAGATGATTACACGAGATATACTTGACTCTTCATTATAAGACATAAATTAGAAGTAAAAGCTGTCATGACCTTTTTCCTATTTTTTGTTGAAATTCAATTCAAGTATAGAGTTAAGACTGTTAGTTCAGATAATTCAAAAGAGATTGCTTTGACAGAACTCTTCAAAGCTAAAGGAATCATGCATCTAGGGGTGTTCAAAAATCGGGATAACCGAATAACCGAACCGAAAAACCGAAAATTCGGTATGAACCGAACCGAACCGAATGGGTTCGGTTCGGTTTTCGGTTCTTAAAAATAGAAAACCGAAAATTTCGGTTTTTTCGGTTCGGTTATTCGGTTAACCGAATAAAAACCGAAAAACCGAAATTTAATAAATTAATTAATATATATATATATATTTAATAAATTAATTAATATATATTGATATATTTAATAATTAATATATATGTATTTAATAATTAATTAATATATGTAATTTAATAAATTATTGAATATATATTTAGTAAATTAATTAATATAATATAAATTAATTCCATATTATTTTTTCCCCAAAATTATTATTATTATTATTTTTTTCGGTTTTTTCGGTCGGTAACCGAAAAAACCGAAAAAAAATTCGGTTTTTACCGAACCGAACCGATTAAGTTCGGTTCGGTTTTCGGTTATAAAATTCTTGAACCGAAAATTCGGTTAACCGAATTTTCGGTTCGGTTCGGTTCGGTTTTAACCGAATGAACAGCCCTACATGCATCAATTGTCTTGTGTGCAGACACCACAACAAAATTCAGTGGTGGAAAGAAAACACCAACACCTTCTCAATGTCGCTCGTTTCCTCTTCTTCCAGTCACGTGTGCCCATTGATTTTTGGTCTGAGTTGTGCTCACAGCCACCTTCCTTATCAATAGGATACCCTCAGTGGTCCTAGGAAACAAAAGCCCATATGAGTTTTTATTTCAAAAACCTCTAGAATATCATATGCTGCGTGTCTTTGGATGCCTTTGTTTTCTGCTCTTCTCTTGCAGCAGGAAGGAAGAAGTTCGATGCAAGGGCTAAGGAGTGTGTATTTCTGGGCTATCCAAGTGGTGTGAAAGGGTACAAGGTACTTGATCTGGAAAGCAGAGAAGTGATCATATCAAGGGATGTGAACTCTATAGAGGATCATTTCCCATTCAAGGATCAGCAGACTTCTGTGGCAGAGGATCCATTCTCAGATCATGTGCTTCCCAGACCATGTCATTTCCCAGAAGGAGAAATGAATTATCAGCCTGTAACAGAAGACATGTCTCCACCAGACCAGCCAGAACCACCTCAGTTGAACCAAAATCAGACTGAAGGGGAGCCACTACCCCACTCAGATCATCAGCAGCCTCAATCAAATCAGGAGGTGCCTCAATCAGATGAGCAACCAGTTCAAGAGATTGGGAGGAGATCAGGAAGGCCTTTAAGGAGGCCAACTTACTTGGAGGACTACCAGTGCAATGGCCTGACAGACAGAAGGAATCTGTACCCAATTTCCAAGGTACTCTCTTATCATCAGTTTACTGATTAGTATCAGGATTTTCTGTGCAAAGTGTCCATGGAGCAAGAGCCAAAAGGCTATGCACAAGCCTCATCCTCAGCTGAATGGCTAGAAGCCATGAAAGAGGAATTCAAAGCACTGGAAGAGAATGGAACTTGGAGCATAGTTCCATTACCAGAGGGTAAAAAGGCAATTGGTAGCAGGTGGGTATATAGAATAAAATGCAACTCTGAGGGACAAATAGAAAAACACAAGGCACGTTTGGTTGCAAAAGGATATGACAGAGGGAAGGCGTGGACTATATAGATACTTTTGCTCCAGTTGCTAAGCCGAATACAATCAAGATAATCCTCTCCCTCGCAGCCAGATGGTACTTGATGCAATTAGATGTAAATAATGCTTTTTTGAATGGAGATATAGCTGAGGAAGTGTACATGGAACTACCTCAAGGTTTTTACAAGAACTATAGCATGGTAGGAACAACCAAGATGGTCTGTAAATTACACAAATCAATATACGGTTTGAAACAAGCATCTAGGCAATGGAATAGGAAATTCACAGATGCTGTTAAAGGCTTAGGTTTTAGACAAAGATCACACCCTCTTCATGAGGGGCAAATGTAATGATTTGGTTATACTTTTAGTCTATGTAGATGACATAGTTCTTGCAGGTCCTTCAGTAGAAAAGCTGGCAGAGGTTAAGGACTTCCTGCATGCACATTTCAGGATTAAAGACTTAGGTGAACTGAAATTCTTCCTTGGCATTGAGGTTGCTAGAAGTAAATCAGGTATCTACATTTCACAAAGGCAATATACATTGCAGCTGTTAGATGATACAGGGTACATGGCATCCAAGCCTTTATCTACTCCGAAGAATCCAAGCAGCAAGTTAACAGAAGGAGATGGAGAACTACTGCCAGACCCATTCACCTATAAAAGGCTGGTTGGGAGGTTAATTTACCTCACCTTTACCAGACCTGATATCGCATTTACAATCCATAAGTTGAGCCAGTTTATATCAGCACCAAGGACTAGCCATATGGTGGCCGCACACCACCTGCTCAGGTATCTGAAATCTGCACCTGGACAGGGCATCTTTCTAAGCGCTGAGCCAAACCTTGAGCTGAAAGGATTTTCAGATGCTGACTGGGGAACATGCACTGATACCAGGAAGTCTATAACTGGATACTGCACGTTTTTAGGAAGCTCTCTAATCACATGGAAGGCAAAGAAGCAAGCCACAGTTTCGAGATCCTCAACTGAAGCTGAATACAGAGCTTTAGGATCACTCGTGGCTGAAATTCTTTGGATCAAGCACCTCTTGGAAGAACTTAACATCAGCCTACCTAAACCACCTGTGCTTTACTGTGACAATCAATCTGCACTAATGCTGGCATCTAATCCTAAATTTCATGAGAAGTCCAAGCACATAGAGATAGATTGTCACTTCGTGAGACATCATGTGACAATGGGGGCAATCAAGCTTCTGCCAATAAGGACAGAACATCAGCTGGCTGATGATTTTACCAAGCCGCTAACTGGACCACAACTATAACGAATTCTGGTCAAGATGTCTGCAATAAATCTATTCCATCCATCTTGTGGGGGCATATTGCGGAACAGAGCAGATGAGCTCACAACTGAAGCTGAGCCTATGGAACAGTTCTGAGCACTTGGGATCGACTGGTTATAAAAAACGTAAAAAGGATGGAAGCGTTTCTTTTATTGAGAAATATGGTGTGTTTGACTGACAATTCGAATTACTTATTCTAAGTAGAATAAGAATTCGAATTCCTTTTTATTAGTTGTGGCTTCAACTTATTAAGTCGTGGCTCACAACAATGTTTTTGCTAGTATTAGTTATTAGGCGCCAATCGTTCATTTTCTTTTGTTTGTTATATGAGCAGTTTGCATAGTGTGACTCTTCTTCTTCTTAGTTTTCTCTTCTGTAAAAATTCTCTGTAACTCAGCTCAGATCAACAATAAGAACTTCGATCGTTGCCGTGGATGTAGGATTCATAAAGGGAATCCGAACCACGTAAATAGCCGTGTTCAGTCTTTTCAATTTCTTGACAGATTGGAAACCGAACCGGACGTGAAATCCATTGAAGAGCAGAAAATGGTGACCGGTGTTATTCACCCCCTCTAACACCCCGTCCGCGGTCCCAACATAAGTTATGCGGTTAATGGGAAATCTTATAGATATAACGAACCAAGCAATTCACATGCTATTTTTTTCTTAGTTGATTATTTTTGAACGTCATAAATTTTCGGTCTAGTAAACTAACTTCTAAATGAATCATATACTTAGATACCAGACGAATCGATGAGTGATCAGAATCAATCGACTTCCGAATTGGTTTATGAACAAGGGCCAAAATACTTTAATTTCATATTTCTTATTCCTTATCTTAATTCTGAATCTACGTGGTAGAAAATAAGTTTCTTGAAATTTTGGATTTCGAATTGTATTGAATAAAAATCACCTAATCTTTCGAATCTTTGTTTCGGAGTCGATAAATTATACGCCCTCTGGTTGAATCATCCTATCCGATCCACTAGGTATATGTAGTTTTTTAATTACAGTCTCTAATTATATACTATGTACTAACTACGGCATTATCTTATTGAAGCGGTTAGTAAAAATAAATAATACTAATACCATCTCTATAATTGTTACTGTAGAACGACGCGTTGATTCGTGTATGGTTAGTCACGAATTTGTCGCCATAAAGTTCAAACATTCATAGTTATCTCGTGTATAATCAGATATGCATGCATATCTTAAATATTATAGGATATCGATTGTTATAAGTTGGCGTGTCTTGTCGTGCTTGTTGATTAACTAAATCAAGACAAAAAAAAATTCAAAATTTCCATTCGTGTTAGAATTATAGGACACTTTTGAAATCAAGAACGACGCCTAGCACACCGAACTTCAAATGACCAAAGCGCCCTCGAAGCCCTTCGACATGATATTTATTATTTTACCCTTTCCTTGGAAGTCAAAAACCCCCCAAATCCAAATCATGCAAGAAGTAGAAGCTTCCGTGGAATTACATTAATAACTAATCCCTATGTCACGTCACGTCTTCTAGATGTAATATAATAGCCTATAAAGACATATATACATTTGTTATGTGCATTAGAAGTGACTAAAAATCAAAGAAAATCTCTCAACCAAACCATATCTCCAATTATATTGTTCAAATATCATATTCTCAGATGTTCATCTGTGGAAGTGGAAGCTTTGGCCATGGAGACGAAGATGACTCCATAAACAGACACTACCCAAACCCGAAAAGATCGAAGCGAAGCTTAAGTTTCGGAAAAATCCTAGGAAGAGATAACAATCACAGCAAAAACCCTTTCTCAGAACGTGGACTCGAAAAATTCTACGCTCTCTTAGCAGAACTCGATGATAAGAAGCAGAAGATCTACACCGAAATGGGCTCTGAAGACATAGCCTTCGTTCACTTCGTTTACTCCCATGATTCTGATCACGTCAAGCCTATCGTTGTCAAGGTTAAGGATAGTAAGAAACAAGAGAAAGATAAGAGTCTTCTTCTTATTAAGGCAACCACATCAAATGAAGGTACGAGGTATAAAGAGGAACCAAGCGAGAAAGAATACTCAAAGAAGAAAAAGGAAAGTCTTGGGAATAGTTTGAGCTTCAAGGTTAAGGAGAATTTGAGGAAACCCTATTATTACGTACCCATTTTTTTTATGTTGATTTTATTGTTCTTGGCTATATACGGGCGAGCTTTTGCGATATTGTGTACTTCTATTGGTTTGTATGCGGTTCCTACTATCTTTCGAGGAAGCTCTTCATCGTCGAGTGAGAGGAGAAAGCTCAATAGAAAGAAAGAATTCTCAAGAAAGCAAAGCGAAAAGAAGATTTCTGTCGGCGAAGGACCATCTTCTCCAAAATGTGTCATCAATGGGCTACCACGATGAAGTGGAGATTGAATTTGTGCATTCTTTTTTCCTTTTCTTCTCTCCTTTTCCCCCCCACCCTTTTTTTTGTGGGCTTACTTGTTTAGCGGGCTTTCTTTTTAAATGTGAATAACGTTAGGATAAAGATCATGTTCAATGGTATTTGAGCAATTACAACGGGCCTTTTATTGCACTTTTTCTTAGAAAATTACTGGGAACTATTTAAAAAGTTAACATGGGCTTTATGTCCTTGGGCTTCATTAATCATCACTCATTAGTCATTAGGACATCGTAGATCAAATTCCACGGACAACCTAAGATCACATGCCAATTTGTCAATCTCCATTCTGTCCTACTTTATTAAAAGTGATTCTTATAAAAAATTATATAATACTAGTATTTTGGCACACCACCCAATGTGTGTGCATTACTATATAAATTATATATTAATTTATATTGTAAATTTTAGTAGCTGAAATTATAATGTTGGAGTTAATTTTTAGATTATTTTTAAGAATATAAAATATGATTTTAGAATTAATTTTATAGAATTAATAACCAATTTGGTGTAAACGGTGGAGTAGAACTAGAAAGACTTGGAATGAATGGCATTATCCTATGCATTAAAATAATAAAATGTGATTTTCGACCTCTTTAAATCCTATGAAATACGTGGGTGAAATTAATGACGTGGTGATTTTCGACCTCTTTAAATCTAATGTAGAAAGTAACTAACTAATTGATCCAAAATTTGGGTGTAATTGATACCCCAAATTGAATTAAAAATGACAGTTTTTAAAGGGTGCTGACAATTAATATAAGAGTATAGATGATATCAAATTGATCATTATAAAACAAGGAATACACTGGACGTGTTTACTTATTTTTATCATATAATCACGTGAAATAGGGATAATTTTATAATTTGGTGGAATATAGAATTATAAAAATTAATAAATAAAAAAATATATGAACCACATGGTTTAAAATTCACTGGATCGGATCTGTTGGGACATAAATGAGAGATAATTTGTGGGACGATCTCACACATGGCATATTAATATTTTATTTTATTTTTCTTGTTATTATTACCATCATTTCCTATAGAAAGCTACGACTTCATAGTTTAGTAGTACATAGATCCATCCAAGAGTACAAACAAGTTGATCAGTCAAACTTCACCTGCTAAAGCTTATCCTTAATTACTTATTTAGTCTACTCATCCCTCTAGAACAGTACAAGCGATTAATCCAAGAAGAAAGCATTAGAATAATAATAATAATAATAACAAACAAATTCCCATCTCAAATATAACAAGACATCTCCATGGTTTCGTAATCACAGCAGCAGAAAGTCCTCTCCCTAAAACCAAAAAGTATCAGAACCATGGAAGAAGAACATGGCATGAATCCAAGAATATGGAGTCGATTGCCAGACCATGTCCTCGAACGAATACTCTCATTCCTTCCATTGAAAACCTTCCTCAGCCTAAGATCGACTTGCAAGCACTTCAACTCTCTGCTATCCTCTCCATGCTTCATCTCCAAATACTACTCTTCTTCGCCTTTCCCTTCCTTCATCGTACTCTCACATCCTATGTTCTCACCCAAGTGCACCATCTACAACACCGTCCTAAATTCTTGGTGCAGTTTATCCCTCACCTGCCCCGACCCACTGCTGACGTGTCCCCCAGCATCATCGTCCAACGGCCTCCTCTGCTTCGCCTCGCCGGGATCTTCCTCCTTCGCCGTCGTCAACCCACTGAGCCGATCCCTCCGCCGAGTGAAGTTCCCGGCGCGCCCCTTTCGCTACGAGCTCCTGACCCTAATCTCGAACCCCGGCGGCTTCAAGCTGTTCGTGGTGAGCACCATCGGACCGTCGATCAAAACCCTGGTGTACGCCTCGGCGTCCGACGCGTGGCGGCAGGCGGAGGACGGCTTCGATCCCGCGATCGTCAACGACCAGAGGGGGGGCGTCCTCTACGAAAACTCCCTGCTGCTGTTCGCCGCGCCGCCGGAGAATCACGGCCGCCCAGTCCTCGCCTTCGACCTCGAGGAGGGAAGATGGGCGGAGGAGCCGAAGATCGGCCTTCCGCCGGTATCTCTGACCTTCGCGAGGCTGGCGAGCGACGGAGGCAAGAAGCTGTTCTTGGTCGGCGGAGTTGGGGCCAGTGGGATTTCGAGGAGCATCAAGCTGTGGGAGCTGACCGGCGGCGGCGAGGGATGGGAGGAGATAGAGACCTTGCCGGAGATGCTTTGCCGGAAATTCTTGTCGGTTTGCTACCATAACTATCAGCATGTTTACTGCTTTTGGCACCAAGGGTTGATCTGCGTTTGCTGCTACACTTGGCCTGAGGTTTTGTACTATAAGGTTAGCCGAAGGACATGGCATTGGCTGCCAAAGTGCCCTTCCTTGCCTGAAAAGTGGAGCTGTGGATTCAGTTGGTTTTCTTTCAGGCCTGAGCTTTATGCTTCCGTGTGAATAAAATGATTGTTGTTTTGCTATTATTATTATTACATGTTTTTTTTTTTTTGTTTCTTTTGGGTATTTATGTTTCAGTCTTGTTTGTTCTTGTAAGAAGCAATGGTTTCGTTCCTCAGAGCAATGGAGATATTTACCTGGAAGTTGTTGCCTGAATGTGAAGTTAAAGAGGATGAATTGGTGTTGGACTTTTAAAAGAAGGTTGAGTGTGAATAACATCGACTTCAACAGAATGTTCTTAGATCGTACTTGTAGGTAGACATGCTCATTTTTAACAGTAAGTGTCCGGTAACCGCAACCGACAACCATCATCGGCCGGTTACGGGCCGGTTAACCGGCGGTTATAACCGTTTATTTTAATTTACTAATATTAATTAATTAGGAATACTATGTAACATACTAATATAATTGTAATTAATTAGAAATTTTTGAAAATATGTATTTTATATTGTATTAATTGTCATATATTTTATGATTCATAAAATTTATTATATTTAAAATTTTATATTAAAATAGTAAAATACGAACGGAATACACTGAAAATTCATTTAACTTTGCAGCAAATTGAAAAAAAAAAAAAAAATAACCAGCGGTTTAACCGCCGGTTAGATTAACCGGCAACCGGGGACGGCTAACCGTCAACCGCCCCGGCCGATTAGGTTACTGTCAGTCCTATGGACTGACCGTCAACCGCCGGTTAACTGTAACCGGCGGTTGGTCATCTGTACTTGTGTGTAATTTGTGGGCAGATAATAAAAGATAATCTTTTTATGAGAAAACCATCGCAAAATATCTTTACTATTATATAAACGGTGAGCCTAGGATACAAACCGTCATTTTTCATTTAATTTGGTATGTAAATTTTAAGAATCAACCAATAATAGTTTGACATGTGTTATGCCACATATCGTTCAATGAGAAGCAAATATTGGGCCACGTTCATCTATAACTGCCACTCAATTTTATCTCTCGTTTCTCTCCAATTGAAAACTAATAAAAAGTTAACCTCACGTATCTGATTGAAAACAATCCAACGTGTTTGTCTGTTATATTTGTTTTTGGATTTTGTTCCTAAGGTTGAGCGTGCACACTCGTCGAGTGTGCAGATGGACTAGTTATTATGGAAGGCTAATCAGTCATTTTTACGGTGGGGTGTGTAAATTGTTGTTGGGCTCTTTTTTCTTGTTGAAATGAAATTCCATGGAAATCTGGAATTTTTCATAGGATTGAAATACTATCTATAATACCATGTAAAAGATTTCCGTAAAATGAAAAAGAATAATAGAAAATGTCAATTATCCGTTTGCAAAATCCAATCCAACGCGTAAAATTCATGACCATGATAATGTGTGGCCTGAAAACTCTCAACCAAGAAAAAGGCTAAAATGTCATCAAATTGCAAGCTATTAGTTTGGACTATTAATACCGTTTATATTCAAAATCTTGTGGTTTTAATACCAAATTTGATACGAAGTTCTCACATAGATACTCCTGACCTATAAATATTGGGTTGCCACGCATAGTTTTTTTTTATGGGACATTTTCATTTCAGGTCCCACATAATTATCATTTAGGATTGAAGCCCTCTTGGCAAAAAAATTAGTTTTAAGGACCTATTTTCTTCAAGTACCACTTCATTGCTTTTTCATACCAGTATGTTCAAATTTTGTAACACGAAACAATAATTTGGTACCAGTTTATGATCATCAGATATCAGTTTATTTTCTGCAGTACCACTTCATTGCTCTGACATATCAGTATGTCGAAATTTGTAACACAAAACGATAATTCTATACCAGTTCATATATCTTTCATACCACTTTTTTACATCACACAAAATGGGCCTTTAACCTAAAAAATTTCTCATAGAGAGTCTGAATTCGAAATCAAACCTTTAATGGGCCTGATTTCGAATTGATCCTTTTTTTTTATTTAACTTGCTGGCAATTGTAAGTGTTTTTTTTATATGTTGCCTATTAAATAATAATAATTCTATTTCGTGCATTTATAATCGAACAACGCAGCGTCCGACTCCGTGGGAATACCTTGCGAATAAACTTGCGACGCCTCCGTAGTTTTTCCAAAACCTGTGAATCGATCTCTTTGATGGACATCTGTTGCTTCTTTGATATCACAAACACATCATCGAGTACCTTTTTAGCTTCAATCCATCATAGCTACAGCTCAATTCATTCCCTCTTTATAGATTTCGATTTCCGATAGTTTCTTTTTTCTTTTTCTTTTTCCGCTCAGCTTCGGATAGTCAACACCTCAATACTAATTCCTTCTGACTTGAGTAATCGGGGCTTCAATTTCGTCATGGGTAAAAGTAAGTTTCGTTATTTACTTGACGGTTGGGTTTGTTTTGTTTCGGCTGAAAGGTTGATTTTCTTGATTCTGCGGTGTTTTCGCGCTTGTATCTTTAGCTAATGGTAAAGGATAATTAGGTTTTATTATTAGTGTGGAATAACTTGCTTCTGCTTGAGTGATTATTATGCAGTAGTCTGGTGAGATATTTTTCTGGATTTTGTTCGTTGTTCGTTGCTCGGCATGAATCGAAATAGCAATTTGGATCTTTCACGGCTGGGTTCAGTTAATCGATGACTGTGACTGTAACGCTTCGAGAACTTATTTAGTAAAAGCACTTCCGATTCCGAAAACTGTCTCTTTGAAGGCTATGTTTCTTGTGATTGAAAATATGGAGTGAATATGTGATCAGCTCACAGTGGATACGCATTGAAATATTGTCCATTTTCTGTTATTTTATCCTTTTAAGGAATTGATTATTAGTATTAGCGTATTATGTCTAGTTCGTATGTGCCGGAACTTTTGGTGATGCGCAATTGTTGAACTTCGGGCCAAAAATTTCCAAGATGCTAGTAATTTCCCTGAGCTAGGAAGTTTTATTGTGTATGATTGCATTTTTTAGATAATTTAACACTCTTTCTCAAAATTTAGAGAGTTCACGGAAAAAGGATCCTGCAATGCTTGATAGTGATGATACTGCTAGTGTGAGTTCGACAACATCAACAATGCGCTCAGAGAACATGGGTCTCTCAGGATACGATGTAGTGGAAGTAGAGGTGGATCAAGAATCTTTGCTTGATCGGTGTGTAGACGCTTTGTATGAAAAGAGGTAATTTGTCGAGTGTTGTTGTGATGTTAATTAATTACCAACCTCTCGGAATTTGGAGTCTCCTGTCAATTTTACTGATTCATCACGGTTTTCACTTAATTTGTTTCATCATAAGTGAATGTTTACCATGTTACTGCCTTATGGGTTTGGCCTGCTAATAGGCGTAAATGAATCAAACATTTCTTTATGATTCATTATGTCTCATATTTGTTTCTTATGACAGTATAAGATTAGACCTTCACAGAGTATTAATGTATATCTGAATATTTGCAGGGGCTCTACAAGAGAACAAGCATTGGCTTCCATTATCGATTCATTCACTAAGAGTCTGCAGCATGAGTTTGTCGAAAAAAAGTGTGCACGAGCTCTACCACTACTCCAATTTTTATTCATGAAATATAAACTTCTATCTAGCAAATGTAAGGATTTGTTTACTCTCTATAATTTTATTTCTTGTCTTCTGCGTAGGTTTGCTACACTGCTGCAACTGTGCCTGAATTCAATCAAAAAGGGTTCTGCCAGAGAGGTTGCTTTGGCCTCTCATGTTATAGGTTTTGTTCTATTCCTCTGACCTTGCAGTTTTACCTCTGACAGAAATATACGGTGGAAGGGTAATATTTTCATTGATTAACAGGACTTTTAAGTCTGACTACTGGTCCTGGTGAGAAAGCTGAAGAGATCTTGCATGACTCAATGACTCCAATTTCAGATGTTCTTAAAAAGAATCGGTCTGATACGATCAAGATATCATCTGTATGTCAGCTGTTGATGTCATTGTGCTTAGTCTTCTTCTGCTTGTTTATTGACATTACTTTTCCATATTCCTTTATATTTTTTCTTGTACATTATCCCAGTTGCTCGAGTGCCTTGCTATTATAACTTTTGTTGGTGGTGAAGAGCCAGAGCAAACTGAAAGTTCAATGCAAATAATGTGGCAAGTGGTTCGTCCCAAATTGGGTCCTAACGTATGCATCTTTCACGCTCTTCCCTTATGTTTATTTAAATTCACATCTCAGAAGTTAGTACCTAACCTTGCAAAGTGCTAGTACTGTGAATTAGTATAGGTGTCCGTGTCCAAATCTGATATGTTTGATGTTTTTCTGATTGCAATAGACATATCTTTTATTGATCGTACCATAATAACCAGTATAAAAAGTGTATTTGTTAGTATAGAATTAATTTCCCTGGGTGTAGCGTCAGCATCACAAAGAAATAATATCAGAAATGATAATTTTTCTAAAATAAAAACTAATCTAGATAGATATTTGGCGGGCATATCGCAGAAAATCTAATATATGTATTTCAGGTGGCCACAACGAAGCCTTCAACATCAATGATTGCAATGGCTGTCTCATCGTGGTCATTTCTGCTTTCAACTATGGATGGTCGAAGCCTTGATTCTAAATGTTGGCAAGAGTGAGAAAATTTAATCCTTCATCATCATGCCATTTTCCAATTTTTTCTTAATATCCATTTCACGTGTTATGCTTCCTTATGATTTAATACTGCTAACTTCATCGAAAATTTTGTTAGGTCCTTATCCCATTTTTGCACATTATTGGAGAAGGAAGACAGATCACTTCGAATTGCAGTTGGTGAAGCTATCGCTTTGATTTTTGAAACTGGAAGCCTAGAGAAATTCTGTGGAGACCCCAAAACCTTGGGTGACAGTTCCTCAGATGAAGGCCATGAGAATCGTAAACTAATGTACATTCAGGGGCTAAAGAGTAAAATCCTTAACCAAGTAAAAGACCTCTCTGCTGAGGCAGGTGGAAAAGGTTCGGCAAAGAAAGATCTGAACAGCCAGAGAAACACGTTTCGTGATATTCTTGATTTCCTTGATGTACGTCCTTGTCGACTCATGTCATACCATATTGATTTGTTCATTCATATATATGTGATACTAAGTAACCTATTGTTTTTACAGGATGGATATACCCCTGAGACCTCGATGAAGATTGGTGGAGAATTATTAAGCACAAGTGCATGGGCTCAATTGATACAGGTCTTGTCTTGTTTCAGTACTTATAATGTAGTGATGTAATATAACTTTTCGATATATGATGTTCTCTGTATCTGTGACATTAACAGTTGAGCTTCTTCAAGCATTTTCTTGGTGGGGGATTTGTGAAGCACATGCAGGTCTGTTACCATGCAAACGTGGGGTTTATATTTCATTTTGTGGCACTTCTTGTTTATTTATTTTGCTTACACTATAATTATTTTGTTATGGCTCAGGAGAATCAGTTTCTTCAAGATGTCTTCGGTTTCAAACCCAAGGAAAAACTTTCTGGGGCAAATCATCGCATGTCTGAAGGGGAAAAGGTTAATGTCACTACTCTGTTCCAGCATTCACGATAACGAAAAATATAGAGAAGTTTGTTCTTGGATTTTCCATTGAAAAAATATTTTAACAGAGGATGTTCAAGTCTCAAAACTCAGCACTCAACAAGGCCAGGACACAATTCAGGAACAAACAGCGTATGATCTCCCAGGTTTGTTCCCAGGTTTATTTCATTATATTTTTCAACTTTTGATGATTCTCTTGTCCATTTGAATTCCCATTTTTCCCCTATATTTTTCACCATCTGCACCCTATGAACATAGAAAAAAGGACCGGAGATATCTTTAAAAAAAAAAGACAGTTTTTTGTTTTGCTTATAAATATTGTACCGATTCGATTGTGCAGGATAAGAATGCTGGCCATTTCGGGGTTGGATCTGGTGAAGATTGAACGAGAAGAGGCTATTAGTCGTGTATCGAAGAATCATACACGGTTGAAAAATAATATCATTAGTAAGTATAAAAGCATTAGACATTATTACTACGCTTGCGAGGAGGATAGCTCATTGCTACCTTACTTCCTCCGTCTCTGTGAATGAGTTGGAAATTATTCATTTACTTTGTGATTGTTCTTCAGATACTCCTCTACTGTTTGATGGGGACAATGGTTTGTATTCCAACATACAATTGATATTCTTTACCTTGACAAACTCACTGCTAATCCATATATTTTCAGTTATTTGTTTATTCAGGATATATGTTCGAAGGGTCAATACGAACAAAAGATTTTTACGTCATATGTCCTATTGTTGCATATCGAAGTTTATTTCAACAAGAAAGAAAATACAACAGTGAGATTTTATTTTATCCAGAAACCACTCTTTTTCTTTCATGAAAGAAGTATATAATTTTCATCAATGTAAAACCAATACCTATCAAGTGAAACAAAACCCCATGCATATATGGAAACAAAACAGGCATAATTACCACAGTTATAATCAATAACCACGCCTAGCCAATAACCACAGGCATCGATGAACAAAGAGACATCAACTTGCCGTTATAATACATTTGAAATTTACACATGCAATATCACACAATTCAAACTTACATTTAACCCCAATCATTTCTAGAATAATTCTAGATCAACAAGCAAGTAAAACCATCCACCTATGAACCCCACACATAAAAATTTTCCTTAAAAAAAAAAAAGAGGATAAGAAGGAAATTCACACCACCACTCTTCATCATTCCTCAAAACACGACAGCCTCTCACCATGGCCCGAACCCACCTTGGCCCGACAACCCAAACCCACCCCAACCTCGGCGGGCGGTATAAAGCAGTCGTACGAAAGCCCGGGTACATTAAACGCCACCTCCTCGATACTCCATTCCTCCTCCATCCTCGTCTTCGTATGCCCGTGGCCCGCCGACCCGTCCCCGAACCTAAATAGGGTCGCCACGGTCCGACCCGAGTGAGCCACCATCACCCCATCCACGGCTCGATAGTCCCTCAAAGTCGACTCCATCGTCGTCTCCCAGTAAACACCCCCGTCCCCTCGGCCCGACTCGACCCTAGTCAGGCGCGAGTCCTCGAGCCCAACCATAAGGCCCGTTCTCGAGCTGAAGTAGCCCGACACCACGTGCCTTATAACCTCCGAAGGCCCGGGCCCGGCCTGCGGGTCGGCCCTGACTCTGAGTACGAAGCAGTCCTCGCCGTCGACTTCCCTCTCGCCGGCGCACTTTGCCCCCGCGAATAGGCCTGCAGTGGTCCACGGGTCGAGCCCTTGGATGGCCCGACGGAGGGGCCGGGCGGGCCCCTTGGAGGAGTGGGCCCCGAGCCACGGCGTGTGGCGCCACACGAGCCGCCCGTTGCAGCCGGCGTGGACCTTGCTGGTCCCTAGGGCTAGCTCGACGTACCACTTGTCGGGGCTCATCTGCCACAGAACGAACCCGCCGTGCTCGGGCGATGATTTTCGGGGGCGGCTATTTTTTTGGGTTCTTTCGATTTGGGAGGATGAGGCTTTGATCTTTCCCAGTACGTAGGCGTTTTGTATTGAGCTTTGGAGCCTTTGGCCGCCCGTGGATGCTATGTATTGTTGGAGTATGTACTGTGCTGATGATGTTTCCTAAAAAATGATGATGAAATAGAAATGTTGGAAACAAATTATATAAAATTAAAAAGTGACTTAGTTATAGGCATTAGTATCATTCCTGACGACCACCACTCGTTACACGTCTAAGAAAAGAAATTAGTGTTAATTTTCAGACACGGATTAGGCCTAAGCAACTCAAACTATGTCCATTTATTTCCAAATTAGTGTGTGTGTGTGTGTTTTAATGTTGTATGCGAGGCTATTTTTGGACATTAGTCGTGACAATTCAGAACCACATTGTGTAAAATCCATGAGAGCAATTGGCGGCGTGCATTCTTGCCCAGAAAAAAGGAAAAAAAAGATCAATTTTTTACGAAGGAAAAGATAAGGAAAAGAACTGAAATTAACTCACGATGGGTGTGTCTTTGATGGATAGGCGAGGAAAAGGGTCCACGTCGCTGACGTGCACAGGCGCGAGCGGCGCGCCTAAGACGCCGAGCAGCAGCCTCAGGTCCGACCGAGAGAAGCTGGGTCCGGCGCCGGAGCTAGAAATCGAACCGGCGCGGCGCAGCCACTGCGGCCATTTATCTCCTCCTCTCTGCTCCGATACGTTCGGGTCGGGTCCCTCCCTGAGGGGGGAGAGAGGTCCGTCGGCGAACCCTGGAGAAGGTGGGCCAACTTGCCGCCTGCTCCGCCGCGAAAGGCCGGAGCTGGAAGGTGACTGGCTCCGGGAGCGGCGGGAGGAAGACGACGGTCGCCGGCTCGGCGAGAGGCCGCGTATGGCGGCGGAGAAAAATCCCTGCTTTTGCTCCATATATCCTCCGCCGAAATAGCTACTGTGTGAAAGAGTGCGTGTGAGAACCACAACAACGAAGGAGACTCTTAACAAAGATTTTATGACTATGGGAATGAAGTGTAAGAGAAGCAATAGGCGTTCCTCTTTCTTTCCTTTATGCTGCTGGGAACTTTTAAACTTCCTATGAAGATTGAGAAGAACGAAAATAAAATGATAAATAAACAATGACGCCTGTTGTTGAATTATTTATCTTTATTTATTTATTTTTTATGTGTATGTAACGATATTATTTAACAATTGGAGTCGTAGTGCGACCCACCTAGCCCCGAGCCTAAGACTTTTTCAAGTTTTCATAGTAGTGTCGCTCATACTATATGAGTTCACATACATATGCGATATATTTTGATTTATTTTGGGATCTACCTAATATTAATTGCATTGTCCTATATCATTTCATATTATACAGAGATGAATAATGGAGGTTGTGTCTGTAAAAGTCTAGCCCGAGAAAAGAACAATGGTTAAAGTGAGAAAAAGAGAGTGAAGTTAAAAGTCAACCACTAGTAGAGAGATTCTCCTCATCTTAAAGCGACGTAAAAGGCCAAAGTGAAAAAGGACATGCAAAGCATTCACGTGTACTTTGGTGTACTCCTCTTTATAATTTCATGACTATCTATCGATTTGTTCTATAGTAATTAGCAAACTGTCAAGTTGTATTTGCTAGCCATTAAAACCCGAAAAAATAAAATAACACTATAATGTCAAAGTTGGTTGAAAATAGATTAGAAGTGAGTTTAGATCTAGCTAGAGTTGTATGAATCTAATGGCGCAAATGGCGGGGAAGATTGTTGCTTTGTCTTGACCGCGTTTGATATAGTCCAGTTCTAAAGTCCATTCTTTTTTAATTGTTAGTCATGATCTATTATTATACATAAACGAATAAATAATCACAATCCAATAATATTTCAAAATACAGTGATTAAAAGATCTTTTTGTATGTTCAAAGGGCGTAGGCAGGCCGATTAAAATTAACCTTAGATCTCAAACATTGATAGAATTGAGAACAGAGCATACCAAACATATGCACATTTTTCCCAGACTTCGCGAGGGTTAACACATCGAACTCGCCATGACAAGATCCATGAAAAGGTGTTTTTTTTTTTACGACACAATCAATGCCTTGTCTAAATCTTGCGATAGTCCTTTTCTTGACCATCCATTGATTGATTGGTCATACATGTTATTGCATACCAAGAAAACCAATATAGGATTTGAATTGTGGGTTATCGATGATTGTTCGAATCATCATTAACAGATGCTATCAAGAATGCATCGAATCTGTGAGATGTAACAAGAAAGTAAATAAAGGGAATTCTCATTAATCAACCAAGTGAACGTCTTTGGTATATATACAAGATCAAAAGAAATCTAACCGTTAACTAATATTAACTGCTAACTTATAGAAACGCCATTAACAGGGGCGACTTCTATTAAGACACTTTACTTATAAAAACGTGGGAACGATTTTATCTAGCTGGGATGAATCAAACAGAGACAAGAAAACGCGGGCTTTATCTGTTGATCACTCCTTCTGCTTTCACCCCTTCTGCTTGATCAGTGCTTGACTTTGATAGCCCCCGCAAGATGGATGGTAGAGGTTTCGAACAGCCATCTTGGACAGAGCACGCTGGAGCAGTGGGCCGGTGAGAGGTTTTGTAAGAACATCGGCAACTTGATCCTCAGAACGAACCGGCAAGAGGCGAACCGTGCCCTTTTGGACGTGATGGCGGATGAAGTGGCAGTCGATCTCTATGTGTTTCGAACGCTCGTGGAACTTGGGGTTGGAGGCGAGGTGTAGAGCCGACTGATTATCGCAGTAAATGACTGGTGTTGGAAGTGTGGGCAGTTTCAGCTCGTGTAATAACTGCGTGATCCACAGAACTTCACTTAGGACAGAGCCCAAAGCCCGGTACTCAGCTTCCGTGGATGAACGTGACACGGTGGGCTGGCGTTTTGCTTTCCAAGTGATGAGGGAATCGCCCAAAAAGGTGCAATACCCTGTCACTGATTTTCTTGAGTCTGGACAAGTCGCCCAGTCAGCGTCCGAGAACGCCTTGACCTGCATATCAGAGGAGGAACTCAGAAATATACCCTGACCAGGAGACCCTTTTAAATACCTGAGGAGATGGTGGGCTGCTGTTAAATGGCTGGTTCGAGGTGCTGCTATAAATTGACTTAATTTGTGGACCGTAAAGGCTATGTCTGGTCGTGTGAAGGTCAAGTAAAGCAGTCGCCCCACCAATCTTCTGTACTTGGATGGCTCAGTGAGCAGCTCGCCATCTGCGGCCGATAACTTGCTGCTAGGATTCAGAGGTGTTGTAAGCGGTTTAGAAGCTAAGTACCCAGTATCTTCTAGGAGCTGGATGGTATACTGTCTTTGAGATAAGTAAATGCCCTTGCTGCTTCTTGCAACTTCAACGCCGAGGAAGAATCTCAGGTCGCCAAGGTCTTTAATTTTGAAGCAGCTGTTTAGGAAATCCTTCGCCTTTTGAATCTGCTCCAAGTGAAGGACCTGCAATGATAATGTCATCGACGTACACGACTAAAACAAGAAGATTATCGCCCGTGCCTTTCAGGAACAACGTGTGGTCTGATTGGGTTTGCAAGAACCCGAATCTTTCCACAGCCTCGGTGAATCGTTTATTCCATTGGCGGGAGGATTGCTTTAATCCATAGATAGATTTCTTGAGTCGACAAACCATCCTGCCATGGCCTTTTCGGGAATGACTGCTGTAGTATCCTTGTGGCAAATCCATATAGACTTCTCGGCTAACTCTCCATGGAGGAAAGCATTATCCACGTCTAGCTGTACAAGGTGCCATTGAAGCTTGGCTGCGAGCGTCAAGACGATCTTGATGGTGCTGGGCTTCGCAACTGGGGCAAAGGTGTCGATGTAGTCGACGCCCTCCATTTGATCGTAGCCCTTAGCTACCAGACGCGCCTTGTGCTTCTCTATTATCCCGTCGGAGTTGAATTTTAGCTTAAAAACCCATCTGCATCCTATGGTGTTTTTACCCGCTGGCAGGGGTACAAGGGTCCAGGTTTCGTTGGTCTGAAGGGCTGTGAACTCCTCATCCATGGCCTTGATCCATTCCTTAGAGCTGGATGCTTCTGAGAAGTTTCTTGGCTCCTTCGCCGTCGATACACTGCACATTAGGGCTTGGTACTGATTGGAAAATTTTTAAAAGTGAGAACCTCTGATAAAGGATACAGCACTTTCTGAGCCACTAGATTGCTGCAATGATAATCCCTCAGGTATGAGGGCTTCCTTGGCTGCCTACTTGGTCTTCTTTGCCCATCCAGTTCTTGTTGCAAAACGGGCTCAGCTTGCTGTTGCTCTTGTAAAGGTGAGGAGGTGACTGGGGCACTCTGTTCTGTGAGGAGTTCATCTTGTCCTGAAGGAGTGTGCTCTGCCGTGTGTCCCCTTAACACTTCTGGTGCGTCTTCAGAGTGAGGACTGTCATTATATGGCCGAGGCAGAACTGATGAGGGAAATGGATCCAACTGATCAGAGGAATTCTTGGGATGCCTCAAGGGGTAGATATTTTCTTCAAATCTCACATCCCTTGAAATAAAGACCTCTCTTGTGCTTAGGTCCATCAATTTGTATCCTTTTACCCCATTGGATAACCAAGGAAGAGGCACTCCTTTGCTCGAGGATCAAATTTCCTTCTTCCCGCTGCCAAGGTCGAGCTGAAACAAAGAGAGCCAAAACTTCGAAGAAGATTATAGTTAACAGGTTTATTGAATAATAATTCATAGGGACTTTTATTATCCAAGACTACTGAAGGGAGTCTATTGACCAAATAAGTGGAAGTGAGTATGCACTCCGACCAATAGTCAATGGGAACCTGTGATTGAAAGAATAATGACCGAGCCACATTTAGCAGATGTTGGTGCTTTCTTTCAACGATAGAATTCTGTTGAGGGGTTTGGACGCATGACCAATGATGGATAATACCCCTCTCTTTGAGCAAGTTATCAAGTCTGAATTCTTGGGCATTATCAGATCTTATCACTTTTACCTTAGAGCTAAACTGATTCTCTACAATTTTTAGGAAATAAGCAATGACAGAAGGCACCTCTGATTTTTGTCTAAGCATGAAAACCCATGTAAAACGTGAGAAGTCATCTACTATAGTAAGAAAGTACTTATGTCCTAAGTAGGATGTTACATGGAACGGACCCCAAACATCGCAATGGACTAGATCGAAAGGGGAGCAAACTGTTTTACTGCTATTAGGAAAATGGAGTCTCTTTTGCTTAGCAATGGGGCAAATCTTACAGCAAGAATCTACCGTAGTCTCAAGATTATTCAAAGAATTTCTCAACATATTGAGCACTTTATTGGAGGGGTGGCCAAGTCTGTGGTGCCACAGCTCGGCAGAGATCTTATTAAGGAAGGCAGGTGTACTAGAGGCAGTTTTTGAGTGAGCATCAGCCTGGATGTAGTAGAGCCCCTCAGCTTGGCTACCCTTGCCAATCATCTGTAGTGAGGAATCCTGAATCACAAAGCCATTAGCTTCAAAGCAAAACCTGTAATTTCTTCTTCGGCCAACAGACTTACAGACAATAAATTGAAGTGAAACTGTGGAATGTAAAGGACCTCAGTCAAGGTGATATGCTGATTCAGCTGGACAGAACCAGCTTTGTTGGCTTTTATGGTCATGTTATTTGGCAATATCACATTGTAATCCGCTATCTCATGTAAGTCATGTAAGAAATCTAAGTTTCCACACACATGCTTGGTGGCGCCCGAATCTACCAGCCATATCTTTCTGCTATTAAAGCTAGGCAGATTAAAAGACAGGCACTTACCTGAATGCCTACCTGGCTGGTTCACTGGTGCCCCGTTTTCTGATGGCAGGTTGATGACGTGCTGATCTAGCAAGCTCCTAAGGCTCTGTAACTGAGCTGAAGTCATCTGAAGTTGGACAACACTGCCCTCTGTTTGGCTGTGCCTCGGCTGACCCTGCTCAACATCCAAGATTGCCTTTTCTGTTGGTCTTTCCACTCCAAGTTGGTTCACTCTAGCCCCTTTATACCTCGCACCCTGTCTGAATCCAGGTGGGAACCCATGTATTTGGTAACATATGTCTACTGTATGTCCTCTTTTCCCACAGTGGGTGCAGAGAGGTCTCGCAGAATCCTTTCTTGGGTGGAACACTGCTTTCTTGGCCCCTTCTTGGCTGTTGTTCGCTGTCATCATTGCCATGCCATTTATTTGTTCACCACCAGTCCTAAGCATCCCAGAAATCATCGATCTCTGTCTTTCCTCCTGTACTAAGAGGCTGAACACTTTATTAACCGTTGGCAAAGGGTCCATGAGGAGTATTTGCCCTCTGATTTGCGAGTAAGAATCGTTCAATCCCATCAAGAAAGTGAGAACGTATTCTTCATTGAGGTAATCTTTCATGCCCTTGATTCCCCCACACGTACAGGGACACGCTGGCTGGTAGCTAGTAAGCTCATCCCATAGAGTCTTCAGGCGAGTAAAGTACACTCCCACGCTGCTAAGCCCTTGTTCAAGATTGATGAGTTCTCTCTTCAGCTGAAATACTCTCGGTTTATTTGATTGGCCGAACCTCTCTTGGATATCATCCCAGACTTCCTTGGCTGTTGAATTGTACAGCACACTAGCCGAGATCTCCTTCGAGACAGAGTTTAGGATCCAGGAAATGACAATGTTGTTGTTTCTCCTCCACGCCGTGAGCTTGTTCTGATCTGCTGAGTCTGGCAGCTTGATTTCGCCAGTTATGAATCCCTCCTTGTTCCTTGCGATGAGTGCTATCATCATGGATCTGCTCCACGTCGTATAGTTGTCGCCATTTAATTGTTCATGGACGAGCAACTGCCCTGAAGTGTCACCGTTGTTCAAGAAGAATGGGTCGTTGATTTGTGTTGCAGTCGTCGAGCTCGGCGGCGCTGATTGATCTGTTTCTGCCATTGAATAAGCAGTTTCTTGAAGAGGAATTTTAGGGTTCTTTGATCTTGGTTAACGCAGCTTAAGAAAAGCGCTCTGATACCATATCAAGAATGCATCGAATCTGTGAGATGTAACAAGAAAGTAAATAAAGGGAATTCTCATTAATCAACCAAGTGAACGTCTTTGGTATATATACAAGATCAAAAGAAATCTAACCGTTAACTAATATTAACTGCTAACTTATAGAAACGCCATTAACAGGGGCGACTTCTATTAAGACACTTTACTTATAAAAACGTGGGAACGATTTTATCTAGCTGGGATGAATCAAACAGAGACAAGAAAACGCGGGCTTTATCTGTTGATCACTCCTTCTGCTTTCACCCCTTCTGCTTGATCAGTGCTTGAATTTGATAGATGCGTCGATCCAATATAGGGTTTCTCAAGTATTCATTTCCAAGTCGATCGCATATATAAACAAACACAACTGAATGTAAATAACTCTATCTGCTGATGATTATATCTTTTTACTAAGTGATTGTAGACGAATGGATTTTATTCAATCAGCAAAACATATTTTACACAGGATAACGCTATCAATACCCAGTAATATAATCCTCAACAAACACTAGAACTCCAATCATAAAACTCCAAATTAAAAAAGCAATCTTTACACCAAAATAACAGAATAAAAACCTCGAATTCCAACATTACAAAGTAAATTAAGCACAACCCACTAGGGATTCCTCGAAGGAACTAACAGAGCCTTGTTCTTGAACCTATACCTGGGATTTCTGGGCACAGCTTGACTCGGTCCGAAACCAAACTGCCCAATTCCATTAGTCAACGGCGCCCCATCATCGTATATGTATCCCAAGAGCTTTCCGCAGCTATTGCACTTGATTCTGACGCGCTTCCTCTGTATTCCCCAGTAGTTTACCGTTTCGAAGAAAGGTCTGATTTTGTCTTCCTTCTCGAATCTAAACTTGGAAGAATCGACGGATGAGAACGACAGCGTGTTTTTGTTGCCAGCTTCGAAGTAGAAATCGGGCGGGTATAGGGATGATGGGTCGAGGTTCAGATTTGTTCCACATTCCTTGCAACAGTACGCCATCGATTGAATCGAATTGAATCGAATTTTGACTGTGTTCGTACTTGGTAGGGGTTTTTTACGAATCGACAAAAGCGTGTGGCGGTGGACAATTCAACGTTCTAGATTTTGACGCTTATTATTGTATGTTGAAAACTAGAGCCGTCTGTACGGGCCGAGCCCGTTCGGGTTGGCCCGCTCCGTCGTGAAAAAATAGGCAGGTGGGTTGGCCAATTACTGGCCCGTTTACGAGCGGACCGAAACGGGCCAGCCCGCTTGGGCCACGGGTTGAGGCGGGGCGGGGCAGGTCGGGCGGGTTTGCCCGTCTTAAATATGTGTGATATATATTTATTAATATATACGTTTTGTAAGCTATTTAAAAATATTAATAAATAATATTTATTATTAATTGATTTATCATTGAACTATACTACGTATTATAAATGATTTATGTTGAATATTATGATATTTTACTATTAGGTTAGGTATTGTCCAAGTCCATCTGAGTGGTGAAGACTTTTATTTTCTTGTTCATTAGCTTCGATGGTTTTAGAGGGATTTATTTTCTTTCAAAGTGCAAGTGTATGTAACCCCTGATTCAACTTAATAACTCAATGGGCTTTTTATGAAATTATGAGTTGAATGGGTTAGCAAATTGAGAAGGCCGAGTTTTTATGGTATGTTTAGACTATTCATCGAAGGGCAAATAAAATATAGGTTTTACGATGAAAATTTAGACTATTCATCGAAGGGCAAATAAAATATAGGTTTTACGATGAAAATTGAGAGCATTACCAAAGTGGGGCACTAATTTATCAGAACAGCTGCAAGGTTGGCAAATTCCACTCAAAATATAATCATATTTCTAGAAGCATTTTTTCATACACTTATATAGTACTACCCAACTAAAGGATACGATTAATACGGTCAGAATATTTTATGATCGTCCTCCATGTTCATAGATGTGAGTTAGGTTTGATAGTAATTTAGTTGATTCTCTATATGATGTAGCATTTTTATTTATCTTATCTTTTGATGTCAATATCGATTTTCTAGGACTAAGTGGATTTATACACCTACTATTCGGTTTCCCACTTCATGGATAATTACACTGACACGTGTACTTGGATGATTATGTTTGTCACCTGTAGAAATTCGGGTCGAACCTCCGGTAATTTATCTGTTATCGAGGCCACGTGCACACACCACACGTAGAAGGGGTGCCCGGTATAAGCTTGATGGGGTTCATTCATAAAACCTATTGGTGTTAAGAGGAGTTAACCCATCAAGCTATATACCCATTAATTTTTCAATCAATTTTCGATGTGGGACATCCACAGACACGTGATTCTCAACACTCCCCCTCACGTGTGAGCCAATTCCTTTTATTTTTTTAATCGGACGCCATTCTTTTCGAACCCGCCACATATATATTTTTTTAATTGAGTCTGATCTTCCGCTCTGATACCATGTAGAAATTCGGACCGAGTCTCCGTTAATTTATCCGTTATCGAGGCCACGTACACACACTACACGGAGAAGGGGTGCCCGGTATAAACGTGATGGGGTTCCTTCCTAAAACCAATTGGTGTTAAGAGGAGTTAACCCATCAAGCTATATACCCATTAATTTTTCAATCAATTTTCGGTGTGGGACATCCGCAGACACGTGTGTTAGGATCGGTTTCGCGTTTAGAGGGGGCGAATAAACGCTTGACGCTTTTTGGTAGTTAACCGGTTAAGGCTAATACCTATACTTGATATCTTTCTAAGAATGTTTGATGCGAAAGCAAGCAGGTCGGTTTTGAATCAAGACCGGTAATATGCGTGACTTGTTAGTGTGAGTGTGTGACGGAGACACCGATTTGTTTCTGGAAGTTCGGAGTTAAATCTCCTACGTCTCCCCTTCTTCCTCGCAAGGAAGGTTCACTAGACTTCAGTTATACACTCACTGTACAACCTACCCAGCTGCCCCCAGCTTTATCTAGTGAATCACCTAGGCAGTCGTAAAAATACAATCCACATACTTCAACAGCTTTTTACAGTCCGTCGGAAAACAACTCACTTACTTAACCTATACCGGTTTTCGTACAGTGAGGACAACACTTTCTACTTCTTTCTTCACTTAGTAGTTTGAATAGCGGCTTGATTTCTCGTGGTGTGGTGTCATATCTCTTCTGTGCCTCTTCTCTGCTATATATAGTTGATCTTTGCTGAAGAAGGCCGTTGTGAGATAGCTTCCTGTACTGGACATTGCATTAAATGCATTTTTCCCAAAATGGATACTGTCCGGTCTTCATAGCAATTCGCGATGTGCCAATTGCTTTTTCCTTTTTAAGCCTAGCTTGACTCCGACTTGGCTCCTCCTTGCAACCTTGCATTAAATGCTTTTAATAGAAGTCTTTAAGGTCCCGCCTTGAATAATTTGAATCTTTGTACACGTGGAAGGTCCGATATTCTGACTCCGGTCTTGACATTTGTCAGATTCAGTACTTGTACCTTTAGGTACTTTATCAGTTCCGTTATCTGTACTCCGGTCTTGGCACTTGTCAGATTTAGTACTTGTACCTTGATCATGGTACTTTATCAGTTCCGGTATCTGTACTCCGGTCTTGGCAGTTATCAGATTCGATCTCGTTCGGTTTCTAGTGCGCTTGTGAACTGCTGACTAGTATCCGGTCTTGAATCTTAGTTTAACCGGTATACTCAATCAAGTTTGGACAATCACCAAAACTGTTTTAATCTGAATTCTTCGATCCACGATTTCTAACAACGTGATTCTCAACATCACCCTCCTCCACTTACAAATAACACGTATGTATCGTACCCTCATTTCATCAGTAAAAAGGAAAAGAAAGACTCGAAAGAAATTTTTCAAGAACGTGATTGAGAAATGACTATAAGTCCTGAGGTTTTATTGCAGGTGATCATGAAGGGAGACGGTCCAAAGTGTTTACATAAATTTTAACTTGTGTATGAAAAGGAAAGAAAATTCGAGAGTCATGATAACGATGATCATGCTTACAACGCGTCCTAAAAATCTGCTGTTTGCAACAAGTCAAAAAGGAGGCTTAAAGTGAATGAATGTCCCCAACAAAAACTCGGAAGGACGAATTAAGCTAACCTCACAATAGAAACTTGAATCATTGAACTCCCATCACTTCAATAAGATCATTTCTTACGACCCACAAATGAAAAAGTGAAAAGAATAAAAAAAAAAACACTGCACATTCACCGAGTAAATGCATCCATTATCAGTATCTCTTCATTCAATCATGTCTGTTATATTATGCCTAAACTTGCATTGTATATGTTAATACAAACGTGATGTGTCGGCACCTAGACCTATTATAATTATTATTCTCATAATGTTTTGCATACGTACGAAAATCCCACCAACGTAGACCGCCATTTTCATGATCAAGCTCAAAGCCTTAGCGCACTTTGTGTGGTTATGTTTAAACCAAACATTTCCTTGGATTAATAACGAGGCAGCCATCCTATAAATTCTAGTGGAAACCCCCATGCACCCATCCTTCACTGTAATAAAAAAACATTTAGAGAGAGAGAGACGGAGGTTTTTCTTTGGTGAATGAAAAACAATGAAGACGACGACTCTCTTTGTTTTGCTACTTTGTTTGAACCTTTCGATATTACCACAAACTAAGTCAGCTAATTCAGATAACAAAAATGGAGTCTACATCGTCTACATGGGAGCTCAGAGAAACGATCATTCTCAGCTTCTGACCTCTCTGACGAATAAAAGGTACTCCCTTAACTTAACAACGATACAATATAATTCACTAATAATGTTTTTACCTTTTCTTTGTTTCAAGGGGGAAGAAGAATTCAGTGATATACACTTACACCAATGGATTCTCGGGCTTCGCAGCCCGACTATCCGAGGCAGAAGCCAAACAGCTAACCTCTAGGCCCGAAGTCGTGTCCGTTTTCCGCGACCCAATTCTTCATCTCCACACCACTCATTCTTGGGAGTTCTTGAAATACCAAACCGATCGCCTGATCGATTCTTCGAACCCACCGAGCTCGGGCCACGCACCTTCGGGCGGCGGAGGCGGCGCTATCATAGGAATCTTGGACACGGGTTAGAATTTAATTTATTTCTCGCATCTTATAGATGAGTGGTTAACATAAGTAAGTTGTTCGTAGATTCAAATCGAAATCATATAATAAGAGTGCATGCTTCAGGCATTTGGCCCGAATCAGAAAGCTTCCTCGATACGGGCTTGGGGGATATCCCCTCGGGCTGGAAGGGGACGTGCATGGAAGGCCAAAACTTCACATCCTCAAACTGCAACAAGTAATAAATAAAACCACGCATATACTACTCACTATAGAGTTGGTTTTTTTTTTTTTTTTTTGCCTTCTTATTGATCCATGGTCGGAAAAAATCGCAGGAAATTAATCGGGGCGAGATATTACAGTAACAGCAACTCGGGACCAGAATCCTCCGCTTCTCCGAGGGACGAAAGCGGCCACGGTAATCCTTTTTTTTTTTCACTTAGGGGTGCGGTTTCGGTATAAGCTGAACTCGTGCGTGGAAAAAACGAAGGAAAATTAAGTTGGCGCATCGCACGCACGTCAGTACGAAAATGCGCCCTTAATATTTTTTCCAACTCTGTGAAAACATTTAATCAATTCTCACATTAACATTTTATTAGGCACGCATGTCGCCTCGACGGCTGCGGGTTCGCCCGTGCCCGGGGCATCGTACTACGGCCTTGCCAAGGGCACCGCCCAGGGCGGGTCCCCCGGTTCGAGGATAGCGATGTACCGCGTATGTTCGTCCGGCGGAGGGTGCTCGGGCTCGGCCATCCTCAAGGCGTTCGACGACGCGATAAGCGACGAGGTCCACGTCCTGTCCCTCTCCCTCGGGGCGTCGCCCGGGGCGATAGACTTTAGCACGGACCCCGTGGCTATTGGCGCGTTCCACGCGGTGGAGAAGGGCATCATCGTTGTTTGCTCCGCGGGCAACAGCGGGCCCGGCCCCAGCACGGTCGTCAACGTCGCACCGTGGATATTGACTGTGGCCGCCACCACGATCGACCGCGATTTCGAGGCCGACGTCGTCTTGGGTGGCGGAAAGATCGTTAAGGTAAAAAAGAAAATAGCGTACGAACTTCTTTTTCCATAATTTTTCGGGCGATTTTTCCACGTAAAAAAGTGACTGTATCTCCACGAGTCCACTACACTAGCACAGAAAGGTAATAGGAGACAATTGTTATGGGCTATCGGACACGATTTTTAGCTCGTCGCCTACAACAAACAAAACTTTAAAAATATATGAAAAAAACATGTGTGTATTATAGGCGTCGATTTCTCGGCAACTGTCGCCTATAAAGTTGTGGCATGTAACTTTATTTGTACTAATGCTATTATCTTATCGAGATGGGTAAACGTCCGTAATGTATATCACATCGATGTTATTCGTCGCCCGTTTAGGCTAAAGTGCGTGCGATTGATTGCAGGGAGGAGGCATAAACTTCTCGAACCTGACAAATTCTCCCGTCTATCCATTGATAGATGGGAAATCCGCAAAGTCCAACTCAACCCGATACTCCGACGACGATGCAAGGTATCTTATTTCACTCGAAAAAAACACACACACAAACACACCCTATTTCTATGATCATCGAACTAACGAACGGCGTATCATCAGAAAGTGCAATCCTCGATCGTTAGACGCCGATAAAGTGAAGGGTAAGATCGTCTTGTGCTCGAACGAAGACCTATCGTACAGCACAAAGTACAGATTCAACTTCCTAAAGAACCAAGGCGCCATAGGCATGATCGCCATAGACGACGACGGCAGGCAAGTGCCCGAAAAGTACGGAATCAGGCCGATATCCTTCGTCACCACAAACGACGGAAACGAAATACTCTCTTACATCAACTCGACTAGGTAATACATCCGACCCATGCCATAAAAGCGAATATTCGCGCGTCTTTTTTCTTTTCTGTCCTTTTGGTTCGCTGACGTTATTCATTTTTTCGACGATCGATGTTTGAAAGCAATCCCGTCGCCACGATTCTCCCCACCGTAACCGTGCAGAACTACAAGCCCGCGCCGACGGTCGGCTACTTCTCTTCGAGGGGCCCCATTATCACCATCCACAACCTTCTCAAGGTAAATTTTTTTTTCTCTACAAGCTCTTGTAGGGTGCTTTTGGTGTGTGAAAAAGAAAAGGAAAAAGTGTAATGATATACACACACACGAAGCATAACGTATGATGATTCGATGTCCTTTTTTCAGACACGCATATCTGTAAAATGAACCTAATAAAATAATGGAGTCATTTTCCATCTGTGTAGCCCGACGTTACGGCACCAGGCGTAGCGATCCTCGCAGCATGGCCGTCGAACGACAAGGTCGAGGCCCTGCCCGAGAAAGACCCGCCCCTCTACGACATACTCTCGGGCACTTCCATGTCCTGCCCGCACGTCTCGGGCCTAGCCGCCACGGTCAAGTCCGAGCACTTCGAATGGAGCCCGTCGGCCATAAAGTCGGCCATAATGACGTCGGCGGTCAACGTGAACAGATCGGGCCAACCGATCGCCACACGAACGGGCCTGGCCGCCACCCCTTACGACATAGGAGCGGGCGAGATAAGCCTTTCGGGCCCACTACAGCCCGGGCTCGTCTACGAGACAGAAACCGAAGACTACGTCAATTTCTTGTGCAACCTCGGTTACGACAAAGATAAGATAAAGAACATTGGTTCGAATATTCCCGACGAAACATGCCCGGCCAGGGCGAAAGCTGACTTCGTCTCGGACATGAATTATCCCTCGATAGCTGTTATGGGCCTGAAGGAGAATGTTATCAGGTCGGTGAAGAGAACCGTGACTAACGTTGGGGACGAAGATTCTGTCTACAAGGCGCTCGTGGAAAAGCCTGACAGTGTTGAAGTTGAGGTTACGCCGAGCGAGCTGAAGTTTTCAAAGGGCGTGAGGAAATTGAGCTTCGAAGTGGCTTTTAGACTGACCAAAGGCTCGGAGGACGACTCGTTCGGGTCAATTACGTGGGTTAGTGATAAGTATAGGGTTCGAAGTCCGCTCGTTGTTAGTTTTTCGTAGACGGCGATTATTGTAAGGTTGCGATTACGAAGTAATATGTAGAAGCACATGTTACGTCGAAGAATAACATGGTTTTCCGTGGCTCGTTATCATAGCTTAGCACAAACGATCCTTTGATCATCGAAAGGCTATTAAATGCAACTGTACAAAAGACCCTTGTCTTAACAGTGTCACATAGAGTTTGATGATCATCTTGAAAGAGAGAGAGAAAGGAAGGAAAAAAGAAGTTCTAGGATATGTTAATCTGCACAATTTTATCTGCAAATGCTTCAATTTTTGTTCAGCAAAGCAATTGACAGAAGTACATCTGGCTCCGAAACCTCACCTTAGGACTCCATATGCTGCAGTGGGGGAGCTTTAGTCCAGGTCTTCGCTGAACCTGTAAATTCGAAAATTTTTATCACATATCGTATCAAACTGTGGTTAATTTTTCAGTTTTATTTCCATGAGCAGATTAGACTATAACACGTCGATTTTAACAAATTTTTGGCTTATTACCGCGGCGAATTTCCACTTCTCTCCATTCTTGCACGAGAGCACAACAGCAGCACATAAAATGGGATAAGAAATCGTCGAGAAAACCACCCTGCAAAGAAAAGTTAGAAACTGAGTGCCACTGAAGTCGGAGGGGAAATAAGGTCTATTAAATTGGTCTAATCGAAAGCATAAAGTGTTGAAGTTGTCTAACTTTGATGTTCAAAGTCCGACGAAGCTTTCTCCTGACACAGCATGTGTAGCAACAACAAGACAGCACAAGGGAATAAGCTAATATATCATTGCAAGACTCCGAAGCAGCTGAAATCGATGCAGAACGGTAAATTTAATATCTTTGTTCTTTGTAATAAAAAATGAAGTTATTATATAGTCATAAGTCGAGCGCTCACATATATCGTTCCCAGTTGCTACTGAGGCGATCTTCGAGAGCGTATCACAAGGACAAAAGAGTGTCTTTATACCTGGGACATATTACACGTAGCAGATATTACACTATGCAATACACATTGTCTTTGTGGAGATCAAATGAACGTAAAATCGACGAATAAGAAGAGTCAGACTTACATAAATAAGGCTCAGAACAACAGCCGAGTAAATCTGCATGCCACTCGTCATCCCAAGTTGCGTTCTTACTCGATCCCATTTTATGGCCAGAGTTAACTTTTGTGTCTCTAGATATATGAAAACATGCAAAGGAAACGCATCCGTAAAGATAGAGAAATACAACAATTTGATTCTGCTATATAGATAAAGAGACAAACCTAGAGCTTCCCGAACGGTCAAAGCTTGAAGTAGGAGCCTTTTCATGATGAAAATGTTCGTCGTCATCATTATCGTATTTCTCGGGCTTGGGGGAACTTTTGTGAGTTGAGTCCTTCTCGACAACAGAAGTTGCTGCTGCATTTTCGGTTACCTCGAGAAGGCGTTCGATGACTTGACATTGATTCATATCCATGTTACATTGCGAGTGTTGTAGCTCTCTTTTGAGCTTTTCTTGTTCTTTCTTGAGCGCCTTATCGAAGGGAAGATTGGGGTACGAACAAGATATGCTCTTCTTCAAGATTATTGGGTCGTTTTCGCATATTGCCACTTGGACTTGTCTCTCTTCTTCGTCGAGCGTGTACTCTCTCTGATCCCTTTCAATTTCTTCGATCCTCTCCTACGAATGAAGATTCACAAGGAATTCAGACCAAAAATATAGATATATAACCTTGATCAGCTGAAGACTTTAAGGAGAATATGCTCAAGAATCTTCATTGATTTTTCAAAAAGAAAGAGTAAAGAAATCTGCAACTGATCTCTTTCACTTTTCACTTTTCTTTTCCACAAATCTTTATCCCAAACACACAGTGAATCTTGAATAACGCAAGACTCAAAAATCCCAGACACTCGCAACATAGGATCCTAGGCTTGTAATAAGAACACAATCAACCAAAACAGTGTGGACTCTAAAGAACATGAGCAGTTTTCTCAAGGTCCCAATTGAAAAGTGAAAACGCCACAATAATCGCCTCCCAAAACTAACAACGAACAGAAAAACCCCATCTGAAGAAAAACAAATCCCAAAACAAAAGATCCAGAAAAAGGAAAGAAAGAAAAATGAAATTCGACTTATTTACCTTAACCCTCGCATTATCGAGGAGAGCAATGAGCGGTATGATCCTCAAGTACCTATCAATCTCCTCCTGCGCCCTCCTAAACTGATACACAATGTTCCAACCCATAGCCATGAGATAGAGATAGCTCCTTTCTTGGCAGCTATTCACCAAAAGGTAAGCCCTCCTCAAAACATCTTCGAATTCCTCCAACGGCTCTCTAGTCGCGGGATTCTTCTTCAGCTCAGAGATCTTCAACTGCTCAAGCAAATTGCCAATCATCTTCACGTGCTGTGCGAATTGCCTGCAATTTTTCTTGTGCATTCTCGCCGTGTTCGCAGCTTTCACTATCAGACCTATCAATGCGACGGCGTTTAATCCCGTCAGCTGCACTATGTTCGCTATGTCTCCGAATTCTTGCCACGACGCCATTGTTTTGAGCTTCAGATTTGATCAATTCTCCCCTCTTTCTTCGTAAATCTCGCAAATGAGCGATGCTACAGTTGACGAAGAGAAGTGAACAAAGAAGAGAGAAGACTCTTACATAGCTTAGCTACGCCTACAGCTATAATTGATGCCCACAACTGTTCATTTTCACTGATGTTGCTCAACAACGCACTAAAGAACAGTTGACGACCCACCACAAAAGGCAAAAAAATGCTGGAATTTTCTCAGCGTGGTTGATTATTTTCTTTTTCCTTTTCTTTTTCTTTTTCTTTTTTTTTTTGGATTTTGTGAAGGTTTATGTATGATGCTGATTGAATTAATTGAATAGGGAGCAAGGAGCATAATGAATCTTGTAATTTGAATAATTGCCTTTTTTCTATGTGACTTAGTTGTTTTCATGTGGCCACCGAGGAATCAGTTGGTTGAAAAGGTATCGATGTTTATTTGTATTATAGCATAAAATATTAACTAATTATTAGTTATTACACTGCACATTAAGGCCAACTAACACTTCCACTAGCCAGTGAAAAATGACAAAAGCATTCATTTTTTTAATTGGGGCTGCAGTTGGGCCGAAAAGAAAGTGAATAAATAATAGGTTTATTATCTTTCTTCCGTGATAATAACAAGGGGAATTTGTTATACTCGATACGGAATCATAAAACTAGCAAATTTACAAGAATAATTCTGTTGGCACCGCTTTTATTTACACCCCCAATCAATTAAGTAAATTATTACATACTTACCAATTAAAAATTAATTATTTTAAACCATTAAATACTTACCAATTTTAAACTTTTAGGTAATTACCATTAAAGTAAACAATATATACTCTAAATATCGATTTAAGGATTCTTACCAAGTGCAGAGCATGCCCCAACATCATAAATAGGAGCTCCACTGTCACTTTTAAACACAGTGTAATACATACAAGAGCTAAACAGATTTAGTTCTCTCCTCTGTCCCAATCGACAGAAAGCATATTCAACGCTAACATGATACCAGTAATTAATAACTCAGCACTTGAATTTATAGTATTTTTTTATCTCGTTAAATTTATTCTTATTTATTTTATTATTTTGTTTTCTCACATATTTCTTGTGCACGAAATAATCGAAGATGATGAACATAGAGAAAGTGATGATACAAATACTGATGTGACTTGCGAATTTTCATCAGTTATTATATATATATATATATATATATATATATATATCTTTATGGGGTCTTTACATATAAATACCCCCTCTGCAAAAAAATTGTAATTTAGTACCATGTCGGCATTTTTTTATATGTAGGTACCTAATAGAATAATTTTTTTTGCACATAGGTACCCGATCCCGCCGCAGGTACGCCATATTAGCACATTTATCCTATAGCAACGTATTGTGGTATGTAATATGCTTAAAAAATGATACGCCGTATTAGCACATTGAGGTATATAGAAACTGTACATGGTACCATATAAAGGCGTGGCATGGTACGCTATGCACCCACAGCAAGGTACGATCTTTTCACATAAACTGGTACAAACAGTAAGTCAGGTACTTATCTGTAAAAATTTCTGACATAGGTACTGATTTGTAAGTTTTTATTCAAGAAGGTATTTATGTGTAGATTACCGAATTATTATTATATGTGCGAGTTTGGTTTCTAAAGAATAATTTAAGTTTTAGGTGTTCGACTCTCGAGAAGATTTAATTTATTGGGTGCAAAATAAGGGAACAAGTCTTGGCTACGTAATTATCACTGAAAGATCAAGGACGTACTCCGGTGGAAAGTGTTCAAAAATTATATTTCAATGCGATAGTGGTGGCATCTACAAAAGTAAAAAATCTCTACAAGAAATACCGGGACAAGAAAGATTGGTTGTCTATTTGAACTAAAGAGGGCATCAACGCCAAGTAACTGATGGAACCTGGCCATTATATGTGGAATGCACAATCATGAACCTGCAGTGAACCTTGAAGGGCATCCATATTCAAGTCGACTTTCTAAAAATGAAGATATATTAGTAGAAGATTTTTAAAAAAAGAACGTGAAACCTTGGTTTCCTGTCAACACTAAAGAAGCATAATGTGGATAATGTTTCAACAATCAAAACTATATATAATGCTCGTCAAAAGTTTCGGGCGATGGCAAAAAATGGTGAAACTCAAATGCAGGTTGTTATGTTTTTTTTTTGCATGAAGAATGCTATGTTTTTGAAAGTTGTTCCAATAGCTTAACCAATGAGCTGGAAGATTATTTTTCGCCCATTCAAATCGTTGTAGATATGGCGTGCATTTCCGCATGTGCTGTTGATGAACGCAACATACACAACAAATAGATACAAAATGCATCTTCTTGAAATTATTTGCGTAACATCCACTAATATGACCTTTTGGATAGCATTCGTTCTAATGCATATACAGAAGGAGGCCAACTATAATTGGGCGCTAACTTGTCTTAAATCGACAATGGATGGATGCGCTCGTTCTCCACGTGTTATTGTCACAGGTAGGGAGTTGGCTTTACTAAAAGTATGCAACAACATTTTTTCGGAAACTAAAGGGTTATTCTGCACATTTATAGAAGCATTATGAAGAAGTGCAGGCCTTCAGTAACATCAAGTAAAGCAAGAAATTCTTTCTATAAGGCATGGACAACACTGGTTGAATCTGAAACGGATGCATGGTACTTGTCCAACTCTTGAAGAACAGTATCCGATTTTCCAGGTATTCTTTAATATATATTTTGTATGTTAAAATTATTTATACATTATTATTCATTAGAACTTAAATAAGCTTGTTTAATTTCAGGTGTACTTAATTATCATAATAATCATTGGTTGATACCTTACAAGGAGATGTTTGTATCTGCTTGGACCAACAAATTTCTTAACTTCGGAAATCACACAACAAATAGAGTAGAGAGCCAGCATGCCAAGTTAAAATGGTATTTGGAGTCTTCACAATCAGATTTGGAGACATCGTTATCTTTTATTCAACAGGTAATCGAGTCTCAAGTTACGGCTATTAAAGCAAGAATTGAACAAAACAAGATTCTCATTCGGCATAGCCTCAGCGAGCATCACTATGGAGAATGACGTGGTTTTGTTTAATTCATGCATTTGAAATAATATTTAAGGAATTTGAACGATCTAAAGAAGCTGAATTTATTTCTGAAAATTGTGGATGCTAGCTTCGTCCAAGTCATGGACTGCCATGTGCACATGAGCAGGTAATGTATTTCATAAAAGCCAGTCTATCCCATTAGATTTAGTTCACGAGTTTTGGAGGAAACTTGGCTTTTTTCACATGCACATCTGTAACGACCCTCATTTTCTAATAATAGTCGAATTTCACAACGAAAGTCGTAGAAAACTCGTTTATAAAAGTTTTTCTTTGCATGAAATATTATATTTAAAGTTGTTTTATAAAATTCAACGTAGAACAGAGTTTTTAGATACGAAATATTAAAAATGCAAAATAAAGCACACAATACAGTTTCACAGGTCTTCATCCATCCCGCCCTCAAAAGTCCGTGGAGTCACCTCCTTCAGCCCGCCTCAGTTGCAACGGATCTCATCGTCGGACTCGATCATACCTTCTAAGCGAATGCCCAGTAGGTAAAAATATGCATGGATGCAATGTACTCAACACCTCTCCCAATACATCTCACATTAAATTCACGCTCGACTTTTTACTCTCATCTCATTCTAACTCATCTCAACACATCTCGACAGGGCCCTAGGTGTCGTCCCCACGCACACACAATAAGGACACGGGATCAGGGAATTCGTACACTCAGGTAGCCTACACAAGTCACTCACCTTAGGTCGCTCCTTCCCGAGGTCCTTCCTGTTCCCACGGTAGCCTACACTGGTTGCGTACAGGGTACACCAGGTCACTCACGTTAGGTTACCCTACCAGGTCGCTCCTTCTGATAAAATTAACGGGTAGACAGGTCACTCACGTTTGCCTCCCGAGTGGCGCCTGACTACTAACCTCAACTCTATTACACAGTCCACAACAAAATATCTATCACTTTCTTTCCCACTCGTCAGCACTCTAAATCCCGCCGTATCAACACGATCATCTCCCCTTGTACTAATATGGTATGCATGTGTTATGTATATGAAATACAACATCGCCTTAAAATATATTTCTCGAAAATAGTATTGACTGCCGAAGATTCGACTAAGTACTCAAATATCCTTTCTACTCGAAAATTTGACCAGAGACGAGATAATTTATATTCGCACGTCAAAAGTTGATACAAGACCCGAATATCCTCATAACCGAAAATTAACTATTCCAAAGTGTATTTTAAATGAATAGAATATTTGTAACCCTAAAATAGATTCAAAGTTTGAGAATAACTTGAACAACGAAACCTTTCGACCCAAAATTTTCTTAACAGTTCGAAAATTTAATATTCAAAAAGACAACTAAGCTTCCGAAAAATAATCGAACCAAAAATTTGATTCGGTAATTTTTATGACGACCGGAAATACTTATTAACACCAACATCCAAAATCTTATTTTAGTCAAAATTAAATTGTTTTAAAAAAATTTCTTAAAGATTCAATAGTTTCTTTTAAGAACAAGTTTCGAGAGGTTGACCAGAATTCAAAATGATTTCTATTATATACATATATATATATATATACACACACAAACATCAATACCATGAGTACAACTTCTAAATATATATAGCTCACGAGAAGTATCCATACTCCATGAAAGATATATATATATATATATATATACACACACACACATATATATAAGCATGATACCTACACGAACACATAAGCACATGTCGAATACATATCTAAAACGCTGACGAATTATAGGTGATTTTTCACCTACAACCCGAACATCAAATAATTATTTACGTGTCGTAGTTGAAATTTTCACCTACCTCATGTCCGAAGTTTGCTTGTTTAGTCTAGCTCGATTGAAATTATTGTTCTTCCTTTCTTTCTTAGTAGAACATGGTCTACCTTCGTTCATTCTTAGTGAAGCATAACTATAGTTGAAACTTGGTCTCATGATGACAAATAGATGAGGAGATTTTCTCATGGGTTAGCTATTACTCACTCTCATGCGTAATTTGTTAGTTTGTATTAAGCATTTGTCTCTTTTATTGTTTTGTTTCTTTTTCTTTATTTTTAGATATGGCTAAGCTTTGGATGCTAGGTACCGACATTTCCTCAAGATTAGGTAAAGTTCACTTTCATATATATTTAGTTATTGATTATTGTCATTTACTCATATAATAAATTTTAAAAACCTTCTATAACTTTTATTATTATCATTATTATTATTATTATTATTATTATTATTATTATTATTATTATTATTATTATATTTAAAACTTCGAATTCTTCATCAAAACATAATCTCGACATAACCAAGACATTGTCAATTGCCTCATAAGTCCCGTATTAAATTTTTACGGGTCTTACAACATCTCTTGAAGAAGACGAGTTGTGCTGTGATATTGAGTTGCAAGTGATTAATGCGCAATTTGAAAAGCAGACAAGAACTGGAAACCAATATTTTGAGGATGTTAAGAGAGACAATTGCACCATCTACAACATTGCTTCGTGAACAAGAAATTCATATTACCAGTGGGCGTCCCTCCCATAAAGCTAAAAGTTCAGGTACCCGACCCTATGTTAGTATAAAAGAAAAAAAAATTATGTCTGAAGTCGATATACATAGCAACGGACACACACTCGAGATACACACCAACATACACCCACCTCAACACCAACACACACACATCGATACACAATTACACATACCAACGCACACACACACCCCAACACCAGCACACGCACACACACCGTTACACAATTACACATACCGACGCGCACACACACACTCCAATATCAAGCACACATCGATGCACACACCAACACACACACACATCGATCACACAAAACACACACTCGAGACACACACCAACACACTAAAATCGCTTTTCTCTTTTTTTTTTCCCTATTTTTTCTAGCTGAAATCGATTAAAAAAACCCCGCAAGTCGGGTACCTGACGGGTGTTGGGTACCCAATTTTTGTCGGGTCGGGATCAGGTTTCGAAATACAAACCCGCACATGTCGGGTACCTGACCCAAAAAATCCGAAACCCGATTAACCCGACCCGATCCCACCCCTATTGCAGACGTATATAGACTATTCTTATATAAGCAAGCTTCTCTAACAGCCGTTGGAGACTAACGAGTAATATCCTCTAATCTCCTATTATACATTAATTCAATTAATGATAGGATTAATGCCTTGATCTTTGCCCTCTTTGCTGCTATCTCGATTAGGTAAGTTGTGATCATTGCCTTGATTGGTTGAGGCCGAGAATGGTAAGAGATTAATGATGAAAATATTCTGAGATCATTATTATCTTCTTTCTTATTCTTCAACACTCCCACTCAAGTCAGGCTTAAATAAATTAATTAAGCCAACTTGATAAGTATGTCTTCGAAGGAACGAGCATCCACAGTTTTGGTGAAGATGTCAGCCAATTGCTCTTTGCTGCTCACAAATGGCGTTTCTATTTCTTTATTCTGCACTTTTTCTCGAATAAAGTGACAATCCAGATCAATGTGTTTTGTTCGCTCGTGAAAGACAGGATTTGTTGCGATGTGTCGTGCGGCTTGATTGTCAGAAAACATCATCATTGGTTGATTGCTTTTGATCTTTAAGTCTTGTAAGAGCTGTCTTATCCATTCAAGCTCGCTTGCTGTAGAAGCCATTTCTTTGTATTCCGCTTCTGCGCTCGATTTAGCTACAACTGTTTTTTGCTTTTCCACGCGACCATGTTGCCTCATGTAATACCCGCAAAATTTAAAGCGGGATTACGATAGGAAATCTCAAGATAATTAGTGAAGAAAATATTAGGAATAAAATTCCTAAGAAATATTTATGAACGAAAATTTGAATGAAACTAAAATAATAAAGTATTCCTGAAAAATATTTGAATAAGCCCACGTTAAAGAAATATTAATATTGATAATTCAGCCCAAGGTAAAAATATTTAAGAAATACTAAGGGCCCAAATACAATTAACTTCTTTAAAAGCCAATTTATTTAAAGCCCAAGATATGTGAGGAAGAACTAGCCTTGCTTAAGGATGATGGTAATTGTTAGACCCCTAACTTTGGGGCATGACGTGGCCGTGCGTCACCTTCGGCTTAGGGCGCATGTGCCGCGCATATTGGGGCGTTTGCTTGGTGGGATGCCCCGCCTGGCCAGTGTCTGGCCAGGCCTTGCGAGGAACACAGCCCGCGCAGCACACTGCGCGCGGGCAAGGCAGGGCAGCGCGCGCGGCACTGCGCGCTCGCCTGGCCACGATGTGCGAGGAATGACGCGCACGGGGCGCACAAGGCACTCGGCATCGGCGTGCAGAGTAGGCACTGCGCGCAACAACACAAGTTGACAAGAACGCGCACGGCGCGCGCGGCAGTCGGGCAGACATGGGCGGAAATCATGCGCAGCGTGCGGGATCCTTCGACAGGACGCGCGCGCTAAGGCATACATGTGCGGGACTCATGCGCAATGTGCGAGACATTGGGCGAACGCGCGCGCGGCTTGGGAAACGCGCGCGCGGCGTGGGCAGGATGTGCGAGGCATTGGCGTTGGCCTAGCGCAGCGCCAAGCCACGCGAGCAACAGTCTTGGCCAAAGTACCCAAGATGGCTCGGCCGGCCTAACCCGACGAGCAGTTGCGGCGGTTTCCAGGGCGGTTTGGCCTAGCCTGGCGGGAAGTTACCAGGGCGGTCGACCTAGCTTGACAAGCAGTTCCAAGACCAGCCTGGCAGATAACTTCCCCGAGCCAGCCAGCAAGAAACTGCCTGGCGGTTAGCAGTTTGAGCTCGCACGAAAACTGCCTCACGAAGCAGTTGCAGCCCGTTTGATCTTAGCCAACTAGAGACTTGATGTTGTCTATAAATGACTTATGTTGTCTTTTCGTTTAAGGCATCCGAGATAGTGCTAAAGTGTGTTCTAAGTGAGTCCTTTGTAATCTTTTTGGGAATAAAGAAAAGGTTGGGCTTTGCCCGTAACTCTGTTGTTTGCTCAAACGAAGTAAGCACAAAAAGGCACGCTAGCACACAAACACGAGATTTCTGTGAGGGAAAAGAATTCGAGTGAAAAGAAAGGGCTGACTAACTTGCACGGGAACGAGTTAGGCCGCACGAACCTCAAATACTTAGAAAATATTCTAAGGAAATTGAAAGGGACGTGACATTTGGTATCAGAGCGCCGGGTTTGCTTTGATTTCAGCCTTGATGTCGGATAATCAATACACTACGCTGCGAAACCGGGTTTCCGAGTTGGAACGGAAACTCACCATGTTGTACGATCTTATTTCGCCACCACCAGGCGAAACTGTGGAGGGGATCTTCCACAGAATGCTGGCCTTGGAAGAAGGGTCGCAAGCCTCAAGCACTCAATTTGAAAGGATGCGTGAGAAGTTGCGGGTTCTAAGGCGGGCGGTTGCAAACATTCCAGGAGGGAACCAGACCACGAAGGCTCGTGAGCCTAGGTGTTTCTTCGGCACAACCAAGTTACTGGAAAACTTCCTATGGGATATGGAGACCTACTTTCGGACTGGCCGTGTGCCGGACACCGAGAAGGTGACAGTTGCAAGTTCGTATCTTGAGGGGGATGCGAAACTCTGGTGGCGGGCAAAACTCTCGGGCGATGCTGCGGCTAACCGAGACGAGATCGAAACGTGGGATGCATTAAAGAAGGAACTGAAGGATCAATTCCTCCCTGGCAATACGGCGTGGATTGCAAGGGAGTCCCTGCGTAAGTTGAAGCACACATGGACTATAAGGGAGTACGTGACCGAGTTTCACTCGCTCATGTTGGACATACGTGAAATGTTCGAGGAGGACAAGTTGTTCAACTTCATGTCGGGATTACAAACGTGGCCGCAGGCCGAACTTCGTCGGCAAGGCGTCCAGGACGTCAGTGCAGCGACAGCCGCGGCCGATCGCTTGGTGGACTTTAAAACAGTTACAGGGCCTGATGTAGATCGCTCCAAGCGCGATCGTGGGAAGAACAAGGAAAAGGCCGACCGACGGAAGGGAAAGAAGTTCACTAAGAAGCATACAAAGGAGGTGACGGTCACCAAGTCGAAGGAAAAACAGCCGCTTGTAGTGGATAAGACGAACAAGGGCTGCTTTCTATGCAATGGCGACCATCGTATGCGAGATTGCCCGAAGCGAACGAAACTCGCGGCCTTTGTTGCCGAGCAGTCGAGCGATGATGAGGCCGGACCATCGCGTGTCAATCCTATGCAACTCTTGTCCGCGATACAAGAGAGTTCCTCTCAGTCGAAAGGTTTGCTTTATATTAAAGCCATGTTAAATGGCAGGGAAGCGCTGGCTATGGTGGACACGGGCGCGACCCACAATTTCATTGCCGAGCGAGAGGTGGCAAAGTTGGGACTGGAACTTGTCCACCACTCGAGCAAAGTGAAGGCGGTGAATTCTGAAGCAACGCCTGTCAAAGGCGTGGCCAATGTCGAGTTGACAGTTGGCCCCTGGCGTGGACCATGCGGGTTCATGGTCGTCCCTCTTGATGATTTCGATGTCATACTCGGGACAGAGTTCTTAGTGCGTGCCAAGGTTGCGGTAATTCCTCACATACGCGGACTTTTTATTCATGATGATGCATGTCCGTCCTTTGTGCAAGGGAATTACAAGGAGCGCAAGTCAATTGAGAAGAAAACAGTGTTGTTATCGGCCTTGCAAGTGAAGGCTGGTCTCCGGCATGGAGAAGAGACATTCTTGGCCACACTGCTGGAAACTAACCCTGATCAGATGGAAAAGGTGCCAAGGGTGGTGCAAGATTTACTTGATGAGTTTGCAGATGTGATGCCCCCAGAGTTGCCTAAGAAGCTACCACCCAAGAGGCCTATCGATCACAAGATTGAGTTGGAGCCTGGCGTGAAGCCTCCAGCACAGGCCCCTTACCGCATGAACCCGGTGGAGTTGGCGGAATTGAGAAAGCAACTGGACGAACTCTTGGCGGCTGGGCTCGTGCAGCCCTCGAAGCCCCCATATGGGTCGCCAGTGCTGTTCCAAAAGAAGCAAGACGGGTCCCTGCGGATGTGTGTGGATTATCGGGCGCTGACAAGGCAACTATCAAGAATAAGTACCCGATCCCGAATGCACTTGATCTGTTTGACAAGTTGACGAAAGCACGCTACTACTCGAAAATAGACCTGAGATCGGGCTATTGGCAAGTGAGAATTGCGGAAGAGACGAACCAAAAACAACGTGTGTGACGAGGTATGGCTCGTACGGGTTTTTGGTCATGCCGTTTGGCCTTACAAATGCCCCGGCAACCTTTTGTAATTTAATGAATGATGTCCTGTACGAATACCTTGACCGGTTCGTGGTCTTATATTTTGATGACATTGTTATCTATTCCGAGTCTTTTGATGAGCACTTACAGCATCTAAGACTTGTGTTGGGGAAGTTGAGGGAAAACGAGTTATACGCCAAGAAGGAGAAGTGCGAGTTCTGCAGTGAACAAATTTCCTTCTTGGGCCACATTGTCTGCCAAGGCGAGATAAAGATGGACAGACGCAAAGTTCAGGCCGTGACTGATTGGCCTGAGCCATACAAGGTGGCGGAGTTGCGGTCATTCTTGGGACTGGCGAACTACTACCGACGGTTCATAAAAGGCTACTCGAAGATAGTTAGCCCTCTGATGGACTTGCTGAAGAAGGAGGCATGCTGGGTATGGAATTCGGAGTGCCAAGGCGCTTTCGATGCCTTGAAGAGTGCCATCTCTTCAGAGTCTGTTCTAAAGCTGCCAAGGTTTGACAAGCCGTTCGAAGTGCATACTGATGCCTCGGGGCGAGCTATTGGCGGGGTGCTGGTGCAGGAAAGGCACCCCATTGCCTTTGAAAGTCGGAAGTTGAAAGAGGCGGAGATGCGATATTCTACGCACGAGAAGGAAATGACGGCCATGATACACTGCCTAGGCGCATGGCGGCATTACCTAATCGGTACAAAGTTCATCATTGTGACCGATAATGTTGCCAATACTTACTTTCGGATGCAGAAGAAGTTGTCGCCCAAGCAGGCCCGTTGGCAAGAATTCCTGGGGGAATTCGATTTCGAGTGGGTTCACAGGCCGGGGAAGCATAATGAAGTCGCAGATGCCTTAAGCCGGAAAGTGGTCGAGGAGTATGTGGCTGCCTTGACCATGATCGAGTCGGACTTCCTTGAGAAGATTCGACAAGCGTCCCAACTTGATGTTGTCTATCAAAAGTTGGCGGAACAAGTAAGAAGTGGCGAAGTAAGAAAGTATTGGCTGGAGGACGAGCTGTTGTTCGCAAAGGGAGCACGAGCCTATGTGCCAGTCGGCTCGCTGCGTCGCGAACTCTTGCGGGAAACTCATGACCCGCAATGGGCTGGCCATCCTGGGATTGAGCGGATGATGGCCCTATTGTCCCGGCGGTACTTCTGGCCAAAGATGGAGCAAGACATCGAAGCATATGTGAAGACATGTCTAGTATGCCAACTAGACAAGACCGAAAGAAGGAAGGAGGCAGGACTGTTGCAGCCGCTGCCCATACCCGACCACCCATGGCAATCCGTCTCCATAGACTTTATCACGGGCTTCCCGAAGGTGTCTGGTATGGCTTCGATTCTTGTGGTCGTGGACCGATTTTCTAAGTATGCTGTCTTTATTCCTGCACCCAAGGCCTGCCCGACGGATCAATCGGCTGGCCTATTTTTCAAGCACGTGGTGAAGTACTTTGGGCTGCCTCAAGACATAATCACTGATCGTGATGCGCGCTTCACTGGCAAGTTCTGGACGTCTCTCTTCAACACGATGGGAACGGAGTTGAAGTTCTCCACGGCAAATCACCTTCAGACCGATGGTCAGACGGAGCGGATGAACCAACTGTTGGAAGAGTACTTGCGCCATTATGTCACGGCTAGCCAGAAGAATTGGGTGACACTGCTCGACATGGCTCAATTTTGCTACAACTTAAGGCAGCCACTCACTCCTCATGAGGTGGCCATCCAACAGGCAAAGAGTAGGTGCCCAGCGGCCTACACTTTTGCAAGGGAACAGCAGATCTGTTGGATGATGCTAAAGACAGCCTGGCGAAAGCACAGCGCCGCATGCGGAAATATGCGGATGCTAGGAGACGGGACGTTGAGTTTGCGGTCGGTGAGAAGGTATTGCTCAAACTAACCCCTCAAATGTGGAAACAGATTAGTGCAAAAGAAGCTCAACGTGGCTTGATTCCGAAGTATGATGGTCCGTTCGAAGTCATGAAGCGGGTAGGCAATGTGGCCTATCGGCTGGATCTGCCAGATCGGCTAAAGCTTCATCCAACGTTCCATGTTAGCTTTCTGAAGAAGTTCCATGAAGACATGGACCTGACAAGGAAGCAAGAAAAGCGAGCACCTCCGCTGGTCTGACGAGAATTCGGGAAGAAGATTCTCAAAATCCTTAATCACCGGACGAAGGGATACGGCCGGATTGCGAGGCGGACCGAATTTTTAATCCAATGGGAAGGAGAAACTGAGGTCGATGCTAATTGGGAGAAAGACGTGGACTTGTGGAACTTCGAAGAAGAGATTGCGGCATATTTCAGGAACCTTGACAACCCCACAACCTCGACGAGGGCGTCGAACGCTTTGAGTGGGGGTGGTTTGTTAGACCCCTAACTTTGGGGCATGACGTGGCCGTGCGTCACCTTCGGCTTAGGGCGCATGTGCCGCGCATATTGGGGCGTTTGCTTGGTGGGATGCCCCGCCTGGCCAGTGTCTGGCCAGGCCTTGCGAGGAACACAGCCCGCGCAGCACACTGCGCGCGGGCAAGGCAGGGCAGCGCGCGCGGCACTGCGCGCTCGCTTGGCCACGATGTGCGAGGAATGATGCGCACGGGGCGCACAAGGCACTCGGCATCGGCGTGCAGAGTAGGCACTGCGCGCAACAACACAAGTTGGCAAAAACGCGCGCGGCGCGCGCGGCAGTCGGGCAGACATGGGCGGAAATCATGCGCAGCGTGCGGGATCCTTCGACAGGACGCGCGCGCTAAGGCATACATGTGCGGGACTCATGCGCAATGTGCGAGACATTGGGCGAACGCGCGCGCGCGCTTGGGCGAAACGCACGCGCGGCGTGGGCAGGATGTGCGAGGCTTGGGCGAAACGCGCGCGGCGTGGGCAGGATGTGCGAGGCATTGGCGTTGGCCTAGCGCAGCGCCAAGCCACGCGAGCAACAGTCTTGGCCAAAGTACCCAAGATGGCTCGGCCGGCCTAACCCGACGAGCAGTTGCGGCGGTTTCCAGGGCGGTTTGGCCTAGCCTGGCGGGAAGTTACCAGGGCGGTCGACCTAGCTTGACAAGCAGTTCCAAGACCAGCCTGGCAGATAACTTCCCCGAGCCAGCCAGCAAGAAACTGCCTGGCGGTTAGCAGTTTGAGCTCGCACGAAAACTGCCTCACGAAGCAGTTGCAGCCCGTTTGATCTTAGCCAACTAGAGACTTGATGTTGTCTATAAATGGCTTATGTTGTCTTTTCGTTTAAGGCATCCGAGATAGTGCTAAAGTGTGTTCTAAGTGAGTCCTTTGTAATCTTTTTGGGAATAAAGAAAAGGTTGGGCTTTGCCCGTAACTCTGTTGTTTGCTCAAACGAAGTAAGCACAAAAAGGCACGCTAGCACACAAACACGAGAGTTCTGTGAGGGAAAAGAATTCGAGTGAAAAGAAAGGGCTGACTAACTTGCACGGGAACGAGTTAGGCTGCACGAACCTCAAATACTTAGAAAATATTCTAAGGAAATTGAAAGGGGCGTGACAGTAATACACGTCAAAGCCTCATCATTATATTCATTTCATTGATATAAGTAAAAAGTAATCATTAGATAGATATTACACACAAGAAACGCGAGGAGGAAGGGAGAGAATGACTCATACGAAAGCTTTTCTTATATGAGAGGAAAAAAAAGTAGTGAGCTTGTCACCTAGTTATCATTTCAAGTACAATTTTCTAGGATATTGATATATATCTTATATGTGCTAACTAACGAGGAAAACCCTCGTAAGGTTGATGACAAACGTATTTTCTTACGTTTATATGCATTATAAATTAAAGTATTTGCAAGTTAAAATGAAGTCTCCATGATAAATTTTGGTTATTATTATGAGTTTACAGCATTTACGACAGATTTGCTACAGTTTCAATTCCTAATAGATGAGGGGGTAAACGTTGTCCAATGGAGCTGAAATTTTAACCAAAGATGGAAGACACGTTGACCTTAAATCTGACCAGAGGGATTTAAATTTGAAGGTCTAGATTGGGAGATATTAATTTCTTAATTTGTTGTGCGTCAACACGGCCATGTTCGAAGCCATGTTGACGATGCGAAAGCAGCTCTGAAATTCACACGGCCATTGAAGCCGTGTTGATGATTCGAAAGCCACCCTGAAACAAACACGGCCATGTTAGAGGCCATGTTAAATATCCGAAAGCTTTGCTTTGAACTCAGAAATCAACACGGCCATGTTTGAGGCCGTGTAGCTTGGCCGAAAGCAAGGTTATAGTGGAAAGCAATTTACATGGCCGTGTTCGAGGCCGTGTTGCGGTCAAAAACACTAAAACGACGCCTACCTAACTTGCCTCTTCTTGGTCGAAACTTCAACCATTATTCAAGGAAAGAGGCATGCTTTAGACCTAACTTTCGACATTGGAAGACCTCATTCCATGTAAACTCAATAAAGAAGTCTAAAGATGAAAGATTTGGGAGACAAAGCTAGCTTTCCTCAATGTGAAAAAGTTAAAGCAAGGAGGCACAAGGAAGACTTGCATGCACAAAATTTCGAGCTCCCCTTGCTATAAATAGAGGAAGGAAGCATTGGGAGAAAGCATACACTTAGAGAAGAGAAAGAAAGGCTAGAGAGCAAGCTAGCTCATTCACTTAGCTTATCCGCTAGGTGTTCGATAAACGCCTCAACGAAGAACAAGGGAACCGAAGCCACAAATCAGGGAAGATCTATATTTTCTTTGATGTTTATTTATGTTCTTAGTTGATCGTATGTTTTAAGTATATTCGATGTTATGCTATCGTTAAGACTCGTTTATGAATTTATATAATTTCGATTATGTCTATGTGATTGAAATTGTTATTTATCTTAATCATGCCTATGTGTGTAAGATAGATTAATTGGAAAATCGTACGTTGCGCTCGAGAGAGGGGTGAATGATTAGAACACTCATAAATGAGCGGAATAAATTCATCACTAGAGATAGGTTGAGCTACCCCGCCAGATTAGAGTCAAATCTAATAGTGGGATTAATAATGACTTAATGCGGTCTTCAATTAAGTAATTAGGGAAGCTTGCCCGGCTATTTAAGGCGTAGATTAGTTGCTTACGAGGTTCGTGTGATAAGGCGCAGTTTTGTCAATTATATGAATTCGCATGCATGTGTTAGTAATCCTCACGGTCTAACGTTTAGCTAAAACTTTGATATATGTTTTCAGCAGATCGATCGAGCTAGGGGGAGTCGAAGTCTCAAATACGTTTCGTGTTCTTATCGTCGTTCATTCTCATCATCTATATCAGTTTTGTTCATTATATTTTCAGTTTTACAACAATCAAAACATTTTCACTAGGATATTTAAATTCGAGTTTTTTCTGATTATTTAGTTTCCTTGGGATTCGATACTCGAACTCGCCATTCTATACTATTATCGATAGGTACACTTGCCTATTGAGCGTGGTTAGTTTGTCGATATTCGTTTTATTTTTATTACCCGATCCGCTCGATCAAGTTTTTGACGCCGTTGTCGGGGAGCTATTGATATTAGGAAAGCTTTAGTTTGATATTCTAGCTAAATATTATTATTTATATACTTTGATTCGCTTAGTCGGATTTCTTTTGGTCTAGGTACGTGTACCTTGGTGCATGACCCGTAGGAATCCTTCGCTACCAATCGTTGAAGGAGACCCGGCGATCGAGAGGACCTTACGACGTAACTTTAAGGAAAACGCTAGGCGAGTCAAAGCAACAACCGAAATGGCGGAACAAAATCATGACGAGATTGTATTAGCTACAAGAGAACCTCCAATGAAGGAGTTATGGAGAAACAACACCGTAGGAACGGTGGGCTCGACGATAGTCCTTCCTCAAGTCCCTAATAACTTTGAACTAAAACATCATTGGCTTCAAATGCTTCAGATGACGGCTCAATACGACGGACTTTCCGAGGAGGACGCCTACAAACACATACGAGATTTCTTATCCGTCACCGACACGATACGAGTCAAGGCGTGAGCGCCGAAACCATCCGGCTCTATCTATTTCCATTCTCTCTACGAGGGAATGCGAAGGAGTGGTTTAATCTATTACCAGAAAGATCTATCACCAACTGGGACCAGATGAATGCCACCTTCATTACTCATTTCCTTCCACCATCAAAAGCTCTTAAATTAAAGATGGACCTCACCGCATTCAAGCAAAAAGAGGGTGAAAATCTATATGACGTGTGGACCAGATTCAAGGCGCTCTTGAACCGATTCCCTCAACACGGGATGACGAAAAGCGAACAAATCCAGCGGTTCCACGAGTCACTGAATGATCACACCGTACAACTATTAGACGGAGCATGCAATGGAGGTCTGTGTAATCTTAGCGCGGCGGAAGGCTGGAATTTGATCGAGGATTATAGTGCTAATACTTTCGGCACGGGAGCTCGAGCAATAGAGGCAAACCACCAGGAATGTACGATGTCGCTGAAACTACCGCAATCAACGCCAAGTTTGACGCCCTCCAACAACAAATGCAGACTTTGATGAATGCGCTCTTGCCTATGAAGCCGACTGTTAACGCTGTCCAATTGCAAGTTACAACAAGTACGTTTCGTCTGGCATCATTCGCCTAGCATCATGTTATCATATATTATCATGTTAAATACCCGCATGTGCATTACACGTCATTTCATGGAGTGTACCGTGGTGGAACGGTGGTACTGTACTGTACCTATTGAGCGTGTAGTCGGTATTGGCTGTCGATCCGTAGAGGAGTCATGTGATGTGGGCATCTGCTGTGCATCAGTGCCTGTGACGGTGAGCCATTGGCCCGTTGAACATTATGCGACAGACTGCGGGCGATCTAGAAAGGAACGACTTGTGACATCCACAAGTAGGCTAGCTAGCGTAGGCCACGCTGCCGCATGCGGGAGGAGGCGACCTGGAGGTTGCGACCTGGGTACCCTTACGAGACCTAGTGTAGGCTACCAGCGTGGGCACAACATTGGTAGAAGAGGCGACCTGAGAGAGTGACCTAATACGGCTCAAGGAGGCTGCTCGGTGTAGGCCACTACCGCAGTGTTGTGATAGTGTTGTGGTTGTGTTCGTGATCGTGGTAGTGATTTCGTGTGATGGTGGTAGAAGCTCAGGGCCCGTTGTGAGGTTGTGAGTGTATCCTGGTTGTGATGAGTGATAGTGAGTGGCATTACACTTGTGAGAATTGGGGGTGAGTGAATGTGAGTGGGTCACACATGCATGTGCACTATTTCACCTACTGGGCAATAGCTCAGTGTTTGCCTTTGTACGCAATCGACGATCGATGCTGGCTATCGGAGCTTCCATGGGCTTTTGAGGGCGGGGCTGTACATGGATGACGACCTGTGTGCGAGTGAAAGGGTGTTTTGGGCCTTCGGCCCGTTTGTAGTATAATTTTGTATAAATAAATGTTTTTGTAGAATGAGTTCTCCTGGCTTTCGCTGCTAAACTCGGCATGAGTTATCGCTAACTACCGATTAGGAAGTGGGGTCGCTACGCCTCCCACAAATGTAGAGTATCCCGTTGTGGATATCTGTCAAAGCTTCCTCCCCAATCTGCGTCTGAGTATCCAATCACGTCATGATCATTGTTTCTTTTCATCCAGATCCCTCGCCCTGGATTTCCCTTGAGATACCTTAGAATACATTCAACGGCCTCAAGGTGACTGGTCAAGGGTGCCTGCATAAATTGACTAACCCAACTAACAACAAATGATATGTCAGGTCGTGTAACTGTTAAATAAGTAAGTTTCCCTACTAGCCTTCGAAATTTTTGGATATCTTTCAATGGCTTTCCATCTTCGGGGCTCAACTTTTTGTTGGTTTCCATAGGAAGGTTTAACTCGACTTTTCCTAGTTTCCTTTAGAAGATCTAGGACATATTTTCTTTGGGACAGAAATAACCCTTTAGGTGACTGGGCAATTTCAATTCCCAAAAAATATTTAAGTTGTCCGAGATCTTTGATATCAACTTTACTCTTGAGATATTGTTTAACTTTATCAATCTCATATGTGGGTTTCGTGATATTATAATGTCATCCACACAGATAAGTACAACAACTATAATTTGATTAGTTGTTCTTACAAACATGGACGAGTCTGCAGAACTCTTTGAAAAATCGTAGTTAAGAAGTGCATGACTCAATTTTGAGTACCATGCTCTTGGGGATTATTTAACCCATATATCTTTTTTAATTAACATACAAGTTTCTGACTAGAGTTTTCAGGTTGATAGCCTGGTGGGAGATTCATGTGTATGTCCTCATTCAAATCTCCTTGTAAGAATGCATTTTTTTACATCCATCTACGAGAGACTCCATCCCGAGTTGATTGCCACAGATAGAAGCATTCTTTCTGTGTTCATTTTAGCGACTGGTGCAAAAGTCTCCTCATAGTCTATTCCTTGAGTCTGGGTGAACCATTCGCTACAAGTCGTGCTTTGAATTGTTCAATAGTTCCATACTGTTGTATTTAATGTTGTATACCCATTTACAACCAACTGGGTTTTTGTTAGTTGGAAGAAAAGTGATTTGCCATGTTTGATTCTTTTCGAGGGCTTCTAATTCTTCCTTCATAGCTTTACGCCATTCAGGGCTTTTGTTTGCTTCTTCAAAACTGTTAGGTTCACATTCATGAGCAATGTCACTTAAAAATGCTTAGTATGAAGGTGAAACTTTGTCGTAAGATATATAGTCTTGTATTGGATAGGTAGTTTGATTTGACACAAAGTCTCTGGTGGTCAAATGTTTCTTGTGGAACGTCTCAAGTTTGGAGTTCTGTTGTTTCTCCCCTGAATTAAATTCTGGAGTTTCATTGGTTTCATGAATTTGTTCTTCAGTTGGATTATATTTTCTAATTCATTTGCTTCATGGTTCTGATCATTTATTGATGGTCTTGAGAGTTCTGGTGGTGGTGTAATATCTTGTTCTTCATGATTTGTGTTGTCATGTCCTTGGTTTGAGTAATAAGGTTTATTTTTCGACGAAGATTACGCCTCTGGAAATATATAATTTTCTTTTATTGGGATCATAACATTTATATCCTTTTTCTGTGAGGAGTATCCTAAGAAGATAGTGTCGATGGAATGAGTATCAAGCTTGTCATGTCGTTTTATGTGAACGAAACATGTACATCCGAATATTCTTAGATGTTGTATGTTGGGTTTTCTTTTTAATAAGATTTCTAGGGGACTTCTATACTCTAGCCGAGCACTTGGAGGTCTGTTGATCAGGTATGCTGCAGTTAGAACTGCATCTGACCAGTATTGTTCTCGTACATTGATTGAAATAGTAGACATCTTGTCATTTCTAGCAAATGTCTATATTTTCGTTCGGATACTCCATTTTGTTCTAGAGTATTGATATAAGTATTTTGTTGTAATATACCTTTGATTTTTATTAATTCAAGGAAATTTGTATTAACATATTCGGTTCCATTATCAGTTCTAAGAATTTTAATTTTCGAGTTGTTTTGGTTTTCAATAAAATTTGAAACCTCTTGAAACTTTGAAAGAACCTCTCATTTATTTCTTAATAGATAAAGCCAGGTTGTTCTGGAGCAATCATCAATAAAAGTTACAAAATATTTAAAGTTGTTATAGGAATATACAGGAGCAGGTCCCCAAACATCTGAGTGTACTAGTTCAAATATATTATTAATTTTATTCATGGATTTGGAAAAAAGGCAATTGAGTTTGTTTAGAGAATTTGCATACATCACACGTATCAATAGAAGTAAAAGGAAATAATTTTATGAGAATCTTATCAGAAGGATGCCCCATTGGTTGATGCATCACATTATTAGCTCTTGAAGATTTAGGGTTACTTTTCTACTAAATAGAGCCCATTTTTTAGCCATCCTTCACCAATCAGGTTCCATGTGATCCGGTCCTGAAAAATTACTTTGTTTGGTGAGAAAATTACATTGGAATTTAGGTCATTGGTAATTTGTCCTACTGATATAAGATTTGAGGTTAATTTTGGTAGGTCGAGTGTGTTTAGAAGACTTCTTGAGAATAATAGGAGGTTCTAATTTTTTCAATTGGTATCTTGTTACCATTAGCAACTGTCACAAATTGCATGATCTTTGGGTTGATAGGATTTTCGATGTTATTTGGTACAAATCATGCCAATAAAAGGTTGATAAATACGTGTGCTGTGTTTACCTGGTTTGAGATGGCCCGAAAAATGACTGGTGGAGTGATAGGTTGGGCCTGACCCGATTCCATCTATTGGACAATATTCTTACCATTGGGCCTTGGAAGGGTCTGCAATAGGTCCAGTAGCCCCACCATAAATCGAATTGGGCCTTGTATTAGATTCAGCCCACATTTCCCTCAATCGACCATTAAGCCCTTTTTCTCTGTGGGCCCATTCTTCTCATTTTCTTTCTGCAATATCTCCTTGAGCGATTAAGCCATGAAACCCTCGGTCGCGATCCTTAGGTCCGCCGTTCCTTCCGTCACGTTTTGGCCGTAGATGAGGGTGGAGGAACAAGCACCCATCTCGACTGTGTCCTTCTTTTTTGCAATTATCGCATCGAGGTTTGCTTGGTGCTCCTTTGTCTCAGGCCGAGATTTATGGTTTCCCCCTTTGGCAGTCAGGGCTTGATTTTCCGATGAGATGAGCGGGTCCGAGGTCATCGCCTTCCTCCGGGACTCCTCCGACTCGATCGTGGCTACGGCATCTTCGACTGTAGGTAGCTCTGTCCCAATGAGAATTTGAGTTCGAACTTGTTCGTAGGATGAATCCAGACTCGCCAATAGTTGGAATACTCTGTCTTGCTCCCCCCTTTCCTTGAGTGTTTTTGCCTCAGTTGTGTGGGGTTGGTAAATATCGTCCCACTCGGCCTTCATTATCCCGTAGTGCTGAGTGAACGATTGAGTTGGTTGTTTTCGTAACTATGCGATTTCATTCTTCAGTTGAAAAACGTGAGCGAAATTCTTCCTTTTTCAATACATAGCCGTGATTGAGTTCCACATATCTTGAGCGCTTGTCGATGCCAGAAAAAGCTCAGCGATATTGGGCTCAGTCGAATTCAATAATCCGGCCATAACTTGATTGTCGATTAGGGGTGAGCGCGGTGCGATTTGGGCGGTTTTTACCGAAAATTTAACCCGGCCAAATGTATTACGGTTTTTTAAAATATACCCCAAACCCGATCATAAAAATCTTAACCCGATATGTGGTTTGCTAATGTGCGGTTGGGTTGAGGCGGTTTTTGCGGTTTTAATATTTATTTTTATCATAACGAAAATTAAGGTAATATTGTAAAGTATAGATAGAGCAAAAATATATATCATTAACCTATTTACAAATATAGAAGTTTATATACAGAAATGTTATAGTAATAAATAATAGCAATAGATAATAAAGTCCGATAAGAAGCTTGATTAGAAGCTCATATTCCTTGTTCACGGTCGGCTTTTGGTAAAGCAACTAAAGCAGGTGCCTCATTTTGATTTAAAAATTTCCTTACAAGAAATAAATTTTTTATTTTAAAATTTTAACTTGCCTTCTATAAACATCAAATGATATAGTTCTTGATCTCAAGTCCGAGTAAAGAAGGAGGGTTGCATTGGCTAGACACGTAATTTTTTACTACATAATATTTAATTTCTTTAAAAAAAATCATCATTTATAACTTAGCTTTACGCAAGTATTATGATTAGGTCATGTCCTTGTATCCAATTCCCCTTTCGAAGAAGAAAATTATTTATTTCAAAATTTTAACTCGTCTTCTATAAACTTCAAGTGTATAGTTGTTGATTCCAAGTCCGAATAAAGGAGGAGAGTTGCATTGGATAAACATATAAAAAAATTTTCACTACTTCATATCTATTTTTTTATGAAAACTCATTTAGAGCTTAGCTTTACGCAACGTGTTATGATGAGTCGATGTTCTTGTATTAGTAGTAATTAATATTTTTGGCCTCGCTACTATTAGGAGTTATATATATTATTCTATGAAATATTGAATAAAAATATAGTAAAATTTTAGTATATTTTTAAATGTGGTTGGGTGCAGTTTTATGCGATTTTAGAAATACAAAACCAAACCCGATTGCAAAATATAAGGTTTTACTTTTTAAAACCCAAACCAGCCCATCAAACCGTTAACCCGACACTTGCTGTCTGGGTTGGGTTGGGTCTATTGGGTGGGGTGGTCCGACGGGTTAAATGCTCACCCCTATTGTCGATCATCACCCACGTGCTGTCATCAACCTTCGGTTGTTGTGTAGTTTCACCGGAGACGTTGCTGCCAGTTGCCTTCGGTTGTTTGGTTTCCCCGGAAACGTGCCCCCATTGCCTTTTCCTTTGAGGGAAATTGTGATTGCACGGGCCCAGTTTACGCAGTTCTTTTCATTTAGCAGAATGGAGCTTAGCCTCGAGAAGTTTAGATCTGTGGTCAGGGACGGAGCCAGCCCAAAAGACCTGAGGGGCAGAAGAAACAATTCGTAAGTTGGGGGGGCAAAAGAAAAAATTCATAAGTTGGCGGGTCGAAGTATAATAAAAGACTTCAATGAAAATCAAAACAAAAATGAGGTTCCGGGTATTCGAACCCAACTCTATCGCCAAACATGTAACTTATCTACATTGATTTCGCCACTGAACTAAGTATCATTATATAGTTTAAGTACATAATAAAGGGTATATAGACATTTGGCTGGGGCGTCAATGGCCCCCCTAGCCCCGATGTAGCTCCGTCCCTGTCTGTGATAGGTTTTGGGCCGGCCGTGTTAGCCGATTTGTTTTACTATGTGATTGTTGGCGTGGTTTGGTTTGGAGCTTCAAAGCTCTGATACCATGTATAAATTCATAAGGTAAAGTAGAGAACTTTTTATATATTTTCTAACTTCCGTAGTGTACATTGCAGACGTATATAGACTATTCTTATATAAGCATGCTTCTCTAATAGCCGGTGAGACTAATGAGTAATATCCTCTAATTTCCTATTATACATTAATTGAATTAATAATAGGATTAATGCTTTGATATTTGCCCTCTTTGCCGCTATGTCGATTAGGAAAGTTGTGATCATTGTCTTGATTGGTTAAGGCCGAGAATGGTAAGAGATCAATGATGAAAGTATTCTGGGATCATTGTTATCTTCTTTCTTATTCTTCAGCAGTAACCCTATGCCGAGTATCATGCCACAATGGGCTTATTTCAGAGACAAATGTGCAGCAGCAAGGATTACTCCTTATGTAGTCATATTAATAATTATGAAAAAATATTGCGTTCTAGTTGTGCTCGTGATTATGTTATATTGAATTGATTAAAAAGATAATATTTAGTTAATTGTTATTTTTAATGCGTTTATTTTGTTTTGCATAATAAGTAATATTAACGTTAAATAAATTTTTTTATTTAAATAAATTAATTACTAATATTGTTATTTTTTAAAATTGAATATTTTAAAGTTAATATAAGTGTGTGGCTATTATATAATATAAAATAGTAATTAAACTAAAATAAGTTAATTAATGTTGTTGAATAACTAATGCAATTAATGTTTTTGAATAACTTATGCAATTAATGTTGTTGAATTCTACAAAAAGATAATAAAAAATAATTTTGTTGAATTCATGTGATTAGGTAACAAATTTAAGTGTTAGGGGATGTAAATGAGTGTAAACAGTAGAGGGGTATAAATAGTTGCACCCTAATTATATATGTTAATAATAAAGAGTAGGCCATCGAACGAGATGTGCGAGTGTGTGTGACTCAACTAATTACAATCCGTTCATCATTTCTGATGAAGTGATTTGTCAACAAAGCATGTTGTCAATAATAATGACATCAACATTAATCATAGATATAGCAGCACTCGATCATGATTGAATTTAATACTGGTTCTATTTTATATGGATGATCACCACCAAAAATTCTAGTACAGTGTTTATTTATTACGAGGAGTTGACCGTTAAGCCTACAATTAATAACCCAATATTTTTTAAATTTGTTTTCTTCGTGGCATGGCAGCAGATCATAACTTGAGCTTGTCCATTGCCCAACCTACAGAACAAATATATTATATACTATAAATGTGTAAGAGTGAATCAGGGCCGGATTTTTTATTTGTGGGGCCCTGTAACTGTGAAGCCCTTTGGCCCTAAAAAATTTAACCAAAGAGCTAAAATAATTCTGCCCTAAATAAATATTTTTTTAATTCATACAACATAAAAAAGGGCCCTTATACAACATATAAAACTGGCCCAGGAGCTAAGATATATTGGATTTTATTTTGAAAGTTGTGGCTCTATCTACCATTGCCCGGATAGGTGGTCCCGTGCTGTACCGGACCAAATCCGGGCATGGAGTGAATGAATCGTAATCTATATCTCCTTGAATAGTAGGCTATTTCTCGTGAAACATTATCCTATTTATCGTAACGATAGCTATCGATTTTATTTATGGTACCAACGATAATTTGCTAGATGAATAATAATTTCGAGCTTTCAATTTTTCTTGATTTGACTTACTGATATAGTAATATACGTGATTGTGTTGAGTGTGGGCGAACATTAACAGTAAACAGTATGAATGCAGTAGTATTTTTCTATTATTGCGTTAGTAATGATTTCACGTTAGTATCCGTTTTTTTTCGGACACTACACATAAATACCTAATTGAATAAATTTTTACACATAGGTACCCATATCAGAAAAATTTTACAGATAGGTACCTAATTTAATTTTTACCAGTTTCTTCAGTCATGTCGTATCTTCCTGTGTGTGTATGACGTACCATAACATGTTGATATAGGGTACCTAAATGTGTTCGTACGGCGTACGTATGTTTAAATAGGGTGTACCTTAATGTGTAATACGTCGTACCATTTTCTATTACATAGGGTACCCAAATGTGTTGATATAGGGTGCCCGAATGTGTTGTATGGCGTACCTGCGGCAGATTGGGTACCTCTCTGCAAAAAATTTATTCTGTGATATAAAAAAATTCTGACATAATACTAAATTATAAGTTTTTTTTTACAGAGGGGCTATTTATGTGTAAAGACCCCCTTTTTCTTATTTCTATTTTCCCCTTGGTTTTAGATGATAGATTAAAACGCCAACTGCGTGTGATGAGTAAGACCATCTCCAATCGAAAAAACCCATTTTCAAACCCAAACTCATTCCTAAACTCAAAATGCAGTAATTCTTCTCCAATCGTTGAACTCATCCGCAAACTCAAAGGACTATATTCTAAATATTCGCTGCACACCTACTTTAAGATATTTTCAATTCTATCCACGTAACGTAACAAATTATACCCTAATATTAGGGCAAATTTTGTGTCAGGCCCTTTTATATTTTGAAATTAGGAATCAGGCCTGTCAGAATTTTCTTTATTTTTAAGGACCTATTTTTTCAAAACATAAGTGAAAAGGACCCAAAACTGTGATTTGACGAAATTCCCCATAATAAAAGTGATTTCTGAATGGTATTTGACGTCAGTTTTATGTTACATAGTTATACTGATTTGTTACCGTAACCGCAAGTGTTACTTTAACGTCATAAGACATTACTTATCGACAGTAAAATGTTATTAGCAGACATATTTATTACATCGAACTATCGAACCCCATTTTTCACACTGATCGAGCACAGTCGATTGTTAATACCTTGTTTTGTTTCCATAATGCGTTATTACACCATAAACCCTAAACTCGACGCGACGATCATTAGCGTTTTCTATAAAAGATCGAATCATTAGCGTTTCGATCTTATTACACGTTTCGAGATTGAAAATTGGTAACCCATTATAGGAGCATTGCTCCCTATAATGATGAATTTTCTGTCTAGGGAAACAGGGGGAGGATGGTCGGGTGGAGGGTTCAAGAACAATTATAACTGATACACAATTATACTGATTTGTTATCGTAAGAACCATAAGTGTTATTTTAACGTCATGAGACGTTACCTATCGACAGTAAAATGTTATTAACAGATATATTTATTACATCGGACTATCGAACCCTATTATTCCCACTAATCGAGCATTGCTCCCTATAATGATGAATTTTCTGTCTAGGAAAACAGGGGGATGGTCAGGTGGAGGGTTTAAGAATAATTATAACAGTTTTGCGCTGAAAAAACACTTTTCATTTGGATAACAAAAGTCTTGTATTGAGTACCATATGACGTCTATTTAGTAACAAACGAAGTCGTAGAAGTACAACATCATTTAAAAATAATACCGATTCTTGCAGTAACACATTAACAAATGATGTTGCAGGAAGCGGTATTATTTTTTAATGTTGTGTTATTTCTGCGACGTTATTTGTTACTAAATAGACGACATATGGTACTCAATACAAGACTGTTGTTATCCACGTGAAAGGAAGTGTTCTTTTTCAGCGCCGAACTGTTATAATTGGCTGGAACGGATTATTTAGGTATACAGCGTAATTTTGGCATATGTCAGGGTTAAATACGTCTTTTTGCGTCATTTTAGGGCCTAACCCCTGAATTTTTCGAAAAGTGGGTCTTTAATCCTAAAGCCCAATGTAATGGGATCTGAACCCAAAACTAAAATACTTAATGGGGCATGATCTTTAATTAACCCCTAATATTGTCTTCAATTTGATTGAGACGATACAATCATTCAGTCTCGTTTGCATAGACAGAGAACTGAAAATCTGATTTATACAGTCAATCATTCAGTCTCATTTGCATACGAAAAATTAGCAGTATTGTCTAAAATTAGATCAGCTGACCAGCAACAACAGCGAACAATCAATACTGCAATTGACGAGAAACAAGAACAATCAAAGCAAAGGTTATCTTCAACATTGAGAATGAGACGGCGCAATTCAAGAAGCTAATACCAATACCATGGAGGAAAAGCAAACGCACAAACGTATGCTGTTGTCCAAGCAAGAACGAAGCCGACAACGCAAGCCGTGAAACCCCTTTACACACGGACGAACGGATGCGTTGCAGCTGGCTGGCAGCCATCTTCGAGTGGGCAGGCGTCTTAATCGAAGAAAGTCCCGACCAAGAGGAACAATCCTACCTAAACCTATCCCAAGAACAGAGCAAATCCACCGCTTGGCTTCTTTCTCAGGCAGATCGAAGATAAACCTATTCCAAGATTGAGCAAAAGAAATGTCTGTAGATCTCTGTTGGTTATCCTATCCAAGTCAAGAGAATGGCGGAACTCAAGGAGAACATCTACGAATCCTTAAGAAAGTGACTCAGCTGTGCCTGAGGCGGTAGGCATCCCACGCTCTGCTCATCTGTGCTCCTCTTTGAAAAACCCAAAACAAAGAAGGGGCTCTTTTGCAATTATTGAACATCAGACGCAAAAGGCAGTTGAGACGCAAACTTGCGATTAATTTAGGAGAGAGAAAGATGAAACTCATTTGGGTGTCGATTTTGGTATCGGTTGGAACAATTTTATGCAATATTTTGGATTTTGGAGGACGATTGGAGATGCTCTAACCTTGATATATGTATGCAGTGTATATTTGGCGTGTGCTCCATTTGCTTATATAATATGTAATATGTTTTATTTCTTTTATTACTTGAATAATAACAAGTGGGGTGTTAAAAGACATGGCTTATCGTTTCTAGGGCTTTTTTAATTAAATAATTAAAAAAATCAAACATTAATAAAATAAACAAGAAATAAAAACAATTAATAAAATAAAGGTTTTCTTATTATGGGATTACGAGTTGCGTAACTCGTAATTCCAGAATACGAGTTACTATCCTCGCCGCCGCGGGAGTCTTACTTGGGATATGGGTTATCCAGATCTGGGTTTCAAAATTGATTTCAAGTAACTCGTAATCCTAAGTTACGAATTACTCTCTTTTTTTATTTTAACTTATTTTAATTAATTATATAATCCACCAAATCATAAAATCATCGTTATCTCATGTAATTTACATAATAAAAATCAATAAACGCATCTAATTTACTGTTTGTTTCGCGACGTTTAAAATGATATGCATATCTTATATTTTTCGAATATCGGAAACATTTAATTATTTTTGTAAAGTTGGGAATCATTATCGTTAAGACAATATCAATCGAAAATGGGATAAACATTAAATATGATTTATTGTCTTATCTTTTTTTTTTCCCAAATTATGAAGATGACGCGTTTCTCCATGTGCAAAGGGTACACAATAAATATATTGTCCAATCCATTATATATATTTATATATAAGAATTCCTACCTTTATAAAAATTATTAATTATTTTCGATATTCGAAAAATATAAGATATGGATATCATTTTAATCATCGCGAAACAAATAATAAATTAGATGCGTTTATTGTTTTTTATTATGTAAATCACATGAGATAACGATGATTTGATAATTTTGTGGGTTATATAATTAATAAATATAAAATAAGTTAAAATACAAAAAAATATATATAAAAAAAGAGTAATTCCTAACATAGGATTACGAGTTACTTGAAATCAATTATGAATCGCAGATCTAACTCGTATTCTGGGAGTAGGAGTTACTCCACGTAAGATTGCCTCGCCAACGAGGATAGTAACTCGTATTATGGGATTACGAGTTTCCTAGAATATATTTTATTTTATTAATGGTTTTTATTTCTTGTTTATTTTATAAATCTTTAATTTTTTTAATTATTTAATTAAAAAAGCCCGTTTTAGCTGAGAAAATAATGTGTGGTGTAGGGTTCTCCGTTGACGTTTTCCACATAGTTATCTATCTGAAATCGTATCCCACATCATCCTATATACATGATATTTTTTATAAATAAATATGTCACTCTCATCACTTGATTTCTTGATAAACTTTAAACTACACATCTAATTAGGAGATTTATCGTTTTGTTGTGGTCCCTAAATATATCCCTAATTGGATAAGCTTGTTGGATAATCTCAATCCAAGCCCCACAAAGAAAATAAGGAAAATAATAAAATAAAGAAGCAAGCGTGATGGTAGAGAGTCAAAGCAAAACTTATTCAAGGCTGCGCACACCACGAAGGAAAATAAAGAAGAAAAATACAAAGGAAGAAATATTACAGCAGCCAAACGAGATATGCGCGTGATTTGCATTTAGTTCCAAGTTGCACTATAAGACAAGCTAGTACTTCCCTATATATACATGTGGCTATGTAGAAAGGAGAGAGTAGAATAGAAAAAGGCACAAAGTGCCGTGTGGGGAGTGAGCCAAAATTTATTATTGTAGTGAAGTGGTGAGTGGTAGAATGTAGTGTGAGTGACTAAAATATTAAGTATATGTACGTGAAAAACAGAAACAAAGAAAATCTTCGTCGTCCTCATATCCTCAGTTTAGACATCAGTACAAGAAATCTCACATAGAAAAAATCATTCCTTTCACCCTCCTCGATCTTATATTTAAAAACAACAAAGCTGAGTTAGCTTCACTAAAGATTATAACCATTACGATTAATTCGGTTTTGGTTTGTAATAAATTCATGAATAACCGAAATTTTTTTCCAAGTTTTTAGCAGTTTCTTCATTACCTAATCTTTGAGTGTGAGTATTTCAGTAGTATAATAATATAAGAATAAATGGTTGTCGGACGAATGGTAACTAAACATAATTTTGAGCATTGAAATATGACAATGAAGTTGCAAGAGAATGTGAACTTTCAATGTTTAGTTGACCAATAGATTTAATCCTCTTTGAATCGATATGTTAAGAAAGAAACACTGATGCGACCTCCAATGGAGGTGTACATCGTGGAAATAATGCAGTGCCTATAAACTTTTCAATTGTGCTATAGTTTGTACCAGGAAGAACCAAATGGTAGTAAATTAATGTATTAAGGCGGTTTATAAATGACAGTGAAAACCAATATATCGAAGCATTATATGCCTTTTGTCTTAGTATTTGCTTGATCTTCATTAATTGTACTCCATTTTGAAATGATAAATTTTACATACAAATCTAACGATTATCTTACTTTATAATTGAATTACTTTCCAACGAATATATAAAGTTTACATTCGAAATTATATTCGATGATTACATATTAAACAACAATTGTTACAAATGATATCTTAATAGAAAAAATATGGGCATCAAAGCTGCGCATCGTGCGCGGCTCGAGAATATAATATAATATTATATTATATATATATATATGTAATTATATATACACGTATAAACAAGGGCAATTTTCATTTCAGGCCCCTCCATAAGTATAATTTAGAGTTCAGACTCTCTTCGGAAAATATTTAGTTTTAAGGACCCATTTTCATGCAGTAACACTTTATTACTCTTACATACCAGTATGTTGAAATTATGTACCACAAAACCATAATTCGGTACCAGTTTATGATATCTGATACCAGTTTATTTTCTGCAGTACCACTTTATTGCTCTGACATACCAGTATGTTGAAAGTTTGTAAACAAAACAATCATTCTATATCAGTTCATATATTTTTCATACCACTTTTTTACACCACATAAATGGGTCCTTTAACCTAAAAAATTCTTAAACAGGGCCTGAATTCGAAATCAAACCCTTAAAGGGGCCTGATTTCGAATTGACCCTATAAACAAACAATGGTAATGCATTAAGGCACTAACATCGAAAACTCGAATGAAGTATTAGTATACATTTCTTAATCCTCTGATGACACAGTTAAAAAAAATATATATATATCCAGTACATAAATGATACGGCAGATACAGAAAATAATAAACTGTGTTTTTTTTTTTTCTCTCAACTGAAATTCTTGACAAAGTCCGTTAGAATTTGGGTAACAAGGATTCTATATGCTTTCTCAGTTGGATGAAAACTATCCCAAAAGACAAAATCAGAAACGTCTGGGCAAGGAATCTTGCACAACGTTGTCACTTCTATCGTCCCAGTTCCACAGCATCCTCTATCTGATACCTTAAACCCTGTCAAAATATAATACGTATTGTAAGAATGGAAGTGCATTTTGAAATACTTCTTGCATCAATATCAGCGGTCAATGAAATGAATAGTACAAAAATAACTTCAAGATTGGAGTACATGAACGACGTATAGCTGAAGAAATCAACAAGTCTATCTCTTACACAGATGAAAACAGTAAATGACGGTACAGAAATTGTTGGCGTGGCAGCGGACCCGGTCGAGTAACACAGCGGCTAATATTTGAGCAATTAAAGATAAAAGTGTGGACACCGAGATTTAACGTGGAAAACCCCTAAACAAATCGGGGTAAAAACCACGGGCAAGGAAGAAGAATTCACTATAGAGGAATAATATAGGAGTTACAACCTCTCAATCTATAAAGGAGAAAACCCCCAACCCCTCTCTTTATAGTCGGAGAAAATACCGACAAACTCTCTATTATTTTATTCTCTCTACTCTCTGTCTTTTCTCTCACTGATGGGATGCATTTCGTTTGATGCTTGTGAAGCCTATTTATAGGCAATCAGATCTAAATAATGAGGTAAGTGCTTACCTCATTTGTATAGTGAACCAAACGACAATTCAATGATCATTTTTATTTTTGCTTTTGACTTGTCATAGCCACATGGTCTGACAATCTCCCACTTGAAGATTTGATTGGGGATCAATCAGATCTTCACACCATTCTTTCTCCCTTGCCATTCATGTTGCTTACGTCTCCGATAGGCCACTCGAGGAACGACACCAAACGAACTTGTCAGTGTTGACCGCCTTCGTCAAGAAATCTGCTAGGTTATCTTTCGTATGTATCTTCTGCATATCTACCGTGCCCTCTTCCACTTTCTCACGAACGAAGTGATACTGGACTCGTATGTGTTTTGACCTGGAATGAAATGCTGGATTCCTTGCAAGATGCAAGGCACTCTGACTGTCACAGAACAGAGGAATATTCTCCTGTCCGTGCCCAAGTTCCTCCATGATCATTTTCAACCAAACCGCCTCCTTACTCGCCTGCGTAGCTGCAACATATTCTGCTTCAGTTGTTGACGTTGCGACAACGGACTGAAGTTTTGATACCCAGCTTACGGCACCACTAGTAAGAGTGAACACATATCCCGTGGTAGATTTGCTCTTATCAAGATCACCTGCATAATCAGAGTCAACGTACCCTCTGACAGTAAAGTCAGCTCCTCCGTAACATAATGCAACATCCGAGGTTCCTCTGATATATCGTAGGATCCTCTTCACCGCGCTCCAATGCTCTTTGCCCGGATTCGCCATGTACCGACTTACTACTCCCACTGCATGGGCAATGTCTGGCCGTGTACAAATCATCGCGAACATAAGACTTCCCACCGCTGATGCATACGGTACTCGAGACATCTCCATCCTCCCTTCTTCACTGCTAGGACTCATACTTGAGGATAATTTGAAATTAACAAGAAGTGGGGTAGAAATTGGCTTACAATCTTGCATATTGAAGCGTCGCAAGACCTTCCTCAGATAATTCTTCTGCGAAAGCCAAATCTTCTTGTTATTTCTGTCTCGGTAAATTTGCATCCCTAGAATCTTGTTTGCTGGTCCCAAGTCCTTCATTTCAAATTCCCTAGCCAACTGTGCCTTGAGTTCTTCAACACGATCTTTGTTGGGGCCTGCTACCAACATGTCGTCAACATACAACAGTAATATGATAAAATCATTTTCACCAAACCTCTTGAAATATGCACAAGGGTCTGCATTTAATCTGTTGTATCCAAGGCTCATGATGAAGGAATCAAATCTCTTATACCAACACCTCGGCGCCTGTTTGAGACCGTATAGAGATTTGTTCAACCTGCAAACCAAGTTCTGCTTTTCTTTGTCTTCAAAACCTTCCGGCTGGAGCATATAAATCTCTTCTTCAAGATCTCCATGAAGAAAAGCTGTCTTCACATCTAGTTGCTCTAGATGTAGGTCGAATGTAGCACACATCGCCAGGAGTACCCGAACTGTCGTCAGTCTAACCACAGGTGAGAATATCTCGTTGAAGTCGATGCCTTCTTTCTGAGCGTAGCCTTTAACCACCAGTCGTGCACGAAATCGCTCTACTTGATCATCGCTGTTCCACTTGATCTTAAAGACCCATTTATTGCCGATTGCCTTTCTGCCGTCCGGTAGTGGCACCAGCTCCCAAGTCTTATTTTTCTGTAGAGCTTCCATTTCTTCTTGCATTGCCGCCAACCACTGATCTGCATCTGAACTGTTCAGTGCTTCTTGAAGAGTTGATGGCTCTCCGTCATCAGTTAGAAGACAATATGCAACGTTGCTGTCCATATCGTAATCTTCATGCCAGGATGGTGCAGCTCTTTTGCGTGTGCCCCTCCTAAGTTCTGGCTCTGAAGATTCGCTTGGCCCTTCCTCGTGCTCCGGTGCTGCTTCAGAAGAATCTTGTTCGATAGACTTCCCTTCCACCTGAATCGTCGTAGTTTCTGGGCTTTCCTTTATAGTGCTATCATTTTCTCTTATTAGTTTATCTTCTAAGAAGATAACCTCCCTGCTGATGACAACCTTGTGGGCAGTGGGATCCCACAGGCGATACCCCTTCACACCATCAGCATACCCCAAGAACAAACACTTTCTGGACTTCGGATCCAGCTTCGTAGTTTCTTGGGCGTTGTACATCACGTACACAGGACTTCCAAATACGTGGAGTTTAGAATAATCTGCTGGCTTTCCAGTCCACATCTCCATCGGCGTCTTCTGATCAATTGCCGTTGAAGGCGATCGATTGATCACGTAGCAGGCGGTGTTGACTGCTTCGGCCCAGTAAGATTTATCCAGACCTGCAGCTCCCAACATGGCTCTTGTTCTTTCCAACAGAGTCCTGTTCATCCGCTCCGCCACTCCATTTTGTTGTGGAGTATACGCCGTAGTGAAATGCCTTTTGATGCCTTCTCTTTTGCAAAAGCTATCAAATTCCTTGCCAGTATATTCTCCTCCATTATCCGTCCTCAAACATTTGATCTTCTTTCCTGTATCAAGTTCTACCCGAGCCTTGAAATTCTTGAAGGTAACGAACACATCTCCCTTACTCTTGATGATATACACCCAACATCTCCGGGAGTAATCGTCGATGAAAGACACGAAGTACTTCCCTCCTCCTCGGGATGAAATCGGTGATTGCCATACATCAGAGTGAACCAATTCTAGAATTTCGTTGCTTCTAGAATTTGATGTGTTGAACTGTAGTCGATGCTGCTTGTTTGCTACGCAATGCTCACAGAACGGTAGTGACACCTTCGTGAGACCCGGAAGTAGATTCTGGCCCGCAAGAATTTTCATGCCTTGTTCTGACATATGGCCAAGCTTCTGATGCCACAGCATAGTAGATCTTTCGCTTGAACCTCCTGAAGCCACAGATGCTTCCCCGTCTTGCACCGTCTCTCCCAACAGCGTATACAGATTTGCAGCAACCTTTTCACCTTTCATTACTACAAGTGCTCCCCGGAATATCTTCATTATTCCTTCCCGAACTTTGATTTCACAACCAAGATCATCGAGCTGTCCCACAGATAATAAATTCTTCTTGAGACCTTCCACGTGTCGCACTCCCTGAATAGTGCGAACTGTACCGTCGTGCAACTTCAACCTCACGGTTCCAACGCCTACGATTTTTAAGGCATTATCATCACAACTATACACAGATCCTCCTACGATAGGTTCGTAGTGGTTGAACCAGTCTCTTCGAGAGGTCATATGATAAGTTGCGCCCGAGTCAAGAAGCCATATCTCGTCGTACGCCTTTCTGCTCTCCGTTGAGATAGCTGCTTCGCTACACAATACGTCTCCACCTGACGCGTTCGCCAGATTTCCTTGAGGATTGGAATTCTTCAGGCTCCAACAATCCTTCTTCAAGTGACCCTTCTTTCCGCAGTGATAGCATTTCATATCCTTCTTCTTACTTCTTGATTTTCCCCTGCCTTGAGTGTGACTCCCACTTGAACCACGTTCCGTTGACCTCCCTCTCATCACCGTCAAAGCTTCGATTTGTTGAGCGCCGGCTTGCTGGTCCTCCTTGTTCTTTCGCCGATTTTCTTCTTCGAGAATAGCAGCCGCGAGGTTATTGAAGACCAGAACTTTCGCGTTGTTCGTCAAGTTGATGATGAGTTGATCATACGAATCAGGCAGACTTTGAAGTAGAATTTCCGCACGTTCTTTATCCTCTGTTTTATACCCCAACGATGTTAGCTGGGAAAATAGAGTATTTAAGACGTTGAGATGCTCCGTCACCGAAGTAGATTCAGACATTCTCAAGGTGAATAATTTTCTCTTCAAGAAAATTTTGTTGTGTAACGACGTCGGCTCGTACAGATTGGTTAGGTGGTCCCAAATCTCCTTTGCCGTTTTCTTTTCTTCGACGCTAGACAATATCTCATCTGCTAGTGCCAGATGAAGATTTGCGACAGCGCTCCCGTCCATCTCGTTCCATTTTTTGTCGTCTGTCAATGTGGCTGGCTTTCCATCGATAGCCTCCAGACAGCCGTCCTTTCGCAAGATCGCCTTTATCTTTAATTTCCACAGTGAGAAATTTCTCCCGTTGAACTTTTCAATATCGAATTTCGCCGCCATAATTTCTGCTCAGTCGTGAGCGATACCTCCGACGGGGTTGCCGCAGATAATTATTGACTCGTACCGGCTTTATCGTTACCGTAACAAAGGCAATATAATATCTATTATTTTCTGATGTGGAAGATCCACGTTAGTGGCAACCACAGAGCATACGATAAATAGATATATAAAACCCAAGTTAGGCTCTGATACCAATTGTTGGCGTGGCAGCGGACCCGGTCGAGTAACACAGCGGCTAATATTTGAGCAATTAAAGATAAAAGTGTGGACACCGAGATTTAACGTGGAAAACCCCTAAACAAATCGGGGTAAAAACCACGGGCAAGGAAGAAGAATTCACTATAGAGGAATAATATAGGAGTTACAACCTCTCAATCTATAAAGGAGAAAACCCCCAACCCCTCTCTTTATAGTCGGAGAAAATACCGACAAACTCTCTATTATTTTATTCTCTCTACTCTCTGTCTTTTCTCTCACTGATGGGATGCATTTCGTTTGATGCTTGTGAAGCCTATTTATAGGCAATCAGATCTAAATAATGAGGTAAGTGCTTACCTCATTTGTATAGTGAACCAAACGACAATTCAATGATCATTTTTATTTTTGCTTTTGACTTGTCATAGCCACATGGTCTGACAGAAATGAAGACACTGAATAAAATAATATAAAATAAAAGGGGCGTACCATATTTCTGGGGATTCTGAATAAGGTCAAGTGGAAGATTATAAATGTCGAGATAAGCCACGATCGAGTCAGGGAGTTGACTTTGGAGAGATACGATCTCATTTTGCAGCTTAGAATTGAACAGCTTCGCAGCATCGTTAAACTGCTCGACGCACTTCCTTTCAGGGCCGCCTCTGATCGTCCTCTGCGACGGCAGACATCCGCACGGCGGCAGACTGAAGACGCCGATCAGCCGTGCGCCGGCGCCGTACAGATCCCTGACGTAGCTCGAAGCGTAGCCGAGCAGCAGGTCGGTGTAGGCGTTGACGTCGTAGTGGGTCTTTCTGAACGGCGTGAGAAAATAGGTGTTGGTGATATCGTTGCTGCCGGCGACGACTACGAACAGGCTTTCCCTTACGATCTCGCCGGATCTTTGCTCGCCCACGAGCTGATTCAGCTTCGCCTTGTAATCTTTGAAGAACCCTAATTGATCCGTTAATGAGTAGCACGTCTGTGCAAATAAAGGTTTTTTCAGAGTTTTCCCCCATTTTAGAAGAAGAAAATTAACGGTTTCTTTATTACAGGAAAAAAGATTAAATTTTTACCGAAAAGGCGGCTGTTAACGGGTCCCAACCCGCTCCACCCGAAGCAAAATTAACGCCCGTTAAGAGATCTTCGGGTTTGAGAGATGGGTCGAGGTAAGCTGGTAAGAGGGGTTTTATCCCTAGCTCTTCGACTGTAAAAAATATTAAAATACATCATTATTTGGCTCAATTGTTTGAGTACATTATATATGCCAGAAACAAGATATGTTTTTTATACTTTATTATCAAGGTGATATATATATATATAAGGGAAGTGTGTAACTATGTGGTGATGTACTACAACTGTAAAAGGTGTACCAAAAGTCCTGTTTAGTTTGACTGGTAAAGTGATAAAGATAGGAATAAAATAATATAAAATTAGGGTTTTGGGTATAGCATACCGACGATATCAGAAGGGACCAAACCGTTGGAAAACCTCCCCGTGGGTTTACCACCCATGAAATCTTGGCCATAAGGTGGATAATTACACTTTGCATTCGTAAGTAGGTTGTTGTTATTACCAGCGTCAACTATGGAATCTCCGAAGAAGTTGACCGCCGTAACGGTAATATTTTTGGGCAGCTCAATCAGTGCTGAGACAACGTACGAAGAAGAGCAAAGAAGAAGAGACAGGATAAGCCTAAGAAAGAAAGAACGCATCGTTCGAGCCATAATAGCTAATAGTTGGCTTTTCCTTTTCTTTGCTTATGGTCAATCGAACAGCGTCTCTAAATTAGAGTATTTATAGATCAAACTCACCGTCGATTTGTCGATTGGTATATATGTGGCTTTGCCTTTTGCTACGACGACAATCCCATTTATGGGACCTATTGAATTTAATAAATTTTTTCGGATACCCGACCGGTTCCGGGTTGCCCCGACTAATCCGGTTCGCCCCGCGTCGCGTACCTGATAACGGCAGGTGATGCTCCCAAAGGGGGGTGTTGCATACACAAAGATTCGAACCCGAGACCTTGCTTAAGCGATACCAAGCTGCTTACCACTTGGATCAATCCCGTTGGGATTGAATTTAATAAATTGACTGCTTAAGCAAGAGACGAGTAACAATAAACAATTATTTTTTTTTTGTGTTTTTTTTGTAAAAAATTTTTAAATGTTGAATGATTGAATGCATTAAAGTGGTGAGATGGCAGCAGGAAACATCAATTCAATAGCTAATACTGTCAGTAAAATTTAAGAACATGTTTCGACATTATCTTCTTCCCACGGTTATTTTAATGCTACATTATAGCATTACATATCTTCCAATCCAAGTGCTTCGCAAAGTTTCTTTTTTTGGTGATAATATGCTACGTATATAATTTTTTTCGTAAGAATAATATATTCGCCTTGCTTGACATCTCAAAATACTGCTAGTATTGAGGCTTTGTTTATTTCCAGTTTAATCACGTTTTTTAACTGGCTTGATAGGGGCATGTAATAACTGTTGCTGAACTGTTATTATTATTAATAATATATATATATATATATTGTATTCGCTATGTTGCCTGCATTTATATTTACGGAGTGGGTTATCAAAAAAGATTGTAAAAGGATTTTGTGATTACTGTGACAAGGTTGTGAATTAGATTAGTCGTGGAAATGGGAGATAAGGATTGGATATCAAACTGAACTATCATATCAACTACGTTAGCAGTTAGAGCAACGCATCAATAAGAACATCCAACGAGCAACTGCATGCATTCAATATCAAATTATCTTTGCTTATGATAGTGTAATCAATCCATTGGCTGCTGTGTGTAATCAAAAAGAAAAGGAGTAATGTTTCATATCCTCGCAACCACTTTGATAAAACCTCAAGCTTATAATTAAATGTTAAAAGAGATATTTGTTTTTTGGTTACCCACCGGTTTCCGGGTTGCCCCGACTAATCCGATTCGCCCCGCGTCGCGTACCTGGTAATGGCGGGTGAGGCTCCAAAGGGGATATATTGACGAAACAAGATAACGATAATAATAATAATAATGTGGGACTTCATATAGCTGAAAAGTCGAACTAACTTTTTTTTTGTAGATTCAATTTAATTCAACCATTAAGTGGTCTGGTAATGGGCCTACACACGAAAATTGGTCCTAATAGCCAGTCCATTTTTGTTTAGGAACCTAATAAAAAATATATATGCCACCAATTATATTTAGGCTTAATTATATTTTTTGGTCCAGTATGTTTGACGATGTAGCATTTTAGTTTTAAGAGTAATAAAATTGATGCAATAAGGACACATGAGTTATTGGCGGTGTTGTAAAACTCAGCCTAAGCGGCGCCTAGAAGCTACTCGGATAGCCACCGCACCGAGAACCCGTTATGCGGGCAAATAATTAACCTCCCGAATAATCGATTAATCCGAATATTCGGCCAATTCTTCAGAATACGGGCGAATAATTAACCTCCCGAATAATCGGCCGATTAATTCGAATATTCGGCCAATTAATCGGAATAATCTGCACTAATGGGCCGTTCAATCTTCACCAATTAAAATTTTAGAAATATAAGAACTAATTGTAATAGAATTGCTTTCCAAGACGCGTTTTGCTTGTAAAGTGTATCAGGCACTGTGTGAGTACTATCTAAAGCATGCATGGGTATATATAGAAGGCATGTCCCCTCCCATTTGCATTCACTGAGCGGTGTGGGACAGATATTCTTACCAAATTATTTATTTAAATTACTAAGAATAACTCAAAAATAATATAACAAAAAAGAAAAAAGAAGTGGAGGAAAAAATAGGAACTACTTGAACAACTGGTTTAATGAAACAAACTTCTAATTAAGGTTTTTTTTTGGGCAAAAACCTAAAATGGTTCTCAATGTTTACCCCTAGACCAATTTAGTCCACGATGTTTCGCGAGGACAAATTTAGTCCCAGATGTTATTGAATTTGAAGCAAATTGGTCCCCGCAATTAAATAGCCGTTATTTTGATGGAAGTTGACATGTGTCGACATGCGATTGATCAGACTTAAAAAATCATAATTAAACATTAAAAAAGAGGAAAAATTCCAAAGATAGGATAAAAATTCAAAAAGAGAGAAATTACTAATAAATTACATAAAAAATAATAATAAAAACAAATTTTAGAAAAATAATAAATTAAAACCAAATAAAAAGAAAGCGATAATTAAAATATATAAAAAACAATAAATTAAACAATGAAAAAAATACAACATAAGAAAATAAAATACGTAGCGAGAGCAGATTAAAATGAAAAATGATAAATAAAATTTTTAAGATTAAAAAAAAGTAAAAAATAAAAATATATCTATTTATTGAAAACTAAATAGAAAGGAAAACAAAATTAGGGATAAAAAATACCTCTAAAAGTTTGCGAAGACCGTCACTGCCAAGTTAAGAGGACATAATCGTCCCAGTTCTCAAATTTTTAACAAATATACTGGGACGATTGCATCCCCGTTAATCGTCCCAGTTCTCAAAAAATACGTCCCAGTTCTCGTCAACTTTCAGTGACATTTTTATCTTATTCTATTTTTTTCACTTATTTTTACTTTTTAAATAATAAATATTTTTATTTTATATATTTCTTAGTTATTATTTGTTCTTTTTAACATTTTCTACCTATTTTTGTTTGTTTTTACTTAAGTTATTTTAATTTGGTATTTTTTCTCAATTTTAATTTATTATTCTAAATACATTTTAATTATCATTTATTTTTAATTGAATTTAATTTGTTTGTAATTTAATTTAATCTCTTTCTTTTTATTTTATTCTAATTTATTAGTTTTTTTCTTTTCTTTGTTTTTGCATTTTTACTTTTTTTGGATTAATTTAGTAGTTGTTTTTCCTTTTTTTTATGATTTTTTTTATTTTTTTGGGATTTTTTTTCTCTTTTTTAATGTTTAATTTATTATTTTTAATATATTTTCATCCTCTATTTTTTATATGATTTTAATTTTCTATTTCTAAATTTTATTTTTTTACTATTTGTTTATATTTTATTTAACAGTATTTTCTCTTTTTTTTTGAATTTTTACACTATTTTTTTGAATTTTTCCCCTTTTTGGAGTTTAATTTATGATTTTTTTTAAGTCTAACCAATCACATGTGGACACGTGTCAACTCATCCAAATCAACGGCTGGCGGGGACCAATTTGGTTCAAATTCGATAACATCGGGGACTAAATTGATCCTTGCGAAACATCGGGTACTAAATTGGTACGGTGGGTAAAAACATTGGGGATCATTTTAGGTTATTGCCCTTTTTTGTCATATTATCGCAAGCCCCATCCAAAGAATTAGAAATACATAAATTAAAATAGGATAGATGTGTCTTTCATAAAATATTTTTTTTTACTATATTATTTTGTTACATTGTTGGGATAAATATATTTATTATTTGAATAATTTGGTACATCTACTTTAGTAAGATTAGCATATTTGATATACATAATATAATAATAAAAAAGATGTGTACCGCCTAATTTCCGCCTAGGCCCCGCCTAGACTGCCTAGGCGCTAGGCCCGCTTCGAGCGTCCGACTAGCGCCTAGCAAATTTTACAACATTGGTTATTGTTGGCAATTTTAGTCCAATAAGTATTAAAATTTAAATCAATTTTACTATAATTAACTTAGACATCTAATTTTATTCCGGAACTTATACACGGAGATCCGAGATACTAACTTGGACTAAATTTATTTTCTCCTCCTCCAAATAAGCCCCACCTATAGTCAAAGTTAACATATATGGCGACGCGTGTATAAATTTCGATCTGAAATTAGGTTTTCTGGCTTTAATTGTTCTAAAAATATAATTTTGATATTTACAAAACTAGTATTTGTTCGTTTTACTCCGTTAAGCTAATTTTTTGTTTTTACATATGATGTGATGCTTAATTACAGGAAAGAGGAAATAAATTTAGTATAAGTCAGCATCTTCGGCGCCATGTGTATAAATTTTTGGTTGAATTCTGGGTTTGAGAGTATCCAAATTGCTTCAATTTTGATGCTTGTAGGACTTAAAATCGACCACCAATAACTCAGGTGTCCTTAAATTGCAACAATTTTGTTACATATAGAATTAAAATTGTCACCCTTAAATTAAGTGTCCTAAAAATACCACATAGTCAAACATACATGACTAATAATATACTTAGGCGTTATATTTACATAGTATGCAAAAGAACGACATACGCCTAGACAATATGTGACAAGGTCACATTAAAATTCATTAAAATTTCTCAAAACAATAACGTTGTCTTATTATGTGGTCTATAGTTCCCACAATCCAAACTGCTGCGAAATATGAGCGAAACATAAAGAAAGAAAATCGTCTTTGAGCAATCGACAATGGCTTTCCAACACCACACACATATCGAAGGTTGACACTCATCAAGAGAAAAACGATGCATCAAATCGTACAAAAACTAGAGAAAATCATCGATATAATTTTCGATCATATTGTCTACAAGAACTCTATACGCTTTCTCCGTGGGATGATAACTGTCCCAAAACACGTACTTGGAGTCGTCCGTACAAGTCCCACTGTATCTATTACACATCACCGTCACTTCTAAGCTTCCACTCCCACAACAACCTTTGTCGCTCACATCAAATCCTTTTTTTTCCCAGCCCAAGATCGTAATAATCGTGAAAATTAGACCCACAAAATAAATTGAGTATCTCAGATGTATTTTAGGGTTTTGATGGTTACTCACCGTAGTTTTTAGGGCGCCGAATGAGGTCGTACAAGGGACTGTAAACATCGACGTAGACAAGCCTCGAATTTTCGAGGGTTCGTGCAAGAGATTTCAGCTGAGGTTGGAGCTTCGAATTGACGACCTTCGCGGCTTGATTGTAGCTCTCGGCGCAGACCCTCAGCGAGCCGCCGGCGAGGGTTCTCTGAAACGGCACGCACCCAATCGGAGGTATCCCAAACACCGCCACTCGCCTCGCCCCAAGCTTGTGTATTTCCTAATACATACATCATATATAAATGGGGGGAATTGATTATTTAATTATTACATGGGAAATCGGCCAATCATCGTAATACACTGATATTTATTGTTTACCTGAATGAAGGTGGAAGCTGAATCGACGAGGAGATCGGCGTAGGAGGAAACGTCGTACTCAGCCCGGCGAATGCCGAAGGTGAAGTAAGTGTTTGCGAGGTCGTCGCTGCCGGCGACGATTAGGTGCAAAGCTTGGTTTAGGATTTTGTCGGCTTGTTGTTCACCGGCGAGCGCTTTTAGCTTTGAGATGTACTCTTTGTAATGTCCCAGTTGATCGGAAAGCGATACAACAGACTAGCGATATATATTTTGAATGAGTTATTACAGTAATAAAATTATTTAGATGAAATAATTGAGAAATTATGTGTATATATGTGGAATACCATTAGCCTAGACGTCTGAGAGTCGTAACCCGACCCGCCGGAGGCAAAGCTGACGCCGGTCGGAAGTTCTTGGGTCGTTAGGTTCGGGTCAAGGTAGGCTGGTACGAACTCTTTAACGCCTAAAGCTTCGGCTGTAATAAAGAATTTCAAATATTTTCACCAATAAACTATTGTTCCAATCATTCATAACATAAAAAACATCGCCAATATATATATATATATATGTGTGTGTGTGTAATTAATTACCTATTAAATCTGGTGGGGTCTTGCCATTGCTAAACCTCCCTGTAGGAATACCGCCTGGAAAATCCTTACCATAAGGTGTGAAGTTACAGTAAATTATCGTACTAAGTCCATTGTTATTTCCTTGATCGACTATCGAATCACCAAATGCAAAAATAGCAGGGAAGGTTAGGTTGGGGGGAAGCTTCACCACGCCTTCGACGCTGCTCGAGACCCATAAAATAATTAAAAATAATAATGATGATGATGATGATGATGATGAAAACTTATGGTAGGGCTTATTATTCATCGTCGCTGTTCTTGGTGGTTTTAACGTAGTGTGTGTATATGTATTTATATCTATATAGTATGCATAAGTGTGTTTGTGTGTGTTCTTCAGTTAGGCCAGCGACATAGATACTTATACAAACCAATTAGGTGCAAGGAATTTAATACTATGTTATCTCTTTCGAGTTATATACAAGCGTCACACTTTTTTCGTCCATTAGTTGAAGAAGATTCACTAGCCTAAGTTTGTCATTGTAATCAAAGCAGCAGTCCAAAAATGAAAGGTGACTAAGTCGATGTACCTTCGACAAAAAAAAAAAAAGAAAAGGAGAAAGTAGAACATAATAAAGAATATATCCTCCTGGCAAAATTATAAAAATATATCACCAAGTATACCCGTTTTTTATTGTGGGTCGCTATGTTTGCCAGTTACAAAATTAGGTCACTAAGTATGTACTCCCTCTATCCCAGCAATTTTACACCTAAGTTGTTGGGCAAGCAAATTAAGGTGACATTATTATAATAATATGGGGTTAGATATAAACAACTTGTTTTAATTTATAACATTTTTCTAATTATTCCCACCATTTACTTTTTAATTCAATTACATTTAAAATGCTGTTTAATTTTTTACCCAAAAAGGGAAGGTGAAAAATTATTAGGACGCCCGAAATGAAAAAATGTGATAAAATTAGCGGGACGGATGGAGTATATAATATGGCTAATTAGATTTCGGGCCCTCCTAACAAGTTTAAGTAGGTTTCAGGCCCTTTTAATGTTTTAAATAGGGAGAAGGACCCAACTAATATTTACGTTAGGAAATTCAGGCTGAAAAGTCATGTTTACCCTTATTTTTCCCAGAAATTACATCAAACTTTCTATAGTAGATCTCACGTGTTATAAAGTGGTATATAAATCTTATCTAGTGGTATTTACTAAGATTAAAGTGGTTTTATTAAATGATCTGTAATAAGACACACTGAGACTAAAAATCGATTTTCAGTGCCCCAAATCCTAAAATTAGCTTTCCAGCCTTCATCGAGAAAACCCGAAGAATTTTCTACCGATCTGAACCCTTCATCGATGAAATCCGACCGATTTTGACATTTCATCAACGAATCTTGCGATGGTTCCGAAGAAGAACCCCGTCGATCGCCAAGAAAGTGGCCGGAAGAAGGAGAAGAAAATTGCTGGGAAGAAGAACAGCGTCGAATGATGGCTCTGCTTGTGTATTGACTGTGTTTAGCACTTTTGGTGTTTTGAATGATTACTCTACTCCTGTTTTTACTTTATTTTGCGTTTTGAACTAGTTCTATTTTCGTACCACATCATATGTAAATTATATCACTTAATAATATTTTGATAACAATTTGTACTCCATTTGTAACAAAAAATAAGAACAATGCAGAAGCGTCTTCGGCCTATTACCGTCTCCATCTTTATACAATACCACATCACATGTAAATTATACCACTTAAGTATAGTTTGGTACCAATTTATACTCCACTTGTAACAAAAAATACCCAGAAGCTTCATGGGTCTATTACCGTCTCCATATTTATAAAATACTACATCACATGTAAATTATACCACTTACGTATAGTTTGGTACCAATTTATACTCCATTCGTAACAAAAAAAAGAACATTCCATAAGCTCCATGGGAATATTATGTCTCCATCTTATAAAATACCAAATTACATGTAAATTATACCACTTAAGTATATTCTGGTACCAATTTAAATTCAACTCGTAACAGAAAATAGGAACATTCCAAAAGCTTCATAGTTTGGGCCATGTGCTAAACACAGTCTACAAGCAGAGCCATCATTCGACGCCGTTCTTCTTCCCAACAACTTTCTTCTCCTTCTTCCGGCCACTTTCTTGGCGATCGACGGGGTTCTTCTTCGGAGCCATCACATGATTCGTTGATGAAATGTCGACCAGAAATTACATCAAACTTTCTAGACTAGATCTCACGTGTTATAAAGTGGTATATAAATCTTATCTAGTGGTATTTATTAAGATTAAAGTGGTATTATTAAATGATCTGTAATAAGACACACTGAGACTAAAAATAAATTTTCAACGGCCCAAATCCTAAAATTAGCCTCCAGCCTTCATCGAGATCTTTATACAATACCACATCATATGTAAATTATACCACTTAAGTATATTCTAGTACCAATTTATACTCCACTCGTAATAGAAAATAGGAACATTCCAAAAGCTTCATAGGGCATCGTCTCCATCTTTATACAATACCACATCACATGTAAATTATACTACTTAAGTATAGTTTGATACCAATTTATACTCCACTTGTAACAAAAAATAGGAACATTCAAGAAGCTTCATGGGCCTATTACCGTCTCCATATTTGTACAATACTACATCACATGTAAATTATACCACTTACATATAGTTTGGTACCAATTTATACTCCACTCGTAAAAAAACCTAAGAACATTCCAGAAGCTCCATGGGTATTACCATCTCCATCTTTATAAAATACCACATCACTGTAAATTATACCACTTAAGTATATTCTGTTACCAATTTATACTCCAATCGTAACAGAAAATAGGAACATTCCAGAAGCTTCATAGGCCTATTACCGTCTCCATCTTTATACAATACCACATAACATTTTAATTATACCACTTAATAATATTTTGATACCTATTTATACTCCAACCTTACAGAAAAATAAAAACATTCTAGAAGCTTCATGGGCCGTCAAACTATCTCCATCTTTATACAATACCACATCACATGTAAATTATATCACTTCAGTGTAGTTTCGTACCAATTTATACTCCATTGATAACAAAAATTAAGAACATTCCAGAAGCTTCATGGGTCGTCAAACTGCCTCTATCTTTATACAATACCACATCACATGTAAGCTATACCACTTTAGTGTAGTTTAGTGCCAAATACTCAATTCATAACAAAAAATAAGAACATTCCAGAAGCTTCATGGGCCGTCAGTGAATATGGTCTCTCCATCTTTATATGATACCATATCACATGTAAATTATACCGCTTAGTAATATTTTGGTAACAATTTATACTATCCTGGTAACAATACATTACGAAACAATACCACATTAATTCGTAGTAATACCAGATAATATATTATCTGTACCATATTAATGGTTCGAATAATGTCGTAAATAAAAGTTGGTTTTTCGGTTGTGGAAGAATAAAAATCATGGAAATATATGATTTGATGTATTTAAACCACCAAATTCCTTGATTTTATCACGTTTATGCAAATATGATGTAAGTAGTCAAGTAAAGAGGTTTAGATCATGTAAAATGTATACCAATGCAAATCGTAGACAACTATATTTACATCACATTTGGTATTTACCATTACGAATTACAACTAATGTATCCTAACCAACATATACGTCAATCATATAACAAATTTTACGATAATAAACCCTTTATCGTAACCCCAAAAAATGTTTACCCTAAGACCCGATACTCTAAAACATAAAACTGGAAACCCTAGCACGTAAACCGTTATCTGTAACACATCTTGCGTTTCTGATACCATAATTATTACATGAATATATACTACATAAAAGTTCCCGCCCAAAATAATATTGAGATTCAGTTTTCCCGCCCAAAACAGCGTGACTTGCTTATTCAGTACCACTTCCTCCCCAACGGGTACCACAACCTGTCAAATGACATCTACTCTCTGAAAATAAATGCTCCCTCCAGCGAATATTCCCTTTCTCATTCGCAACCTGCCAAATGACAAATATTCCACGAAATATTATTGCTATCCCTAACCCTAATACAGGCCATGAACGCGATGGATTATTGACATTATGTCAATATGATGCTGAGTGTTTTAGCTTTGAATAAGTAATAGTTATCATTGCTATAACACTTACGCCTCTATTATACCACTTTATGCTGTTTCAGTACCACATCTTATAAAATTAATACCAAATGAGAATAAGTAATAGTTATCGTTGCTATACCACTTTACACTTCTATTATACTATTTTACTCTGTTTTAGTACATCATCATATAAAATTAATATCAAATTAGAGTAATATCTCGTACCAGTTCGAGTAATGCTTCTTAACGTAACTATACCACTTTACGTCTCTATTGTACCGAATCTTATGGAAATTATACCAGTTGCGCCTTTCTGATACCACATAATGAACACTCATTTAAACTATTTTCTGGCGATTCACTTTCAGTTCGTTAATCTTGAGGGACGAACGATTGAGTCACCACTAAGGCGCGACGTAATTCCAAGCTATGTGTCTCTCGAATTTATGCATATTAGCTTTAATTTCGACCAAAAACATGCTCGATTTATCTTATTTGCATAGATGAATTTCTAGAAATTATTCCTCACAGCTCTTAAATCTTACGACGTAAATATCATTGAGATCGTCGAGTACACATCAAAATTGATTTTGTGCCAAGTATGCTCGAAAATTTAGGGCAAATCGATCGTTGAAATAGTTTTTTCGATTGATACCATTTGAATAACATCTGATAACATAATAATAGCAATTCACCTCTTTATATAACACCTATCAGGGGCATTTTCGCCAAATACTTGTTTATGTCCTTTACTTTGAATTTTATTTAGACTTGGTCCTTAAAACTATATTTAATGTGAAGGGTGCCTGAACCAAAAAGGGAACTTACGATGGGGCCTGATATAGAAATGTCCCTATATAATAACAAAATGTGGATCACTAGTTACAAAATTAGGTCACTAAGTATGTATATAGTAACATAATTAGGTCACCACGTATGTATATAGTTACAAATTTGCGTCACCAAGTATGTAGATAATAAGAAAAAAGAGGCCAGTGACCCAATTTTGTTACTATATACATACTTAATGACCTAGTTTGATAACTGGCAAACATAGTGACCCAAATAAAAAATTGACATACTTAGTGACTTATTTTAATTTTCCCTATATCCTCCTATCGATGCAGCGAATGATTCGTTGTTGTCGTCGTTTTGTTATATTTATTACTCTAAAATATAACTCTTGAAATCCTGTATTATAAATACCATCAAATGATTTGGTTTTAGTACATATATTACATGCCTGTGTAATAATCTTCTTTTAACTGTATTTAATATTAAGGGACCAAAGCATTCATAGGTTTGGAGGGCATTAATTATCAGTCATTCCTTGCTTGAGATAAAAGAAGCAATAAAGAAAGCTTAGGGATTCTCTGTCATAATCATATTGGTAAGATTAGCTAGGAAGAATGATGTTAGCAGAGACGACCAATAATTGTTGACTTGGTAGGCTAACTTCCATAAGCACTTAATAACACTTAAGGGTCCATTTGCCAGACTGGATGTGTTTAGACTGCTTTAGTTGGGTTTATATAATGGAGATAAGTTTTCTGGGGTGTTTGGTTCGCGGGTTTGCCTGATGTGTTAATATGTTTGAAAGATGACTCTAGATAATACTATGGTTATATAACTCGTAAGCACTTGTTACGAGTTATTAGTCCAGCTGGAAAGTTTCCAGTTGGACTCACACGTGACATAACTCGTAAGAATTTATACGAGTTAAAATCGTAACTCGTATAACCTTAATACGAATTAGATCTGTTTCTTTAAACCCTCGGCGAAGACGAACAGACCTTGAAGACGACGCAAGAAGAAGCCGTCGAAGCTCCCTCCGCGATCTCCGTCGAAGCTCCCTCCGCGATCCGTGAACATTTTTCATCGCTCTTTTCAGACCATGCCAAGCTAGAATATAAGAGATGTCATAGCCATATTTATCTTTCACAAGTTGTTGGACGTTCTTGGGTAGGAATTGCGGATCGATTTTCACGGTTCCAACCAACATATCAGCAACAAAATTTCTACAGATATTACGGTGTGTGCTCGCCAGCCCAGTCATATAGCAAGTGTGCGGTCCTTCAAATTTTGTAATAGACCAGTAACCTTTTTTGGGCTTGAAGGATGCCCTCAGTCTCCATGGGCAATCGGACATATGATTACATTGGACACTCCAACGTATGTTGCTGCTCTCGTTGACGTGATACTCGCGTCTAGCAACCCTGATCGAAAAATCGTCGACGGCACGTTGTAAATGCTTTTTAGTTTGAAAAATCATACCTCGACAAAACATAGGGTTATCTCTCTCATAAAACTCCCCATAGCCACTGTAGTCGTCACCACAGGAGGTGGCATTGGGTACGTTTGGAAGGACGGACTGAAATAGCGTTGGAGCAGCTGAGTCCAGCGGAGTGGTATCATCTGGCGCATCGTCGTCGTCCTCGTTGGGATCGGGTAACTCCGATAGTGGATCTTCATCGTCTGTTTTCGAATCACTAACATCAACGTCTTCCTCTGGTTCTGGCACGAAATCTGGCTCCAGTTCTGAGCCGGATTCCGGCATATTGAATGGAACACCAACCTCCGGCATCTCCAGAGAAACATTACTGAACCCTGCCGTATCTGAGACTATGTCGGAAAAATCCGGACAGGTATACTCGAAGAACCAACTTCAAAATTCCGATGAGGCTCTTCGTTCAAATCAAAACTTGAATTTTCAACTAGTTCAACAAAAACCTCAACACAATTGTTCTCCGAATCGGGATAGATGAAAAATTGTAAATCGTTGTCGTTGGAGATTCGGAATAACTGATGAAAGAGGCGGGAATGTTGAAAGAATTCATTTTTGGCCTGAACAAGTAGCGAAAAACGACTGCTATCAACACCCGTAATTTCGAACAACAATGACATAAACTTAGAAAAATTAGTGTTGCGGCGAATCCGCCTATACGCAATAGGACGGATACTATAACTGACGACAGAATCAGATGATTGAATTATTTCACCGCCGAAATATACTATGATTTGTACACGACTAGACACCATTTTTGTGTTTGATTTTGTGTTGGATTTTTGTGTTGTGTTTTAAAAATCGAAAGGGTGGGGTATTTATAGAAATATAAGTCGTAAGTGGTAAGTACGAGTTACATGCATTAGTGCGCGCAATACAACTCGCACGTAACTCGTATGAATTTTTTACGAGTTACGCGCATTATGTACTGACATTGCATGGCCATGCACGTTGGTCGGCCACGAACATGACTCGTATGTTATTTATACGAGTTAGTAACTCGTATGCAACATATACGAGTTACGTTCAAAATTTTTTGGCCACGTCAGGTCAGCGCGCCACCGTGTAGTAAATCGTATGTATATAATGCGTCTTATAACCCGTAGAAACTTCATACGAGATACTTGTCAACTATTAGACACGTCAGGTCAGGGGGCCACCTCGCAGCAGTAATTCGTGATCATTTTGTACGAGTTACTAACTCGTAAAATAAGCTTACGAAGTTCTCTATTTTATTAATGCTTTTTGGTTTCCGTTTGTTTCGTTATTGTTTAATTTTTTTTTGTTTATTTTATTAAAAAAACCTATTAAGAGGTATTAGCTAAACCCACTATTATGATTAAGATTAAGACATTAGGTGAACTACCACACGGAATTTGTGCTCGTAACTCGTAAATTATCTTTATAATTTCTAATGCGCAAAAGGAAACAAAAAGTAAGCGAAGCTAATTATGAAAACTAGTATGTTTCATGTTACAACTTACATTACATGCCCCATACGTATGGGGAAAAATCATTATATGCCCCCCTAACACATATTACAATAGTGTATTTGTCAGAGAGAGAGAGGAAGAGAGTAATGAAGAAAGAGTCGTTTTCAATTTTGATATAAATATTTAGTTTTAGTTCTGCTATGACATAACAGTCTTTTACTGTCAGTTCCAACAAAAGGCAAAAAAAGCTTTACTTCGAATGAAGATCCTCTGATAGATCAAATCAAAATGAAGGGGTGTAACTTAAGCCATATCAGGAAAATAAAAGGAGAACTTATTATTCCTGAAGTAAAATAAAAAGATAAAATTTGAGAAAGTAAAAAAAGATTCTTGAAACCTTTCCATGACAAGTCTCGCCAATATTCTTCTATATTTGGCGACTTTTTTTAAGCCTAAGCATAAATACCTTTTTAACTCATAAGTTCTGTCAAATTATAATATAGTTTCTATAGAGTTGGATTGGAGATGCTAGCAAAATAATAGTGAAGTAGAGAAGACAGACAATTCAAAGCTTTAGATTAGAGACTGACAAAACAAGAAATTAGTAAAAATAATAAAACAAACAAATTACGCGAAGCAAACTTCCAAAGTGGCTTCTTTCACTGTTCCACAAACAGGGCATTGCCCCACAAGTGGCTCGCAGTTCTTGCAGCAACACAAGTCCCTGCAAGGGAAAAACACAACGCACGATCTTCGAGCTCTGCACACTTTACAAGCCATCTCCTCCTTCGAGCTGCTGCCGTCACCTTCCTCAGGGTTGCTCGAACTCGACGAAGATGAGCCGCAAAACGACGCCGCATCAGCGCCGGCGTGGGACAACCCTTTGCCTGCGTTGTTATTATTGCCAAGATGGTTTTCCTCGATTTGCTTGATTCTGCTGTTGAGGTCGATGACTAAGGCTTCTGATTCGTTGGACCTCTTCTGCCACGCCTGCGATTCGATTTCTTGGCTTTCTAACAAGCGTTGGAGCTCTGCGTTTCTGCTTCTTGCAAATGCTATTTCTTGGTCCTTTTGATGCAGTAGGACGTTGATTCTCGATTGTAGTTTGTGCGTCATGAGAGCTTGTTGTTGGCGGGCGTGTTCTTCGAGTATCAATCTCCTAAGCCTTTTGTTCTGTTTCGAAATGATCAGAATATGCGAAGATGTTAAAATTTCAGGCAAGGGAGTAAAGAAACCTTACAAAAATCGGAACTTTAAAAAGAAAAACCATCCTCTGTAAAGAATTTACTTTACCTCAAACTGAAGAAACCAGTCAAGTTCGCGGCTTTGCCTCTCAAGTTCAGAGTTAAAAAACTGCATTATCTCAAACCCAGGCGAAGAACTACTGCAAGAGACTGATGTTGCAGCTGAAGAAGGTGCGATGTTATTACCACAAGAACCAACTAACTGATGGTGCTGAAGCTGATGAACAAAGGTATTAGTAGTACTGTTGAGTTGGTCAAGAACACCATCTTCAATCCCAATAAAAGGACCGAAAAAGCAATCTTGAGAGCTCGAATCATATGGGTTATCGCCAAACCCCAGGCCCTCAAAACACACGGCATTTTCTGTCCCAACGCCCATATTATAAAGCGATGTATGTAGCACACACGCTTCTTTCCCCCTTTCCCCTATCGATCTTTTAATACTGCAGTGTTTTCTTACCACCACTCGCGAGAAAAAAGCACAAGAGAAAGAGAGACGTATGAGTGCTAAAAACAGTACACGTACATGGAGCACAAGAGATGGGTTAGGTTAAAAGCTATTTTCTTGTTACATCAGTTCAGAAGCATGACACTAGCGTTTCATTTCAATCCCTTTCTCTTCTCTCTCTTTTTTTTTTTTTTTTTTCCTTTGATGGTTTAGGCTTCGACTTTTCCCTCTGCTTTGGGTTTTTGCGAGTTTTATCTGAAAAAGAGATGGCACGAAAAAGAAGCTTTTCTGTGTGCAAATGCATCGTATATATGCGTGTATATATATATAGCACAAATACGTACATTCTTGGCTGTTTCAACTGATAAGGATTTGTCCATCTGTGGTTTCTTGTTTGATATTGGCATTTAAGGAAACATTAATTGTGATAAAAGCAGCAGATAATGAGACTTTGTTTAATAGGATGGATTCTCTGTCTTCTTCTGTTCTGTGCTGTGCTGTGAACCATAGGTGAAAAGAAAGTTAAAATCTTTTTTCTTTTTTGGCGTTTATTTAATTTTCTTTTTTAGTAAAAAGGAGTCACGATGAGTAACGTACAAAACTTAGTACGTAGTGCAGATACAACACAGATTAGGTGTTGTTGTCCACGCGAAAGCGAAACAATGGAAAGAAAATTAATTAAATGGGTTGGGGAAAAAATGAAAAAAAAAAAAAAAGTATGGATGGGAAAAGGGAAAGGTACACATGCAGATTTTGTGACAGTGGTTGGGCTAAGAGGTGAAAGAAACAGAGTTGCATGGCTATCTTTATTTTCTTCATGAAACTACAGAGAAATAAGGTCAAGTCTCAATACTGAAGAACTGACAACTCTGAAATTATAATCAGAAATAAAGGGATCTTCCTTTTGTTTTTAATGCTGCTGTAAAAGTGAATAACCCTTCTGTTGTATTGTATGTAGGGGATTCAACACTTAAATACCTACATTGATAAAATTTAGACAGTTCAGTCCCTAGTCAGATGAATTTTTAAACTAGGTACCTAGTTGAATTTTGTTTTACTGATAGGTACCTAACTGACGGATTTACCCCTGCTGAAACTGCTTATTTACATCTTTTACCTACTTTTCTTATTTCACGTTCGTTCCTCCATTTTAAAAAAAAAACCGCACAACGTCGCACCAAATCGCGCGATTCCTTGGCAGATCGACCCGGGTGTTTTTGGCTTCAGATTCTACGTCTTCACTCCAGTCGTTCGTCGAAGTATTAGCTTCTGAAATCGATTGGTAAGTCTTTCACAGTGTTACCGTAAAGTGCGACGATTTCGTCAAATTAGGGTTTTTTTGTGCTCGTTTTTGGAATGCGCGTGATTTGTTGGTCGATTACGCTTTTTTTGTGCGTGCATTTCGTCGTGGATGCTTCATTTGGGATTTTTTTGTAATGGGTCGATTTTTGTTTTTTCGAATGGGGTCATTTTATTGTGGTACTATATTGTAACTGCATTTGGTACCATCTGTTTCGGCATTTTAGTACCCCTTGTGTGAATAAAATGGTACTACTTGGCAAAAGTGTTCGAATGGGGTCAATTTTTTTGGTACTACATTATCACTACATTAGGTCCTCTCTGTTTAGGAAATTTGGTACCCCTTATGCGCGTAAAATGGTAATGCTTGTTGACATTGGTTTTATCGACTGGGGTCAATTTATTTTGGTACTACATTATCCATGATTTTGGTACCCTCTGTTAGGGTAAATTGGTACCCCTTGTGTGAACAAAATAGTACTGCTTGTTAACAGTGGGTTTTTCGAAAATGGGGTTAATTTTTTTTTGGTACGACATCACTGAATTTGGTACCCTACGTTTTGCAAATTGGTACCCCTTTTGTGAATAAAATGGTACTACTTGTTAGTGGTTACCTTGAAATGGGGTCAATCTGTTTTGGTACTACATTATGACTGAATTTGGTACCCTCTGTGTTGGAAAACTGGTACTCCTTCTGTGAATAAAATGGTACTGCTTGTTAGCAGTGGGTTTTCCAAAAGTGGTGTCAATTTTTTTGGTACTGTATTATCGATGCATTTGGTACCCTCTGTTTGGCCAAATTGGTACCCCTTGTGTGAATAAAATGGTACTGCTTGTTAACAGTTTTGCTTTTTTTGCAGAAATGCCTCCGCGGAAGGGATTTGAGCTGTCTTCCAGGTCCCATCCTACGCTCTTTCGATCTACCATTAGCAATTTGAAGGGTAGGATGACCCCTGATCAAAAGGAAGCTATACGAAGATCTCCGTTTCATTTTTTTTTAGATATGCCTAAGATGTCGCATTCGTTTGCTCGAATCATGGCATTGATAAAGCGTTATAGTGTAGAGGCGAACACTTTTAGGTTGGGGGAGAATACGAATGTGGTATTCTCCCCACAGGAATTTAGTGTTGTAATGGCATTGCATAACCTGGGCCGCTAGAGCCTTCGTAAGTTTTAACATTGGGCATATTTCGTCGATTATGTTCGGGTATGCGTTAATGTCGTTTTTAATTTGTGCAGGCTGATTTCCTGACGAAGTATTGGTCTACGAAGTACGATTATCAATGTAGGAAGACCGTGGATCCGGAGTACAACAGGCCCCAATTTGGCGAAGTGGATTGCGGTGTGCACGCATGTTTGACCATAGAGGAGTACGTTGTCGACACCGAAGAGTTTGGGAAGTATGGCAAGGAAGTCAGCATGGATGTCTATCGTGCTACTATGGCTGCTCGCATTTTACGTGACGAGCGTAGTTGTATGTTAGATCTTTTTCAGTAATTATCTGGGATTTGCTGTCAGACTCTTTGGAGACTCTTGTTTAGTTTGGTTAACTTAGTTTGTGTTGGGAATGGGACTGTCTGGAGACCTTTTGTTGCCAAGTGTGTGCTATGTTGTGTTGTTCGAAGACTGTCCGTAATTTATGCAGGTTATCATATGTTATTGTATGACCGTATCTTATCCTTTACGTATAGAGTATCAGAATATCCAGGTTAACCGTACCATTAATACTATACATACCGTACGTTATATACAGCACATGAACTACCTTGTCTGTTATACACTAAGGTACCTTGTGTTCTACAGAAGGTACCTTTTCATGTACATATATAGTACCATAACCTGCATGTTGACGGTATCCAGAACTATACATATACGGTACCCAGATATGAAAGTATACGGTATCATTTGTTATACGATCGAAAAATGAATACATTCCTAATCGAATCGCGTTGTCCTGCGTTATTTTCACAATGCCGAACAATAACGAAACGAGAAAAAAAAGGAAAGCCTAATGTATCGAGTTCACAGATCTAGCACTCACCAAATTATTCAAAACATGTTGTAGATGTTCTTGCTTTTATCCTTATACTACAATGAATCTTGGTATTTTAAGATTTAATTCATCCGTGCGGGGTTTAATGCACCGAATTTGATCTGAAACGTATTGCATACTATATATTATTGTTCTACGGTGGTCCGAGATGAAAAAGTACTTCGATCGACATCGAAAAATACTAACCCTAGTACGACGTATCATATATATAAGGGACGTCGTACCTTAAATATCTTTGTAGGGGTACCTATCCTTTGGTTTAAAGAGTACCAAATCAGCCACGGACGACGTACCCAAAATTACTGATGACATGAAACATTTTAGGAAAGCCACTGACATGTCAGACGAGCTGACTTTTATTATTTTATACCTCGTATGTCAGAGTCTGACCAACTCATGACTGAAAATGTCAGCAATCTCTCAAATCATCACTGAAAAATGTCAGAAATCTCTCAAATCATCACTGAAAAAGTCAGAAAAATGTGCAATCATTACTGAAAAAGTCAGAAAATGTCTAATCCTTGTCTTCCACATGAACACTTGCTGAAATACGTCGTTTGTGACGGAATATAGTGAAGGATTAAATACCATTTGTTACTTTAATTTTAGGGTACCAAAATTGCATGTACTAGTGTACCAAAATGGCATGTCTTAGAGTACCAGAATTGCATGTCTTAGAGTACCATAATTAAATGTCGTAGGGTACCAAACTGGCATTCATCACAGTTCCAAATTAAGATGTTTGGGTGCCAAATGTGCATACAGTAGCAAAATGGTTTCTTTTAGGGTACCAAACTTTCATGTCTTAGAGTACCAAAATGGCATTAATAACAGTACCAAAGTAGTTGTATATAACCGTACCAAGTGAATCAGTAGCAAAATGGTTTCTTTTAGGGTACCAAAATTGCATGTCTTAGAGTACCAAAATATCTTATCTTACCGTACCAAAACAACGTTCATAACAGTACCAAAAAGTAGTATATAACCGTACCAAACGTGCATGCCGTAGGGTACCAAACTGGCATGTCGTAGGGTACCATGGTGGCATTCATCACAGTACCAAATTAACATATATTACTTCACCAAATGTGCATACCGTAGCAAAGCGACGTCTTCTAAAGGAACCAAAATGATGAAGACTTAGGGTACCAACATTGCATGTCTTAGGATACCAAAATTGCATGTCTTATCGTACCAAAATGACGTTCATGACAGTACCAAAAAGTAGTATATAACCGTACCCAACTGGCGTGTCGTAGGGTACCAAACTGGCATGTCTTAGGGTACCAAACTGGCATGTCGTAGGGTACCAAACTGGCATTCATCACAGTACCAAATGTGCGTACAGTAACAAAGAGTAATATATAATCGTACCAAACTTGCATGTCATAGGGTACCAAATTGGCCTTAATTACAGTACCAGATTTACATATAATCCTGTACCAAACGTGCATCAATTACAATACCAAACTGGCAGTCTTTACAGTATCAAATTTGGACAAAAACTTCTACTTACTGGCATCATTTAGACAAAAAGAATGAGCCAATACCATACAAAATAACACCGAAAAAGGTCATGGGACAAAAGCAATGACAAAATACATGGAAAATACGGACGCTACGTCGTTACGGCTTCTGTACATGTACGACGATTATGTCCGTATTTCCCACATATTTTACACTTGTTGGATCTTCTATCTACCTGAGATGGAATCCTCCGTGTCTTTCGGCGACCGGGGAGAACGCGGATGTCCGACCACCTTCTTTGGAGGGATACGTATATATCGATAAGCGTCGTTGCTTCATTGATTAATAGTAACGAAGACTCCCTTTTATACTCACACATTGCAAATAACGTCCTGCCATCAAACGAATTTGCAGACGCCATATTTTCAGATAATATGGCAACCTGTTAAAATGGTACGGTGTATAGTTTAGATTGGTACTGCATAACTGGACATTTTGGTAACGTATAGACATGCTACTTGGTACGTAATAAATACACAAAGATACTACATAACAAATGTCCAATCGGACTGTGTCGCAATGTATTTAGGTACGGTAACACAACATACAATGGTACGTTATATTCATAGGAAATGGTACGTCGTAACAGTTACATAAAAGAAAATCGAAATCTCGACGGATTAGCCTCAATAACTATCAAATCCTAACATTTCACTCTTATATGGAGCTCTTGGATCGCATTGAGCTCCCGGATTTGGGATAAACCTTGAACAAATGCCCAAAATCGATTAACCTAACCCAAACCAAAAGAAAAACTTACCTGACAAAATCAGCCCCAAAAATCGAGAACCCAACGTTCAATAGGGTCTTCGATCCTTGTCCGGCACCGGCACGAGCAGACGGAGTTGGTCTGCAAGAAGAACTCGTCGACGGCGAGCTGAAGGTCGTTTTTTGCAGAGAAAAAAAAAGCTGAAATGAAATTCTAAATCATTTAATAAGGGTATTTTCGTAATCTTAGGTTATTAGGTACCTAAGTGTAAAAATTTTATTGAACTGGGTACCTAGCTATAAAATTGTTCTGACAAGGTACCTAAGTGGCAGATTTTTTCCTATTGGGTATTTAAGTGTAGATTTCCGTTGTATGTATTATGATATTGATATCTTCAATATGATTGACTGGATTTACATGATAATAACAGATACTTTTTCTACTTTATTTTGCATGAAATATCAAATAGAACAGATAATTTAGGGAGAAAATAGCCTCAACATTCTGAAAACTATGCACCCTTTTGAATACCGAATTTCGATTTAAAATTCGGGTTTCGCCGTTTGGCAATCGCACTGATTTGGATTTCGTTTTCGCCCAAATACGAGGGAAAATCAAAACTCTTATAATTCGTCGGATTTGAAATTTCCTGTCTAATGATCCGTTTTCGAAATCCAAAACTGAGCACGTAACGAGTTTTTCGTAATTGATAATAGTAATAGTATAACAATAATAGTATAATAATAAATGAAATAATAATAATAATAGTAATAAGGAGGTGGACGGTGAGTCGAGCCCATTCGCAAGCTCGATGAGCCGACTCGAGCTCCTCATGGATTGGCGAATGACCCGGCTCGAGCTCGACGAGCTCTTGGGTTCACGGCCGGCTCGAGCTCACTCGAAAGCTCGCAAGCCAGCTCACGATCTTGTTTTTTTATATATATTATTCGGGATTTTTATTTTATTTTGTACTTTTTTAAAATTATTTTAGAAAAAAGTTAGAAATCGAGTTCGACGAGCTTCACGAGCTCGTCCAGCTCTGTTTTGAAATCTGAATTCGAAATCCTAATGTTTGCCAAACGGTGAATTTGGATTTGAATTACAATTTTTGAAATTCATAATTTAAAATCAAGCGATTTCGTTCAAATACGCGAATCCAACACCCTTATACACTTGGTAAAATGAAACATTTTATCATGGAGATACATGGTGACTCCATATTATACAATGCAAAAACAGAGCTATGAATACATATACACACGTACATACGCATATACGCGCAAATACAGGAATCGAAAGCATCACACTGGAACCGAAAACATCGAATCTAAGCCGTCAAGCACGTCCAAAACATCGACATTTCGATTGTCAAGTCCCCTTCTTGGCGAATTCCCCATACTTCGACTCAAAGCCCAAATATTGCTCTTCTTCAAAACGACGAATTCTTGGCTCTTACTAACTCCAGGCACAAACTTCCTCCTTCTCCTCATTACATCCTCCAACAAATTTCTGTCCTCAGCAGACAACTCGGATCGATTCGTCCCAACCGAATTGTCGAAAACTTTGATGTTTAAAGGCGACCCTTTATGCGACGAAGAACGACCGTGTAAAGCCTTGGGAATGTTGTCTCTGTATCTCACAAGGCTGACGAGGCGATGGAGCCATGTTATGAGTTCGAGGATGAAAGATTCGACCTTTCGCTTGTCTGCATGGTAGAGCGTCTGCAGGCGAATGAGAGTGTTTGGCGCCTTCGATTTCTTACCAAACTCGTGTCTGTACCGAAAGAAAAAAGAGATGTATAAGTTCAGTGACTATAATTACGATTTGAACTGAGTTTTGTTTCGTTGAGCTTATTACCCATTGTTGGCCCATTCTCCGACCCATCCAAATCCTTGGTGTGCTCTGAGATTTGATGTTACAAAAACAGGTCAGGGGAAAAGAACAGTGTTAGTAGTCCAACCCCATTGCTTTTTGTAAAGTGTGAAGTTTCTGTCCTAAGGTATGATATGTTTCTTCTAATATGACATGCCATTGCTAAAAACAGTTGCATGATTGATATTATTAACAGCGTGAATTGCTTACTTGGTTGTGTCTGTTGCTAGGGGAACGAGCCACTGAAGAGATTTCTCCATCTCTGCTTTGATTTGAGGAACTGTGAGGAGCTGCAACGAGCCAAAACGAATGAGAAGCCCAATTCGTGTTATTACAAGACGAAGAAGAAAAGATAGAAGAGAATACGGTATACCTCTTCTTTGGTATCGACAAGCTGTAATCTCGACCTAAGGGCAGCCTTGACGTTGGGCGGCAAGCCATTGAATAATGCGTCTCTCATGTTCGGAGGTAGTGAGGTAGGTCTCGATGCCTTAAGACGTTAGTTGCATAAAGCTATTAAACTCAGAAAGACAACGTCCTTACAAGGGAGAAAGCGAGTGATAGCTTACAATGTTGTCGATCTGAGTAATTATGTTTGCGTAATGTAAAGCAAGGCCCGCAGAGCCTAATCTTTCTGGTTTGTCAGACGAACCTTTGCTCGTTTGCGGCAAACCTGAGGCTAACGGTGTAATGAGGAACGAGTCAGCGACTCTTTTACCGAACTTTGTAAAAAAGGATGTAATTTTCGTTAGTGCGTACCATGTTCTCCAAAGGCGGCGGAGATTTCTTGATGAATGAAGGTCACAATATCGACGAGTTTCTCCATAGTCTGTTTGCAGAATTAAGTTTATGATCAGCTTCGACACCTACGAGTGCTCGCATTGTGCTCTGCAATGTATATACCTGTTCCAAACTTTTTGACCAAAGTGATTTCTTTTTCAAGCTTCTTACAAGTTTACGCTGATGTCTAAGCTCGCTCTGCAGCATCGTTAGCGGCTCTCCTAAAGGAGAAGAAGAACTTAGATTCATTGCAAATTGAAGATGGCTATCACTTAACGGAAGGGATGGACTTCTTTAAAATGAATAGAAAATGCAAAGAAACGACTAATGATTTCAAATGATATTCATGCTCCGTGAGTAAAACTAAATTATGTGATGGAAAGTGCATCGTATTGTACCTTTACGAGGGAGGTGTAATGAAGTTACTTCATCAAGCTTCCTCTGATAATCCTGCTCGAATCTGTCCAGGGCATGCAACTCATGATACAGTTCCTACAAATAAACCAGACAATTAATTCTTGGTCAAGGACACGAAATATCGAATGCATGAAAATTGTAAGCGAAACATCGTTGAAAATTTTTAGCAGTGCAAGAAAATTAAGATTTGAACTTACAGAAGTGTGTTGAGCAAGAGTGGTCAGCTCGTACATGGTCATTTCTGCTTCTTCTCTCGGTTGCTTTGGAACATCAGTATCTGAATCCAACCTTAACCAAGATGGATTTGCTTACTTTAAAAATGTGATTCTCTTTGAAGCAATGTGGAAAACACTAGAAAAGTGCTCACTTTGCAAAAAATCTATCTAGATTGTGCCACTGCGGATCTCTACACATATTCCCGAATCTGATTACTTCCCGTGAAAACACGTCAAACTCCTCCCTGCCAAAAGAATGAAAACAATGTAAACGAATAAAACAGTTTCTTACATCGTGGGAGGTTCGTGTACTTGTTTTTTTTTTTTTTTGCAATTAAATGATATATACCGTTTGTCAGAAGCTGCGATGCTGAGAAGCTCGTTCATATCCGTGGAAACCAAACGCTTGACCCCTTCGGAGTTTAACACTTCTTTCTTCATAATCTGTAAGTTCTCTTCAGACAGAGACTGTAGTAAGTTGGAACCTTTGGCTATGGTATTTGCAACCTCAAAGGCCAGTATCGATATTCGATTTCCCCTTGAATTCACGCCCGTGCTAAAACCGCCCGAGTTTAAATTCGTCATGCTACTGCCCAAGGTGTCGAGAACTTCAACTGCTTTCTCGAAGCTGGCGATTCCCGCCTTCCCAAGAAACGATTTCGCCCGAGGCGTCTATGTTACACAGAAGTAAACTTTTCAAATGGATTGTCGTTCAATACGAGGGATCAAATCCACACAATTACGAAATTCCTTCCTAGTCAAACTGATAAAAAATGTGAAATTCATGTAAGAAACTAGTTTAAGAAGACAATGTAAGGACAGAAAACAACCCAATGATCATACCTTGATTCCCTGGGTCATCCTAGCTGGGGTTGAAGGCTTCAGTTCGCGAGAAATCGAAAGGTAAAGCTCGCCGGAATCGAACATGTGCCTTGGCTTATTCTCTAAATAATCATCACAATACGCATCATACTCATCCTCACCATTCAAATTATTACAATCATCAACAGCGCTCGTATCTTCTCTACCACTGTCATAATTGTGTTTGCCGAAGCTAGCCTTGGATCTCAACTTCCCAGAGTAATTAGAAGGTGTCTCTTGCTCTCCATTACTTGACTTTGTGCTTCTCTTAACCGTACCACCTGAACATACACCTCCCATCTTTCCCTTGCAATAATAATCGACAAATCCACACAGGCCTTCTTACAAACACTTCGTAAACTAAGGAAAACTTGCAAAAGTAGCTCATAAGCTTTACAACAAGCTAGCTGCGAGCATACCCAGTAAAAGCAAGATTGCTTAATTTATATAATCATACATATGCATCCCCATGTAATTCGACAAAATTTACATGGAAAAACGCGTCAAGATCTGATCTTTTTTTGAGTAGATTAAAGACGAAGCTCGTTGAATTTAATGTGACACGCAAGACGGGGTCAGCATTAAGTGAACTCTCTGACTTTTTTGTTCAAATCCTCCGTTTCTTGATTTGTTTCTTCTTGGAATGATTGAACAGCGAGTGAAATTTCTTTGCTTGTTGAAATATGGGTTTTTGGGATTGTGCAAGGATTTCCCTTGGTGAGTTTTTTCTTCGGTCAGTCGTAGATGATTGTGTTGACTGTTATACCCTTTCGCCCGTGGCAGGCAACATCTCGCATTTTTTCCTTAATTAATATTTGCGTTAATTAATCGTCGGAGGCGTGTGTACTACTATACTAAACAAATATTAAAAATCCGTATTAAAAATTATGACCGTTGTCTTAATTTATGCATATAATAAATCCGAGCAGGGCAAACTTGTCATTTCCCAATGACTCCCATTTCTACACAAGGTCATTGCGGGCCATGATTGAGTTGAAGCGGTCAGAAAATGACAAGAGAAAATTGGTCTGAACTTAGCAGAGTCTCACCTACGTGGACGAAAGAAATCTGCCTTGTAAGATACGTGTCGTATACCGATTGGTTCATAATTTATTGACAAAGGCTAACAACAGACGCCAAGCATCTATTACGTTCACATCTCAATTTTTCCCAACAAGTACATATATTAAAGACGAACCGTGGGGCTTTATTAAGATTAAATAGAATTGACCGAAAAGACAATTATTGATTGGGTCCAAGTCACGCTAATTAAACTTGTCTTTACCTAAATTAAGATTAAGACATTGTAGATGATGCCCATTGTATTGACTATTGAGACATCAATGAAAACGGATAAAAAAATATTCACTATTTCACTACATGATCCACTTCATCCTTCCAAAGAAGATTCAGTGAGAAGTCAATCAAAGATTTTTCATCACAACACAGAGAACCTACGATAAAGTATAAACTCACCTTAAGAAGCTCTCTGTTTCTTCGCCTTAACAGCATCAGCGACAAAGTCGTCATCGTCGTCTTCGCTTTTGATCTTACGCTTCTTTGTCTGCTCTGTTTTAGTGTCTGGCGTCTTCTTTTTCTTCTGCGACAAAGTAACAGAGGCCGTCGAAGATTTCTTCTCAACGGTGATGGAATTGCCAGTTTTCTTGACGTTAACGACGGTTTTAATTGGAGAGCTCAGCTTTTGCTGCTGCGATTTCTTCTGTTTTCTTTCGAAAACCTTTCTTGCTTCTTCTTTAGGTAGCAAACCAGACTCCATCATCCTATTGGGAGATGAGATTTTAACAAATGGAACAGGCACTATTACATTGACAAGAAATTGTAAGAACAATATATGAATCAAATTTAAAAGTACGTGCTGCCCAAGCGGGAATGATTTCCTCATGTGCGATACCGTCGATAGAGAAAGCAGTAATACTAATAAGATCCAAGTCAAAAACATAAGATTTATTCCACTAATATAGTAGAACTTTGATATGAATTTACGAGCAATGCAAGCACTACTATATTGACGAGAAATTATAAGAACAACATCAATCGAAGTTAAAAGTATAACTAAACAAGCAGGAACAATTTTCTTGTATGCAATAAGGGTGATTATAACGAGCAGCGATATTAATAAGAACCGTTCGTAATCCATGTAAAAAACATAAGATTTATGACATAAACATAGCAGCATTTGATATAACGATCAATTACCATATCGCTGCCATCTCGCTAGTTGGAACTTGCTGGTACAATGTCTCGTAGAAGATCCTCAAAGGATCTCTCTGAAAAGCAAACATTAGAGCAAGCAAACCATGAGCTAACACAAACAAATTTCTAAGAATCACAAAAACATGGATTTAAAATGCAAGGAACAAATATTACTTCCTCAGGAGTGTCTCTCTTTTGCCCAGGCAAATCATAGACTTTCTTTTCTCTCTTGTTAACGTCTTTAGGCTCATTTTCTTTCTTTGTCGTCGTAACCTTGACTTCCGCTTTTACCTTCTTCTTCTGAACCTATAACAAAATATACAAAAAAAAAAACCCAGCAATAAATCATCACAGCTAAGAAGAAACACTACGCAAAATCTAGCGACATCATCAAACCTTGGATGTAGTCTTCTTTGAGGAAGGCTCCTCAGAATCTTCAACAGGTTCCTCTTTTTTGACCTTATTCAGCTCATTCTTCACTCTGGCCTGTGATTTTCCAGACGAATTAACGCTGCTGTTCTGTGTTTTTCTCTTGTTTGCATAAGATGACGCTATGCTCTTATCATCCTCGTCTTCTTCCTCGACTTTCTCCCGCTTCACTGGGTTGGAATTCTCTTCAGGCATTTCGAAGAATTCAGAAGCAATCACAAAAATCGAAGCAGGTTAACAAATGGGAGAGGGAAGGGTTTCTTCAATTCCTCGTATCAATTTCAATTTCATTCTATTTAGCTTGGGCCGACCTCAAATCAATGGCCTCATTAGCCCATTTCACATAAAGCCCAATGTCCACCTCTAAATTAATGTTCTACCAGATGAACAAAAAAATAATAGTCATAAATTGAAGATAACTAGAAACTATAGTAACAAATCCAATCTTTTTTTTTTTTTTTTCTCACAATACATCATAACAATGAAATGATCAAGACATATAACAGACTACAAATCTCAAACATCCCAACCCTAAAAGACTTCAACTTCTGAGTTATTCTTTCCATTACTACTAATATGGTGATCCTCAATATTACTATTAACTTCCTGCAACCTATTTTGTTCCTTGGCTAACTTTTTTAGCTTGGCAAGCTCAATATCTCTAGCCATCCTCTTATACATCTCCGCGAAAGTGATGGGCTCGTCTACGATCGGCTTCTCCCCATCCCTAACCTTGAGCGGGTACACAATGGCCTCTGGCGACGCATTTTGCAACGTTGCAATCGATATTCTGGTCGTTTTTGAGTTCACCACCGCCCGATGGTCCGCATTCTTGAACCTTCCATTGCTCAAGTACTGCACATTCAATCGAATGCACAACACTTAGCTCACGAATTTCCTTTAATTAATGGATGGCCGTAAAGTTTGTTCCCAATATTTTTAGTAGGCTCGACTGAAATCAAAGTAGACTTAAACAGAAGACATTATTAGAAATTCAGGGTTTCAACCTAAAAATCAATTAGTGATGGGCGAATGTGCCTATTTGATATTTTAATAGAGTTTGACGAGCTGAATTAGTTGTTGTGGGGTAAAATAAAATCTCAACACGCCTCTTCACGTGTTGCATGGCTCAATGACTAACACGTGGCATATGAATAAAATGATGTGTGCAATAACACGCAGATCAAGCCCGTCCTGATTAGAAATCGAGGGATTCAGCCTAAAACTAATTGATAATTAAGGGGGAGCTGCCTCGCTTATTTGATATATTAATTGACTTAGATTAGTTGAATAATCCGATCTGGGACAAAAATCTGAACAAACTCACATGACCGAAGTCGCCAAGATTGACGACGAAAGCGCCCTTGACGGGCTCGACGGTGATCCACGTGTTCCAGCCGTCTCGAGTCGCCTGGAGCCCACCAACGTCGTCCTGGAACAACAGAGTGATCAACCCAGGATCCGTGTGCCTCTTCAGGCCCAACGTCAGACTGGGCTGAGGGCATTTTGGGTAATAGTTAGACCACGACTTTTTGGTCCATGTCCAAGCAAGCCTTGGCCAAGGCTTCCCTTTCGAGGCCCATGACCTCGAATAGAATTCCAAGCAATTTGCAGCCCAAGCCCATTAGTTGTGAGCTATATGCCTCCGTCATGGCCCGCCAAGACTCGGGCTTGTCGGGCCATTGAGAGTAGTCTCGGGCTTTGATTGGGTATGTGAAGTAGGCCACTATTTCGCACCAGTTTTGGACTACCCGCCCTTAAAACGAAAATGAAAGTAGACAATATATTAGCTAGTGCTAGAGATGGCTAGGGCTAAACAATCTTTATATTGGATAAAAATCAAGAATGCGGAGAAGTACCTTTAGATGGCTAGAAACGATGAAGCCGCCTTTTTTCCCTCCCGACATATCGAACCTCAGCTTCTCCTCTGGAAGTTCGAAGAACTCACGAGACAATCGAGTCATATCGTTGATGAGCTTCTAATCGATTCCATGATCGATCACTTGGAATATGCCCCAATCTTCGCATGGTTGTGCTATTTTCTTGCATATCTCTTTCCTCTTGTCGTTATTACATGCTCCATTGTCTTCATCACCATCAATAAGAGAGATATCAGAGGAATCTGATTGCTAAGCGGATCGTATGCAACGTTAGGCCTTTCGTCTTCGTCCCTTATGAACTTCTTGTGAAGAAAATTTTCGCGTGATATTGAAGTTAGGGTAAATGGTCCTCCTAATCTTGCCATGATCACGGATTCTTCTCAAAGTTTTGATCTTCTTGTTGAGAGTTATAATAAAACTGAATTGTATATGTTATACTATAATATATATAGGTATATATTGATATGCATATGTTTATATATTTAATTATATATTTCTTTTTTCCGTTTTGCGGTTTTGCGTGTAGAATTGCAACACAACGGATGTTACCCAATTGTTGTATATAATATAGTTGGGGGGGGGGGGGGGGGGGTGTTCTTTGCATGCAGCTAACCAACGTTCTTCGCACTTAACTTTCAATATGTAGTTTCAACTTTGAAGTCATTAATGATGTTAGGACAGGTCATTAATGATGTAGTTCTTTGCATGCAGCTAACCAACGTTCTTCGCACTTAACTTTCAATATGTAGTTTCAACTTTGAAGTCATTAATGATGTTAGGACAGGTCATGCCATGCCCTATTTCCGTAGACATAGATACACACATTTGAAGAAAATCATTGCACTTAGCTTTTGAAATTTCAATTGAATTCCTCTCACAAGTGGCATTGTTTGCTGAGAGACCGACCTGGAGGATGGCATGCTTTTATTGAACAAACTATTTTCTTTGTGGATCATATAATCAATTATTATTGTGAACTAGGAAAAAGAAGACGAAAAATAATACTTTTGAGAAAAAAAAAAGCAAGAGTCTTCAATGAGGATACATAGAGTTTGTGACAGCTAAAAGGGCAGCTCCAATGCCCGAACCATCCTTCGAATGTTCGATAAATACGCTTTTCGAATTCTTTGGTCCATTGCAACCACAGTCCTTTTATTGTTGTAATTACCGAGAACGAACCCTTTCGAATCGTTCTCCAACTTTGTGAAAATCCCGAATATGCCGGCACCGGCCAGTCAAGGTCGGGCCCCACGCCCAGCGCCTATCTTGTTCGCATTTAGGTCGGGATTCGCCTAATTAATAAAGAAAATGAAATGAAATTTATTACTTTGTCTTCATCTTGTCTTGACAAGGATTAGACAATTAGTACGTAAGGTAAGAAGGGAAGGGACACTTGTTGGGCATACATACCGCAGTTAGTTCTTGAAGTATCGATCCCATTACTTGGAGATTTTCTGAAGAATTAATCTTGTTGCAAGGCGCATATATCGGGCGTACAACACGTTTTATTTTTATTTAAAAGAATGATTTGAATAAGATAAAATGATAATAAATATTTATTTTATATACCTGAGAAATGGTCTATATAGTTTATTTGACGAAATTGATCGACAGACGAATAATTCGCCGTCCATTTTGAGCAGAACCCGCCTCACTATTTCGCCTAAGTAGATACCTGAAACTGTTTTCTTGTATATCTACAGTAAATAATTGCAACCACGAAATCTTAGGCCAAAACGACAATATTCACATAGAAACATCATAAGAAAGAAAACAAAATTTTATTACTTGTTCTCCTGGTTGATTTGTTACTCACCGCGTCCATCTCTCGGTCGAACTCAGTAGTTATACGTAGGCCTTTCGAGAATCCTCCCCACCCGGTGTTTATGATCTTGCGAAAAAACAAAAATATGAAGCTTAAATATAGAGATAGAAAGATTAGATTGGTATGTGTGTGTAATGAACTAATCTGACTAACTGTTCTTTTCCCATGATTTGGAGTATAACTTTTGCTGTTGTAGGTAATTTTCAGGCCCAATTCTAGCCCAAGCCCAGGCCCAGGCCCATATAAGCTTGTGGGGTTCCTCTCTAAAGCCAATTGGCAATAGGAGGAGTTAGCCCACAAGCTTATAAACCATTCTAATTCTTTTTGCTTAATTGGTGTGGGATATGGGTTTTCCACCCAACAATCATCCCCTCAAACACAAGACCACAACGAGCCTCCCTTTCGACGATTATCTGCACCAAGTGCTTCTACCGCGATCACTGCACTAAGCGCTTTTTTCATCACAGATTCACCAATCGTCTTACAAGGGTCGGGGACACACCACCCACACCGTATTCGATCTAGAATTTTTCTCTATCTGAAGGCACCCTCACGTGTCCGTCCACGCTCACCGCACCATGTAGGGATTTTTCAGAACCAATTCCAGCCGAAATCCAGGCCCGTATAAGCTTGTTGGGTTCGGGGTTCCTCTCTAAAACCAATTGGCAATAGAGGGAGTTAGCTCACAAGCTTATAAGCAGCTCCTATTTTCTTTAATCCATCGATGTGGGACATGTGGGATTGGGTTTGCTTTGCACCCAACAATTCCCTCAAACTCAAGACCACACAACATGCCTCCCTTTCGACGATTATCTGCACCAAGCGCTTCTGCCGCAATCACAGCACTAAGCGCTTTTTTCATCGCAGATCACCAATCGTCTTACAACGGCCAGGGACACACCATCCACACCGTATTCGGACTAGAATTTTTCCTATCTGAAGGCACCCTCACGTGTTCGTCCACGCTCACCGCACCAATGTAGGGATTCTTTTCAGACTCATATCTAGCCCAAGCCCAGGCCCATATAAGCTCGTGGGGTTCCTCTCTAAAACCATTGGCAATAGGAGGAGTTAGCCCACAATCTTATAAACCACTCTAATTCTTTTTCCTTAATTGGTGTGGGATACGAGTTTGCCACCCAACAGTTGTTCATCAGCTTAGGAATAAGATGAACGCTGTCGACATAACATGCCTTCGTCCCCGTTCCTAACATCACAGCGATAGTTACGTCTTCGTCCCAATACTTTGCCCCAGCCAATGACGCCACGGCATCGTTAACCTACACTTAACACATACGAAAATAACGAGCTATGTAACAATTTGAACAAAGTTGGAAAAATCGACGTCCATTTTTTTTTTTGGTAACCGCGGGAAAGTCGATGGTGAAACCCCGGGGCCGATCCATTATCTGCTTAACAGGCCGACCAGGTCAATCGCACATGTCTGGGTCCATGTGGGCATGCTTAGGGAATGTCACAGGGATGAGATTCGAACCCATGACCTCTCCCAATATGACCCTAAGCACCTCATCCATTGTGTTTGTGTTGTAAGAAACGATTATTTTTATTACCAGGGCGGATATGCGCTTATCTAAGCCCTGTCTCTTCATGGCTTCCAAGCAAGCTACTATGTCTTTTCCAGCCTTCGTATATATTAAGAAATTGTCGGAACGAAGAGTTACGATATATGGCAATTAAATAAAAAAATTTGATTGGTTTTTAAAAGTAGAATTAGGGTTAGTCTTATTACAGTGCCAGAAACCCTAACTCTCTTGTCCTGCCGTTGGGAAGGTTGAACTTTCCCATTTCTTTCTCGCTCGACGAATCTCGCTAGGCCCGAAGCTTTAAAATCGAAGAGTTCCTAGGAATAAACAAATTCAGAATAATCAGAATTATAATAATGAGGTTTTTGCTTCTATATATATAACTATGATGGCTATATTATTACTACCTCGGACGTGCCCAGCATTAGTCTTGAGGGTTGGGTACTTGTTCGAATTTTGTAGCGATCACGCGGGTTCTTCTTTGCCTCCTAACTGAACTTGTAAAACCCGAAAGTTCGTTCCCCCGAGATCCAAAACGTAGAATAACACCTTCTCATCGTCCCTTTAAATAGATCAAACATTCAGTTCTCTCATAAATCACAAACTTTATATGTTTAGATATATCATTCTCGTCAATAATACTCCAGCAAAAAGATCAAAGCTACGAGATCTTTTTATGTCTGCTAATGTTCTTAACATCTCTCTCTCTCTCTCTCTCTCAAAATGAATCAGAATATTAGATGGCAAACAATTAACAGGGAATTGGCGTAGTCACTTCGCAGCTTCGCAAGGATCGCTGCTGCTGTTGACGATAATCAGCGGGACCCACGTATTGGCAAACAGCCCCCGTCTGTTATAGTAACACAAAGCTGCTGAGCTGGCGGCGATGGACATCTAATTGCTTAATCGATAACACGGAGAATGAGCTGAGCTAACGTGGCGGAAAATATTGACTGAAAAAAACACAAGAGTTAGTTGCGTAAAAAGAGAAGAATAAATAAATATCCACGTGAATCGAAGGTGGTCTTTTTTGCTTCTTTAATGTAAAGACATAAAAAACCACACGTCTTTTAATTACAAGAAGTTTTGATCATGGGTGCATTGTACACAGATAGGTTGGACTTTGGATTATACATATAATATTTTGGTGTTTGAAGCGATGGAAAGTGTGGCATTTCTTAGTTGATTTAGGCATATTCGGCCACTCATGTAGACGACTAGCGTCTGTTGACTATTACTGTTGGATTTAATTATCTAAGCAATTCGGTTTGATGAACACAAAACTTATTAATTGTATTACTAATATATTTACTGAATGTGCAGATAAGTTCGGTTTGAAAAACGCGTATTAATTATGAGCTCAGAGCGAAAAACCGAACTGATCAATTGTCGGTCAATGCGGTCAATAGGCGGTCAACCCGGTCTCGGTCTTGACTGGATTGTTCGGTTTCGATCTTGACTGACTGGTCCGGTCAAAGACTGGACTGGACAGGTCAAATGTTGACTGGTGTACAAGCCTTCTACTGCAGCAACAAGTACAAACAACCAAAGCTGACATCATTGACCAAGTGAACAAAAGCTCCCAACGGGTATATTATTGAGTCTAACGGTTGTATCAAGGTGGGGAAGGCAATAAATACAGAGGAGCATGACAGAAACAATTCAAGGATCCTAGAGCCAAAAAGAACACATTCAAAAAGAGATCCAATAGAGAAGAACAAGAGCGAAGAAGATAATCAAGAGAATTCTTCCTCTTTGTGTGTAAGTTACAAAAGAGAGAGAGCCTTAAAGTTCAAACCCACACACATCACTCACACAATATAAATGAGAGCTTAAGTAGAATAGTTGAGTGAGAAGTCTTAGCACATAGACTATAAACAAGTGTATGTAGTCTTCGTATCGAGACAAGAAAGAATGGTGCCGTCTTAGCTTAGAGACCTAAAAGATCAAGTCGGTTGTGAGGTTGCAGCTTACAACCATTACGGTTGACCTTGCGGGGTATCGTAATTTCTCAGGGACTTTAAAAAGTTCTTTAAAGAGACGGACTGCAAAAAGCTATCTAGAGTGGACTAGACTGTTTAGTTAGCGGAATAGAGCTTAGGAAGTTATATTCGGTAAGTCTAGCTATGTAAGGTTGTACAACTAGGTTGTAAACCGAGTCTTCTATTCAGAGCATTTTTCGCGGGAAAGGGGGAGATGTAGGAGCATTGAGACTCGAACTTCCATAACAAATCCTCTTGTCTCTATTCCCACAAATCAAAACCACACACATTCTCAAATACCCACATCAAGGTGTTCGACAAAATGCCTCAACCATCTTCACACATCAACACCGGACCAAATCACCGACATCGCAAACCGGAACATATAGTTCACAATCAAAGTCTATTGTATTCAGCACTTGGCTTTGATTGAAGATTGGAAGCCGGTTTCACTCTCTAACCGGAAAGTAAAACCCACTAAAGAGCGAAAAATGGTGACCGGTGTTATTCACCCCCTAACACCCGGTCCATGATCCTAACAATTACATACATGTATTTTTTTATTTTCACAAAGTATGCAGCAGTACGAGTATAATTGCGTAAGTGCTCACTAGGTCGGAATAATCGATGATAGAGGAGAAACAGAGAAACGTATATATTTGCGTCACCACTATATTAAAAAACCCCAATGGACTGCTCGGAACAAAAAAGAAACTCCAATAAAAACAATATATAGGAAAGTCCACTTGATGAATGTTAAAAGCAAAATATCGAAGCCCAATTTACTGTCGGAGAAAATACATATGTAGAACTTAGCAGTGTCTTTCTTCTTCATGTAAGTAAATCAAGGGCTCATTAAACGAATTCTGTTTAGAAAAAAGGATACGTTTGAAAAATAAGGTTGGGCTTGTTTGGAAATAATAGTACGCAAGAATTCGGTGGAACTACCTGAATGTACGTACGTTGCCTTTGCTGTCTTTACTAGAGCGGTTAAAAAGGGAGGATATGGGACAGAACTAACATGGTCTATTCACTTCCTTTTCTCAGATTTTGTCTCTCATTTTCCTTCCCTGTTAGTTTTACATTAAAAAATGCCAATAATTATAAGGGAGAGAATATGATCAATTGAGCTTTTGTGTGGTGTGGGGTCTTTTGTTTTATATATATATGTATATATAGGGTTTTCTGTTTCATGTTTAAATGTCAAACTAGCAACAAATTTCATTCACAGAACATGGGATTGCATTCAAAAAGCCTTTTTCCCAGGACCCAGTCACTGTGTCCCACATTTCCCACATTTTACTATAAGTGAACTTCTTGTGTATATAAGTTTGTCCTTTTATATTTTTATTTCTTCCACCACGGTGAAGCTACAGAAAAAAAAAAAAAAAAAAAAAAAACCTCAACTTCATACGTAGACAACCTTGGACGCTAGCTTTTGCCTAACATAGTTCGAGATAAAGTTTATGTTTATACGCCACATTAATTAATAACAAACAATATCTACGGAAAATGCGTTCTAAGCTAAGCATTAATCAAAACTATCAACTCCTTCGACAAATGTACGCAGGTATAGACGTACAAGGACAGGACCACATCGTCCTTTTATACCGACGATTATTTTAGTGTAACGATAAAACATCTCTTGCGCCAAGATTTATTAAGTTCTCATATTTTGAATGGTTCAAAACTCAATTCACGTCTTGTAGGGTTTTTCTTTTTAATTGAAGTCGTAGTTATAGATTATGCAGTGCTCTCATCGTTTACTTATTTTAGTATTTTGTGGTAGCTGTCTCAATATCTTGATCTATAAAACCAATGTTGTAGTTTATTGAAGAAAATTTGAGAAAAACGGGGCCTTCTTGTCGTAATGAAAGGTTACAAGACGAAAGAAAACCATAGGCTTTGGCTTCCAAAAAAACATCCTTAATTGCCTCGCCCACAATGCCACATGGCTTTTTCGTTTTTTCCTCTCCCTTCACCTTTATTTTCGCAATTATAGAGAAGGTACGAATTCAGTTTTAAAAGAAAAAATCATAAAAAGACAAATAATACTCCCAAATCTATTTAATTCACTTAGCCGCCACACTTAAAAGTCCAAACTCCAAATCCTTGTATAAATATTGAACTCATCCTCAACTTATTTCTCACCGCAATCCTCTAATTTTCCAACTATTCCTCGCAACTATACACACACACACACAGAGAGAGAGAGAGAGAGAGAGAGAGAGTGAGAGTAGAGAGAGAGAGAGAGAGATGGCAACTACCAGATCAAACAGGCTCTCACAAAAAACAAAGATAAAGCACATCATAAAGCGTTGTTCAAGCTTAGGAAAGAAACATGGATACGATGATGTCCCAAAAGGGCACTTTGTAGTGTACGTAGGTGAAAATCGGTCGAGGCGTATCGTTCCAATCTCGATATTGAACGTCGTGGAATTTCAAGAACTTCTTCAGCGCGCCGAAGAGGAGTATGGATTCGATCACGATATGGGCTTGATGATCCCTTGCGACGAAGATTTTTTCGAGGCTCTAATAACGTCGAGGTTTAGAAGCAGTTAATCTAGTTTTTCTAATAAGTTTCGTTAATTCCTTGTGATTAAGATTTTTTCGTGGCTCTAATAAAACCGAATTTTATAACCAGTTGATCTACTATTTAACATAATTCAATCATTGAATAAATTAGGTGTTTTTATCCTAATATGTTTATACACACAAATATTAAATTATATATATACACACACATATGCATTTTGATATTCAATAATAAATAAAAAAGGGGTCCAATAGTGAAATTTAATTAGAAGTAATTGTTTGAATTTAATTGAGGCAATCCAATCTTTTTTCTAAAAGAATGTCGAGCAACAGATAACCGTATCTAAACATTCATGCAAGAAAGCAAGGCAGGGAAAATATTTATTCTATTTCACAGTTAGTCTGTCACTTTTTGCAATTTAGTCCTCTCTTTGTTAATTAATTACTTTAATAATTTTTATATTACTTTGAAATTTTGTATTTATTATACTTTGAAGGTGGTCCCGTACAAAATGGATGTAAAAACACTAAATACTAAACTGATGTTGGACCGAATGTTAGGCTAACACTCAATCTCACTTTTAAAACGCACAGCGGAATGATAAGTACTTAGTGGTAAAACGAAATGGACACGAGCAGTACTTTTATGCAGCAAGTCAAATAACTTGCTGCGCACCTCAAGAGGCAAAAATCCACTATAAAGATGGATTACAAACTATCAACAAAGATAGTCAAAAACTAAGTCTAGCACAACATACGAATCAAAAATGATTCAGCAAACTAAAGGATCTCTCGACCTTAAAAGCTAGACTAAACAGAAAACTCTCTTAAAAGAATGAACTCGCTCAAAGGCTCTGATTTTCGCTCGTTGTAAATTCCGTGTCTTCAAACGGTTAAGTGAAGTCCCTTTTATATGTCTTCGACTTTGGGGCGACTTCACAAAACGACTTGGCAACAATCCACAACGTCCACTAACATCCACTAAGTGATTTTGGACAGTTAGTGACCGTTGGGACTCGACTTGGTCAGCTCCAAGCACTCGGTCTTCACTTGTTCTCCAAGCTCCCTATTTTTAGCATACTCCACTCCTATTTTTGCTCTAGCTCATCCACACTTCTTTCACGCGGTTTGATCCATTCCCTTCCTTGAATATGTCCTGCATAATACTAGAAAAATGCCACGTCATTAATTAAATTAGTTTTGGGCATGAAAGATAAAACTGAGAAAGGGAACATTCTCGGCCAACAAATGTTGACTAGAATGTTACCCCAAGATTGCTAATGCTGAATGCTCAACATTAACAATCTTCCCCTTTTTATCTTTCTTCCCAAAACAAAGCAGAAGTCATTCTTAGCAATACTCCCCCTGAAGGCAACATCAACTCAACCACAAAAACAAAATGGTTAGAGTTAGACGACAAACAGAATAGTACAAAAAACTATCCAAAGTACTACTAATTAGTACAAGCCATAAGGGTTCCTGAAAATCTGCAAAAAATAAAAGACATGGTCCAAAATAAAAACAGGCGCACACAAATAAGAGGCAAAGCAGGCATGCAAACAAAAGCACAAAGCACATGCACAAAAGATCGAAGTCTAAATGTTTAGACTATCGATCGACTCCTCTGCTTCTTCTCCTCTAGCTTCATCACCAGCTGCCGCTTCTGCTCCAACTCCAGCTCTTTCTTCAGTCTGGACTTGCTCTTGTTCACGAACTCTTTCTCCCCCCGTCTCAGCACTTTGCCCTTCTGTCGTCATTGCACCGCTCGGCCCACCTTGATCCTCAGCTCTTGGCTCTGCTCTCACTGCTTCTACCCTATCTCCCCCTTTTGGGAAGAAATGAACCTCCTCAGGGCATCTCTTTGAGCTACCAAGGCTGCAATAGACTCGTCAAGCACTCTAACTGCTTGTTCTGCCAAAGATGTTGACCCAACATCGTAACCAACATCTTGTTCAAGCTGTTCAGGAGTGCGCCAGGGTAGGTCCACAATTCGATCTGAGCCTGCCAAGTGGTTAGGCTGAACAGTGTAGAGACTCCTTAGAGTGGTCACCGTATCTCTCCAGGTTGGCTGAAATCTGCCTTGTAAAAGAACTCCATAGATAATCGAGGGATAAGGAAGAATTCCCTTTCCCACTTTTTCAGCTTGGTTCGACATGTGATCAAGGATCACCTTCCCCAATTCAGTGCAGATTTTGTCCAAGTGCGTATAACAAGTGTGCCATGCCTTCAGTCACCCTAACTTCATTCGATGTAGGCAACCAACTACACACTCCAATCTTAAACAGCACTGAATACAAATACGTAAGAGAACTACCCGCACAATTACCCTCCCATTTAGGAACTCTACCCCCAGTAATGAACGCCACCACAGCTTATCATACTTGTACGCCATATCAACATCAAGGGTACGAATAAACCTATTAATCGCGCTATCAGACGTGTCATACAACCTCCCCCTCAAAAACACTTTCCATACTTCCTAGACTTAACCTCAGCAACATTAAAAAAGAGATTCGCATATATCTCGCGGACGACACTGTCACAGTATGTCCCTAAGCCAGTCAATGTATCCGAGATTGCGAGAGTCCAAAAATGTCATCACGCCGTACTTTCTGAAGCTCGGTACGTCCACAACCCTTTCAACCCTTAAGAGTCTCTGACTCGGGGAATCCCACAGCTCCTCGTTGGCTGGGCGATAAAACTTGCGGTTGGACAGTGGACTCTCCCAGTCTGAATCCTCCAATGTTGAGTCAACATCTGGCTCAACATCTTCATTCTCGCCAGGGACTGGGGAATCAGCATGGCGGCTCGTCTGGCTGAGGTGGTTCTTCAGTCCTCACTCTCTTTGAGGGTCTGTCTGCACTATCCATAGGTCTCTTCCCAGCACGCTTCTCCATTCGACTCCTGAAAGACTCCAAGATTTCAGCTAGATCTGGATCATCCTCTTCTTCATTTTTAGACCCGAATGAGGCTGTGAGAGACTCCGAAACAGTGGATGGTGTCTCTCCCCCTGGAATGATGAAATCCTCGTCTGATCTCATCGAGTCAAGGCTGTCATAGGTTGTGGAGTCGGCGATCGTATCCATTGAGTCGCTGGAAAGGGCGATGGGATCATCTTTGTTTGAGGTGGGGTTCAGGGCACGCCTAATACGTCCACTTCGTCGCTTCTTAGGTGCAGGGGCTTGATCCTTAGGTTGTGATTTGCTTTTCTTCTTCTTGGAGGACTTCGTCCGCGTCTTTGTGGTTTCCGACTGAGATTCCGGCGGCACGCTGGGGACGTCTGTGGCCGGAAAAGCTTCTAACGATGGTGGGTTTGAAACAGGGGTTTCCTCCATTTCTGGGTTCGGCGCTACGGGCTCCTCACTTCCAATTGGGGTTGCAGATTCTGGAATTACACCAGATGAGCTCGGAGGCGCGTCAGCTTTGTGGTTTCTTCACCGTTTTTGGAGCAATTGAAGACGGGTTCCCAGTGGCACATCGTCATCGTCATCTTGCCAGGGCATCGTCGCTGAGGGTTCTTGGCTAGGGTTCGCCGTAGGAGGGGCTGTCGGCGCGGGCTGTGGCGCTTCTGTGGTTTGCGGTGGCGGCGTTTGTCCTTCGGCGGGCTGAGGCGGTGGTCGGACTGGGCGGAGTGGCTGGAAGGGACCGGTGTAAACAACGATCTCCAGTGGCCCTGGAATAACTTGCATAGGAACTGGAAAATCGATGTTAGCGGCGAATGTTGGATCAACATTCGTCTGAGGAGGAGAATTCGACATGATTCCAACTGAGAAAAGAAAATCTAAGTCGAAAATCTGAAGCAAATTAAAACCCTAAAGAACTGAGATGGGAGAGAGATGCTTTTTGTGAGAGGAAAAGATCGAAGTGATGCCAGTGGGATGAGATGATAAACTATAATAATTTAATCTATCACTTAAAAATCGAGACTGATACAACGATCACTCAGTTAATTTCGCTAATCATTGTGTTAATGGACAAGTAAGTAACCGTTGAACCCAAGAGAAAACCGCTCAAATTGGATAAGATTAAACTAAGTCAAGATTTTTCAAAGCATAAAGCTAAAAATAGTAAAACGACTCATTCATCATGCGAGCATATAAGAGTAGTTTGAAGACTAAGTCATGCGAGTAAATAGGAGCAGTTCAGACCATGATTCAACCAAAAAGACTACTAAGTCAAAAGTCAAGGTAGAATCAAGAAATACTAACCGTTTGAGCGACGTTGATGACCACTTGAGACAAATGTAACAAGCTGTTCTTCGAGTTTCTAATGCAATTCTAAGAGATTTCTAAACATAGACACAAAAGACTAACAACAACAGTACTCAAAACAGACACAAATAAAGACGAAAGCACAAAATGTAGCAATATCAAACTGACAGTCACACATGTTGCCCTAACATTTGACTTAACATTCTAATTCTGTAATCCTAGACTTATCTGCTTAATCCTTCTCAAAACCAGTTCCCTTTATTTCTACCCTTTCACCTCACATATCCAACCGAATTTATGCACTGCCCTTATACCCTCAGCCTCAAGGTTCGGCTTTTTGTCGCATAGTATACATCGTCACCGCGAATGCCGTGTACCTAAGGAAACCTATTATCAAATACCTATATCTAGCCGAGAGTTTATGAGCATGCTTATACACAAAAAGGATTGGCTTTTAGTCGCAAAGAGTACATCGTCACAGCGAATGCCGTGTACCTAGGGACGTATTACCAAGTGCCTATAAAAAAAGGGATCGGGTTTATTTAGGGACCAGTCAAGAAGAATCAAGTCATTTCACAGGAAAACAGAACAGAATATTAAACCAAACATTAAAGCTGCAACTATCAAATTCGACATATGCTATGTTGATCCAAATGTTGGACCAACATTTAGACTAACATGTGCAAACCTATGAATTTCTTCAGGTCCGAGAACCTTTCAGAATCCAATGTTTTCGTAAAAATGTCTGCTAACTGATTCTTAGTGTCTATATGCTCGATGCGGACTAACTCTTTTTCACCCATATCTCTCAGAAAATGATGCCTAATATCTATATGCTTTGTACAAGAATGCTGGATGGGATTCCTAGAGATGTTAATAGCACTAAGGTTATCACAATAATAAGCACAGATTCGCACTCTAATCCATAGTCACATAATATGCTATTCAACCACAATAATTGCGTGCAACAACTACCCGCCGCAACATATTCCGACTCAGCAGTAGATAAAGACACACAGTTCTGTTTCTTACTATACCATGCAACCAAGTTATTACCTAGAAAGAAACAGCCGCCACTTGTACTCTTTCGATCATCCTCGTCACCGGCCCAGTTAGCATTGCTATAGCCTACAAGACTCAAATTAGTATCTTTGGAGAACCATAGTCCTAGACTACACGATCCACTCACATAACGAAGTATTCGCTTAACAGCATTAAGATGAGTAACTTTAGGTTCAGACAGATATCTAGCACACACGCAAACACTATACATTATATCAGGTCTACTCGCAGATAAGTACAATAAGCTGCCAATCATAGAACGATACAATGTTGGGTCAACATTCTGCCCAACATCGTCTTTACTTACCTTTTGCGTAGAACCCATGGGCGTTTTCATTACCTTTGCCGTGTCCAGTCCAAACTTCTTGACCGTGTTCTTTGCGTACTTCTCTTGGGACATAAAAATCCCATCGTTACTTTGCTTAATCTGCAAACCTAGAAGATATGTTAGTTCGCCTATCATCGACATCTCAAACGTAGTGTTCATCGCCTGAACAAACTGATCTAATAAAACTTGTGAGCTTAAGCCAAAAACAATGTCATCAACATATACTTGAGCAATCAAAATATCGGATCCGACCCTTTTAACAAAAAGAGTACGATCCGCCTCACCTCGAGTGAAACCGAACTCAAGTAAAAATATTGCTAACCTTGCATACCAAGCTCGAGGCGCTTGCTTCAACCCATACAGCGCTTTCTGCAGCTTAAAAACATGGTTAGGATAATGGGGATCTTCGAACCCTTTCGGCTGTTCGACATAGATTTCCTTGTCAATATACCCATTCAAGAAAGCACCCTTAACATCCATTTGGTGTAATGTAATGTTAAGCCAACATGCAATAGCTAACAAAAGCCTAATTGATTCTAACCTAGCAACGGGAGCAAACGTCTCATCAAAGTCTATTCCTTTTACTTGCGTGTAACACTGAGCTACTAGACGAGCCTTGTTTCTAACAACCCTACCAAGTTCATCAGATTTATTCTTAAATATCCACTTAATGCCTATGACATTAGTGTCTTTCGGCCGTGGAACTAATGACCAAACTTGGTTTTTCTCGAACTGCAGGAGTTCCTCTTGCATCGCATTTATCCAACAATTATCCTTGAGAGCTTCAAGGACATTCTTGGGTTCTATCTCAGAAACAAAGCAGTTAAATCGTATCTCAGCGTATAGCGAGTTCATACATGCGTTTCTTACCATAGACTAATAGTCTTTGCGTGGCTTGTCTCTGATTTTCCTTCCTTCATTTACGTCTCCAATAATGAGTTCAGTGGGATGATCTTTTTGAATCTTCGCAGGGGGATCTCGTCGTACTTTGCTGGGTCCCACATCATCGTTCTGTTCGGGCGCAGATGTTGAGTCCGATGTTGGCTCAACATTGGTATCCTCTGTCTCATCTGTTTCGTTGACCGATTGTATAATATCTGTAATATCAACTTGAGGAGACACTTTGCAAAGATCAGTAGCATCATCAAATACAATGTTCACTGACTCCAGAACAGACTTCGTGCGCAAGTTATATACACGATAAGCACGACTATTAGAAGAGTATCCTAAGAAAATGCATTTATCACTTTTTGAATCGTGGTCAAATACTCACGATCATTTAGCATGTAACAAAAACATCCAAAGATATGAAAATATTTACCGTAGGCTTTTTTTCATTTAACAGTTCATATGATGTCTTTTTAGTACCATGCCTAAAGAAAACACGATTCGAAATGTGACAAGTAGTATGCAAAGCTTCAGCCCAAAAACGTTTAGAAACATTCTTAGAAAGTAACATAACACGAGCCATCTCTTGTAAAGTCCTATTCTTCCTTTCGGCCACCCCATTTTGTTGGGGCGTCTTAGGAGATGAATACTCATGCACAATACCCTTCTTATCACATAATTCATCAAAGTACTGATTTTCAAACTCCCTACCATGATCAGACCTAATACGAAAGATGGATGCACTGAAATTGTTCCTAATCATCGCACAAAATTTCTTAAAGAAATCGAACGGTTAAAGAAATCGAACGATTCTGATTTTTCCCTAAGAAAGAAAATCCATGCATATCTAGAAAAATCATCCACGAGCACATATGCGTATTTCCTACCTCCTATGCTATCAACTTCCATAGGACCCATCAAATCCATGTGAATCAATTGAAAACAGTGAGCAGTATTAAAATGTTGGGCAGCATGTTGCTCAACATTATGACTAACATGTACTTGCTTACCCTTCAAGCACGACTCACAAACAATCTTACCAAACTCCTTAAGCTTCGGAATGCCTCTGATTGCATCATGTTTGATAAGCTGCTCCAGGGTTCTGTAGTTGACGTGGCCTAGCTTGAAGTGCCACAGGATTACATCATCTTCGGCCTTAGAAAGTTGACACACGTCCTTCACATTGGATTTTTCTCCGACTAGGTAGCAGTTGTCGCTCGATCTTTTACCTGCCATCACTCGCACAGAATTGTTGTTAGAAACTTCACAACACTCCTTATTGAATCTTACCTCAAGGTCGTCGTTACACAGTTGGCTTATACTTATCAGATTTACAACGAGCCCGTTAACATGAAGCACATTGCTTAGCCAAGTATCCGATCTTTTGCACCACCTCCGAACGTAACTGATCCACTGTTTAAGGGCTTGTAATCACTGAGATACTCCTTGGTACCCGTCATGTGTCGGGAACACCCGCTATCGAAGTACCATGAACCTGTCACGTTAGCTCGCAAAGAGGTGTACACAACGAGGCATTTAGGATCAGATTTCTCGATCCAAACTTTCTTAGATGATCCTACAGTATTTGTTTACTAGAACTTGAAGATGAGACAACCGAAGTTTCTCCAGACATTCCTTTCTCCACCGATTTCTCAGTGTTGACAGGAATGTTGGACAACATTTCGGTCGACATCGATTTCTTTGCAGAAATCTCCCTCTTCAACTTCCAGCAAAACTGCTTTAGATGACCAGATTGCTTACAATGATGACAAATATATGAGCTAGCTTTACTCTTAATGGGTGCATGCTTGGAACTATTCTTAGGATTTTCATAATTACTCTCCTCACTCGCGGTTTGAGCCTTAACAAAAACTATCTTAGTTGAATCATGGGTCACGGGTTTTGGAACATCATTTGCAGGCTGAGAGTTATAACCTAGACCATGTTTATTAGAAATACCCAGAGACAATACCTCATCAAGAGAAGATCTACCCTTATTCATCCTCATGAAGGTCTCGTCGGCTTTGTCCACACGCTTCTGAAGCTTGTCGATCTCGTTGTCCTTTCGTGTCAGTGCCGCTTCCATCTTATTCATCCTATCCATCAGGTTCTCGATCAGCTTCTCGTTCTTCTCATTTTCCTCGGTCAGTACTTTCACAGCGGCCATGAGTTGATCATTTTTCACTTTCTCAGTATCATATCGAGACGTCAGTAGCTTGAAGGCTTCGTTCATCTTGAGTTCAATGTTCCCATCTGCATCTTCATCATCAGAACTAAAAACACCATCAAGGCAGTTTGAATCATCGTAATAAAAAAAATATGTTTTGTAGATGTTGAGTCAGATGTTGGCTCAACATCTGTTACCGCAGTGAAGCCAATTTGATTATCTTCTTCGTCTTCGTCATCCGAGAAGGACTGGATTATCACTGATGATTGCTGGATCGCCATTTGGTCAGAATCTTCATCTTCATCATCAGATAGTTCCACCCAAAGCGATTTTCCTCGTCTACGAAGTGTGTTCGCACATTCATTGGCATAGTGTCCCCAACCTTGACATTCATAGCATCTAACTGAGTCATAGTCGACGTTCTTCTTCTTTTCGTCTGGCTTCCCAACTGGCTTGCGCTTAGGGAACGGAGGAGCAGAAGATGCTTCACCTTTGACGTTCTGGCCCTTTCTGAATGTTGGGCCAACATTCTGCACAACATTCTTCTTCTTGAAGAACTTTGCAAATTTCTTCACTAGCATGCCATATCCTCCTCATTGTTGGGGTCCACTGTAGTTGGTTCCAAGGATGGCTGACTAACCAGGGCAAGGCTTTTTCCACGTGCAGCCCTTTTTTGAACCTCGAGGTTGGTCTCGAAGTTCTTGAGAACATTCATCAACGTATTGAACTCCATAGTCCCCAAGTTGTGAGCTTCTTCGATCGATGATACCTTCACATTAAATTTTTCAGTTAGTGTATGAATAGCTTTGGAATTCAGTACCTTATTGGCGATCGGCTCTCCAAGGCTGGCGCACTCGCTGGCAATTGTCAAGAGCTTCCCAAAGTATGAAGTTATGTCTTCATCTTCCTTTATTCGTATGTTCTCAAACTGGTTTAGAAGGAGGCGTAGTTTGGTTTCTCTAACACTTGCGTCGCCTTCACAGTACCTCTGGAGTAAGTCCCACGCATTCTTAGCCGTTGTACAACTCTGGATAATCTTGAACATAAAGATGTCCACAGTTGAGAAGATGGCGTTAAGAGCCTTGTCATTGAATTCTGCCGCGGATCATTCTGGCACTGTCCACTCTTCACTCAGCTTGTCATAGACTTCTCCATCAGCATCCGGGGCTGTCCTCGGTGGGGTATATCCATTGAGTACTGCTTCCCACGCTCGCACATCGATGGACTTGATCACTGACGAACTCGCACCTTCCAATATGCGAATTTGTGCCGTCTAACAGGGACTTTACCGACGTTATTAGAACTCATAATATCCATTATAGAAGATCTTTAGCGCTTAGTAGCGTCAAGCGTAGGCTCTGATACCACTTTGAAGGTGGTCCCGTACAAAATGGATGTAAAAACACTAAATACTAAACTGATGTTGGACGGAATGTTAGGCTAACACTCAATCACATTTTTAAAACGCACAGCGGAATGATAAGTACTTAATGGTAAAACGAAATGTACACGAGCAGTAATTTTATGCAGCAAGTCAAATAACTTGCTGCGCACCTCAAGAGGCAAAAATCCACTATAAAGATGGATTACAAACTATCAACAAAGATAGTCAAAAACTAAGTCTAGTACAACCTACGAATAAAAAATGATTCAGCATACTAAAGGATCTCTCGACCTTAAAAGCTAACAGAAAACTCTCTTAAAAGAATGAACTCGCTCAAAGGCTCTGATTTTCGCTCGTTGTAAATTCCGTGTCTTCAAACGGTTAAGTGAAGTCCCTTTTATATGTCCTCGACTTTGGGGCGACTTCACAAAACGACTTGGCAACAATCCACAACGTCCACTAACATCCACTAAGTGATTTTGGACAGTTAGTGATCGTTGGGACTCGACTTGGTCAGCTCCAAGCACTCGGTCTTCACTTGTTCTCCAAGCTCCCTATTTTTAGCTGCTCCACTCCTATTTTTGCTCTAGCTCATCCACACTTCTTCCACGCGGTTTGATCCATTCCCTTCCTTGAATATGTCCTGCATAATACTAGAAAAATACCACGTCATTAATTAAATTAGTTTTGGACATGAAAGATAAAACTGAGAAAGGAAACATTCTCGGCCAACAAATGTTGACTAGAATGTTACCCCAACATTGCTAATGCTGAATGCTCAACATTAACATACTTATATCCCTACACATTATTTTTCTTTATATGTTAAAATTATATTATATATTAAACATTACAAATAATGAATCTCAAAATTAGAAGTAAGATAAATATAATTGTATTCTAAGCACAGTGTGCGAAAACTGCTAGTAATTATTAATAGACATTGCTAATATCTATGTGCTTGCTAAATTACTTTAAAAGTGCCGTCAAAGACGAGGGACCCCTCGATATTTAGAAACAAAGACAAAAGTCACATGCAAGAACAGAAACGTAATAATGTCAAGCAAGTCTATTTAAATTTGATTGCAATTCGTATTCGAAGGAGGGGCCTCTCTGTTGATGCTTACCTAAATTTAACGATTACGATTATTAATTATATATGATTAAGAAATAAAGTTTTTTTCCCTAAAGTGACAATATTGGGATGATACATGTATATGGAAATGATCGCCTAGAAATATAATCTTTTTCTGCCTCCGCATAACTTTTGAATTTCGTTTTAAAAAAATCATACTAATATCTTCAATGGTTGTGATTGTTATCGACAAGCAATTTGTTGCATGAACAAGATGCTTCATCAGACTTGGTAAAAGAATAAAAATAAAATAAAATCAAACCTCTTCAAATATCATTTTTCGTATTTATGGATCTCCGAGGATGGAACTAATTATAGCAAAGCGCAATGATTTTCTAAACGTGGAGTAGTAATCTTTTTGTTTTTCTGTTGCTTGATATTTTTTAGATACGCATGTACAAACATGTTCTTTTGTTGTAATCTATTGTCTCATATTAAATCCCTTTAATCTCAAACTTAATACATGAAATGTCCACGTCAGATCCCATGACTCGAAGTGGACGCTAAGAAATCTAATTCGGGCCCATTAATTTAATCTGAGGGCCTCAAATCACGTGGTATTTCGACTGTCTACAAGCATGGGATCTTCTGGGACATCTGGGCCCATTTTTCAAATGGGCTGAAAAATAATTTTTTATATAAATACAAAAAATATTAATAATGAGGACAAGCAATTTTGGGCAAAATAAAAAGAAATATAAAACCTAAAAAAAGACCTTCATGATGGAATGGATGGTTCCTCGGAGACTGATGAACAACAACAGGACCCATTGACTTTGCAAGATTGGAAAAAGGAAAATATAACATAAATTGTCTTTCGTGTTATATAATATTTTATTTAATGAAGCTATTATAGTTATATAGTATGATATCAAAGCAAAGATACGTAAGAGTTTTATAGAGTTCTTTTCTATGATCACTACACTAAGGATGGATCTACTTATAGAAGGAAATTATAACAAACATATTAAATATATTAAATGACATCCACCACCTAATAACAACTAACCACTTCATAATACTTTTCCTTGGATGTTTATTTAGTGATAGGTCCTTCAGAATTTGATGGTATAGCTACCTCCTTAAAAACCTTACTGGGAAAACCACATTGAAGGGAAAAGAGAGCAACCATATTACCTCCCCTGATAATAATATTATTTCAAATCTCGAAGTGTTCGAACTCCAATTGAATATACAAATTTTCTAAAATTATAGGAAGAAGTGCTTTCGTAAATAAATCTGCGAGATTTTCATTAGAGCGCACTTGTTGTACATCAATATTACCATTTTTCTCTAAATCGTGTGTAAAGAAAAATTTTGGTTTATTTTGTTCTATCACATTTGATATATCCGTCCTTTAATTGGGCGATGCATGACGCGTTATCTTCATATACTGTTGTCGGAGGTAGTTTCTTCGAAAATACCCACAAGTTTGTTGTACATGCGGAATCACCGATCGCAACCAAATACATTCTCGGCTAGCTTCATGAATAACTAGAATTTCCGCATGGTTAGATGACTTAACCGTTAAACTTTGCTTCACTGATCGCCATGTAATGGCAGTTCCATCATATGTAAATAAATAACCGGTTTGTGATCGAACATTATGCAGATCGGATAGATATCCAGCATCTGCATAACCAATCAAATCTTCTTTCATCTCATTAGAATAGAATAATCCCATATGATCCCCAAAGGTATCGAAAAATTCGTTTAATTCCATTCCAATGTCTATGAGTCTGGGAAGAACTGTATCTTGCCAATAAATTTACAGCAAATGCTATATCTGGTCGAGTATGACCCGTAAGATACATTAGTGCTCCAATAGTACTAAGATATGGTACTTCAGGACCTAGTACTTCTTTATTATATTCGCATGGTCTAAATGGATCTTTACTCATGTCTAAAGGTCGAACAATCATTGGAGTATCTAACGGATGAGCTTCATCCATATAAAATCATTTCAATACTCTTCTCGTATAAGTTTCATGATGTACAAATATCCCATTCTTTAAGTATTTTATTGCAGACCGAGACAAAATTTAGTTTTACCGAGATTCTTCATTTCGAATTCCCTTTTCAAACAACCAATTGCTTTCGACTCTTCAGGCGTTCCGATATATTGCTATCATCAACATATACTACAATGATAACAAACTCATTTTTAAATCTCGTAAATATGCAGGGGCAAATTTGATCATTTTTATACCCCTCTTTCAATAAGTATTTACTTAGGCGATTATACCACATACGCCAGGATTGCTTTAATCCATAAAGCGATTTATTTAGTTTAATTGAGTACTCATCTCACGGCCCTGAATTTTCAGGTAGTCGAACCCTGTGGAAGCTTCATATAAATGTCACTGTCAAGCGAACCATATAAATAAGCAGTGACAACATCCGTTAGACACATATCGAGTCCTTCACGTACTGCCAGACTAATTATGTAACGAAAAGTCGTTGCGTCCACCACGGGAGAATACGTCTCCTCATAATCAATACCAGGTCACTGCGAGAAACCTTGTGCAACAAGCCGTGCTTTATATCTCATAATTTCACCGTTTTCATTTTTTCTTTCTGATGAAAATTCATTTATATCCAACCGGCTTTACATTTTCTGGTATGTGGACTACAAGTCCGAAACTTTTCGCTTCTCAAGTGATTTTAATTCTGCCTCAATTGCATATTTCCATTTTGGCCAATCATTTCTTTGTCCGCATTCGTCACAGACCTTAGTTCATGATCCTCATTCTCATTAATCTCATTCAGTTCGTGTAGCGCTACGTTAAATGAGAACTTACCGTCAATGTTGACTTCATCTTGGTTCCATCTAATTCCATTCTGGGCGTAATTGATCGAGATCTCTTCATTATCATTATTTTCAATATGTTGAGGTACCTCACTTTCATTCTTATCATCATTATGCCCATCGACCTTCTTAGTCGATAAATCCTCGACTGGACCATTATCATTATTTGCTTCTTTTCTTTTTCGAGAATTTTTATCTTTGGAACCCAGAGCCTACCACGCTTCAACTGTGGTTTAGGCTCAATACTGTTCTTTGTTTGTTCTACAGGAACATCAATTCTAACAGGAGCATTTACAGCTGGAATATGTGACTTGGTCACTCTCTTTGACCATGAAATCTGCTCAGATCTATCGCGCCTTATTGATGTTGTTAAATGAGCATTATAGCTTCAGAATGGTGCGAAAACATATGATATGAATAACATAACATGCGCATGATCATGAAGTCATTTATAGCATTTCTCTCATCATAATTTTCAAGCTTCATGATCTATATTCCTCATAACTAATTATTGGTGGCTCTCAACATGATAGTGACAATCAATAGAGCTGCCTGGCAATTGATTCGCTAAGCATTGTAGATGAATTATTTTCTGAACTTCCAGTTCACATTGTTTAGCGATAATTCATTCCAACTAATATTTGATTCCAGATGTTTCTTTTCTCCCCCTAATGTCAGAAAATTTGTTCCACCGAAGTGACAGATGGCAAATCTGGCCGTGAATCGATCTCCAGTTAAGGGTTCTAAATATTAATAATTGATAGAGATTCAAAACCGACATATACTCCCAACCTCCTTTGAGGTCCCATCTTTGTTATTTGTGGTGGCGCAATTGGAACATATACTGCACATCTAAAAATTCGTAGATGGGAATATCTGGTTCCTGACCATAAACCATTTGCAACGGGGAGATATTATGATAACTTGTTGGCCTGATGCGGATTAGTGCTGCTACATGTAATATGGCATGGGCCAACAAGACGATGGAAGTTTCGACTTCATCAATAACGGCCTTGCAATTAGTTGCAGATGTTTATTAACGATTCTGCAAGACCGTTTTGTGTATGGACATGTGGCACATGATGCTCAACGTCAATACCAATAGACATACAATAATCATTAAATGCCTTGGAAGTAACCAGCATTATCAAGGCGTATTTTCTTTATCGGATAATCTGGGAAGTGTGCTCTTAATCTAATCAACTGAGCAAGTAATCTCGAAAGTGCCACGTTTCTCGTGATAATAAACATACATGGGACCATTTACTTGATGCATCAATTAATACCATGAAATATTTAAATGGTCCACATGATGGATATATCAGCCCACAAATATCGCCATGTATACGCTCCAAAAATGCAATAGATTCAGTTTTTACTTTCATTTGTGATGGTCGAGTAATTAACTTCCATTTAGAGCAAGAAACACATGCTAATTTATTTGATTGAAGAATCTTCTGGTTCCTCAATAAATGTCCGCGTGAACTTTCAATTATTTTTCGCATCATACTTGCACCTGGATTACCCAACCGGTAATGCCAAACATTAAATGTACTGTTATTGGTAAACTTTTGGACAACATATGATTCAATTGTTCTAAGATATGTGTAGTATAGCCCAGACTCAAATGACGGTAGTACTTCTAGAATTATTTTTTCATTCGAAATCACTTTGGTAATGTGCAAATATTCAATATCTCCCTTTTGTGCAGTCTCAACATGATATCCGTTACTTTGAATCGCTTTAAAGCTTAATAAATTTCTTTGAGACTTAGGGGAATATAAGACATTTTCAATATCAGTCTTGTTCCTCTGGGCAATAATATATTAGCACTTTCGGAGCCTTCAATTATATTTTTGCTCCACGATATAGTTACGACACTAGCTCTTTCATATCAAGATGCTCAAAATATTTCTTATTTTTCAGAATTGTATTAGTCGTTGCACAGTCTGCAAGACATAATTCTCCATTGCACATGCTCGTGTCAATCATATAAAATCCTTTATGAACAAATACATAATTATTCATATTATTGAAAACACACGATACATAACAAACACTAGAATATAATTCACACGATAATAATCATAGCAAATATAACATTCAAATGATACACACCAAAACGCACAATATTTATGCATATAATTTATATAACGATAGCAGGTCAAATTTCTTCATTTGAGAGGTTCAGAAAATCACCGACATCAAAATGAACACCTTCATCATTAACACCAGAAGCTGAAGCAATTTCTCCCTGAATAAAGTTCGTTTCAATTTACTTTCCTTTACCCTTTGATTCTTGATACAGTTCGACAAGGTATTTAGGCGTACGACAACTGCAACCAATGGCCCAAACCACCGCATCGGTAACATTGTTCGTCATTCAATTTTTGTTCATTTTGCTTCTTCTAATTTTTATTGTCTTTCTTCTTTTCGAGATTTTGATGACCACCACGATAATTATGATAACCACCACGGAAATATTGATAACCACCCACCATGATAACTTCGGTCACGACCACGACTTTAACGACGGCCACGTCTACGGCCGCAATATCGACCACGACGACGTCCACGACCATTACCTCGTCTATTATCATTATTAACATTGACTGCATTCGCTTCAGGGATTGCAGCAGCACCAATCGGTCGGGACTCATGATTTTTCATGAGCAACTCATTGTTTTGCTTAGCCAACAGTAAGCAAGAAATAAGATCTGAGTACTTTTCAAATTTCTCTCTCGATATTGCTGTTGTAGAATAACATTTGATGGATGAAACGTGGTGAACTTTTTCTCCAATATAATTGCATCGGTGATAGTTTCTCCACATAATTTCACTATAGAAGTAATTCTATAAACAACATAATTGTATTCGCTTACCGATTTAAAATCTTGCAAGCGTAAATTCACCCATTCACACCTTGCATTTGGGAGAATAACAGTTTTTAGGTGGTTATATCGATCTTCCAAGTTTTTTCACAAGTCTTTCGGGTCTTTCACAGTTAAGTATTCAGTTTTCAGACTCTCATGAATGTGGTGGCGAAGAAAAATAATGACATTCGCCTTGTCCTGTTCGGATGTCGTATTGGTAGGTTTGATGGTATCACCCAGACCTTTCGCTTTCAAATGAATCTCGGTATCTAGTGCCCAAGATAAATAATTTCGGCCAGTTATATCGAGTGCAACAAACTCAAGGCTCGCCAAATTCGTCATATTACTATTGAATATATAAAAGTGCTTAAGAGGGGGGGTGAATTAGGCTAATAAAATTTTATGCTTCTTTTTCAAACCTTAGTGTGGTGACTTAGATATACCTACTGATGTTTGTAACTAGTATGCCTGATATATCCTAGTAACGTCGGATGTGCGTCGGGTCTGTCTCACAGCGATAAAGAAATAACTGAAAAGTAAATGCGAGACAGGATTTTTATAGAGGTTATATCTCCAACTGGGGTTTACTCCTCTCCTTGGAATTTTCTTCTCATGAGTTTAACCAATCACTATAATGCACCGTAGCTGGATACAAAACTGATTGGTCAGCCCAATACACAACCGAAACAAGTCGAACACTAGACACTACTAGGTTACCACACGCCGAGTTTCGTTCCTCGGAATCTCCTTGATCCCGACAGACACAGCTCGCTACCGAAGGGCCCCCGGACTTGTCCTTCCCTTCATGTGTGCGTAAACGTCGACCTTGCCTCCTTGGTATTGCTCACGTCTGAAGACAACACGTCCGAAGACAGAATATATGGCAGGGGATGATGGAATATCGGATAAATCACTCGCTCAGTGATAGATAGGCAAGTTATCGCTCAGTAAGGCAGAAAGCTATCACAAGTGAATGGCTCAGGAATCTCTTAGTATCTCTCTGCTCAAAAAATCTCTCGTAGGCTTAAATTCGCAAGTTCTTTCTTTTGAAAATCTCAAGTGCAGCTCATATATAATCCTTTTCTAATAGCACTTCACATGGAAAGTCATATCAAACAATAATCACCAAATCAAGCATAGTTTCCATGTAGCTTTCGAATCAATCATACCATATAAATCATGCTTCTAATAAATCGTCACAACGGTCATATAGCACATTAAAGCATGATTATATTCCATATAAAGCTCAATTTTCGTACTCAAGCAATTTCAACCATTTCGCATATATTTTCCATATCGAAATTTTCCATAAGTGATTCCCTGCTATCAGTTCCTAGTAACGAGTAACTTTAGATTTACTTTCCAAGGATGGCATGCAAGATAGCAATTCATCAACGCGTTTTCCATGTACAGCTCATAGCATTTAATCGATATATTTACCATGTTTAGCACACAAATCAAATCAGAGCTTACATAAATCGTTTTATCACATCATGGCACAACTTTTCTTATTTCAGAGATCACATCCGTTTATAGCACATATCATATAATAGCACCTTATTCATAAGGTCAATCAAATCAAATCTTTCCTAAATATAATAATCCAATCAGCACAGGGAAAGATATCAATTTAATATTTCGCATTTAATTCAGTGCAAGGCAAGCAAGGGTCGTGCATATGATTTTCGTCAGGAATAAACTGGTATCAACGGATATATCACTTTCCATATATAAACAGCATATTTTCCATATATGGCTCAGTAGGATATCTCATGCATTATTTCCTTATATAGCACAGAACGATATATCCTATCTCATGGACTGTCTATAACATGCGATCACTTAGTTCCATCAAATCATCACAAAATCACACGCAATTCAAATATTCAACACTTTAACAATTTTCATCTCATTAACAATGCATGGTTGAACATTATCATGAACTTAGACATTTTATTTTTCCCAAATCGAATTGCTTATTTTATAGACCTAATGTCATTACAATTACATCGTTCATCAAAACTCTCTAACATATATGGACCAAAAAGGTCAACATTCTCCCATTTTTTGATGATGACATGTAATTGATGCAGCACGCAAGCAAGTAAGCATATTCGATTATGCAAGTCCTAGCGCATATGTCTAAGTGTTCCATAATCACAAAGCAGAGCATACGATATTTCCTAATCACATGTGATACCCATTTGCTCCCCCTGCCTATGTGCAGTTATCTCTAAGACATGCTAAGATATATCTTTGAACTAATTTTGCTCCCCCTGTCTAAATGCGGATATTTCCTATTAATTTCTATGTTATATCTTAAGTACAAGACTTTCGAAATTACCCGTGAGTGTGCTCCCCCTGCCTAGGTGCGCATTTTCCAAGCATGGTTCAAGTAATCATGTAATCATCGCAGCAGGCACTTAGCACTTATCAAGAAGTTTCACGCAAGTCAAATCGCACAGTTAAGCATCAGAGTATGAGATCAGCATATGATATATCCGAAGATCAAAGCAAAGAAAATGTTAAGCATAGGAGATATATCATGATAGCAGCAAAATATTATATTAGGGTTCAACGAGCCTCCCTATACATCACTTAGCACTAAAACACTTAAAACGCTAAACGCCTAAACTTACCTTACTACTCCCCCTTCATTATCAAAAAGGCGGGAGGGAAACCTAAAAACTGAACGATACTAGAATATCCTAGTGGCAGCTAAGAGCAGAATGGAACGAGAGAGGCAGCCTGAAGAGGAGTCGGAAACAGCGGGTTTTGGAAGGGATTGCTTGACGAGCTTGGTGAGCTTGGAGAGTTTCAGCGACATTTCGGTATACTGTTCTTTGATCTTGCGGAATCGCTTCTGATTGTCAGCTTTGATATCGGAGATATCACGGCGCAACACGGCGATTCCCGTCTTCCCGACGCTGAGCTCATCTTCGTAATCCTCATCATCGTCGCTTTTCACTTTTGCCTTTCCCTTCGCAGCAGCTCGCTTTTGGGCGCTATCCACTGACCTAACTTCATTGGCCTTGAACCAACCTTGGCTTTTTGTATAGTGAATCCCCATGCGCTTCAAGGTCACTTGGTCCACTATGTGGACGGATTTGTCTTCCCAACCAGGCGGCAACACAATGCCTTCGCACTTAAATAAGTGAGTGAGTAGCATGCCATAAGGCAGCGCTTAGTCTCTGCTTTCGTAGGCCTGGATCATGTGCTTCATGATGACATATCCAAGGTTGAACTTGATGTTCTGGGATACCATGTAGACCGCAAAGGTGCTCATGAAGTTCATCGTCGTCGAGTGGCCGCCGCTACCAATTTTGGCACTCCAAAGAGTCATGTTAAGAAGCTTGTGCAGGAAGAAGTAGTCGATAGTGAGTTGGTTCAGTGCTTCACCGTAAGAGAATCGAGGTTTCGTGCGGGTATTCCAGAGTGTATGAAAGACATTACTGAGATCAAACTCATCGGCGTGGCACCAGTCATTCATATCATAGTGCCGAAGTCCCTCATCAGCAACTCCCAGCATAGCATTCATCTTTTGAGTGGTCCACTCGATCTTATGGCCGAGAACATAGGAACGGATGTTAACATGCCCTTCGAACTCGTCGTAGTCGAGATTAGCATAGAACAGTTTGACTACTTCAGGGAAGTGGGGTGTGTTGAGGCTCAGGAAATGCTCCCATCCAAAATCTTTAAGCCAGGTGATGACCTTCCCAGGGGGCAGTTTGTCGAAGGCAACTCCGCGACCACGAGCGATATCTCTTTTGAGGAAGCTTTTGTAGGTGGTGCGATTACTTTCTTCTAGAAAAAGTAGTTTAACTGGGATCTCACTAGGTTTGGTCAGATCGATAGGTGGGATGGCAAAGGATTTTGAACTTGATGGCTGAGGTGGCGAGGTCGTATGAAGTGGTGAGGGCTGTTTTTCAGGAGACTTTGGTGGAGGTGAAGGTGATTTCTGGGTTTCGATTGGAGTTGGGGATCGCGAGGGCGATTCCTGGGTATCCTCGGGAACTTCTGCAGGAATTTCGGAGCTTGAGACAGGTTTTTCGGGTTCGGGTGTCTTGGATTTCTTAGTCTTCTTCTTCTTCTTGGCGGTCTTGGAAGGACTTGAGATCTTTTCGGAAGATTTGGCTTTGAACGAGTTTTACGAGCAGAAGGCGAGGCTGGTTTTGGTGATTTGGAAGGTGATTTGAGCGGGGTTTCATCAGTGTCAGACATGGGTTCCTTACGTTTGCGGCTTGATGATTCAGGGTTGACAGCTTTGGAGGTTTTGGCCATTGATGAATGTTTGAATGTCGAGGAGATGTTTGATTGAATGATGAAGGTTGAGGAACGGTTCTGATCTTTTAAAGAAATGGAGTCGGTTTATTCTTGGAAGGGATAAGGATGAATTTGAAATTTGAATTTTGAAATTTCGAAGTTGGAAAGTGGAAAACTGTCAGAGATATCAGGCTGATTTGACAGGATCTCATAATTATGGAAGGGATTTGATTGGGCTGAAAAGGAATATAGTTTAAATAAATGGGTTCCCTAAAATAACTAAACGGCTGAGATGATATCTACGAGTTCCTTCCTAAAATAATCTGATCACATTCAAGAACAGATCCAGGAGATCGGATATTCCTAAAATAAACTGGATGGCTGAAGGAATGTCTATCTACGAATTTCTTCCTAAAATACGAGAATCATACTTAGGGAAAGATCTATAAGATCCACGAAAATATTCTAGGGGCTGAATATCTTAAGATATGATAACTATGAATCTCTATCTAAAATAGAATAACCTAGAGTAAATAATAGAATCAGGCAGATTTAATAACCTTATTTAGCTCGAGAATTCCCAATCGATCACGGATGTCGCAGAATCTTGCCTCTATTAAGGGTTTCGTGAAGATATCAGCAAGCTGATCATTTGTTCCTACGAATTCCACACTGATATTCCCCTTTTGAATATGGTCTCGTATGAAATGATGCTTTACCTCAATATGCTTAGTACGAGAGTGATGCACGGGATTCTTAGTAATACTAATGGCACTAGTGCTATCACACCTAATAGGAATTTTGTCATAACTTAACCCGAAATCACTAAGGGTTTGTTTCATCCAAAGAACTTGTTGACAACAATTTCCTAAGGCCATATATTCAGCTTCGGTTGTGGAGAGGGCGACAACATTTTGCTTTCTACTAGACCAGGTAACTAGGGAATTTCCAAGTAATTGGCAAGTTCCACTAGTACTTTTCCTATCTTCCCTACAGCCGGCATAATCGGCATCGGAATATCCCATTAATGGGAATTCTTCCGTATGAGAGTACCATAAACCATAATTGACAGTACCCTTGACATATCTAAGTATACGCTTGACTGCTGTCAAGTGAGATTCCCTAGGGTCAGACTGATATCTCGAACACATACCAACAGCAAACATGATATCAGGACGACTAGCAGTTAAGTAAAGAAGGCTACCGATCATACTTCGATATTCCGTTTGATCAACTGGTGTACCTGATTCGTCACTGTCTATTTTGGTGTTCTGATGCATGGGAGTGGAAATTGCTTTTGAATCGTTCATCCCGAATTTGATCAGTAATTCCTTGATGTACTTAGTCTGGCATACAAAGGTTCCACCGTCAAGTTGCTTTATTTGCAACCCAAGGAAGTAGTTCAGCTAGCCCATTAAGCTCATCTCAAATTCCTTCTGCATAGACTTAGAGAATTTCTCGCAAAGAAGGATATCAGTACTACCAAATATGATATCATCAACATATATTTGTACCAGTATCATGTGATCTCCTTCATACTTAATAAACAGTGTGTTATCAATAGTTCCAGTCAAAAATCCTATGTCAATCAAGAACTTGCTTAGCCTTTCATACCATGCCCTAGGAGCCTGCTTTAAACCATATAATGCTTTATTTAATTTAAAAACATGATTTGGAAAATCTTCCCTAGCAAAGCCCGGTGGTTGTTCTACATAGACCTCCTCATTTATAAAGCCATTTAAAAATGCACTTTTTACGTCCATTTGAAAAAGTTTAAAACGTTTAAAACATGCATATGTAAGTAAGACACGTATGGACTCTAATCTAGCTACTGGAGCAAAGGTTTCATCGAAATCAATACCTTCCTCCTGGGAATAACCTTTTGCAACTAACCTCGCTTTGTTCCTTGTGACATTACCATGTTCATCGAGTTTGTTGCGGAAAACCCATTTGGTTCCTATGATGGACTTTTCATCTGGTCTTTCCACGAGTGTCCACACTTGGCTCTTTTCGAACTGAGCCAACTCATCTTCCATGGCAGAGACCCAGGATATATCATCCAAGGCTTCATGGACTGTTTTTGGTTCCATCATTGAAAGTAGTACATCATGAGATTCCTCTGTATCCTGATTTCGTACAGTTGCTCGAGTTTTGATTCCAGATCTGATATTTCCTATCACTTGATCTGTTGGATGACTGGAAGCATGTTTCCATTTTCTAGGTTGTAGCTCATTGGCTTCTGGTTCCAGTGTCTCTACATTTTCGTCTTCTGGAATATCATCCTTACCATCTTCAGTATCCTGTAATTCTGCACAGGGCAAATCTATACCTTCCTCATCAGTAGCATCTGCGTTAGGCATTTCATCAAAAGTAACATGTATGGACTCCTGAACAGTCAATTTCCTTTTATTATAAACCCGATATGCCTTAGAGTGAAGACTGCAACCAAGGAATATCCCTTCATCAACCTTAGAGTCAAATTTTCCTCTCTTATCTCTATTGTTCAAGATAAAACATTTGCATCCAAACACTCGAAAGTAACTTATATTCGGAGTTCTACCATGCCAGATTTCATAAGAAGTCTTCTTTAATATCGGCCTAAGGAAAACACGGTTAGACACATAACAAGCTGTACTAACAGCTTCCGCCCAGAACTGTTTAGGAATATCATACTCATGTAACATAGATCTAGCCATTTCCTGTAATACCCTATTTTTACGTTCAACTACGCCATTCTGTTGAGGAGTTATAGGGGCAGAGAAGTTATGACTATATCCGTACTGATCACAGAATGATGCAAATGACTTACTATCAAATTCCAGTCCGTTATCACTGCGTATCCTACATAAGTTTGTTTCTTTTTCATTTTCAAGTCTCTTAACTAGTGATGCAAAATTATCTAGTGCCTCATTCTTATGTGCAAGAAATATCACCCAAGTATACCTGGAATAATCATCAACGATAACAAAGGCATATCTTTTACCTCGCAGAGACATCGTCTGGACAGGACCAAAAAGGTCGAGATGCAGTAATTCCAGAGGTCTGGATGTGGATATCACATTCTTTGCCTTGAATGATGTCTTGGTCTGCTTGCCCATTTGGCATTCCTTGCATGTTTTGTCCTTGACAAACTTTATGTCAGGAACACCTCGCACCAGTGCATTTCTTGTGATGTGAGACAGTAATTCCATGTTGGCATGTCCTAAGCGTCTATGCCATAACCAGGTGTTTCCTGTGTAACTGCTAAGCACTTGACGTTCTGGTCAGTGATATCATCAAGAGTTATGCAATAAATATTCCTATCCCTAGATGCACTAAATAGTACCTTATCATTGGTTTTAACAATACACTTATCATTTTCAAAGGTTACCGTATGACCCTTATCACATAATTGACTAATGCTAATGAGATTATGTTCTAGATTCTTAACTAACCATACGTCATCTATAGTAGTATGTAAAGTGTTACCAACAGTTCCAACCCCAATGATCTTAGCTTTAGTGTTGTCGGCGTAGGAGACATATCCTCCATCATAGGCTTTCACCGACACAAACTTACTGATATCACTTGTCATATGGTGGGAACACCCACTGTCGAGGTACCACTTGTTCTTTTTGCTGGATTTTCTTCTTTGTACCTGCATAAATCATTTCTTTTCTGAGGTGCCCAACTTCGATTGGGTCCTAAAGGGTTAGTGGTAAAATGACTCTTGTTAACATATGATATATCATCTGTCACAGACTGTGATCTCATAAATGTAGGCGCGCCAGTGTTAGAACCTTGATTCTTAGGAATCTGCTTTGGCCTCCAGATATATGTAGTTTTATCAGCTTTCTTCAAGAAACAGTGGTTAGCATAATGACCGTGACGGCCGCATGAAAAACATTTAGGCTTTCTAATATCTAGTGAATGTGCAGCATGCTTAGGTGTTGTGGAATATCCTATTCCTGTATTTCCAACATGTCTAGGAAGATCGAGTATCATGTTGAGATTATGTTGTCCTACAAAAAGTCTAACATTTTTGTTCTCTTCTAAGAAATTTCCAAGGACGGACATGTCTTTAGATACATTTTCTTGCTTCCTAAGCTTTTCGCAATTACACAAGACTTTTTCTTCCTTAAGAGTTTCTAACTCGGCTTTCAGACGCTCATTTTCTAGATCTGTTTGATGCTTCTCTCTAGCTACATCATCTCGTTGCCTAATCAGACTCTTTACTTGGGAGTTGAGCGACTTAATCCTTCTTTCTGCATTTTGAATAATTTCAAACATTTCTTCCTTTTCATCTACTTCAGAAGCTGAGGAAGCGTTATCATGAGATTCATTTTGCCTAGCATATAATTCATTCAGAAAGAGAATTTTCTTAATAGTGGATGAAGAAGATACCTGATCATCATCATTGGCCATGTAGGCGAGATCTTCCTCTTCTTCGCTTTCGCCCTCTTCCCAGTTAGTGACCATTGCTTTCTGCTTCTTTACCTTTTTGTCACCATTTTCCATAGGGCAGTTTGAGGCGAAGTGGCCTGGCTTGTTGCATTTGAAGCATTTCTGCACGTTGTTCCCGGATGATGATATTCCCTTGTTCCTAGGCTGGAACTTGGAGTTTCCCTTGAACTTTCTCCTCATCCGAAACTTTTCAAATCTTCTGGTCAGCATGGCGATCTGCTCCATTAGGTCCTCCTCAGTTTCTTCTTCACCTTCAGAGTCATTTTCTTGTTCGGTGTTAAATGCAATGTTGGGTTGACTTCGGACCGTTCTCTTTGATGGATATCTGAGTCATCTCGTAGGTGGTAAGAGATCCAATCAATTCTGACACGGAAAGTTGGTCCAAGTCCTTTGCTTCGTAGATGGCAGTTACTTTGGGATTCCATTCTCTTGGCAGAGATCTTAGTATCTTCCGTACTTTCTCACCGTCCGGTATTTTCTTTCCCAACGAGAACATTTGATTTATGATGCTCATGAATCTTGCGTACATATGGCTTATGGTCTCGTTGTCCTCCATTTTGAACAGCTCGTATTGGTGAGTTAAAAGGGCTATTCTTTCTTGTACAACTCGAGTGGTTCCCTCATGTGTGACTTGAAGCATCTCCCACATATCCTTGGCTGATTCGCATGAACTCACACGATTGTATTCTTCTCTTGTAAGTGCGCAGGCGATCATGTTCTTAGCTTTGGCATTCAAGGATATTCCTCGCTTGTCAGTTGCATCGTACTCGGAACCTTTCTTTGGAGTTCCATCCGCCTTCTAGGGATTGTAGGGTCCAGTCGTGATGATATCCCACAGGTCATAATCTGTAGCAAGCAGGAATTCCTTCATACGATTTTTCCATATAGCATAGTTTGTTCCATCGAAGAGCGGTGGCCTGGAATGGGATTGTCCTTCTGCAAAAACATCAAAACTCGAAGAAGCCATTAGATCTTTAACTCAGGCTTGTTAGGCCCGTCGTTTGAGTAACCCGCTCTGATACGAAATGAAGATATAAAAGTGCCTAAGATGGGGGGTGAATTAGGCTAATAAAATTTTATGCTTCTTTTTCAAACCTTAGTGTGGTGACTTAGATATACCTACTGATGTTTGTAACTAGTATGCCTGATATATCCTAGTAACGTCGGATGTGCGTCGGGTCTGTCTCACAGCGATAAAGAAATAACTGAAAAGTAAATGCGAGACAGGATTTTTATAGAGGTTATATCCCCAACTGGGGTTTACTCCTCTCCTTGGGATTTTCATCCCAAGAGTTTAACCAATCACTATAATGCACCGTAGCTGGATACAAAACTGATTGGTCAGCCCAATACACAACCGAAACAAGTCGAACACTAGACACTACTAGGTTACCACACGCCGAGTTTCGTTCCTCGGAATCTCCTTGATCCCGACAGACACAGCTCGCTACCGAAGGGCCCCCGGACTTGTCCTTCCCTTCATGTGTGCGTAAACGTCGACCTTGCCTCCTTGGTATTGCTCACGTCCGAAGACAACACGTCCGAAGACAGAATATATGGCAGGGGATGATGGAATATCGGATAAATCACTCGCTCAGTGATGGATAGGCAAGTTATCGCGCAGTAAGGCAGAAAGCTATCACAAGTGAATGGCTCAGGAATCTCTTAGTATCTCTCTGCTCAAAAAATCTCTCGTAGGCTTAAATTCGCAAGTTCTTTCTTTTGAAAATCTCAAGTGCAGCTCATATATAATCCTTTTCTAATAGCACTTCACATGGAAAGTCATATCAAACAATAATCACCAAATCAAGCATAGTTTCCATGTAGCTTTCGAATCAATCATACCATATAAATCATGCTTCTAATAAATCATCACAACGGTCATATAGCACATTAAAGCATGATTATATTCCATATAAAGCTCAATTTTCGTACTCAAGCAATTTCAACCATTTCGCATATATTTTCCATATCGAAATTTTCCATAAGTGATTCCCTGCTATCAGTTCCTAGTAACGAGTAACTTTAGATTTACTTTCCAAGCATGGCATGCAAGATAGCAATTCATCAACGCGTTTTCCATGTACAGCTCATAGCATTTAATCGATATATTTACCATGTTTATCACACAAATCAAATCAGAGCTTACATAAATCGATTTATCACATCATGGCACAACTTTCCTTATTTCAGAGATCACATCCGTTTATAGCACATATCATATAATAGCACCTTATTCATAAGGTCAATCAAATCAAATCTTTCCTAAATATATAATAATCCAATCAGCACAGGGAAAGATATCAATTTAATATTTCGCATTTAATTCAGTGCAAGGCAAGCAAGGGTCGTGCATATGATTTTCGTCAGGAATAAACTGGTATCAACGGATATATCACTTTCCATATATAAACAACATATTTTCCATATATGGCTCAGTAGGATATCTCATGCATTATTTCCATATATAGCACAGAACGATATATCCTATCTCATGGACTGTCTATAACATGCGATCACTTAGTTCCATCAAATCATCACAAAATCACACGCAATTCAAATATTCAACACTTTAACAATTTTCATCTCATTAACAATGCATGGTTGAACATTATCATGAACTTAGACATTTTATTTTTCCCAAATCGAATTGCTTATTTTATAGACCTAATGTCATTACAATTACATCGTTCATCAAAACTCTCTAACATATATGGACCAAAAAGGTCAACAACTATAAAATATAAAACAAAATTTTAACAATGATAATATAACGAAATATTACACGCATAACTAATCTTCTTTAATATCATTTTCAGTATCTCCTTCAGTATCTTCCTTTGAAAAATTCTTATGAAAAACATTGTCAACGCCAAAGGAAGTGCCCCCGTAATAATAATACTCATAAGCAAATGTTCAACGATCAGATCGGACAACATCCTTCAAAATACAATATAGTAGTAATATTAATAAAACATTACAATTAATAATAATATTTTGGAAAATTTCGTAAAAATATTATCCACATACCAGTAACGATCACCGTAAATAAGGTTAGAAACAGAAGATCCATCTTTGTATAAAACGACATGATTCTATTAAAAACATAATATATTAATATATCAATTTGACGAAATATAAATAATCAAAAAATATGTTAATATATTTTCATCAAAGTCATAAAGGAATCTCCACACGCCACGACGGGAATTCGAAGTCTGGACCTCTCACCACTTTATGTGGAAATTACCAGCTACCACGAGACCTCGTGGGCTTTTGGTATTCTGTTCGGGCATAAATAATATATACATATATATATATATACACATATATAAGATTTATAAACAACACACGCACACTTATGCAGATATATGTATAAGTTATGTATGTAGTTGTATGTATATAAACCCAAGTACGTGTGCATATATATATATATATATGTATGTATATATATATATATGTATATATGTATAACACATATATGATAAACAATTTATATGTATATATGAAATAAAATTATTTATACCTCCGGATTGTGTTCTTTATAGTCCTCAGATAGGTAGAGTCTCGTGCTGATAACGTGTTATATAATATTTTATTTAATGAAGCTTTATTATATTTATATAGTATGATATCAAAGCAAACATACGTAAGAATTCTATTGAGTTCTCTTCTATGATCATTACACTAAGGATGGATCCTAGTTATAGAAGGAAACTATAACAAACATATTAAATACATTAAATGACATCCACCACCTAATAACAACTAGATCTCCAAGGAATAGGTAAACACGTCCCAATTTTACCCAACGTGATTGTCATGGGATAAGACCCCATGGGGGCAACTCAATAAATTGTGGGAGATGAGATTCGATCCCATGACCTAGCGCACAAATTCTTGAGGCCTCCTTCTTGACCACTAGACCAAGGCATCACTGGCCAGTACTATTTTCTAAAATTACAAAGTAACCTATAACACACACAAAATAACATTATTCTTATGAATATCGAAAAATATAAGATATGCATATGAATTTGATAGTCATGAAACAAAGAATAAGTTGGTGTTGTTTATTTATTTTTATCATATAAATTCCATGAAATAAAGACGATTTTACAATATGATGGAATAAAGTTAATTTAGTCTTTTTGTAACAATATTAGTTCGATTAATTATGTTGGCCCAATACATTGGATCAATTATACCGGGCTTGTTTGATAATAGTAGCAGGTCAATGCTTTATTGCGAGCTTTAACAATTGGACTTCGTTTAAGGCGAAGGAAACACTTGATAATTTGGGTTTATCTTGGGTTATCTACAAACTAAACGGACCCATAAGTTTGATGGGCTTATTGCAATAAGATTGCTAAATGGGCCTCTATTTTATTTTCTTTTTCTATCAAACTAAACGGACCCCATTATCTGAAAAGTTGGATGGGCTTATTGCAATAAGATTGCTAAATGGGCCTCTATTTTATTTTCTTTTTCTAGCAGAGAAAAAACCATAATGATGAAATAGCATCCTCCTGCCGGACTCCCGGCCGCTCGCCTCCGTCGGTCGACCTTCGTCGGCCGCCCACCTTCGCTGGCCAGCTTCTCTGCCGCCCCCCCGCCGCCACCTCCGTTGGCCGTGTCGCTTCCGCCGCACTGTCTCCATCGAGCCGCCTTCGCCACCGACAGCCGCTGCCGCCTCGCCGGCCAGCTCGCTCCCGCGCTGCCTCCCTCATTTCTCTCGACTTGCAGGTCGGGAGCGTTTTTCTCCCTTGTGGAGCCTCAGTCCGATGACGATAAAACCCTGACGTCGAAGACCAAGTTAAAGTTTAGAGTATCGTAGATTTAGCTTAATCGCTTGGTCTGTTATAGTTTCTATGTTCTTAGTCATAGATAATGGATTTTATTTTCTGTCGGTTTTTTGTCCCTGGACCCTTTTTTTTCCTTGTGGGATTGTTTGTTTCCCCATGTGGGATTGTTTTGCTCCTTTGTGGGCCTTTGTTCTCCCGATTGACGTTGTACCGGTGAGACCCCCTTGGGCTATTTAGCTCTGTATCTTTGTTATCAATGCAAGCTATCGTTTCGGAAAAAGAAAATGAAATAGCATCAATCCACGTGGCACTATTCCTTAGGCCCGTTAAGTTTGGATTAACAATTACCTTACATTAACCTCAGTCAGTGAAATAGATTTTTTTTATTTTTTTTCGGAAGTCAGTGAAATAGATTTGATTACGTGATAGTGTAATGAGCACAACTATCCAAAGAAATGCTGACAGAACCTCAAATCTAAATTTAAAGTCTACTTAACTGTTAAAATACATATGATGAATGCATCGAACCATAGGAGGAACTACCCCTTATTTTCCATTACAAATAAATCATAGAGAGAGAGCATAGAATGCAAATGAAAAATGAACGTGAGGAGATAAATTTCTATAGTATAAAATTCAACGCCTTCTCTTCCCTTCTCTTGCAACATCAACTTATGACAGCAATAGCATCACCATCATCATTCAATCTAAACTCTAACTGGTTTCTGAAGCACAGCAGATAAGTAAACCTCGGATTTCCCCGACCCATTCACCTTCTCGCCCACGACCCATTTCAGCTTTTTGTACCCGAACCGTTCTATCAATCGGGTCAAGATCGCTTTTCTCTCATCGCTCGAGCAATAAAAGTTATCCAACCAAAAAAGCCCGCCCGCCCTAAGCACTCTGTCGATATCGAACATCAAGAACTCTAATTTCTCGGGTCGACCCGCGACGTCCAACCCGCTGCCAGCGCGGATCAGATCGAAGACATTATCGTGGAAAGGAAACCTATGATCTAAGCTTATGTATAAAGGGAAGAGTCCCCTAGCTGCAATGAACTCACTAAAGGGAGCATCAACGTTCAAAGCTGAGGTTATTACAGTCACATTCTTCTCAGCCATTCGAGCTGCGAACGTGCCCGACCCGCCCCCTATGTCGAACCCTATTCGAATATTCGAACCGCCGCCCATCGACAAAACGTCGTTGATTGAGAAGTCGTTTTTGCCCCTGGGATTCACGTACTTTTGAGTTTCATAGCCTTTGACTATGTCAAAACAACCAGCGCAGTCCCTGTTAAGCTTCTTACTGTTAAGGCAAGCAAGGTTCTTGCAGCCTAAACCGCTCCAAGAATAGATCTTTTCGCTCACATTCTTCCATAGGGAATTAGGGAAAGGGTGCAAAGAGTTAGCTTTGTCGATTACCTTAGCAAAGCATCTCCTTTTGGGCAAGGGCTCGCATCCTTGTAAGATCAGCTTCTGAGCAAGGCTCCAATCGTCTGGGCAAGAACTGTAGGGCTTGTAGTTCATGTATTGGGACAGCAAATCCATGGACTTCTCGCAAGAATGTCCTATAGAAGACACCATCTCAGTGATCCCAGTTCTTGAATCTTTGCCCAAGGGCAAGCGATGGTGCTGTAAGAACTCTCTGACTTCGCCGGCGATGTTGGGCTTGGAGAGATCGATTGTTTCGTAGCCCAAGAGCTGCTTCTCCATCTGGGCTAACTTCTTTTGCGAAGAATCGATCTCTCTCAAGATTAAGCCCACCTTCTCAGAGATCACGGCGAGGTTCTTGGGAGGCGCGTGGGCGAGGGATTTTGGGTGGTAGTGAAGGCGTATAAGGCGAAGAGGTTAGTGGTGATCACTGAGAAGAGCATGAGAAGGTTGACTGCTGAGGAGCACATCGATGCTTTCTTGAATCTCGCTGTTCCATCTCCTATCTTCAGAGAAACAGAGCCCATCTTTTACAATTGACTGGTTTGCTCGCTGCGATTTTTCTGTGGTGTAATGAAATCGTTTTTGGATCTTGAGATGTAAAAAGCTCGACAGAGACGGCGAGAGGCGTGTGAACAGTGCTAGATTCGGGCGAGTGAAGTGAGTAGTGAGCAAGTGGGAATGAATGGATTAAAAGTTAATTACTCAACGCGGCAATAATTGTTTATATGTAATAAGTCAGCTGAATAGGTAAACTATTTAGTTGGCTAGTGCTCTATTTGCTGTTATGTGTCGGTGAATAAACAAGATCTAAAAACTATGTAATCAAATAATATTATCACTAGGGCAAGAATATGATTATCAAAAGCAGATTCCACAGCAACTCTCCAATCAATCTGCAAATTCAATATGAAAAAACAAAAAGGAGAACACCATAGATGATCCTCAGAGTCATTCCCAATAATAAACATTTAAGAAAAGATCATAACAGTATAGTACCTACGAAAGAAAAGGCCAAAAGAATACCCACAGGCGAATATCTTAAAAACAGTGTCAAAAAGCATTGCCTTTATGTCCAAGTAATTTCTCTATCCATCTTCATCCTCTTTGCATTTGGAACCTCATCGCCGCCGCCTATTCTTTGCTGTGCCTGAGACGAATTATCGTGAAGAAAAGAACAGTTCGCCCCATTTCTACAACCCCTTGGCGTGTTGAAGTACATACAAGGCCTCATAATCCTAGGTTTCGACTCTCTCGGTCTGATCGCATTATTATTAAATTCTTGATTCGTCCCGAAAGGCGCATTTTGAAACTGCCGAGGATATGGCGTAATACTACTACTCTCTCTACGCTCTCCACCGTGCTGCTGTATAAGGCTCTTGTAATAGTTGATATCCTTACTCGCCATGGCTGAAGCTTCAGGCACATGAGGTGGCCTAACACTAGGCACCGACGTGGGTCCCACCCTACCCTGAGGGTTAAACGGTAAATTTGCAGGCGCCCACGAAGGTGCTGCATGTCCCTGGTCGAACGAACTAGGCGCTTGGGATCTCAAATTGCTGGGCAGATTATGTGTCGTAGCCATACCTTGTAAGCTCGAAGATGCAACGTTATGAGTACTCAAAGGTGGCGTGCTATGTACAGCTGATGATTGCTGTGATAGAATAGTTTGCGTTCCACCGATAGGCGTGTTTTGGGAACTTGATGAAGACCCGCCTTGCTTTTTCATGAGTTCTCCGACTAAATTAGGGTTGCTTAAGATTTTCATCAGCAGATCTTGATCTATCAAGTTTCCCTGATTGGGGCTCGATGTGTATGGAGAAAAAGCAGCTTGTAGGTTTGATAAGATGTTTGGGTCCAAGGCAGATAATGGCGAAGAAGCTGTCTTTGCTGATGAAGAACCGAGCGAAGATGCGTCTAAGGCTGGGTCTTCTTCATCTTCGACTGGCATTAAGGGAACCACGAGGGTGTTTTGGTCATCGTAATCTAAGGTTTCGGCGACACTTGGTTCAGATGGGCTGCAAAGTAAAGAACATAACTTTATCACATATTCCTGAATAATCCGTAAGGAAGATGAAAGATGTGAAGAGGGGCTGTGACGACGCACTTTGGTGGAATGGCTGATACGCGAGGATAAATAGCTTCGAGCATTTTCGCCTGTCGAAGGGTCTCCGCGTCTGTTTCCTTGCTCTCATCCCCAGCAACTACTTGCCAATTAGTATTGACTTTAAACTGAAAATCAAGATAATGACAAAAATTCAAATGAGAATTGTGAAAAAGTAATGATTCAACATTAATGATAGAATTTCTCAAGAGTACTCATCGCAACTGATACAGAACTCGAAATAATCATACACAGCAATATCCCGTGAAGCAGTGTCAAGAAAGAAACAACAAATATGCCTTATTACAACTGACGATAAAAAGATTTATGTGTGACAGATTAAGATGATCAAATGACTGAGCCTAAGGAAATATAGGAAACAGATAGATATGTAATACTTACTCTGGGAGGACATTTCCACTTGATCACTGGTATTTGAGATAGCTTTGCGTTCCATTGGTTGACGGGCTGTGATCCCTCAAAGCCCGGTGGCAGATTATCATCGGGCCCGTTACCGGCAAAACTGCCCGACCTTGTTACCTTTGGCTGGAGATGCTCTTGAGTTCCATTTCCAACTTGCGAAGGAGACTCTTCAGACAAAAATAGCCTTACCTGCATTTTTTCATGAAATAAAATCTGTTTCAACACACAGTAGTCTCAACAGAGATAGTAGATATCACAAGTATGATCTATCAGTCTTGATTCTATGAAGTCAATACATATGGTATATAGTCTGAATTATGCAGACTTGGAACATTGGAGAACAAAAATCTGCATCCAATACAACTAACAACGCTACAACTAAAGTGAAAGCTCAATCTTTTCATCATTTGTCGGTTACACATCACTACGACGTAACATGCAAGGAGAAAAAAAAATGGACAGGCCAGAAGAAAGTAATCTGCATATAAGATCAAATCATTAATGCTGCTACCACAAGCTAGTTCATACAATAAAATAAATAAATAAACATTCAGGTTTTTCCACTACAGGCAAGAAGATGTGGCAGCAGCAGTTAACCTCCTTATCAGCTGAAGTAGTGCTTGATATCTGGATTTTGTCTTAGCAGTACTACACAGGATATTATTTCAACCCGCCATCAATCCCAAGTTACCATTCTTGCCTAGACAAACAACAGGCATTCCTATTCATTAAACAAAGGATGGTTTCTAGACTCATGATGATCAGCCAGGCAGGAAAGTCTAATAGAAAACAGACCTTTTCATTCACTCCCATTTCTTGGAATAAAATTTGATGAATGTAAGTTAGATCAATCAAAATCTTCATATCGCAGAACTAACATAAGTGATGATATACCATTATCCTCAAAGACCGACATGAATCTGTTGACTGAGAAAAGCCATATCTGCCTAAATTTACACATAAGACTATGGATAATTCACTACTCAGATACATCAAATTAGATACAGACGACTGAATGATTTCACAATACTAACTTTCAGTACAGTAGTCAAAATTTGTTTGCCATATTGGGTTTAAATCTCTCACAAGGTTATTAGCCACTTCCAACCAGGTCAATGTTCAAGATTTCATCAATTTTGACCTCACTTTATCTACTGAGTTTCCATTCAAAAGATTCACATCAAACCCAGCTCTACAGGTCAGGGTTATATTATGTACTCTGATAATGCCCCATTTACTGATCCATTAATAAACAAATTGCTAAAGAATCTCTGAAAGTTCACCATATGGCTTCATTGGCGTACGTTACTCTGTATTATCCTCCATTTTACAGATTGTGAAATTGTGACAGCTTTCCAATATTTACCATCTCGAAACCCAATTTATTGCATGTAAACTTTCTTACTTATTCAACGGTTTAGCTTTTATCATCCAATAAAGTGAATTTAAAGAAAAAAAAAAAACCTTTTCTCCATTTTTCTCTAAACTTCTCTTGCGAAATCGTTACGAACAGTGCAACAGACGAGAGAAAGCGCTCTCATTTAACAACGAACCAATCCATCCATTATATTGTAACCAGTTTTTATCCAAATTACTCCACGTACAAAACAAATCGAAGATTTTTGTAAGGATTAATACCTGACAAAGATTAACATCAGAAGCCCAAGAAATTCTTTTTGATTTCTGCGATCCTCCCATATTAAACATATCAAACATGTGTCGATTCAATTGCCCAAATATGGAGTTTACCTAAACGAATTAAAATTACAAGCAAACGCTTAAACGGAATGAAATCACCAAACTTTTCCAGTAACGGCAATAAAACGAATCCCAAAGTGCAGATTCAAATTTAAGCTTGTCAAGCTTCGATTGAATGCTTTGAGAAAGAGGGGTCGAGAAGAAATAGATGGTGCGAAGATAAACTTCCACGAAGCGCTGATATAAGAGCCCTAGGCCTAGGGTCTTCCCCTCTTCCGTCTCTGATTTTCCCTTTTCTTATATAAAATTATTACTATCTTTTTTTAATAATTTTTGTTTCCTATTTCTCAGCCGTACACATGGACGTCACTGTAAAACGTGCGATCATCTTAGTGATTGTGATAATTTTGATTAAGCTAAAGATTTTAATCTCCAAGATAACATAGACAATTTGGTTAATTTACTACGTATGATAAACGACACAAAATCAATTCCGAATTTGACCGTGCGATGAGATCTAATTTTTCGCGAAATATTTACTTAAAATGGGTAGTTTTGTCGATAAAAAAAAAGAGGTATATTACGTTTCAGGCTTCATTTAAGTTATTTAGTCAAATTTAGTTTTAAGGATCCAATTTCTACAGTACCACTCCATTTTTCTGTAGTACCACTTCACTGTTATTCAGTACCATTTCATTGTTCTGCAGTACCACTTCATTGTTTACGACTACAGAACATTGAAGTAGTACTGCAGAACAATGAAGTGTACTGCAGAGCAATGAAGTGGTACTGTAGAAACCGGATCTTAAAACTAATACTTAAACTGACAGGACTTGAAATCAATTTTAAACAGTAACAGGACCTGAAACAAAATTTGCCTAAAAAAAATAGTTGGAGGATGTAGTTTAGTTGACAATGGCATACATAATTCAAGGTGACATGACAGTAGTTAAAGATGTGTTTTTCATATAAGTTATGGTTAGAGATGTGCATAATTCGGTTTACCGAACCGAATTACCGAAAAACCGAAATTTCGATACACGATCCGAAAATATTCGGTCCGGTATTCGATTTTTTCAAAAAGAAAAATTCGGTAATTCGGTTCGGTATAGGTTTTTTATTTCGGTAAATTCGGTATACCGAATTACCGAAATATTAAAATTATTTTATATGTATTTGATAGTTAAAATATAAATATAATTATATTAAATTATATATATCAATTTAAATATTTCTGAAAATTCTTTTTTTATTAAAATATCGGTTGTTTCGGTAAAAACCGAATTTACCGAAAAAAATTCGGTAAAAATCGAATACCGAACCGGGAAATTCGATTAGGTATGCGGTTCTTAAGGTGGGCGAACCGAAACTTCGGTTCGGGTCGGTTCGGTTTGTACCGAACGAACACACCTAGTTATGGTTGAACTGAACCACGAATTCTTTAAAAATAAACATGAAAGATATAAATCAAAGGCAATCAAACAAAACTTCAAAATCCACTCATCATCCCAATAACATAACCCTCCTCAGCATATGATACCAAACACAAATAAGTTTTCGGAAAAAAAGTTATCAGCAATCAAAAACCAAATTGATAAGGTTTCTTCCCTGTCTGAAAGAAAACAGGGAGCAAATGAATCCTCAAAACGGAATGATACCTCATTTATCTCCTCCACCTCCGATCTGTTGAAGATATAAGAAGTTAGTGCAACATAAGTCGATCAGTAGAACACATTCAAAGCAAGCATAAACGTCGTTTTCATCATATAAAACATCAGATTAACATTACACCTTGAGGAGACTGAGTTGCGTTTCCTTTTACATTCTGCTGAGCCTGAGACAACGAGCGTTGAATCATAGGAGAGCCTTGCCTTTCATGCGCTGCATAAGGCATAGAATGCCTCTTTCTAACATCATGGGCATCCTTGTCAAGAACCTCTGGGCTAAATCTAGGCAAGCCATTCGTCATAGCTTTGGCTCTTGCCGATTTAGTAGCTTGCATGTAACTAGGCAGAGAAATACTACTGCTGCTGACACTATCTCTAGGCTCTTGCTCCTTGTGATCAGATTTGTTCGACTCAAAGGAGTTCCTTCGTCTTCGTGCCTTGTTATCACGCTCTGAGCTGTTCTTCGAAGAAGCAGAATCTATATTACGACTTAAAGGAGTTTTCTTATCCCCCGACGATAAGGAAGATTTAGGTTTCTTGGGCTTGACTGATACTTGGCTAGAGGGTGTTCCTTGTGGCTCGGAAACTGCTGTATCATTACATGCCACGTGGCTTATTTCAGGCTTTTCCTCAACAGATTCAACAGCAGAAGAGTCGACAATCTCGTACTTGTCCGATTTATCTGAGTCTGGATATGATGCGTCTGCTACGGGTAATATGGGGTTCTCAATTTCTTCGGTTTGTAAATGCTCTTCGTTCCCTTTGGCTTTAATTTCTCCATGCTCTTTTCTAGCCAGTGGATTGGTCTTGTCTGAATCTTTTGGTTTTACTTCATTGTCATTGACTATAGTAGGCGCTGACCTGTCTGGTGAATCGAGGGTCGACGAAATTGAAAGCTCAGTTCCACACTCTGAGCCATTCACTTGAAGATCGGTGTAAGAAGGAACCCTGTCCAAAGCAGATCTAACTCCACCTTCATTACCAGAAGAAGAAAAGGTGGTCGATATCTTTGCACTTGAACTCAGCTCTTCGAATTTCATCTGGGCTGCAATAAAGGCGGGATTTTTTTCTTTTCTCGAATACGATTTCTTTAACTCAGTTTCATCACGAGGTTGTTCGATCGAAGACCTTTTGCAATCGGGCATGTACAGTTCAGTGTCTGCGCCTTTCCTTTTAGTGAAATAAGGCTCCATTACCACCTTTGATTTCAGATTCTTTTCTTCGATGGAGATGGGATCTAGTTTTGGCTCGACACATGTTGATTCTAATCTGCTTCCTTTGTAACTGATCAGATCATCGTCTTTCTCAGATTCATTCACTGATTGTATATTCTTACCAGAAACGAGGTCCATCGATCGAATTAAGCCAAGTCCTTTTTCTTCATTTCTCACTGATGAAGCTAATGTCCATCTTTCAAGCCATTTCCAGGCCGAGTCTGACTTAAAAGGCTCACACTTGATTCTGATAGAAGAAGTCTTTTGTGTCGATGCCATAAGCTAAATAACGATTTCTTTCTGAAGCTCCATCCGCGTCGATCGCTAGAAACTTTGTTCTGCAAAAATATTTCAAAGAAGGAATCAACCTTCAAGACAATGCCAATTGTCCTGTAATAAGAAAATCACATCCAATAATAAAGTAAACAATCGCAATGAAGAAGGCAACATCTGCACACATATGTTTGAAGACATCCTCAGTTCATGAGTAAACTAAACCAATCAAATCTAGCAGATACGTTTAAAAGAGAGCAAATAAATCCACGAATCAAACAGCATACAATCAAAAAAATCAAACTGTGACAGGGAAAAATAAGCAAACAACAGCTCAATCCATAAAACAATCACACAGCTAAAAAGTGATACTAAATCTGAAAAAACTAATGGCATATGCGATAAATCGTTAGCAACAAACAATAAGAGAAAGCACATAACAACATAACAAAAAACAAAATGTACTTCATGAACTTCGAGATCGGCTCGATCAACACCGTCCTTTTTCCCACAAGCAATGATGTTCAAGCAAGCCATTGATTTTCCCATCCTTCCCTCTCTCTAACTCTCTATATATATGAAGAAAGTGCTGCTGTCTCAATATCTGAGCTACTAGCTATATAGTGTAGCGACTGACAGAGGTGTCTTTTTACTTCCAATCTCAAAGTGAGAAGAATTCAATTGGAAATTGAAAAGTGACGATGAATCCATAAATAGACTTGAGTTCGAGTACTAAAAAGGTGGAACTTGACAGTCTCCTTAAATGTAGCGAATTCATATGCTTGGATTCCGTGCTGTTCTCAGAAGACCTGGTTTTGTTTTGGCTTCTTAATTAGTGTGATAATTATCGGTTGAGAATTGAGATGAGACGAATCGATGACCTGTATTTTCTTTATTTATTTTTTCTTCTTCTTAAGCAATCCCTTCGATGTTTTTTGTCCTTTTCATTTCAAAAAATTTGAAATTGCCCATACATTTTTATTTTTTAAAAAATAGATTCGATTGGCTTTACTTCATTTACTTCAAAGTCATTCACTATTTAAGAGTGCCCGCCATGTGTTTGATGATGGGTTTGTTTGGCAATGTTCCTTATAAAACTACTTCATTCGAAGCATTTAACAATAACAATAACAAACGATACTTCATTACAACGATAATCATAATAAACAGCGTTCATCAAAAGCATTTCCTAAACATACCATCTTACTTATTGCCATAACTGAAGCCCAACGTCTGAAACGCAATAACATAGGCAGGTAACTCGCATCATCGTACACTTACTAACCACCACATACAAAACACGCAAGTTTCCCAGACTTCTTCCTTCCATTCAATTTCAACCGCCCCGAGCTCGAAAAAAAGAAAACAAGAAGAACGAAAACCCTAACCACCACCACCATCATCATCATCATCCATTCATCACTTGATGGTAATGTAACGGTTCGTCCCGTGCTTAGCCCAATGCTCCTTAAGATCGACGGGGCTCGAAAGGTCGTGCCCCTCGCCGGCCAGTCGGCTCAGCAGCTTACTGAAAGCGCTCCCGCTCATCTTCCTCCCCCCGACCCTCGCGTGCCTCTTGTTGGGCACAGCGGGCAAAGGATACATCGACAGGTTGGTCGTGCAGCACGACGACTGCCACCCTCCGTTCCCCCACTTGTAGCACGGCCTCAGAACCCCCGTGCAGGAACACACGGGGACGGGCATCGTCGTCTCGTCGAACACAACCTGGTTCAGCCCCAAGTCCTGGTCCTTCCACCCGCCCCCCACGACTTGCCCCTCCCCCCTCTTGTTAACGAACGAGTCCTCGGTTTCCGCCTTGACGGAGGCCCGTTTGGAGGGCTTCGGGCTTTTCTTCGCGGGTTTCGGGTCTTTTCCGGAGGGTCGTTTCGACCCGCGGGAAGGCTTGGAGCTGGGCTCGGGCTATCTGCAGCGTTGTTGCTGTAGGGAGGTTCGACCAGGTGGTGGTGGTTGTGGTGGGGGTGGTGGACGTGCTTGAAGCCTCGGGAAATGGTGCAGTTGGGAGGGCAAGGATGCAAATTTGCGCTGCTGCTGTTGTTGTTGTTTTCGCGGTACTGAAGGGCGGCGATGGCGTTGTCGCGCTCGAGGACTGCGTTGTTCCTCTCGGAGACGGCGTTGTCCCTCTGGAGGATGGCCATGTCGCGCTCGGCGAGGGCGGACTTCTTCTCCGAGAGGGCTAAGTTGCGCTCTTGGATCGCGGCGTCCCGCTCCGCCATGAGGGCCATTATCTGCTTCATCGATGGCTGGTGCTGTTGTTGTTGTTGCATCAGCCACTGAGTTCGCTCGATAAAAGCGAACGAATGCCCGAATCAGGCGATTAATTGGCCGTGCATTCGACGATGTAATGAAAATTTGTGAATTTGGGTTCGAAGAGATTTTTTTTTTTTTTTACCTGGCCTTGGGGCGGCTTCTGCCTGCCATTCTCGCGGTGTGAGTTGTCGTCCATGGAAGGTCGTTTCAGCTGCGTACATTTAAGGCAAAATCATCGAAAGGCGTCTGAATTGCGCAAAATATTAAGACAAAGGAGTTGCAGTAAAGTAAAGATTGAATCCACATGCATAGAGTCTCTAGGGACCAGCATCAGCTTATAAGGCAGCTCAAAGGACTAATTATTACATCAGATTTAATGGAGTTTTGGTGTAAATAGAGAAACAACACAAGCCCACACCACTCAAATTTCAAGCAGACAAAAAACAAATCGCTGCAAAAACCACAACCCACATCATCAGATGCTCAAAGAGCAGCGAAAAATTAAGCTAAACTAAGCTCGTTCTCGAACTCGGTGCACTAACCCACATGCCACAATTTACGATAGGGGTATAAAAGTGAATGGAGAAATAGTATTCAAGATGAGATTCTTACAGTGCAGAGGAATAACAGCAGATTGCAAAATTTAAGACAGCACCTGACGATGGATCGTTGTAGTGAAGGAGTCAAAACCCTTAATTTTGAAGGAGGAGGAGATAGAGAGAGAGAGAGAGAGAGAGAGAGAGAGAGAAGGGAGGAGCTGAAGTGGGTAAAGAAAGCTTAAAGAAATATCTATCAGATGCAAGAAAAAGTTTGTTTGAAAGGGCACTGATGAGTATCGTACAAATACCCACAATAAATGACCACTTTCTCTTAGCTCTTTTATTGATGATAACATTTATTTTTGTTAATGTAAGTTTTTCTCTCTTTTTTTAGCGGTAGTCATTACAACGTCACCCTTTTTTCACCATGTTTTCTATTTTGTTTGTCCCAAATAATTGGATATAGGCTCACAGACGGGCTTTAAGAAATGGGCCTCATCTGTATATCCATTCGTTAAGACAACCTTTTATTTCGCATTTGTCCAATACATGGGCTCTTAATTTCATTTATTTTTGCCCAACGTTAATTTAAAATGATTGTAATTATAGTAGTTCCAACTTCTAATTATTGTTCAAATGCTAAGTAATTGATCGGTCGGATGGAAAATAAATATAAATAATATATCGCGTGGATAAAGTTTATGTTAAGTCAACCTTCTGTTCATTCTTTTTAATTTTTTTATATGTTTATAAATACCAAGAGTGGAAAAAATGTGTTCCGCATTTAAAAGGATATGAGGCTAAATAATTTCGTTTTATTTGATCCATCTGTCACGAAGATTACTTACACCCACGTCTAAGTGCATAGAAAAATCACAAATATACAACTTTAGCAAATTGTATATATGAATCCCATTATTAGTTGGAACTAAATGTCAAACATTCTTCATAATCCACTGATTGAATTTATTGTGAGGATAATTAAAGACTTAAATGTCCACCTAACAATGATCATCAACATTCTAATACCAAACCCTTACAAAATTTTATTACACAGATGATAACATTTCCAACTTGAAATCCCGGTGCATATTAATTATATATATAACATAATTTACATGATTGTCACGCACCATCTCCTCGAAAGTCAAAACCTCAAAACATAAAACCAAAGTTACCAACCCTCATAATTAGATCATTACTTTAAACGAACATGCTAATAATATGTAATATATACACTACTTACTATCCATAAGTATTTAAAACAATGCTTCTCTACAACAAAAACACCCAACCTAATTTTCACAATATGTCCAACGCCGGCGCCGCCGTCAGACCATTCATCACATTATTCCTCGTCGTCCTCCTCCACCGTGCAGCCACCACTTTCGCCGGCGGCGGCAAGTGGGACCCACTCCTCTAACATCGGCGTCTCGGCCATGCACATGCAGCTACTCAACACGGACCGAGTCAAAATCTTCGACCGAACCGACTTCGGTCAATCGAACATCTCTCTCCCCAACGGCAAATGCCGGGACGACCCCAACGACCTAACCCTAAAGCACGACTGCACCGCCATTCGGTCGAATACGACGTCAGTTCCAACTCGGTTAGGCCCTTAAATACCCTAACAAACTTCTTTTGCTCCTCGGGCTCCACATTGCCCGACGGAACCCTAGTTCAGACTGGAGGGTTCAACGACGGAGATCGCACTGTCAGGCAGTACATACCGTGCTCCGACGCCTCATGCGACTGGCGAGAGTTGGGCGCTCAGCTCAGACAGAGGAGGTGGTACTCGACCGACCACATATTGCCCGACGGGCGGCGAAGGCAATTCACCTTCGAGTTTCACCCTAAGACGACCTCGGGCGGAGACCAAGCTTACGCCTTGCCCTTCCTCGCGCAGACGAACGACCCGAGCGTCGAGAACAACTTGTACCCTTTCGTATTCTTGAACGTGGACGGAAACCTGTTCATCTTCGCCAAAAACCGAGCTATTTTGTTCGACTACGCGAAAAGGGTCGTGGTTAGGAGCTACCCGACGATACTCGGCGGTGACCCGAGGAACTACCCGAGCTCGGGCTCGGCGGTTTTGCTCCCGATGAGGATCAACAACGGCGCGATAGTAGCCGAGGTGTTGGTGTGCGGCGGCGCGCCGAAGGATTCCTTTACGAGCGCAAACAATGGGTCTTTCGTAGGCGCACTGTCGACCTGCGGGAGGATCGCGATAAACGACCCTAACCCTAAATGGGTTACGGAGAATATGCCCTTGGCTAGGGTTATGGGAGACATGGTTTTGATGCCCAACGGTAACGTCTTGATAGTAAATGGGGCGGGTTCGGGTACCGCGGGTTGGGAGTTGGGTCGAAATCCTGCTCTATCGCCCGTTACCTACCGACCTAACAACCGTGTCGGGTCGAGATTCGAGGTGGAGAACCCCGCGACAGTGCCGAGAATGTACCATTCGACTGCAGTGTTGTTGCGAGACGGGCGCATTCTAATCGGTGGAAGCAACCCACACCCTTACTACAACTTCACGGGAGTGTTATTTCCAACAGATTTAACTATGGAGGCCTACTCGCCCGACTATTTAGATCGAAAGTTGGCTACGGTTCGTCCTAGGGTTACTTCCCCTTCTTCTCAGTCGCGAATTGGCTACGGACAAGTGCTTTCGATTAACTTCACCTCTCAAGGTAGGGTTAGTCGGGGCGTGATCTCGGTAACCATGGTTAGGCCCCCATTTGCCACCCATGCATTTTCGATGAATCAGAGGATGTTGGTTCTTACAGGCGGCGCGAGCACTAGTGTGGCGTTGCTCGGAGGGTCGAGCTACAACGTCCGGGTCATGACACCGTCTTCTAGCGTCGTCGCTCCACCGGGGTTTTATATGTTGTTCGTGAATTATAGGGAAGTTCCTAGTGAAGGAATTTGGATTCAAATTAAATAATTTTTACAATTTCATGCAATTCGTAGTTTCATGCAATTTTATAATAATAATCGTCATGGTTACTGGGTGGAGATTGTGTTGTCAACAAATTTGACTTAGGAAATGTCATTGTGTGGCGTAAGTCCATACCCGACTGAGTTTGATATTTCGGACAAAAGAAATGAGTTCAACTCAATAGCCGATGGAATTGAATAGGGTTCGAATAACACGAATTGATGTAAGTGAGTTTTTTGGTTTGTATGAAGAACAAAATATATAACAATATAGAATGGCATTCTCAATTTGAACATTTAAAGAGTTACGAGTGTAAAAATAAATTATAAAACTTAAACCGTATCGGACGTTTATACTCGAAATACGAAAAAAAAGTTAACCGTTATCGACGTTCTCATGACCTAAGATTTTCTTCTTCAATCCAACCGGCGAGGATTTTAGATGATGATTACCATGAAGAAAGGTACAGAAGAAGTTTAAATTCGACCTAGAAGAAAAATAGTTTTTGAAATATTTAATGTTTTCTAACTTTCGAGAAAAAAAACTATATATTTTCTCAACGATCAGTAAATAGAAATGTGACATTTATTGATACTAGTAATTTGGGCACACTCCTATATGTGTGCCATTAAACGTGGGTTAGTTTTCTTTTATTTGTTTTCATAATAATTTTTAATCGTAGATAAATAAGATATAAAACCGAATTACGTCGATGAACGTGACATTGTCCTTATTAATAATTAATAAATATCATGAAATAACACTTGTCAATTTATTAGTGTTATAAATACACCAAAAACAGTTTTTAAGTCCCCTGACAATTAATATAGGAGTATGTGTGTATATATATATATATATATTATATACGCATAGTAGAAATGATATGGTGCTCACCTTGCGTGAGCACAATCCATGGGCACCTGTTGTTTGGTATTTTTTTATGTCACGTCAATATGCCAAATCAACCCCCGATGAGTTCACTAATCCCATGTGTAGGTTATAGACCAATAAAAAATCTCATCGGATGTCGATTTGGCTCGTTGATGTGGTTGGTGCTCACAATACGCATAGTATGCAGTTTTTATGAAACTGCCACCCATCAATCTATCATAGGATATTCCTAGAACATGTGAGACAATAAAACCTCCTACAAAATAAAATGATTTTCAGTTCTATTCTGATATAAATAGCGACGATCCAGTAATTCATTGTTAAAAGGGGGAAAATTAAAAGAAAATAAAAGGAAAAAAGGAAAAAGAAAAAACAAAGGAATACACTGTTTCACTTTGATGTACAGTGCACTGTTGCAAAGAGCTCATCTCCTGAACAAAACATTGAGGAAATCGTCAGGTCTATTTAATCATCCTCCAACTTGGGAAGCTTAGCTTCACCAGGTCCGGGCGAAATACTACATTTTTGCTAGCTTCATAAGAATTTTTTGACGTGCCCTAGTTTCAATTTTTGTTTTATTGATTTGTGGGTTGATTCTTGTTGTGATTATTTTGATTTCACTTCTATTATGTTTGCCTTCGGTTTATGAGGAGAAAGGGAAGCTGAATTGGCATTTGATACCTTTTTAATGTATGTATTGTTTCTCCATGGGAATATAAATGGCTTTAAGGTAGATGAATTGGATTGGTGGTGGATGCTTTGGTAGGTAGATTTGCTGATGAAAAGTGTTAACTCTACGGTGATGATTAGTTGAATGTGTTTCTTGTATTCTTAGCGTTGGATAGTTAGGGTTGTGTGTTGATTTTTTTTATCATGGCAGGTGTATACAGGGGCTTTTTGGGCGTGGAAATTTCAGTAAGAGGTTAGGGTTGTGTTTCTATGTTCTAGAGGATTATCAATTAAAATTCTTTAGGGTTCACGGGATGGATAAGGAGAAGAAAACGGGTATAAAGAGAAAGTCAAAAGCTGTGGATCCATTAATTAATATAGAAGACAATGAGCTAATTGCTTCCCTGTTGAAGATGAAGGGTAAAAAGATTTCAAAGAGGCATACAGTAGCTGTGGATGGGTTGGGTGACATGGATGATACACTTGCTAATTTCAGGAAAAAGTTGCGAGCTCCAAAAAATAATGTTGCGGCTGCAGCAAAGCATGAGAAGGGCTTAAGCAAGTGTTCTGTAAGTTTGGCCTTCCAATCTCTCGGTGAGTGTATGAAGCCATTGGATCGAGATTTGATGCCTCAGGAGCAAGGAGGTGTGCTGAATGGTGAAGGAGGAGAATATGGAGATTTTACCAAGACTGATAGGTTGAGAGGGACGGACACAAGGAAAGATGAGAAATCTATTGTCAGTTCAGAAGCCACCATAGTCGAAATTATGTTAAATGGTGGGGTGAAGAGCACTAGTACGATTTTGTTCGATTTCAGAATAAGAAAGACCCATCAAAACAAGATTACAGATCTTCAGAGGATTCTTTCTCTGTCTTCATCCACAAAGTGAAGTCGGAAACGTCCGGAGGATCTGAATTGGTAAAGGAAAACCAAATATATGACGATGAATCAAAAAGAGATCATTCGGCGATATCGGAGACTCGTATTGAGGTATTTGAGCAATGTGCTCAATTACTCGAGAGACCCTTTGAGCCTGATAAAAAGGGAAATGCAAATCCTGGAGATGTAGATAGTTACTAATTCTGGAGCAATAGGGAACACTAACAGTCTCCAAAATAATAAGAAGTTGGAGTGTGGTGTTATTGCGGAATCTGGTCTGAATAAAAATGCTGAACTTCATCGTCCCTCATGCTTTGAGAAGATAATTGAAGTTTCACAAGATATGGAGGACCTGTGTTCTAAGTATAGATCATCACCTGTGTTCTAAAAATGAGGATGTCTCAGTACAAGTTGGTAATGGGTCAACTGATATTATGCAATCACCTCATCAGTTGGAAGATGCACGCCGTCCAAAATCTGAATATGCCTCTGAGGATGAAGCAGTTAATGTGAAATTTCATTTATCAGCAACGTTGGATCATCAAGGAAGCTGTCCAGAGGATCATGAATCAACATCTGACCAAGAGACGAAAGGAAATAACCGAAACCAGGGAGCTACCCGAGTTGCCAAACGGCATAGGCATGTAGATATGGCCTATGAGGTTGATTGGGAGACACTAACGCAGAAAAAAGAACTATTTGCCAGCCACTAGATTATAGGTAAACCAAAAGAATTCAGTACATTATCTTCTGCTACGGATGCTGAAAGCAGGAAAGTGGCAGCTGTTTTGGTGGGTTTGAAAGCCCGTGCTGTCACTCCAATGGAGAAAATAAAGTTCAAGGAAGTGTTGAAGCACAAAGGGAGATTGCAAGAATACTTGGAATGCCGGTATGATGTGCATCTTACTTTTAATATATTCACAAGTTATCTTGCATGTTTGGATTTTTTTTGTAATTACTCCTTTTAATATTTTCACTGAAACTGCATTGACAAACAATTATTGTTACCAAAACGCAATTTTGTATTTTTGCTTTGCATATTGAGCCACAAAGGTGATTCTTTTACATGAATTATATTTGGAGTCTCTGGGACAAAGATGTGAGCCGTATTTTATCTTTGTCAGACTTTGGAGTGTCTGATGTTCAACTGGATGATGAAAGTCCAAGGACATCTCTCTTAAGAGATACCTTTAACTTCCTTGATCAACGTGTAAGTTCCAGATTTTATGAGATCTAGTACCATCCTTTGCCCCTCAATGTACCGGAATTAACATTCTCTGTGATTGTTCTTTTCTATCTTACTGTATTTCAAGGGCATGGTACAACCTTCCCACTTCTGACTATCATAACTGTAGTTGAAATAACATTTAGTAGTATATGAGAGTGAAGTTCCTGATGCTGTCAAGGGTTTTGAGTCCTCTTGAAAGGAGAGTCATGGATTGGCATTTTGCACATTTGGAGTATGGTTGCGCTTCTATGCTCAAAGAGGTGTCACTTGTGGACTGGAATCAGAATGATATTTATGGGGGATTTGGAGGAGCTCGGTGCATGATCAAAGGAGGTTAGAGTGCTCTTGTTGAGTCCCTTGGAGAAGGATTATGCATCCATTTCGACCATGTCGTTACAGAAATTGAATATAAACTTGATTCTAATAAACTGCCAAAAAAGGTCAAAGTTGCTACATCCAATGTTTTAAAAAGCGTGTTGCGCACTACATCGCGTTTTTGTTCCAACAGCGAGCGTAAATAGCGTAGCGTATTGTGTGAGTATTTCAAGCAAGTCAATTTTAATAAAAAAAATAATATCTATACAATTAGTATAGTTACCAAGAAACATAATATTAGTAGATGAAGCAAAGAATGATTTTAACAAGGTATATTATAATATCTAATTAGTATCTATCTCAAATAATAAAAATATAATAAAATATATTAACAAATTACCTTTAAATCAAGCCATCATTCAAAATATTGAAAAAATATAACTAGTAAAATTTTAAACAATCTAATCTTAGAAAATGCATTCTTCAAAAAATATTCTTATGGATATCGAAAATAGAAGATACACATGTCATTTTGGTCGCTTTTAAACAAAGAATAAATTAGAAAATTTTATTTATTTTTATCATATAAATTTACATTAAATATTCGGTTTTTTATGATATGGTGGAAAGTAATAAAAGTTAAAGAAAAAAAGAAAAACCAAAATGAAAAGAATGTCAGACGTTTATATTATACAATTTGCCATAAATAACATCTTGTGTCCTTCACTTGTCATAAATTGTCAGTCAGACGTTTATCGCTTCTGGTTTACGCTTTTTTTTTAACGCGTCATCGCGTTTTAGTGGAAATTTTCGCTATCGCGCGCCTTAACGCGCGCGATCCTTCGCTATTTAAAACACTGGCTACATCAAACGGTCGGGAATTTTATGCGGATGCCGTGTTGGTTACTGTACCACTTGGGTGCCTGAAAGCTGAAACTATCAAATTCTCACCTCCATTGCCTGAATGGAAGCACTCATCCATTAAGAGGCTGGGTTTTGGTGTTTTAAACAAGGTCATTTTGGAATTTCCTGAAGTATTCTGGGACGACACCATTGATTACTTTGGAGCCACTGCTGATGATAGTGTTAAGAGAGGCCGATACTTTATGTTTTGGAATATAAAGAAAACAGTCGGTGCAGCTGTTCTCATAGCGCTGTTGGTTGGTAAGCTGCCATAGATGGGAAAAGTATTAACTCCTTGGATCATGTGAATCATGCGTTGCTTGTTCTTCGAAAACTATTTGGTGAGGACAAAGTTTGTGATCCAGTTGCTTCTGTAGTGACTGATTGGGGAAGGGACCCTTATAGCTATGGTGCTTATTCCTATGTTGTTGTGGGCTCTTCAGGTGAAAATGATATTATAGGAAGGCCTATGGAGAATTGTTTGTTTTTTGCTGGTGAGGCTACTTGCAAGGAGCATCCGAACCTGTTGGTGGTGCAATGATGAGTTGGCTTCGTGAGGCCGTTCGTATCATTGATATATTTGATACAGGTATTGACTATACTCCTGAAGTGGAGGCCATGGAGGCATCGAAAAGGCATTTCGATACGGCAAGGAGTGAACTTAAAGACATTACCAGGAGGCTAGATGCAGTAGAGTTCTCAGCTGTTTCATTTAAGAAGTCTCTAGATAGAACGCAGATTTCTGCTTGGGGCTCGATAATTAAAGATATGTTTTTCACTGCTAAAACAACAGCTGGGAGATTCCATCTCGCTAAAGAGTTATTACACCTTCCTATTGGATTCCTAAAGAGCTTTGCTAGCACCAAACAGGGGCTCAGCACACTTAAATCATGGATTCTAGTATGTGTTCCAATGTCCTGTGCTGTTTCCATTCTAATGTCTGGTTATTAGACTAGATTTATAGTGATTTTCTTAATTGTTTTCCTTAACAGGATTCCTTGGGCAAGGATGGAACTCAACTTTTGCGCCATTGTGTCCGTCTGCTCGTAAGAGTTTCAAATGATCTGGTTTCTGTTCGTTTATCAGGTACTTTCCTCTCCTCTGTTTGGTGCCTACCATGTTTCTTTCCTTTTCCGGCTTCTGTATCGTCTACATTTTGACAAGTGTCAAAGAAACTCAGTACCATGCATGTTTAGTTGTCATGCTAATGCTTTCTGGATTATGTCGTAGTAATGGTAATCGTCAAGATGCAGTCTTTTGGCATATGTAATTTATGCTGCTAAATCCCATTGGTGGAACTTTTATATATGATGCAAGTTTGTGTTTTATTGTTGTCTATTGCTTCTGTCAGGAGTGACAACAACTTACTGATTGCATGCTTTTTGAGTAGGTATTGGAAAAACTGTGAAAGAGAAAGTTTGTGTACACACCAGCCGTGATATCCGTGCCATAGCAAGCCAGCTTGTACATGTATGGATTGAACTTTTCCGCAAATAGAAGGCTATAAAGCCTCTAAAAGGAGACTTATGATGCTCAAGCAATCTTCTCCAGCTGTTCGAAGACCACCTCTGGGCACTCATGTTGATAGTACTGAAAGTCCCAAGTCATCTAGGTCGTCGGGACACCAAAATCTTAATAGTGAAATTCCTATGTCTGAGGAGGAGAAGGCTGCCTTTGCTGCTGCAGAAGCTGCACGTGCTGCAGCAATTGCTGCTGCTAAGGTTGATGAACGAACTCATTTCTTACATACCTTCATTTTTCATGTTCCGTCCATTAATGTTCATTGTTGCAATCATAATTTTGATGGTAAATCTAATATGTTGGTCATAACTTAACTTATATTGAAATGACCGAGTGGACAACTTCCTGAAATAATATGATGGTTTGACTTTAGACATAACTTTTTTTAAGTTTTCATCTCTCTTGTTTTTGACATCCTTTACTTTCCATTGTCTTCCAGGCATATGCTGCTTCTGGTGCAAATGCATCATTTCAGGCTCCTAAGATTCTTTCTTTCCATAAATTTACCATGCGTGAGCAAAACACATATACGGATGAGATCGACTCTAGGAACTGTAGAGTTAGAGATTGGTCTCTTGATTTCTCAGCTGCTGGACTCAAATTGGAGAATTCAAATATCCCTATCGATAATCACTCCCAGTTAAGTCGTCATTCCAACGATATAGCTGATAATCAGATGAACATGAACTTTAGAGAACATTCTGAGGAAACCCTAGCAATCGACAGCAGTATATTGACCAGGGCATGGGTTGACAGTGCTGATAGTATGGGGATAAATGATTACAGTGCAATCGACAGATGGCAGTGCCAAGCAATGGCTGCTTCTTCACTGTCTCCTCCTAGGGGAATGCTTATAAGAGACGAAGCAGGTTCAACCTCGAGCGCTGAAGTGCACAAACAGCAAAACTATGCAAAACCGAAGGAGAGTGATGCACAACAATTTACAACGAGCAAAGAGGTGAAAGGTGATCAGCATAGAGGTCCCTTTTGAGCAATTGCACTTATTCGTGGCATCAAGTAAGATTTGTATCAATTGGTAATAATTTCAATTTACCTGTCGAGTGTTTTTGTGCGTCGTTAATTGGCGTGTGGCTAATTCGAGGATTGAAGTTTCTTACACTTCAAAGATGATATTCAAAATGGTAAATACAATATGATTTTGACTTTATATATAATATAGGCTGTCTTAAAATCACTCTGGTTCATTCATACGTCGCATTCATCATTTGTTCGATCACATGTCACACAGCAAGCCTCTGATTCTTACTCGTACTATTATCACCTTCGCATTCCACTGGCTATTTCTTATCCTTTCTTCACAATCTCCTCTTAATTCACCTTTGGTTTTGTTTGAATGTTTTATTTTTCCTATAGGAATTGCGTCTGTACTCTTAAATATAAAGTCTGGAGCTGGCGATTGAGAAAATATCTGCAAGTAAATTTTAAATAAAAAGTATAGCATATGAATGCCTTCCAATGGACCACGTTGGACCCCATGAGACTGACCGGTCAAACATAGATGTAACGTTTCCAGCTATTTATTTATATATGAATTAATTAATCAATTAATGTTCGTTACCCCACACTTTCAGGTATTGTACTTTTACCGATAAAGACGGTCAGCGCCTACATACATACGGCCACTGTAACGGCTACTTCCTATAGTACATACACGTCAACTCAAATACAAAATAAATAACGCAAATACTCTTTCTCTAACTTTTATATCATATTTCATTTTTCTCTTAATTACTATTAAGTGACCACTTTTCCTAAAAGGTTAACCCCTAGAGGAAGTGCATCACTTTTTAATTTATATAATTTATTTTCAACACGCCCCCTCACGTCTAGGCTGATTTCTCTATTATCTAGCCTTAGACGTGTAATTTTTCATAAATGGGTGATCGTGATGATTCATACCCAGGACCTGCAGGTCCCTAAGCTCTGATACCATGTTAAGTGACCATTTTTCCTAAAACGTTAACCCCTAAAGGAAGTGCATCACTTTTTAATTTTATATAATTTATTTTCAACAATTACCCATTTTTCTCTTCCTTCGCCAGATACGTCCCTCCTTACATCATAACACAAAATTCATCATCAACATCATCGCAAATTCATAGAGAAAAACCTTACCATTAGTCATTAACCAACAGAAATCCTCACATGCATGCAATGCAATGCACACACAAAGAAACAAATCACACCAATAAACAAAAAAAAATAACAATAATCTTTCACGACGGCGAAGAAACCCTAGTGGGCTCGGCGGACGACGAAGGCCCTCCTCCCAACCTACACCCTTCGAGCATAAACACGACGTCACCCATTGCCGGCCTCTCGTTAGGATCAAACATCGTACATAGCAACCCGACCTTAATCCCGAGAAGAAACTCCTCCCACTCCGACGACTCGGGATCGAGCTCCACCAATCCCAGCTCCAAAAGCTCCCCCACATTCCCCCCCTGCAACATCCTCTTCACCCACTTCACAATATCCTCTCCTTCTCCTCCTTCCTCGAAGAACATCGACGGCCTCTTCCCCGTCAAAATCTCCAACACGACGATCCCAAAGCTATAAACGTCCCCCTCCTTACTAACCTCCCCAACCTCGGGCCCCGCATACCCCGCCGTCCCCGACCGCCCGAGCCCGCCGACGAACCGCTCGAGCCCGAATTCCGAGACGTGGGCCTCGAAATCCGCATCGAACAGCACATTTTGCGGCCTAACGTCTCCGTGCACGAGCCCGATCGAGTGCAGCGTGGCCAGCCCTCGGGCTATCCCGAGGGCTATCAGGTGCCTCATGGGCCAATTCAAGACGTGCCCGCCCTCGTGGGAAGCTTCCTGCAAGAGCGTGGCCAGGCTTCCGTTGGGCATGTAGTCGTAGACGAGGAGACGGGTCTCGGGGGGCGGGCCCGCGTAGTATCCGCGCAGAACGGTCAGGTTTCGGTGCTTTATTTTCCCGAAGTCTTCGGCTTCCTTGCGAAAGGCGTTGTCGTCGAGGAGGGCCGACGGCGAGGGAGGGTCGGGGAGTCGGCGGACGGCGAGCACCATTCCGTCGGCGTAGTTCGCTTTGTACAGAAGGCCGTACTTTCCTCGGTTCAATACGTTCTCCTCGGCAAAGTTTCGCGTGGCTTCTAGGGTTTCGGCATAGGTTATCTTGTCGTTGAACATGACGAGCCTCGGCGGGCCCGAGCTCGGCCCGCTGCTGCTGACCGACCCGAGGCTCGGGCGGCTTCGCTTCTTCCCGGCGCCCGCCAGGCCGGCGCGGAGCTTGTCGCGCCATTTGTAGAGGGTATACGCGTAAGCGCAGCAGAAACACAGCAGCAATAACGCGCCGAGCGAAGCTACGGAGACGAGGAGAATCAGTCGCTTTCGCTCCTTTTTCTTTGCGCTCTCGCAGGTTTTGCTCGACGGTTTTCCGCATAAGTCTGCGTTCGTAGCGTACGTATTTGGGTCGGGAAATCTCGATGCTAATGTTTTCGGGATTTCGCCGCTGAGATCGTTGTTCGATAGGTCGAGGCGATGCAGTGAAGGGAGTAGGGCGAGACTTGGAGGGATATTGCCCGATAATCTGTTCGAATCCAATAGCAAGTCGACCAACGAAGAACAGTTCGAGATGGATTCTGGGATTTCGCCGGTGAGATCGTTCTGCCCTAAATCCAACCTCTGCAAGCGGATCAATTTGGAGAACTCGGCTGGGATTTGACCGATCAGCTGATTTCCTCTGAGCTCTAACGTTTCGAGGGCCGAACAGGTGCTCAGTTCGGTCGGGATCGTGCCGTTCAATCTGTTTCGAGACAGCGAAAGAGAGGCCAACGACGTAAGAAAGCCGTAGCTGCTTGGGATTTCACCCGCGAACAAATTAGACGAAAGGTTGAGATGTTTCAAGCTCGATAAGCTGCTGAAACCTTCAGGAATTTCCCCAGACAATGCGTTTTCTTCCAACGATACTGATTGTAAGCTCGGCAGCCCAAAGATTTCGGATGGTAATTCGCCCGACAAGTTTTGCCTGCTCAAATCGAGAACCCTAATCCTCAGGAGGTTACCGATGGCTGGTGGGATTGTTCCCGAAACTCCGCAGTTGCTCATGTTAAGTGCTTCCAATCCTATCATCTTTCCCACGCTGTTTAACAGCGTTTGGTCTGAGAATCTGTTGCTGCTCAGATCCAAAGTGGTCAAGTTGGTGAGGGTCGTAATCTCCAGCGGTACAGTCCCAGTTAAGCTATTACCACTCAGATCCAATGTTTGTAACGAGGAAAGATCGCTTAAGCTCGCCGGAATTGAACCAGTGAAAGAATTCTCACCGAGGATTAACGATGTCAGGCCCTTCATTGATCCAAGAAAATCGGGTATTTTGCCAGAAAATCGATTCTTACCCACGTCAAAGACAGCCAATCTCTTGCATTGTACGAGGCTTTGAGGGATCTCGCCTGTTAACGAAGTGTTGTGAGCTCTGAACTCTTCCAAGCTCGGCAATCCCTGAAAGAAATCATCGCTTAGATTCCCATTTATTGTGTTTTGGGATAAATCCAAGATCTTCAGCCTCTGAAACCTCGTGAAAAGACCAAGAGAAATGCCGTTTATCTGATTTCCATGGAGGTTTAGGACCTCAATGGCACTGCCATTCAGACACGTGTTAACGTTGTTGGTAACGTCGAAACCCTTGAGCTCGTTGAAGCTCAAATCCAAAACTCCGATAAACGCATTCTCACACAGCAGAGAAGTCGAAACGACGCCGGTGAAACGATTCCTCGGCAGGGACAGAGCCTGCAGATTCCTCAGCCGGCCAAGACTCGACGGAACTACGCCGGAGAGCGAGTTCCCTCCGGCGCTGAAGTGGACGAGGGACGTACAGTTGGTGACGGCCGAAGGTATGGTTCCGTACAGTTCGTTGTCGTCGAGCAAAAGGGACTGTAGCTTCTGAAGCATTCCTATGGACGCCGGAATGTAGCCGGCGAAACGGTTGAACGAAAGGTTGAAGAGCTGCAGCTGGTGTTCGCCGGAGAAGCTCCCGGACGGGATCTCGCCGGAGAAACCGTTCGACGACATATCGAGCACGCGCATGCTCTTCGGAACGCCTCCTTCCGACGCTACCTCTCCGGCGAAGGCGTTCCCCGCAAGGTTCAGGACCTGCAGGTTGTCGAGGCCGAAGAAGAAACCCGCGCCGTCGCCGGAGAGAGAGTTGTGTTGCAGGTAGACGGCGCTTAGCTGCACGCACCTCCCCAGCGCGCGTGGGACCGACCCGTTGAGCTCGTTCGAGTGAAGGCTCAGCACGCGCAGCCACCGCAGGTCGCCGAGTTCGTCGGCGATTTGGCCGGAAAGACCCGAGCGGGGAAGGCGGAGCTCGCGCACTCGGCGGGACGCGTCGCAGGTGATTCCGGCCCAGTCGCACGGCGCCGACGGCGTGGAGGCATTCCAGCCATCGATGACGCCCCGTGGGTCCTCTAGATTGGCCTTGAAGGAGAGCAAAGCTCTGACTTCGGCCGACTGCGCGCCGACGACGACGACGACCGACGCCGCGAAGATGGAGAATAGAAGAGTAATGTAGAGCGACGGCGATATGAGGGTTGTAGCCATTGTCATTACAGAGAATGAAAATGGCTTTCTTTTTTTATTTCTTTATTTATTTACTTTTCTCTGTGATATTGCTGTTAGAGAAGAAGGAGCGTCTGGGAAGAAGCAGAGGAAACAAACAAACACCATGTGTGTGTGTGTGTTTAGCTGAGTTTGAGCAGAGTGGGAAATTATATATTTATTTTTCTTTCTCTTTCTTTAATAAATGTTTTTTCTTTCTCCACATCTTAAAAGTTTATCATTATGCTCTCGTAATTTCGGGCTTTCTATCTATGTCTACGCAATGTGGTATTAATTCGTTGACCCACTCAGCCCCTTATATTCTGGGAGTCAAATTGCATTATATTAAATAAATCAACAAATTTTTTGAACACTAATTTCAGTTACATATAAGCAATTAACACATAATAGATTTCAAACCGTAGCTTAGCTTTTCCCTGACTATTAAAAGTCAACTCTTTTCCGGATTTTTCTGTTGGTTTTATCCGTTTCTTTCTGCACAAAACAAATGTCTTTTTCAAATATTCGAAAGGAAATGAAAAAAAAAACGTACTCGATTGTTTATTGAAAAAAAAAATTGCATGGATTCGGAAATAATATGGCGGAAAAAACTACGAGATGTAGCATCCACTTTGATTTTGTCCTTATTCGCTTGCAAATTATTGTATCGTTGAATAGTTTTGTAAAGAATCTCCTCAACGGTTAAAAACAAAACACGTGCAATTGCAGGAGCTTTGCTTGTTCTTTCCAGCTTAGGGAAAAAATTTTGGAAAATATATAAATTTTGGAAATTGGATCTGTATCTTGTAAAACGCCGACCAGCCTATTATATATGGGCCCAAATCAAGTGTTGTTTATTTCCAAAAAAGATCATAATGCATCATAATTGTCGAGAATAGCTAGCCTGAGACTTGCCAGAGACCGCCGGAATAGGCCGGAGAAGTCGGCCGATCGAACTGCGCTGAAGAACTGAAGGTTTAAGCTGAAGAACTGAAGGTTTAAGCTGAAGATGAAGTCGACGCACAGCCGCCGTTGGATCTCCTAGGCGCGCAATCGGACGGATCAAATTTGAAGTCAGAGATTGAATGGTGACCGATAGATGGCGCGCGAACTTGATCGATGGCCGAGATTGATTCGGATGAGATGATGCGTATGATGATTGTGACCGCTAGATTAAGTCGGACGGATGAGATCGAACGCGCCATTTCACTTAAAGAAGTATCACGCGACACTTGCTGGGTCACGCGTTTAAGCAAGGGAGACATGGCATCTTCTGAGGCGTTGGATCAGATTAAATCAAAGGATATTTCGAGCAGCATGCTTATTTCATGTTTCAGTTATATATATACCAGTTTCGATAGTTCGACTAGTGATCTTTGAGCGTTCATACCTTCGTATAGAGTGAGAATCACAGTGAGGCGTAAACATAAAAGTTATAGAGGGCACGGCGGTGTGTAACTTTTGTGTTGTGATTAATACGAAAGGAAGCTCGGTTGATCCGTGGACGTAGGCTAAAGTCAGGGCCGAACCACGTAAATTCTGTTTTCAAGTGTGTTCTTTGCATTTCTAGGTTTCGATTGAGCTCCTAAATGCTCAATTCGATCTTAAACACTTGCAAACACTAAAAATACATGAATCCTCATTCGAGAGGTAGCCATTTCCCAACAATAATATTTTCTAAAACCGCTATACACCAATCTATCCAATAAAAAACAAAACTCCGAAGTCTTGAGTTGCTTCACTTGGACAAAATACAACACACTAATATCGGATAAAATAAAATATATGCCAGCAACTTGTGCAACAAAAACTTATCTTCTAACATGTCTCCAAGTTTGATCGGAGCTTCATCCACTATGGACGATGAATGTAACAAGAGGATTTCCTTGAGCAATTTATCCCTACAAATTCATTTGTTTTACAAAACTGTCGATTGAAAGAAAAAAAAAAAACAGTTAGAATCTCCAAGTAAGCAGTTTCTTGTAACTCAATTTGGAATCTATGCAAAAGCCAAAGCTCGCTTCTATAGTCATTCCAATTGGAATAAAAAATAAAGAGAAAAACAAACCCAGCTCGACCTCTCCTTGGGAGTAATGGAATTTGAAGATAAAAGGAGAAGCTAGTGGAATGGAATTTCTACTGGGCCTCCTCGACCTCTCCTTGGGCTTTATAATTATGTCATTGCTTCCCAAAAGTAATCACTTAGAAATATATAACTAACAGTACAAATCAATAATCCGTTGTAGTCTAGTTGGTTAGGATACTCGGCTCTCACCCGAGAGACCCGGGTTCAAGTCCCGGCAACGGAAATTCTTTTATACTTTTTATTATTTAATTCTAAAAGGCTTTGCTTACTTTATATAGTAAAATAAGCAGTGTTACATGTTTGATTACGAAAACGATTTAGGGACGGGCGAAATTATTGCAAGTGTGGTCTTAATTTTGGGTTAGCCTACATTTATACAAAGTCAAACTAACGTAGGCTGGCGTATTCTAAAGTCGATTTCTATTTTTAAGTTGTTAATTTTAGACTATGATTTTCTGCGTAATTAGCGAAGAATAACTAATAGTTTTTGGTCCTCCAGCCTTTTATGATAATTGTTTTCAGACCTCTATAACTTTAAGTTTAAATTATTTATTATAACGTCTGTGGTTATTGATGGAAATGTCTGTTAATGATCTGAATGCACTTGGGCTAGTTTAAAAAGTAATGTTTAACCAATTTATTAGTCGTTGCTAATTAGCAACAAATAGTCATAATCAGCGTACTATTTCATTCTGTACTTTTGCAGTCAACTTTGGCTTTTCAATGTCGTTATTCAAATAACAAAATTCAACCTGAACTATAAAATCATCCGTGGATCATTAAGACTTTCCCGGACGCATCCAAAAAAATGACGAAACTTCACTTTTCCACACGTTCCTTCTCGCACATTAATTTCAGTCAATAAGATACAACGTTATCGCAACGAAATTAGGTTGTACGTCTCACCTCTGAAGTGTGTGGCGTAAATAGCTCCCGCCTTGCCAAGTCTGTGTGGCGTAAAAAAGCCCACGGCTGGCAGGGGCTAGCCCATAGCCAGACAGTGTGGGGATACCTTGGGACAGGAAAAAAAAAAGAAATACAACGTTATTTTTTATGTAATTATTTTTTTCCCGTTTTTATAAGAGTAATGAGATGAGTCAAAGTTGATCGAAAGTTGTGGATACTCATAATATCGATTATCGCCTCATTCCCATGTTTAAGGGCCGTGCTGACGATTTGAAAGAAAAATAAGCTGCTCTTTAATGACCATTAAACCATAAATTAGGCACTAATATCTACAAGCATTAATTAAATAAGACGCAAAGTGGGAATGAGATAGCCAAACCACATATATTTATATAGAGTTTGTCCCCAAAAACGCGATTTTTATTTAAGCGGTATATGACCAAATACATAACGAGGAATTTCATGGTGCTCACAATATGTGAGCACCTTAGATGTGCACATTTCGATTTGACACTGATTCGTGCAATGTCGACGTGTCACGTTAACATTAGATGATACGTGACACCAATTAACATATTCAAGGTGTCATTGGTAGACATCTTGAAAGATGATGTGACACATTTATGCACAGAGATCAATGTCACATAATAGGTACCACATAAATTGTAAACATGCAACATCATTTTCCGAGATGTCGACCAATGACACCTAGAATATGTTAATTGGTGTCACGTATCATCCAATGTTGACATGGCATTTCGACATTGCACGAATCAGTGACAAATCGGTATGGACCCACGTAAGGTACTGGCATAAGTTGAATACCATAAATTTCCTCAATACATATAATATTACATTCTAATCGGTTCGAAAGACGTTTTAATTTTAGTTTTTTTAAGTTTTCATATATATTTAGCATGCTTTTAAAAGGGCTTTTTAATTATTTAGAGCTTTTATATTTCATTATTAATAGTCAAAAAATTAAGGGAGGCAAAGCACAAAATTTTAGACGGATGTTCACATCACATAATACGATCGATCCATTAGTATCAAACAAAATAGACGAGTTGAGCAGTTTCTCTTCGTTCGACCGAAAAAAGAAATACACAGAAACGTGGACTACGAGGAGTAAAAGGGCAAACCTTAAAAAACATCCAAAAAATTGCCATAGACAAGGGAAACATAAATCGTATATTTTTTTTGTTGGGTCTTTTTTCTTTCTAATTTATAATATTTCTTGCGAAAATTACTACCACAAAGTTCTCGGTCTCTTGGAAGTATGGACGATCTGTGGAACAATAAAAGAGCTGTCTTTTTCTTTACTCCGTTTTCTGCTACGATACTTGTCGCTCATAGTGCCGTTTGCAGAATAGTCCTTGGATTGCTCCATATTTCCACCAAAATTCATAAAGTCCATGTATTGATTCTGTATATTATCATGACCATGACCATGATGATCATGATTAGGAATCACTTGAGCTCCCATCTTCTTCTCAATATCATCCCAGAATGGCTCAAAATCGATGTCTCCCCTCTGCAAAACGAAGAAAACAAAACTGAACAAACACCATAAAAGAAAAAACTCCAGAAAAAGAGTATGTAAAATTGGAAGTATTTCACGTAGCAAACCTGAGAAAAACCAAGAGGAGAAGGAAAGGAACAATCAAGAAAATCCTCAACGTGCCAGCCCGGCAAAGTTTCGATCAGATACTCGGATATACTGCTTTGGGACAAACCACCGCCGGCGATCATGGAAGGTTTATCAGCCTGGGCCACGGCGGCGGTGCTTTGGCCGGCCGGACTCTTCGCCGTCGGAGGTGGCGTCCACGCAGCTGCTAAGGGCTTGTTCTTCGACTCATCTTTTGACTTAACATTGGGGACGACGTTATTAGACGACGACGTCGACGGCGAAGACGATTCGTCTGGGTAAAGGGTCGGCGCCGGAGAAATCTTTACGCCGGCGAGGAGAAATCTACTGTGCTTCTGCGTGTGTTCGTTTGCTCTGTGTATCGGCCCATCGCAGTCTTTGCACAGTATTGCTCTGTCTTGCTGGCAAAACAAGAAGGCTCTTTTCTCCTTCAAAAGTCAATAACATAAATTGCAGAAAAAAAAAAAATTGTCAAAACAAAATCAGCTGATTTCGGCGTGTAAGTAAGAACTTCATTTATTACATGGCAGATATCGCAGAGAGGGGCTTGTTTGGGTGAAGGGTTTTGGAGGGAGAATCTCTGGTGTTTTCCGGCGAGCTTATTGGCGTGGTGGACACTGTGGTCGCAGGCGGCGCAGAGGGCAGCTTCGTCGGCGACGCAGTACACGGCGGCGGCTTCTTTTTCACACACATCACACTGTATCTTCATCTTTGATTGATATTATCTCTTGGGATGATGATGACGATAGATGATGTATTTGATCTGAGAGAGAGAGAGAGAGAGAGAGAGAGAGAGAGATTGCTTGTGAGTTGTGAAGTTGTGGGTTTAAGTGTTTATGTTATTACAACATGATATTTGCATCTTATGTCTACTTTTCCCCAATCATGGTGGTTAGTATATGAAAGTTGACCTTGCTTTATAGCATAGCATATAACTGTCAAAAAGATTATTTTAATTCAACTTTTTAATATTTTAATAACATTTTTATATGCTTGCAACAAAGAATCGGCCAAATTGAAATTTGAAATATTATGAAGACAAATGAGATAATAATATACTTTAGTGAACAAATGGAAATAAAACAATTAGTTGGGATAGGAAATATCATAGACCAAGTTGGATCGTGGCACAGCTATATGAGGTATGATTATGAACTCTTGATGATTGTTAATAAAGTGAGCGACACCACTTATTGAAAGCCTTTGTTTGGAAAAGTAATCTATAATATTAATTACGATTAAAGTATAATTAAGACCCAACGAATACACATCTAAATATGACAGACCATTATATTATGTCACGGCTTACTTCCTTCCCTACCAGGCTTCAATATTTTAAGGATATTATATGCTTTCTGTCTATAAATAAGTAAAATAGTGCAATATTTTTTAGAAGAGGTGATGGACACTTGTGCATATTACAATATTATAATATTTGAGTAGGCAAAAGAGAGAGTGTAATACATCTTGGACGAAAAATATACTTCCGAGGATATGAATTTTTATGGTGGGGTTTATAATGAAGCATGGCTCCGTATTTAAATCTTTATGGGCAACCAATTACAGTTCCAAACTTTTGGTATACGCTTAAGTTGTAACATATATTATGCAAAAGTAAAATAATTTCACATATTTACAGTCAGATACTTTTTGATCGACGTTGGACTGAGAAGGCCGAGATAGCTAAATAAAGCATATATTAGACATACAAAAGACTGTTGAGATGTAAAGCAAAATAAATGTGTGGAATATAATATTTATTCAGGGAAAATACTACCAGTCGAAACTTAGTATTGACAATGTTTGTCATACAGGAATATTGATAAATCAAGTAACGTCATGCATGACATTATTTCGCAAAGGGATAAGGATTGAATAAAATAAAGAAATAAGTTTAGCAAAGATCTACAGCACAATTGTTATTGTTGCTATTACCCTTTCCACCTCGTCAAGGACAAGGTAACGACTAACGAGTAGAATTTGATTTTTGGTGTTATTTTCAAAATGAAAGGTGGTCTATGGTTGTGCAAAACCGGATATCCGGATATTTGAATATCCGAAATTCGGATATCCGGATTTTCGGATATCAAAAAATGATATCCGTATCCGGTCCGGTTTTAAACGGATATCCTACAATCGGATATCCGCTTTATTCGGATATTTAAACCGGATATCCGGATCCAGTTTTTAAATTTCTTTTTCTTAGATTTTTTATTATATTTCTTTGAAAATCATTTTTTTATTGCTTATCAACATAAAAATATATTTTTTTAATATAAGAATCTTTACACATAGTAATTCACGCAATATGTGAATTTATGATTCAAATTACATAATAAATAATAAACACAGTACCACAAATTGACATTAATTTTTTAACTTGCATCTGTATGTGTTTATCTTTTTTTTTTATTTCAATCTCTAACATAGTTTTAATAAAATAATATTAATTTAAATATTCTACTTTGTGGATTTTATTTTCCTTTCGGACCTTCGTTTTTCTTTTTTCGGCTATTTTTTTATTTTTATTATTATTTTTAAATATAAAATCGGATACTGGATATCCGGATTTTACACAAACCACTATCCGTATCCGATCTGATTTAGAGAATCGGAGATATCCGATCCGATTTTTAAAGCTGAATATCCATTTTTTCGGGTTTAAAAACAGGATACGGGATGAATCCGATTTTCGGATACTTTTGCTCGGCCTTAGTAGTCACACCCAAATTCCAATACATGTAGGTGTGAAGATCTACCAATAATTTAACTTAAATTTATTCTCTCTTCCGTAGGTTGTACTCTTTACATTATTTTATTGGACAATGATCATGATGTGCCGGACTATATACTAATATATTCTTTTTATTCAAAGAAATAATGTAACGAATAGTTCTCTAATACTAAGTACTAATAATGATGTGCCGTGCCAGGGCCGCAGCAACAATACGACAAATAAAGCTTTTTTTTCTTGAAAACTAAAAAGTATATACAACAATTAAATAATATTCCAATTGAATATTTGTTTTTCCACAGCTGTTATGTGATTCACAATTCACACGCATCTCAATCTTATAGGCATCTTAACCTAAATTTCTTGCACCTTTTTAGATTTTCCGTGGCCTACATTAATCGTCGCCGAGAGAAATGACATAGGGCTTAGTTAGCACTTTGGAGATTCACCTCTCATGCTATTCACATACTTGTGTACGAGCTTCTATTGATCTTGAAGATAAAGTCCAAGCCTCTAATCTGACTCAAAAGAATCATTTAAATACATTTATATACACATAATATCTATTACTATTATAAAAGCATGAATGAGGTCAGTTTTCATTGCAAGTATCAAGTTGTATTTCAAATGTTATTCTCTACTAGACAAGATGGTAATAGTAGGTTGCAGGTTTATTTGTAATTATTTATTTAAAGGCTTTATTGGACAGTGGGACCCACATTCAACTTTAATAGTGTTGCACTTATTAATAAACATCGACAACCAAACCAGGCCACCAAGGTATACATATTGTTAAAAATATAAGGTAAATATATTACTTAAAGAGCTTATAAAGCATCTCCAATTGAGACTTAAAAACGCCAAAAGTAGAATAAAAAAACAAAAAGTATGCCTTCGAAATGAGATTTCCAAAAATGAGTTTAACGTTTTAAAATTACGATTCACACTCTTTTATTTGTGTTAATTATTAGAGTACACATATAACAAATAAAAACTAAATAAAGATATATAAAATGACGTCTTATTAATAAATATTTTTCTATGTTTTCCATATGATAAATATTGAGTTTATTATTATATTTATGTAATTTTATCTAGCGAATTAAAATAATAGCGTGGTCTAATTTGTAAAGTTGAAAATTATATAGATAATATTAACAAGTTGGGTAAGAGAACCAATGGTCTTTTGAGTCTGAATAGTGTTTTCTTTTTTGTATATTCCGATTTTAAACCACTTAGTATATGATCGAAAAACATCCACGTACAAACACATAGATAAATAGAAATGAAAAAACTGACTTTGAAAGAGATTTGAGTTTGACGTATACGCATGTTCTTACAACAAAGTGAAAATCTTGTGGGAGAGAAGCTTGGAGAAAAGCCGGTTATCGTTGATGCTTGAGAGAAGTGTTGAACTTGAGTTGAGGTTGCATTGTTGTACGGGAGGACTTAAATTGATGTTAAGCATGTACTATAAGTAAGTGGACAATGAGTAGTTATACTAGAAACAATACGGTGGTTGTTGGCTGATTGACTTACACGAAGTTTCCTGAAATATGTCAATGATAGAGTGATTTAAATATCAATTGTCTTGCTTCAACCGAGAGGGCTTCTTAATGCCTTTAATTGATTTTCTTTGACCAAGTAAAAGATAAGTTTTAAAGGAAGTAGCAATGTGCATGTAACCTTCTTTAAATCGATAACCTTATCGTGCATTCGAGGGTTGAAGTTGCGTATTCCACACGCAAGCATTTCTAGCCCATCGAGATTATACCGATAAAATAATATTATTTTATCATATTGTATTTATCTAACATAACATCATTCTATTCTGTGTAAATCTATATTAACTATTTTAATCATTCGGTTCGGGGTACAGTTACAGTGAACCGCACAACGTGCGGCCACATCATCTAGTATTATATATATACGAAAAAGATTAATACATTCAATCCAAAATTGAACCTCGACGAAGCAGCCATTGCTAAGGCCGTACCACCGATCAATCACTTGTTCGCCATTCACGGAAACGCCGTTCCTCCCTACGTTCCTTATCGTAAAGTTCCATTCCACGCCGAGCTTTATTACAGCCTACCTAAATTGCCCATCCACAGTAACTAAAACAAAAAAGAAAAAAGAATACGGAGAATCGACGAATGTGTAATGAAGGGACTCGCCTGTTTTCGAGATACTTTGGACCCAGTCACAAGATGCCCGAGGTCAATGTCGACCTCAACCCCGCGCATTGCTCGACCAATTATAACCTACATCGGATTAAATAAAACCAACATATCAAACTACATCGAAATATATATATATATATATATATACATACATACATACGTACGTTGGGCTTTTTTATGAAGCTGCAAGAGGAATGCCCGAACAAGAGAGCGAACGCTCCGCGAGCATTCATGACTCTTTGTAGGCAAGCGTCGGTCGTCTGCTCTAAACGAACGATCTTCCTCCTCATTTCCTTGTGCTGAAGGCGTTGGACTGTTGCGCAAAAGAATTACATTGCTTGTGAGAATCGTATCGAAATTTTATATGCATATGTGTGTGTGTATATATATATACACATTATTACCTTGTGGATGATCGACGAGTAGCTTGCGCTGGCCCGTGACACGATCCATATCAATATCTGCGACGGATAATAATCGAAGAAGGGCTCATGATTACTTCATCTCTCGAATAAAATGGAGTGAAAGAGATGAGCTTTGGTAATCCATTACCATCCCTTCCACGTCGGCGAAGCAAGGCACAACCCATCCTCCTCTTCCTCATCATCGCCGGCCTCTCCTTCGTCTGCAATATAAAACTATCATTTCGAGCGCATTTAATATCTCAAACCGTGCTTTTCACACTCGTTTTTCTAACGAAAACATTAAAAAACAAAATACCTTCTCCGACCCCTTCGCCTTCAATATGGTCGTGGCTTCGATCGATCTCCGTCTTCAGCTTCGTAGAGCTTCTTCTTCTTCTTCGGTTTGCTCATAGGTCCCTTCAACGGCTTATTAGCACGACCATCTCCGCCCCTTACGAAGAACGGAAATGAAAGGGTGGGGTCCGCCTCGAGCCAGTTAGGGCTGACGTAGGGTAGGAAGACGTCTTCGTTGCCTGGAATTTCCTTGTCCTCCTCGTTGAGCAGGCAGCCAATCGCACCGTTTTGATGCTCATTCCCGAGATTTTGGATATTCGGAGGGTTTTCCGACAACAGGGCGTTGAATGCTTCGAAGTAAGATTGGCATAAAGAATCCGTTTCGTCAACCTCTGTTTCGTCCTCGCCGACGCTGATCAGTCGATCGGAGAAGTCGCCGAGCAAATCGGCTGTAGACGGCGCTGCAAAGTTATCGAAAGCCGAGTTTTCAGGCTGCACAAATCCTGGGTTAGGAATGAAGTACATATTCTCCTCCTCTCGGGAATGTCTCCGTAGATGCCTATGGAGGTCGTTTTCGTCGTCTTCTCCGTTATTCGCGCCGACGTCACCGTGACATCCGACGAAGGGACTTATTGCATCGTTATTGGTCGTATGATCGGCTGAGAAATGAGATACCGAAAGCCAATCATCGACGATATCTGTGGCTTCCAAGTCAAGTTCGAGGGCTTGCTGATCGGTGATAGGTGGCGGAATGCTACTTGTGGGAGCCGTTTCTTGCGTGATGAGGTGGCGTTGTCTGCTGCGCTCGTCGTTGCATAGCCTCCGAACGCTTTTCTCGTATTTCCTCTTGCGATTGACGGCGGGCGCCACGGAGGATATCGCGCCGTTAACGGCTTCGTGGGATGTGAACTCGGAAGAAACGATTGGGTCGTTGAGCAGAGATAGCCAGCGATCTCTTATTCCCTCGAACGTGTACGTCTGGGAGAGGCGCACGGCTCCTCTTGCAAGAGATTCGAGAGAAGCGCCGGCCTGAACGATAATGATCACAAAAAAAAACATTAGCTTCTACGTACTTTTAAGTAACTACTTTTCCTAGAAGGTTAAAATCGAAGAAAGTGAGCCTCTTTTTGATCTTATATAGTATTATATTTTCAACATCTACGAGGTAATGCAGGCGCAGAGAAAAAAGCTCGTAAATAAGCATTTTACTAGGATATGTTGCACACCCTACCTGTGTGCATGAAAATAAAAATTGACGAGAGGTTTTTGTTTAAAATTTGATTTCATTTAATCTTTAGTTAGAAAATAAGCATTTTAATAAAAAAAAAGAATATGCAGTTTCATGAGGCTAAAAGTAAAGAACGTGATCTAATATTTATTTTTAATTTTATGTCAATTATTAATTTGAGAAAATTTCAGATTGGTTAATAGATACACCAAAAATCAATTTTTAACTCACACTCACAGTAAAATATAGATTAACGAAACAGTATATTACTACGAGTCGAAAGCTAACGAAAACCAAAGAGTAGAGAGCCCATCCCTCCGAAAAAAAAAAAGAGTAGAGAGCCCTTAAATTATGAAAGTACATAACTAGAAATAATCAAACAGAAAATCAACATTGAATCCCAAACCAACGACGAAGAACATCCATTTTGCAGAGATTAAATCAAAAGAAGAAGACTAAAATTGATTTTACTCAAACATAAACTGATGAAAATAAAATCGAAGGTGCTTGGAACGAGTTATTGTATATACCTCGACGACATTCTTTAGCACAACGTCGTCTTTATGATTCCAATGAAAAGGCGGCATATTGGGTGTACGGAAATATACTCTTTTACGAATTAGTTTTCTATCTCAAATATCTCTCGAGCGCCGACTACGAACTTTATTGTTTGTATATCGTTTGATTCGAATAAATAAAGCCAAACACTGCGACATATTTATAGTTGAATTTAAGAAAGTCTGCTGAAATATCGGATTAGTTATTTTATTTAATATTTTTGGGAATGTGTAATATATTATGGGATTTAATTATAATCCTATTTGGCACTCGCAAGTGGCACCAGCGCTCTCAATTGCCATATACATGCGTATAATTTTTAGGAGTCAACAATTGATATTCAAACTAAATATCGGAAACGATAACCAAATTATGTAACGGGCGGGTGACGCCAAAGTTTATAGAAGGAAAGCGGAAAGAAAATATCAAAAAAAATCAGTCTCAATAAATTAAACTTGCAGTCAAAATTTGAAAATACATAATAATAAGGATTACGGAAGAAATCATAAAATATTTCTCGAATACAAATGCAAAATTATAGTGCAGTGTGTTGTATAGTTATTGTAGGCATAAAGTAATCCTGAACTCATTGTATTTCAATTCAACCTCAAATTATTAAAAACAATACTTGTATGGGTAATTTCCGAGATCTCTTTTTTTAGTTACATTTGGTAAAGCATTGACGAGCTGTACCAGGAAGCCCAGTTTCATATTTGAGAAGCCCGTTTAAAGCCCACTTACATGAAATATTTAAAAAGTAAAAAATATTACTATTAAATTTCAGAAATATATTACCATGCTTAATTTTAGTTTTGAAATTTATAATGTATGTTTAGTAGATGACATATAATTTTTTTATATATATATATATAAAAAGGAAAACAATGATTAGTGGTATAAATATAATAACCAAAACTTGAGGGGTTAAATGTGATCATTATGGCTAATTTCTGAGATCTCTTTTTTCTATTATTATTAAATTTGGTAAAGCAATGATGGGCTGATAACTGGAAGCCCGTTTTAAAGCCCCCTTACATGAGTATTTAAAATTAAAAATTATTACTATCATACTTTTTAGTGATGCTTGATTAGTTTCTATTTTATTTTTACAAGAGAATGATTAGCTAGCTATAGTTTTAGGACTACTCCTTGGATTTAATTTGGTATTAGGCTTCGTCAAAAGTGGTAAACAACGTGATATGGCCGTCTCAGTGTTTCATATTTAGGGTGCATAAAGATTGATAGTGCACAAATAAATTATACTTATGTTTTAAAGAAACCTAAGATGGTCTACAGATACATACAAATCGATATCTAAATCTATTAATACCATAAAATTTAAGAGCTTGTATGATTTGTTGTCTTGTCTGGACAATGTGTAATAATTTCAATAATTTCAGCACATGCCACATAAAGTGAATAGTGATATCTTATTTTACTTTTCCTGTTTTTAAATCTCCTCTACATGAATATTTTTATTCACAAGTGAAGTGATATCTTGTATATACATGAAAACTAGCTTCTTTTTGCTTGCGACTAGGGTTGCAAACGAATCGAATTTTTTTGGTTCGATTCGCGATTCGATTCGAAATTTTAAGATTCGAATTCGAATATTTAGAATACGAATCCGAATAAGAATATTTTTATTTATTCGAGAGTTATCCGAATACGAATATGAAACCTCAGTATTCGATTCGTAAATTAACCGAATTATTCGATTCGAATAATTTATATATATATATATATTATAAATACTTGTGTTTTTTAATAGGCCCATTAAGAAGTTACTAAAGCCCAAATAATAATAGCCCAAAATCACAATCGAAACCCTCCCTCACCCTCACGTAGCAATTTGCAACTAAAAACCACAACACTCCAAGTCTCCCATCGCATCGCACATCGCAGCTCTCTGTCACCTTCGCCAACAGCCCGGCCACCATCGAACACCCCCACCGACGCCACTAGTACGCGCACTCGCCGTCTCCAGCACCGTGGTCGGACCGCGTCTACTTTCTGCGATAGAAGGTATTTTTTTCAGAAAAAACTCGTTTCTATTAGTTCGGAATTAGTTCAAAAATCATTGTTATATTGAAATCTTGATGTTTTGGTTGTGGTTCCTTGCTATATCGAAGGTTTTTTGTGATTTGTATTGCTTAACAGTATGGAGGACGTGTGTGTATTATTTGAAGGGTTTCGTTCTTGTGTTGAATAGGATGTGTTATTACTGTAAATGTCACTTGTTTGTGTTCAATATGATGTGGACTATTGTGAAGGTATTGATTCAAAAGGATTGGGAATATATGGATTCTTCAAATGCGATCGAGGAAGCCGTTCAAGGGAATGATATTGCACAAATTGAGGAAATTCACGAGGTAATATTTTATAGTGTATGTGAAAATAAAGTATACAATTGACTTTAAATTATTCAAACATAATTACTTATTTTTATTTTCTGATTTTTAATTACTTATTTTTATTTTCTGATTTTTAATTACCCTGATGTTGATGCTCGTGCAAATATATTGAACGTTCGTGGTGCATTGTATGATCTTTACTATGAATATGTCCAAGATGATAGTACGAGATCTCGTAAATGTTCATCTTGCCCGATACTAGTTCTTTTGCTACGAGTTCCATGTCGAAAGGAAAGCATATACCTTCGGGTTTATCTATGTTTGATGAGTATTTGAACACAGTTGAGGTTGATGGCCCGATTAAATCTGAATTAGATATTTACTTAGAGGAAGGGGTCTTTAGAAGCCCCGATGGGGACGTTGGATCCGAGTTTGATGCATTGGCTTGGTGGAAATCGCAAGAGTTGAAATTTAAGATTTTGTCGAAATTGGCTCGTGATGTTTTAGCTATTCCCATTAGCACAGTGGCGTCTGAGGCTACGTTTAGTGCGGGGACCCGAGTTTTAGATCCTTACCGCTCTAAGTTATCATCCGATATGGTGCAAGTCTTGATATGTGGAGCAGATTGGATTCGGCAACTTCACGGAATCACTAAGTCGGTTATGACATATGTAAGTTCTTTCATGTATTTGGATATTTTTATCATGATTGTTGTATTGATTGAATCGTTTGAATAATGCTTTGCTTGTGTGGGACTGAAAATTTGATGAATTTCAGTCACTTTAGTATTAATCTCTTAATTTTCTTATAGGTGGAAGAAGAACCGATTGATGTCATTTTGCAAGCGTGATTTCTGGAAGCAAGGAGACAATAATTTTTTGATGTCTATGTGTCGGTTATCATCGTTTTGGATTGAATGTTGTCTCGGTTATCATCATTTTGGATTGAATGTGTTTTGTAAGCTATATTGATTTAATGAACTCAATTATCTATTGGTAATTTTTGTTATAATATTTCCTTTCTTTTATAGAGGAAAAATTATACTCGAATTCGAATATTCGGATAAATATTCGAATATTCGGATAGCACATTCGAATCGAATTCGAATCGAAAAAAAAATTCGAATATTAAACGAATACGAATACGAATATTCGGTAAATTAATCGAATACAAATAGAATATCATGCTATTCGATTCGATTGGATTCGTTTGCAACTCTACTTGCGACACGTCTAATTTCATTATATTAAACAATTAAAAAATAAAAAAAAAATAATGGAAAAAATCGTCCACTAACAAAGTGGGAAACACTCTATCTTCACGTTAAACCATTTAACTTGTATTATTATTGTTAGACAATAGTGTAATATTAAAATTACGCATATTTTACACCCGTGAAATGCACCGACACAAAATAAACTAGTTACTACCTCTGTTCCATTTATTTTTTTCCATCCTTTCTATTTCGGACGTCCAACATAATTATTCACATTTCTACTTTTGGTAAACAATTATTGCAATAATTAAACTAATTACACCATTTGTATTTAAAAAAAAAAAAGCTTCTTAATTTGTGTGCCTACTAATTAGTTTTATCTCTCCATTCCTTAAATGTGTACTATAATATTAAAAAAATATAGTTTTTTAATCTACGTGCCCACTAATTTTTGGGAAGTATTAAATGGGAGAGGGGTAGTATATACACATTTTTGGGAAGTATTAAATGGGCCCATTAATCTACTAGATTTCCACTATGTCGTTTTAGCTCTTTAATTTTGTTTCTAATTAGTCGTCGTTTTACGGATTTCAAGACAAATATTTATCATATTTCCAGTTTTACCCTTTTAAATATTATTAAATGGAATATATTAAATAGTCTTAAGCAATTAATTAGGGGTATATTAAACATTTTATTCTATTTCTTAATATGAGTGCAAAAATCTTAAACGACACCTAAAAAATCGGAGGGAGTAATATAAATACATGTGTATAGAGATATGCATTTTTGCTGGGTCAACGGTCGAACAAGAAAGGTAGATCGAACACTTGGCTCGATGCGCGATCCGTATATAGTATCCACTTATATTTCAATATACTATCTCAGTTCTCATCCCACGTATTTTACTTGAAAAAATATGATTTTGCCCAAAATGCGTGGAAATCTAGCAATTTAATTTTCTCAGGATATCATCTTTTGAAATATAGTGTGTATCCGAGCATACATGTCGCATGTGGAATTCCAGATAGTTTGAGCGTTACGATAGAAAGGCATGTCATTTCTTAAAAAATATCGTGTTATCAACTGCATTGGATTTTTTATATTGGAATTTGGTATAACAATCTTACGGCGTAATTTTTAAAATTGAAGGTATAAGTTTCTTTCAACAACACAAATCGACGAAGCAAGCGATCTTCTATTATTACCATAGCTCATGTTAGATTTCATAGTAACTTAGTTAAGCCCTACGATTAGATATGAAGATTACTAAAGAAAGTTAAACACATGGGGCCACTAAGAAAAACAAATTATTCACTGATTTTTACAATTCGCCCATGAACACTTATTGCTTTAAAAAAAGAATATTACTCTGTCCGATTTTTTTAGGTGTCGTTTAAAGTTTTTGCACTCATATTAAGAAATAGAATAAAATGTGTAATATACCCCTAATTAATTGCTTAAGACTATTTAATATATTCCATTCAATATTTAAAAGGGTAAAACTGGAAATATAATAAATATTTGTCTTGAAATCCATAAAACGACAACTAATTAGAAACAAAATTAAAGAGCTAAAACGACATGAAATAAAATCGGAGGGAGTAGTTATTTAAACCATCCCAGTTTTATCCTATACAATTGCTAATAATCGCAGGGCTAACTATCGTGTCTCTAAAAAAAAAGGCTATTTCAATTTTTGATTGATCAGTTAATTTGCATTTTATTACTATTATAATATAATTCGTGAAGGAAAATCAATGTTCTATAAGGATGGTCAAATTTCAACATATCTTTTCATTTTTCAAATGTTGATTATTCTTTTACATGTCTTTAATGCACACATATCCCATTATTTTATTGACCTTAATGTCAAATTGAGAAGAAAGGCCAACTAATAGTTAATTGCATGCGCCATCAGATTGCTAAAGTCACGTTACTATCAAGGGGTTGACCACTAAATAGAGCATCTACATATAATAACAAAACCTAGTAATATCCCAAACTATGTATTTATATACCATATACATTGCACATACGTATTAAAATATTCAGTATTAAAAACAACCAATGTATTGCAATCTCGACGCACGGGTGACGTAATTGACAATAAACTATGGAACGACATAATAAATCATGTTAACGACCACACACATCAAGAACATCTCCAACCGTACTAAAATCCAAAATATGGGGTAAAATTACTACAATCAAATCCCAAACCCAAATCCAAAACGGGTTCCATACATTCTTTCTCTTGATTTGATCGCATCTTTGCGTTGAAACTGCCATTTACGCTTGATATTCAAAAATTGCAAAAAAGTTCCTTTTTGTTTTGGATTTTCCAAAGACGAACAGACCGTGGGATAATAAGGGACTAGAACGTGGGCACCCCCGATGTGGGTGCGAGCAATATATTGTATTATTTATTTTTCATCTTGTTTTCATGAGACAGCTTAGAAGTTAGAACGTGGGTTAAACTGTATACGGTAGTTTCATGATATGATGAGACGTCTTAATTAAAAAAATAACTACCCAATTGGCTTGAAATTTTGGTGTAATTGATACACCAAATTAGATCAAATTAGGCAGTTTTTAATTGGTCCTGACAATTAATAAAAGAGTATAGATAATTAACTAAAGAAAATATTGCTTGGAATGAATGGGTTTGGAGGAAAATGGGGGATCGATTGGGTTGAAAAAAAGCTCGGTCTTGAGCTTGACGAAGAAGACGATGACGTGGAGGGAGAGAGAAGTTCTTTGTTATTTTTGTTTCTTTTTCTTTTTTCTATTGCCTTTACATTTTCTTTTTTTTTTTTTTAAATCGAAACTTATTTCTTCTAATTTAGTTAAATCATTTTAATAACATTTGTGATGAGAAAATTATATTCAGAAATTATATTTTCTCAATTTTAAAGTGTCATGGTCTAACTTGTAATGTTATAAATTATATGATAATATTAAAAAATTGGTACAAGAGAATATTACAGAATTGGTCTTTTGAGTTTGAGAATTGGTTTGACGGTTGGAGATAAATTACTGCATTTTGAGATTTGAGTTCTGGTCTAACACATACTTTGATTTCTTATATACTCCACATGTTCCTTAATACAAATCGTTTAAGGATATTACACGTATGTTAAAAAATAAAGTAATATCTCCATTATACCTTTAATTTACACTACAAAAAACAGATGCAGTAGCGACGACAGATACCTAGGAAATCCGTCGCAAAGAGGAGATTAGCGACGGACGGTGACCGTCGCTAATCGCGCGTCACAAAACAAGTTTCGTCGCAAAATTCCGTCGCAAAGTTTGCGACGGTTATTTGCGACAGAAACTCCGTCGCTAAGTTGTGGGGAAAAAATAAAAAAATATTCAGCACGGCAGCCTACTGGCCGCCGAGCCAAATCTCGCCAAATCTCGCTAGACCCGCCGCCGAACCGCTCATCAGCCCTCTCTCCGCAGCAACCACCGTCACTCGCCAGATCCACCGCCGAGAAGCCCCCATCAGTCTCGCCACCGTCGCAGCTTCCCTCGCCAGATCCACCGCCCAAAACCGCTCCCGCTACCACCGCTAGCTTCCCTTAGACGCCAGATCTGCCGCGCCTAGGAGAAGTTGAGAATTTCGCCAAGCAGCAAAAGAAAATGGCAGGCTATATATATTTATTAAACGTGTTAACATTCTTGACTCACATTAGACGCCACAGATCTAACCCAGAAGTTAATATGCTCCTTCATCACGTCGTTGCTGCTGCTCGTCGATCTCCTCCCACTCCGTCTAGGCACCGGCGGGGTCGAGCTGCGTCCGCCCCACGCCGCCTCGCCTATGGGGTTCGAACGCCGAGGGCTTTTTTCTTCTGTTCTTCTCCTTTCTTGAAAGCTAAGGCTACGATTATCAATCCTTTCGAACTGAAATCCCAGGTCTTTAAAACCCTGTAATTCCTCAAATTCGAGATGTGTGGAGGCGATAATGAAAGTGAGAGAGAGGGAAGATAAAAACTGTTGGTTCCGGTGTTGGCGTCTGGTCGGTGGCGCTCGTAAAACTCGGACAGAGTTTCGGCTTTATACGTCGAAGTCGAGGCACGTACGTCGTACGCTTTCCGTAAGACGTTATTGCCCCGTATTTCAGTGCCTCGGGTTGTCGCAATACGTCCCGAAGATACAACGACTTCAAGAATTTCGAAAGGTCGCACACCGTTACGAAATTATCGGGCGAATCTACTAAAGACTCGAGCCTTTCTTGCGTTTTTTTATGCCTTATTATGCCTAAAGGATGTGCTGTCAACTTTCTCTAAAGTGCTAGGAGTGAATTGAATAAATTTCTATTATGACAGGGGACCTATTTATACTGTCCGAAAAGCTGTAGGGGTCAATTCGCGAAAAGTCATAACTTTTCAGTTTGACCTCCTTTGACTGGGCCGAATTCGTAAATAGGTGTAACTTTTGGCCAGGGGTCAATCTGGGAATAGTCACAACTCTTAGACTGATACCCAATACCCCTTTAATCAGCCACATCACCACACCCAGTCAGCGCCAGATCAGCGCCACGTCAGTCCACGTCAGTCCGCGTGTCAGTGACACGTCATCAGCCGCCACGTCATCATTTTTATTTTTATTTTTTTTTTCATTTTTTTTAATTGGGCTGGCATTACTAATTACTCATTCACCCGATATCGGTTTTGAGCAAATTAATATTCGTTAGATTCGTCTCGAAATGTAGATTCGTAATCTTTCAACGATTTCTCATTTCGATGACCGACGTCTTCTCGATTTAATAAAATCTTTTCAGCTCTTCTCTTAGTGGGCCAATTACCCACACTTGGGCCCAATGCCCATTGGGCTTAAAACCCAACAATCCCCCACATGAATGGAAATTAATGTAAATGCAATGCATGCTTGACTCTTGCAATAAAGTCCCGACGATCCATCACTGCATCAGGATAGGTAGCTTGTGGCTTTGAACCTTCCCTAGTGAAATACTATGGGACTTACTCGCTGCTCAGTGAACGTGATGTCTTGAACCGACGGCTTTTTGTGTAAACCAAGACAACAGTATACAACACAGTGATGAATCTGATCTCTTTTCGATTCTCACGTTGTGTCCGTTTCGGCCGTGGACCATATCTCCAATTCATAAGTGTTTTCCATTGAAGCGGCCCCACTTCACACTTATATAGGTGACCGACTATTAGGCTTAATCCTGGAGTAGCCCGAAATACTCCACCAATTTGGTATAGTCATCATTAAAAGCATATGTGCTTACCCTAACCACACGTCATCGGGAAATTGCTTGGACAGCTGTCGAGAATGGACTTATTAGTTTCCAAGTATACTACTGAACTAATCACAGCTTAGTTGTCTCATTGAACCAAGTTCGTGGGATCTCCACTCATCGAGGTTGAGTTACCACTGTTTTTGTTCTTTCATGTGTGGATTTTTAGTCTCATTCCCCTTACTGCGTTTTCTAACTGATCTCTAGCTATGCCTTTTGTGAGCGGATCCGCAATACTCCTTTGACTTTACATAGTCGGTGGAAATTATTCCGCTAGAGATAAGCTGTCTTACGGTGTTATGTCTCCGATGAATGTGCCGAGACTTACCGTTATACATACAGTTCTGTGCCCTGCCGATAGCCGCCATGCTATCGCAGTGTATCATAATTGGTGGCACATGTTTATTCCAGCACGGAATATCCTCCAGAAAATTTCGAAGCCATTCTGCTTCTTCGCCAGCTTTATCTAGTGCGATGAACTCCGACTCCATCGTGGATCGAGCTATGCACGTTTGTTTGGAGGACTTCCAAGAAATTGCTCCTCCACCGATGGTAAATATATAACCACTCGTGGATTTGGAGTCTTTACTATCAGATATCCAATTTGCATCGCAATACCCTTCTAGTACCGCGGGATATCTCGAGTATAGTATGCCGTGATTAATAGTGTGCTTCAAATATCTTAGCACTCTTCTTAGTGCTACCCAATGGCTACTACCCGGGTTACTTGTAAACCTACTTAGTTTACTAATTGAGTATGCTATGTCAGGTCGAGTGCAGTTAGACAAATACATCAGACTGCCAATCACCCGAGCGTATTCGAGTTGCGATACAGGCTCTCCTCTATTTTTGGCTAAGTGTACATTAGTGTCCACAGGTGTCTTAGCCGGAGGATCATCGAATGCGTTAAATCTTTTTAACACGCTCTCAACATAGTGAGATTGTGTAATCACAATTCCTTCGGACGTCTTAGAGACATTTATTCCCAAAATGACGTCAGCCAAACCCATATCCTTCATACTGAAATAAATTTTCAGCATATTCTTCGTATTCACGATTATTCTGTGACTGCTTCCCATGATTAACATGTCGTCTACGTAAAGACAGACAATCACAAACTCATCAGGTGTGCCTTTTATATAAACACATTTATCACACTCATTAATCTTAAATCCATTCGACAACATCGTCATGTAGAACTTCTCGTGCCACTGTTTCGGGGCTTGCTTAAGCCCGTAAAGTGACTTCACGAGTCTGCACACTTATTTTCCTGCCCGGGTACAATAAACCCTTCGGGTTGTCTCATATATATTTCTTCATCGAGTTCTCCATTTAGGAAGGCCGTTTTGACGTCCATCTGGTGTATCTCGAGGTTATACAGCGCTGCTATCGCGATCAAGACCCGTATGGATGTAATCCTTGTCACGGGTGAGTAGGTATCGAAGAAATCATACCCCTCCTTTTGGTTAAACCCTTTAGCTACTAACCGAGCTTTATATTTTTCGATTGATCCATTGGTCTTAAGCTTTCTTTTAAGGACCCATTTGCATCCTAAAGGCTTGCACCCTTTTGGGAGATCTACCAGCTCCCACGTATGGTTTTGCATAATGGACTCAATCTCACTGTTAACAGCTTCTTTTCAGAACGGAGCTTTTGGACTAGACAATGCCTCTTGCAAAGTCCGTGGTTCATCATCTAACATATATGTTAGGAAGTCATGCCCAAACGATTTGGCCGTTCTCTTACGTTTGCTTTGCCGTGGTTCCTCGTTTTCTTGAGGTGAACTCTCCACGGCATCGTAAGTTCGCTTCTTATAGCTTATTTCTTTCTTTTCGTTATTTGGGAAAATATTCTCGAAGAATACTGTATTCCTTGATTCAAATATCATCCTTGTATTCATTTCAGGGTTTTCTGATTTGTGCACTAGAAATCTATATGCACTACTGTTATTAGCATATCCGATGAAAATGCAATCAACAGTCTTGGGTCCTATCTTAACCTGTTTAGGTTTAGGTACTTCGACCTTTGCTAGGCACCCCCACACTTTCAGGTAATTGTAGGACGGAGCCCTACCTTTCCATAGCTCGTATGGAGTTTTTTCTTTCTTTTTGTGTGGCACCATATTCAGAATGCGATTTGCCGAGAGGATTGCTTCCCCCCACAAGTTCTGAGGTTGCGCAGAACTGATCAACATAGCATTCATCATCTCCTTAAGAGACCTATTTTTGCGTTCAGCAACGCCGTTTGACTGAGGTGAATAAGGCGCGGTTGTTTGATGAATAATGTCGTGCTCTCCGCAAAATTCTTCGAACGGCGCCACGTATTCTCCTCCTCTATCACTTCGAATTATTTTTATTCGTGAGTTTAGTTGATTCTCAACTTCACTCTTATATCTTTTGAAGGCATCAAGAGCCTCGTCCTTGCCAGTTAACAAATATACGTAGCAAAATCTTGTGCAATCATCGATAAAAGTAATAAAGTACTTTTTTCCACCTCTAGTCTGCACGAACTTCAGATCACATATATCTGTATGGATTAGTTCTAGAGGCGCACTACTTCTCTCAACAGAGAAGAACGGTGTCTTGGCCATTTTTGCCTCGACACAGACTTCACATTTTTCTTGTGAGTCGACTTCCATTTGCGGAAGCAGGTTTAAACTTATTAACTTTTTTATTTTATTTAAACCCATGTGTCCTAATCTATGATGCCATAAATTGGAACACTCAACCAAATAGGATGAACTTTCTTTATTATTATTAGCGAGTTCAATCTCGCGTATTACAGGCATTACATTCATCTTAAAGAGCCCCTTCTCGAGGTAGCCCTTACCTATGAAATGACCGTTTTTGGTCAGTACATACTTATCACTCTCAAACACCTGCCTAAATCCGGTTTTGCTCAACAGGGAGCCGGACACCAAGTTCTTGCGGATGTCTGGCACATGCAGTACGTCCACAAGAGTGAGTTCCTTGCCCGAGGTCATCTTCAGCACTACCCTCCCTAATCCGACGATGTCAGAGGTGGCTGCGTTGCCCATAAACAGCTTCCTGCCTGAGATAGGGATGTAGGTTGAAAACATCTCCTTATCAGAGCAGATGTGGCGAGTCGCTCCAGAGTCGATATACCACGACCTAGGATTGTCTACCACGTTGGCCTCGTATACGACGGCGGCTAGGTCCATCTCCGTTAGATCTGTCCCCGGCTTTGCCTCGGTCAAGTGAGCTTGATTATTCTTGCTCTTTTTCTACAGCCGACAATCCTTGACCATATGCCCAGGTTTGTCGCAGTTGTAGCAGTTGCCCCTTATTTTGTTCGGCTTCTGCTGCGTCGTATTAGGCCTCTTGCGCTTTTTGCCGGTGCTTGATTCGGCCAGGTTCGCACGTACCTCCACGCTGCCCCTTTTGTTCTTGGCCTCGATCCTTCGATTATCTTCTTCGATTCGAAGCCTCACGATCAGGTCCTCAAGCTGTAGGACCCTGGTCCCCGCAAATTAGGTCGGCCAATAAATTACGTGTATGATTTACGTGAATTTCAAGAATCTTGTAGGTTAATGTATGCTTATGGGAATTTATGAATTTTATGCCCGTGAAATACAACGAGAATTATGTGCAATTAATTGTTAATGACGTGAAGTTGGGATCACTCTTAATTTAGGAAGGGTAAATTCTTGGAAATGCCAAGGGAAATGGCAAATGATAGTTGGATTAGAAATTCAATTTGCTAATGGGCTAGAGGATGAGAAAGGGCCCAAATGGAAACCCATGCCCTAACCAATAAAAGTAAGGAAAATATCTAATTGAACATTTTTATCACACCTTGACCACACCAAACAACGAAAGAAAGAAGAAGGAGAAAGGAACCGAGCAAAAATCGAGCCAAAAGCACCTCAACTAACTTGGGAATTTCGAAGTTGGTAAGTGAAATACCCTCCCTAAGCTTTTAATTTCGTACTATAGGAGTAGATGAAGATTATTAATGACATTAAAAGCAAGTAGTTGGAGAAGGTTTCGAAAACCCTAAATGCGAGATAAAACTCGTACTAATGTCCCGATTCGAAGTGAATATTTAGGGTTTATGAAACTAGGGCTTATAAAACCGTGGTATTAGCTCTAAGAAGGCACCATACGATTTCAGTAGCTAAAAAGGGGATGGAAATCGAAGAAGATGATGAATGTCGAATGAGATGTCGACTAAATACATATCGACATTTTAATAAATGTCGAGATACCATGTAAATAACATGTCGACATTTCCTAATGAAAATGTCGAAACACAAAGTCGGATTGTTAAGAAAATGTCGATATAATATATGTAAGACTCGACATCTTTATGTAGGTAAATATCGAAGGGATGATGAATGTCGATATAAAGTCGGCCTTTAAAATGTCGAAGCTTTGTTAGGAATAATGTCGAGTCATCTTATTAGGGTAGATGTCGAATGAGACATAAAATGTCGAGCTCATGTCGACTTTTCCGTCTCAAATGTCGTAAGGCAAAATGTCGAATGGTATATGGAATGTCGAGTAGAATGTCGAGTCATGCATTCGGACGAAATGTCGAAACCATGTTAGGATAAATGTCGCATGAAATGTCGATGTAACTTATATATCGACATTTTATAAATGTCGAGGTCTTAAACCATTTAAATGTCGACATCTCATGTTCCAAAATAACAGGATAAAATGTCGAATGACTGAACATAAAAATGTCGGGACACCCTAAGGTAAAATGTCGAGACCTCAAATTGAAATAAATGTCGAATTCACTCACAAAGATGTCGAGGCATCCTAGGAATAAAAATGTCGAGATGTTAAGTAAAAATGTCGAGAGTTTCCAACAATGTCGAGACCTAATTAACTATACAACTCGACATTTATCCTAAGTCCATGTCGAGATCTTTCAATACATCAATGTCAAATTTATGTCGACATTTCTGTAACTGTCGAAGTACATGGCATCAATGTATGTTTGTTTAAACACGAGATCTAACCTAACTTACAACTCGAGACCTTATAAGCAATGACTTATACTTCACGAAAAATACTTCGCAATATTGGAACTTCACGGGGCATGTGAGAGTGTGCGAATCCGACTAGAATTACTGAAAATATATTCCTAACTTAGAAATTTAGCATACTCAAGCCATTAAAATAAAATGGTACACTGACACCAATATTTCATGCCTAAGGTCGGGACTTAGGAACATTTACGGGTCCGGTGACTGCTAATCTACGGACTCCAGGTAAGTAGAAATTCAACTACGACACGTAACTTGCCTGCGTCCAATTATGTGAATTACGTGCTCGTGTATCTTCTATGAAATGCGTACGTATGATATGATTTAATTCTATGCATGATAGCATGATCTGCATATGTATATGAGCATAACATGAGCACTTGCACGCATGAGTAGTATGTAAGGAGCGAGGTATGAGCGTGCATAAGATCGCCTGTGTGCGATGCAAATTCGCCAATATTGGCGTTTGTGTCGACTCGAACGAAGAGTCACGGCTTCCCTTATGCAGCCTTTAAGGCCTGAATAAGAGGCTGGGTAAATACCCCGTACGATAAGGCCTGAATAAGAGGCTGGGTAAATACCCCGTACGATAAGGCCTGAATAAGAGGCTGGGAAAGAACCCCGTACGATAAGACGGAATAAGAGGCTGGGGAAATGAAAGCCGAGGGCCCGTAAGAAATAAGAGTATAAGAAAAAGAGTAAGAGCGAAAGAAAAGAGTACGAGTATGAGAAAAAGAGTACGAGCTTTAGGAAACGACGACGTGGATTGTCGCTCGTTAGGACACGTGCATTCATGCATAATTTCTGCTTACTGAGCCTCGGTGGCTCATTATTTATGTTACGTGTTGTAGGTACTGACGATCACGGTACGTGATCTGAATTCTATGCGAGGCCGATCTTTTGACGCAGTCCGACCGCTTTTGAGGTGGAAGTGTGTGTATGGATGACGACCTGTGAAGGCCGGGCGCATAGGGAGCTTTTGGCTGCACACACACACGTACAATTGTATTTTGTAGACAAGGGCATGATGATGTCGAACGATGTAAAATATTCTTTTGACATGTATATAAGATTTTCGCATGTATTTTTAAAATGAAAAATTTTATTCGCATTTTTACGTATCCGCACAATACCAAAGCATTAACATTTAGAATTAGAACGGAATACGAGGGCGGGACGACGGGTCCTGACAGAGTGGTATCAGAGCTTCGGTCACAGGTCCTACAGACTGTCCATACACACACACTCAAAAGCGCGGAATCGGCCTTGCTTGTAAGTACCATGTTGTGTGAATTACTTGTATGGTTTGATTTATTGGCCTTAGGAATTATCAGGATAGGTTGAGGATATGGTAAGAATTAGAGGAGAAGGAAGTAGGGAAACGGATCAAGGTAGGGACCCTAATAACCCCACCGACAGTCGGGATGCTACCATCCTGCAACTCACGGAACTGGTCCGGCAACAATCGGCCCAGATCCAACAGCTGATCCAACAGCAAAACGCTGCTGGACAATCAGCCAACTTACCTCCCCCACCTGAGCGAATCGAGATGATCGGGGAGAGATTCCGAAAGCTTAACCCTCCGATGTTCGAGGATGCCGTAGACCCCACCTCAGCTGAGGACTGGCTCAGGACTCTGGACAATATGTTCCAGCACAGCCGTACACCCGAGGCTGAGAAAGTCATGTGCGCTGCCTACCTGCTGAGGGGGAGCGCAGGACATTGGTGGGACACCGTCTCAGCCATCGAGAACCCACTAACGATGAGCTGGGATCGGTTCAAAGAGTTATTCCGAGGGAAGTACTACACCGCCCCTGTCAGAGCCCAGAGGATGAACGAGTTCATCAACCTTCGCCAAGGGGCAATGACGGTGGCGGAATACATCAAAAAGTTCGAGCAGCTTTCGAGGTTCACTGCTCATATGGTCAGTACGGACGCGCTCAAGATTGAGCGGTTCATGGAAGGGTTGAAACCCGAGCTGTACAGAGACGTGAGTATGGCTGGGGTACAAGGAGCCACGTATGCACAAGTGGCTGAGAGAGCGCTTGTGGCGGAGCAGGCAGAGTCTAGGATTGCTCGCGCCCAAGAAGCTAAACGCAAGTTTGCACAAGGGTCGCAGGGAAGCGGAAGTAATCCGAAACGGCAATTCGTGGCCCAGGAAGGGAAACAGGGGCCTCAATATCGACCTGGACCACCCCCACAGTTCAAGCCCAACCAGGGTAGGCCCCAGCTGGATCTACCCGTATGCCCGAAATGCGCACGGAGACACCCGGGAGTCTGCAACTCCCAGAACGCCGTTTGCTACAAGTGTGGCAAGACGGGCCATTATTCGAGGGCATGTCCGGAAGATGGATCCGGAAGCCAAGCTAGGAACCCGATAGAACCTCCAAGGGTACCGGCCAGGGTGTACACCATAACCTCCGAAGAAGCAGAAAATAACCCGGCCGTGGTAACAGGTACCCTCCTCGTTTACCAGACCCCCACATGCATTCTAGTTGACTCAGGAGCGACCCACTCGTTCGCGTCTACTAAGTATGTCGCGAGAGTAGGAGTCACGCCTCACCAAGCTGAGTGCGAATTTAGGGTAACAGTTCCAAACGGGGATCCCACCCAAACCAACCAAGTGTTACGGGATTGCCCAATAGTAATCGAGGACAAGGAATTGCCCATAGACCTCATAATTATCCCTATGAATGATTATGAGGTAATCCTCGGTATGGATTGGCTATCGAAGTACGGAGCCGTCATAGACTGCCACCGCAAGATAGTCACACTCAACGTGGACGGGAATGAACCCCTTAAGTTCGTAGGAACTAGCAAGGGGACCATGATGCCTAGAATATCAGCATTGAAAGCTCAACGACTGATCAGGTCAGGGTGCGAAGCCTACCTGGTATTTGCTATCAAGTCAGAAGAGAACGCCTCCCCGAAACTCGAGGAAGTACCAATAGTTAAGGACTTCCCCGATGTATTTCCCGAGGAGTTACCGGGGCTACCACCCGAACGGGAAATAGAGTTTGCTATAGATCTGGTACCTGGAGCGGCACCAGTATCTAAGACGCCCTATCGGCTAGCACCGACGGAGATGAAGGAGTTAAAGGACCAACTCGACGAACTCATGCAGAAGGAGTTCATACAGCCGAGTTTCTCCCCTTGGGGAGCGCCGGTGCTATTCGTGAAAAAGAAAGACGGATCCATGCGGTTGTGCATAGACTACAGGAAGCTGAACAAGCTAACAATCAAGAACAAGTACCCACTCCCTAGGATAGACGATCTATTCGATCAACTGCAAGGTGCAACAGTTTTCTCCAAGATCGACTTAAGATCGGGCTATCATCAATTAAGGATCCGAAAGGAAGATGTCCCGAAGACGGCCTTTAGTACCCGTTATGGCCACTACGAATTTTTGGTGATGCCATTCGGGCTAACTAATGCGCCCGCAGCTTTCATGGATTTAATGAACCGGGTGTTCAAACCATACTTAGATAGGTTTGTCATCGTCTTCATAGATGACATCCTAGTCTACTCGAGAACGAAGGAGGAGCACGAAGAACACCTGAGAGAAGTTCTAGGAATACTACGGGAGAAGCAACTATACGCCAAGTTCAAGAAGTGCGAATTTTGGCTCGACCAAGTCGCCTTCTTAGGGCACATAGTATCAGAAGAGGGAATCTCTGTGGACCCGAAGAAGATAGAAGCTATTAGCAATTGGCCCAGGCCGACGAACGTGACGGAAATACGAAGCTTCCTCGGTCTGGCAGGATACTATAGGAAGTTCATAAAGGACTTCTCGAAGATAGCATCGACACTGACGAGGCTGACCAAGAAGAATACGCCTTTTCAGTGGACCGTAGAATGTGAACGGAGCTTCCAAGAGCTGAAGGAAAGGCTTACGACGGCCCCAGTTCTCACAATCCCATCGGGAACAGGAGGGTTTACCGTTTATAGCGATGCGTCGAAGAACGGGTTAGGGTGTGTGCTAATGCAGAACGGGAATGTAGTAGCATACGCCTCTCGTCAACTAAAGGAGTACGAGAAGAATTACCCGACGCACGACCTAGAACTGGCGGCAGTGGTCTTTGCTCTCAAGATCTGGAGGCATTACCTCTATGGAGAGCGGTGTGAGATATACACCGACCACAAGAGCCTCAAATACTTCTTTACACAAAAGGAGTTAAATATGAGGCAGAGGAGGTGGTTAGAGTTAGTTAAGGATTACGACTGTGTAATCAACTACCACCCAGGCAAGGCGAACATAGTAGCCGATGCCTTAAGCCGAAAAGCAGTTAGTGCAGAACTGCAACTTCTGGAAGTAGAAGTCGTAAGGTTAGGCGAAGTCAAGGCGCAGCTAGCGGCCTTAACGTTGCAACCGACACTGCTGGAGCAGATCAAGACAGCGCAAGGAGCAGACGAGTTGTATGCGAAGACTAAGGAGGCACTACCGGGACAACCAACTGGGGACCTTATGATACGGGGAGACGAACGATTATACTTCAAGAACCGGTTGTACGTGCCAGACGACGCCGAACTACGACGGCTAATAATGACGGAAGCACATACTACGGCGTACTCGGTACATCCAGGAGCGACGAAGATGTACAGAGATCTCAAGGAAAACTACTGGTGGCCAGGCATGAAGAAGGACATCGCGATCTTCGTGAGTCAATGCCTGACATGCCAGCAGATTAAGGCCGAGCATCAAAGGCCGGCGGGAACCCTACAACCGTTACCCATTCCAGAATGGAAATGGGATAACATTACAATGGATTTCGTAGTAGGATTGCCTAGGAATGCAAAAGGGCACGACGCGATTTGGGTAATAATCGATCGACTAACCAAGTCGGCCCACTTCCTACCAATCAGTACGACGTTTTCAATGGAACGATACGCGGAGCTCTATATCCAAGAGATAGTGCGACTGCACGGCATTCCATCGTCGATAGTCTCGGATCGCGACTCCAGATTTCTGTCGAAATTCTGGACGAGCTTGCAAAAGGCGATGGGAACGAGGTTGTCCTTTAGTACCGCCTACCATCCGCAGACAGACGGTCAATCCGAGAGAACGATACAGACGTTGGAGGACATGCTACGAGCATGCGTACTCGATTTCAAAGGGAATTGGAGTAGATACCTCCCTCTGATCGAGTTCTCGTACAACAACAGTTACCACGTCACCATCGGGATGGCACCGTATGAGGCGTTATACGGGCGTAGGTGCAGATCCCCAGTGCATTGGGACGAGGTTGGCGAACGGACAATGTTAGGCCCCGACATCGTACGAGAAATGACGGAAGCCATTTCTATGATACGAGAAAGAATGAGAACGGCACAAAGTCGACAGAAGAGCTACGCAGATCGAAGACGTCGACCGCTGGAATTTGAAGAAGGAGATATGGTGTTTGTAAAAGTATCGCCAATGAAGGGCGTGAAGAGGTTTGGAAAGAAAGGGAAGTTAAGCCCTAGGTACATAGGACCCTTTAGGATACTGAAAAGGGTAGGCGAGGTAGCATACCAGTTGGAGCTGCCTGCGTCACTAGCGCAAGTGCACGACGTGTTCCACGTCTCGACACTGCGGAAATACCTAGCTGACCCAAACCACGTGCTAGGAAACGAGTCCCTACATCAACAATTGAAGCCGGATCTAAGTTACGAAGAGATCCCGGTGGAGATATTGATGTACGAGACTAAGAAGCTTAGGAATAAGGATATTCCTTTAGTGAAAGTACTGTGGCGAAATCAGTCCACAGAAGAAGCCACATGGGAACGGGAGGACGAAATGAGAATTCGTTATCCCGAGTTGTTCCACACGGGCTGATTTCGGGGGCGAAATCCTCCTTAAGGGGGGGAGGATGTAGGACCCTGGTCCCCGCAAATTAGGTCGGCCAATAAATTACGTGTATGATTTACGTGAATTTCAAGAATCTTGTAGGTTAATGTATGCTTATGGGAATTTATGAATTTTATGCCCGTGAAATACAACGAGAATTATGTGCAATTAATTGTTAATGACGTGAAGTTGGGATCACTCTTAATTTAGGAAGGGTAAATTCTTGGAAATGCCAAGGGAAATGGCAAATGATAGTTGGATTAGAAATTCAATTTGCTAATGGGCTAGAGGATGAGAAAGGGCCCAAATGGAAACCCATGCCCTAACCAATAAAAGTAAGGAAAATATCTAATTGAACATTTTTATCACACCTTGACCACACCAAACAACGAAAGAAAGAAGAAGGAGAAAGGAACCGAGCAAAAATCGAGCCAAAAGCACCTCAACTAACTTGGGAATTTCGAAGTTGGTAAGTGAAATACCCTCCCTAAGCTTTTAATTTCGTACTATAGGAGTAGATGAAGATTATTAATGACATTAAAAGCAAGTAGTTGGAGAAGGTTTCGAAAACCCTAAATGCGAGATAAAACTCGTACTAATGTCCCGATTCGAAGTGAATATTTAGGGTTTATGAAACTAGGGCTTATAAAACCGTGGTATTAGCTCTAAGAAGGCACCATACGATTTCAGTAGCTAAAAAGGGGATGGAAATCGAAGAAGATGATGAATGTCGAATGAGATGTCGACTAAATACATATCGACATTTTAATAAATGTCGAGATACCATGTAAATAACATGTCGACATTTCCTAATGAAAATGTCGAAACACAAAGTCGGATTGTTAAGAAAATGTCGATATAATATATGTAAGACTCGACATCTTTATGTAGGTAAATATCGAAGGGATGATGAATGTCGATATAAAGTCGGCCTTTAAAATGTCGAAGCTTTGTTAGGAATAATGTCGAGTCATCTTATTAGGGTAGATGTCGAATGAGACATAAAATGTCGAGCTCATGTCGACTTTTCCGTCTCAAATGTCGTAAGGCAAAATGTCGAATGGTATATGGAATGTCGAGTAGAATGTCGAGTCATGCATTCGGACGAAATGTCGAAACCATGTTAGGATAAATGTCGCATGAAATGTCGATGTAACTTATATATCGACATTTTATAAATGTCGAGGTCTTAAACCATTTAAATGTCGACATCTCATGTTCCAAAATAACAGGATAAAATGTCGAATGACTGAACATAAAAATGTCGGGACACCCTAAGGTAAAATGTCGAGACCTCAAATTGAAATAAATGTCGAATTCACTCACAAAGATGTCGAGGCATCCTAGGAATAAAAATGTCGAGATGTTAAGTAAAAATGTCGAGAGTTTCCAACAATGTCGAGACCTAATTAACTATACAACTCGACATTTATCCTAAGTCCATGTCGAGATCTTTCAATACATCAATGTCAAATTTATGTCGACATTTCTGTAACTGTCGAAGTACATGGCATCAATGTATGTTTGTTTAAACACGAGATCTAACCTAACTTACAACTCGAGACCTTATAAGCAATGACTTATACTTCACGAAAAACACTTCGCAATATTGGAACTTCACGGGGCATGTGAGAGTGTGCGAATCCGACTAGAATTACTGAAAATATATTCCTCACTTAGAAATTTAGCATACTCAAGCCATTAAAATAAAATGGTACACTGACACCAATATTTCATGCCTAAGGTCGGGACTTAGGAACATTTACGGGTCCGGTGACTGCTAATCTACGGACTCCAGGTAAGTAGAAATTCAACTACGACACGTAACTTGCCTGCGTCCAATTATGTGAATTACGTGCTCGTGTATCTTCTATGAAATGCGTACGTATGATATGATTTAATTCTATGCATGATAGCATGATCTGCATATGTATATGAGCATAACATGAGCACTTGCACGCATGAGTAGTGTGTAAGGAGCGAGGTATGAGCGTGCATAAGATCGCCTGTGTGCGATGTAAATTCGCCAATATTGGCGTTTGTGTCGACTCGAACGAAGAGTCACGGCTTCCCTTATGCAGCCTTTAAGGCCTGAATAAGAGGCTGGGTAAATACCCCGTACGATAAGGCCTGAATAAGAGGCTGGGTAAATACCCCGTACGATAAGGCCTGAATAAGAGGCTGGGAAAGAACCCCGTACGATAAGACGGAATAAGAGGCTGGGGAAATGAAAGCCGAGGGCCCGTAAGAAATAAGAGTATAAGAAAAAGAGTAAGAGCGAAAGAAAAGAGTACGAGTATGAGAAAAAGAGTACGAGCGTTAGGAAACGACGACGTGGATTGTCGCTCGTTAGGACACGTGCATTCATGCATAATTTCTGCTTACTGAGCCTCGGTGGCTCATTATTTATGTTACGTGTTGTAGGTACTGACGATCACGGTACGTGATCTGAATTCTATGCGAGGCCGATCTTTTGACGCATTCCGACCGCTTTTGAGGTGGAAGTGTGTGTATGGATGACGACCTGTGAAGGCCGTGCGCATAGGGAGCTTTTGGCTGCACACACACACGTACAATTGTATTTTGTAGACAAGGGCATGATGATGTCGAACGATGTAAAATATTCTTTTGACATGTATATAAGATTTTCGCATGTATTTTTAAAATGAAAAATTTTATTCGCATTTTTACGTATCCGCACAATACCAAAGCATTAACATTTAGAATTAGAACGGAATACGAGGGCGGGACGACGGGTCCTGACACAAGCCCCATTTCCTTACGCTTGTGCTTGAGGTAGTTCTTGAAGTCCTTCCACAGGGGCGGCAGCTTCTCTATTATAGCAGCTACCTGGAAGGATTCGCTGATCTGCATATTCTCCGCGTGTATATCGTGGATTATCAGTTGCAGATTACGGACCTGGTCCAACACTGGTTTGGAGTCGGTCATCTTATAGTCCAAAAACCTGCCGACAATGAATTTCTTCAGTCCGGCGTCATCGGCTTTGTACTTTTTGTCCAACGAGTCCCACAACTCTTTAGCAGTTTTAGCGACTGCGTAGACGTTGTATAGGGAGTCGTCCAAGGCGTTCAAAATATAGTTACGACACATGAAATCATTATGATTCCACGTGTCCAACGCCGCCTGTTGTTGTCCGTCCACTTCGGCTGCGTCGTCGTCTGCGGCGCCGTCGGCGTTCACCTGGGGGGGGGAGCTCTTTCAGAAAGCACACCAGGTTCAGAGTCGTCAGGTAAAATAGCATCTTTTGCTGCCATCGTTTGAAATCAGCTCCGTTGAATTTTGCCGGCCTTTCGGCGTGGTTGCTTCCCGTCAGCGATACGGCGGTGGGGATAGTCGCTATTGTTGCCATCGATCAGACAGAATAACGTCTTACGATTGTTGGTTCCGGTGTTGGCGTCTGGTCGGTGGCGCTCGTAAAACTCGGATAGAGTTTCGGCTTTATACGTCGAAGTCGAGGCACGTACGTCGTACGCTTTCCGTAAGACGTTATTGCCCCGTATTTCAGTGCCTCGGGTTGTCGCAATACGTCCCGAAGATACAACGACTTCAAGAATTTCGAAACGTCGCACACCGTTACGAAATTATCGGGCGAATCTACTAAAGACTCGAGCCTTTCTTACGTTTTTTATGCCTTATTATGCCTAAGGGATGTGCTGTCAACTTTCTCTAAAGTGCTGAGAGTGAATTGAATAAATTTCTATTCTGCCAGGGGACCTGTTTATACTGTCAGAAAAGCTGTAGGGGTCAATTCACGAAAAGTCATAACTTTTCAGTTTGACCTCCTTTGACTGGGCCGAATTCGTAAATAGGTGTAACTTTTGGCCAGGGGTCAATCTGGGAATAGTCACAACTCTTGGACTGATACCCAATACCCCTTCAATCAGCCACATCACCACACCCAATCAGCGCCAGATCAGCGCCACGTCAGTCCTCGTGTCAGTGACACGTCATCAGCCGCCACGTCATCATTTTTTTTATTTTTTTTCATTTTTTTAATTGGGCTGGCTTTACTAATTAATTTCTCATTCACCCGATATCTTGAGCAAATTAATATTCGTTAGATTCGTCTCGAAACGTAGATTCGTAATCTTTCAACGATTTCTCATTTCGACGACCGACGTCTTCTCGATTTAATAAAATCTTTTCAGCTCTTCTCTTAGTGGGCCAATTACCCACACTTGGACCCAAGGCCCATTGGGCTTAAAACCCAACAAAAACTTAAGTGGGTTGAGTAAAAAGTGGGTTTAAAATTTTTGGGACTGCCGCCCAAGTTCTTGCGATGGAAAATGAGTCAGAAAAGCTGTGGCTAAACTTAGCCACGGTCTGACCGTCGCAAATATGCCACGGATCTTTCCGACGGATAAGCCGTCGCAACTTCGCGATGGGCTTTCTATCGCAAACATTTGCGACGGTTTTGCGACAGATTCCCCGTCGCTAAATGTCTCGACGGACTGTTTGTGGGTAATATCCGTCGCAGATGTTTCCGACGGTTGTTGCCTCGCAGGTTCCGTCATTATTTCTTCCTTTTTTGTAGTGTTAATTGAATAATTTCTATTAAAGACAAGGGATAAAACTGAAACTAATCAATATTCTTTATCTTGAAAACTGTAAAACGTCATGTATTAAGTAACAGAGTGAGTATTACTCGAAAAATAAAAGAGTTAATTATCATTCAGGTCCCATTTAAGTTCTAAAATCGGATTCAGACCCTGCCAGTATAAAGTTTAATTTTAAGGACCCGATTTCTGAAGTACAACTTCATTGTTACTCAGTACCACTTCATCGTTACTCAGTACCACTTCATTTGTTCGACAGTACCATTTCATTGTTCTGCCATTAATGAAGTGGTACTCAGAACAATGAAATGGTAATGCAGAACAATGAAGCAAAAGAAATCGGGTCCTTAAAATAATGCTCAAATTGACCGAGTCTGCTATCAATTTCAAAACTGTAACAATGCCCGAAACAAAAATAGTCCAAAATAAAATGACCGGAAAGTTCAGTTCGGACATGGAATACCGTGCAAAGATAAGACAAAGTTGCTAATGAAATGATTAATCATGGAATTAGTAATGGAACACGAGGCCGTATGCAAGTATTCTCGTAGCATTTTTATTAACTCGAGAAGGGATTAGTATTTAATATATTTAACTGAAAAAGAGACCAGAAATCAAATCAAATGATAATCTAAACCGATCGTGACTTCTATCATCACAGAAACCCTAATTATCGCTTATTAATCAATCTGTCAGTGATTCAATCGAAGTGTATCTTACGCCAAAATGGGAGGTATCGTGTATTTTACCAAATTTAGTTAATTTTCAGATTCATCAACTTGACATGGCAGAAAAATACACCTACCAATTACCATTAGTTAACACTGATAAAAATTAAATAAATAAAACGGGAATTTTATCTTTTAGGAAAAGTCAGAATTGGGTTAGAAACAAAAAAAAAGTTGAGCGTGTTTTACGGTGCAAGGACGAATGAGCATAATGAAAGCTGACGCGTTACACGTGGACGAATATGGTCCATTCGATCATCAATCGAAAGGCTGAGATTGATTTCAGTTGATGAGGTTTTTAACAGGTAAACTGTTGGACAACTGTAGAATAAGTCTCCCTAGATTTTCTGCTCTTGACAAAGATAATTCAGTCACGATCTACGACTGCTACTGCTCTAGTATAGAACTATAGATCTCTTTTCACAAAAGATTTAAATATATATATTTATTACGAGTACGTACGACCTTGTATGTATATATGTTGCAATTTACATCACAATATTTATCACAATATTTATTTAATATTGTGTCTTAAAATGAGGTTGCAGATGCAGAGTGGTTGCAGTGTCTTATGGCGGCGATTTGCAGAGGCCGTGAATTTAATGCGCATTCTTATTAAAGTGAAAAGCGTGTCGAGAAATAAATTAGGTATTAAAAATTTGAAAATTTGATACAGAAACAAAAAAACTAATATACTGGATCCTTCTTCTTACGCGAATTAGTGACTTAAAAAGTCTTCTCATTTTTTTCCACTATTGATCTCTAGTGAAGTCTCAAGGTTCTCTGAATGAGTATATATAGTATACAAAAATAAAAAAGCAGGTCCCAAAAACATGCAAAATTCACAAATCAACCCCTCAAATTTTCCACACACACGCACTAGCACCACCACCACTAAAACTCCTATTTTTTATAATTACACATCATTTATTCTCTTTCAATTCAAGCCCTCTCGCTAAACAACCCTTTTAGGTCTTTCTCCTCGTATGCTATGGATAATTCCTCCCCGAAAGTGAGCGTAGATTACATAGATAGCCTCGGAAAACATCATCCTAGGTTTGGAAAAAAATGTCTGCTTTCTTCTCACTAAGTGGTGGTAAGGACGACCAAGATCATCGTCAACATCAACAACAACAAACGGAAGGAAATAATAGCCTTTTTCTCTTCAAGAACGAAGAGATCTACAACAAGGGTTTCGAACTATGGCAGCAGTACTACTATCATCAACAAAGATCTCATCATCATCATCATCATCAAAGTGGTAATAACAACATCCAATATGTCGATTTCTCAGTTGGACCAAGCAGTAGAAGAAACGCAGAAACAGGCAACGGCCATCGTATTGCCGATGATCCTTCGAGGTTATTATCATCTAGCTTTGGTACGATGATGTCTGCTAGGCAAGGGAGGGGAGGAGGAGGAGGGGAAGGTATTAACTGCCAAGACTGTGGAAATCAAGCGAAGAAAGACTGCGAGCATATGAGGTGTAGGACTTGCTGTAAGAGTAGGGGCTTCGAGTGCCAGACGCACGTGAAGAGCACGTGGGTTCCGGCGGCTAAGAGGCGAGAGAGACAGCAACAGTTGGCTTCTGTCGATCTTCAGCAGCAGCAAAATGTTAGCAGAGGAGAGAGCAGTGGTGGTAAGAGGCTCAGGGATAGCAATAACACTACTTCGAGTTCGCGCTTATTACCAGCTGCTAACACATCGTCAGGTACTTTTTTGCTTCGTTTCTTTTCTTGCTTTTGTCTTTTTCTCCATTTTTGAATTTTTCGTGGGGAGGAGGAGGGGCGTAGTAGGTCATTAGGGTGTGGGAGAAAAGAGAGACGACAATTATGGTCACATTCAAAGGAGGGTGTGATTATAAGAATAATTATATGGTTTCTTCGTTGTTTTTGGAACCTTTATTATGGGACAAGAAACTTATGGGGCGGAAGTGAATTGGATTTATTACTAGCTAGCTACAGCAAGTGTATATGTTAGTGATGATATTGGTAATATATGACTATTGTGATGAAGGTGTATATGTGTGTGTATATATATATTATATATTGTGATTGAATGATCGCAATGAAGTGAACCGCCCGCACTTTACGGTTCCTTTTTTCTTTTTTTCATTACGTTTACTGTTACAAGGTATGGGTGATGCAAATATATTCCCATCATCATGCTCATTAAACAAAAAAATAAAAAGAAGAAAATTATGAGAGGAAAAAACTCGAAAGAAAACCGAGCATGCCCCCATTGTTATTATTTCAAGAAAATTATGAACTTTTGTACTTTTTCTTCCTTGTCTTGTACTTAGGGTTTGAGTTAGGACACTTCCCTTCAGAAGTAAACACGTCTGCCGTTTTCCGATGTGTAAGAGTTAGTGCAGTTGATGATCCCCAAGAGCACTTAGCCTATCAGACGGCCGTGAACATCGCCGGCCATGTTTTCAAGGGTATTCTCTACGATCAAGGCCCTGAAAATCCGTACAGCAACACAATAGTCGGCAGCGGCGGCAGTGGTGAAAGTTCTTCACACCATAGGCAACGCCCCCTTGATCTGATCTCCGGCGGCTCCGCCGCCACGGCGGCGCCCATCTCCGGCGGCAACATGAACGTTGGTTCTAATACTGCAATGGTTAACGACGACCCTTCTCCGTCGTCTATTTATCCAACTCCTCTGAGTACTTTTATGGCTGGTACGCAGTTTTTCCCACCACCAAGGCCTTGAAAAGGAAGTTCGAAAAAAAAAAAGAAATACTTGGTAAGATTTCAGCTCTTTTTTTTTTCATTCGATGAAGGGTTTTTTGTATTTGCATTTGTTTTTAAATTCTAACTTGACTATCGTTTTAGGCATTTAGTTCTTCTAGTTGTAATCTGAAACTCGGATGGAGGATGATGTTATTTTCATTAAGATCAATTAGGTTTAGATGTTGTACGAAGTGAAGGGATATTGGTTGTCGTTCATTTTTAAGAGTTCCAATTATGATTCTGTGCTTCGATTTGTGTTGAATATTTAATACACTTATCGCTGTGATCCTTCGCTTCGCTCAAACACATAGCCTCGGAGAAGAAGGATTCTTGTCAAAGGGCTGCTATCAACTGACATCGAAGGATAACCAAAAAAAAGTATTTAAATTTCTGGTGATTGATTAACATTTCTTCAATTGTAAACATTCATGTGATATGCATAAACCAGAATTCTTAAGACACGTTATGGTTATGCATATATACGTAAGATATGGTAAGATTATTAAAGGTTTGCCTTGCTATAGGCTTCTCGATAAGGTTATCTTTATGTAGGAAACAACAAAATTAGAAACTTTCCTTGTGCTTGAAACTTGTGTACTATGTATGGAGTTATTGAAGGTATGAACAAAACCTTTTTTGTGTATCCATTTTGTACGTATTAGTTGTGTGCAATAAGTTTGAATTATCTTATTATTTATGTTTATTCTAGTTTTAATTGGTTGTATATTTATATTGTGAGATAATAACTCATAATGCATTTAGTGGAATATAGAAAGTACCATGTGCACAAGTCCATTTTAGTTTCCACAAATGCTTTACTATTCAATATTTTTTTGGTCTTTTATGATAATAATAGTTACTATATATTCTTTTCTCTGTGCTTGATGACATGGGTGATTTTGGAAGAAATTGCCCTATATATCGAGGGCTATATATATTAGTAATCCCCACACATGCAGCTGATTATATATTTGTAGTATATATCCAGCTTATGTGATACGATCATAGCAATCACTAGAACTCTATCTTTCTCACTGATATAATTAAATTACTGACAAATTGGTAGGATAAACATCTTTTAAGTTCTTTTAACATACTTCTTAGCATATATTAAAATCAGCCCTTGTAACTAAAGAACACAGTTTTGTAGAGAAACAGCAAGTTCACACACAGCCTGCGATAACATTAATGTTCCCCTGCTGAACTAAATAATAAGTAATAATTTTGAAAAAATTCAAAAAAAAATTGGAAGAGCAATAGTAGTTTGCAGTGAAAAGGGCAAGTCGATTTAGAATAGTAGGCTGTATAGGGCGTGGAAATAATAGGAAAAAGAGAGAGCTTTATATAGGGTGAGCCCTAAATATATCATATATAATTCATGAGCTGCTGTAATACTAATTGTGGTCCAAAATTCCATCTTTGTTTTATCAATATAATTCCTTCTTTTTTTTTTTTCTGAAAAAGAATCGAGTACCATACCATGTAATGTACTATTATCATTCTTATGAATGTTATAGTATCTGACACACTAATGCAAATGTGATTATACTCGTATATTAGATTATAGAATCTTTCAGTTCATTTGTCAATCTGTTAAATTATACACTACCATAAAATAGTAAATGAGAAGCCCAATTACATACATGGCTACATACCATGGTCTATGCTTCGCTTGCTGGATTGGGATGTTTGATCAATCTTAAGCAAAAAAAATAATTTTTTGCGTTGCAGATGTTTGATCAAAAGCAATTTTCTTTTCTTTTTTTTTTCCTCCATGTAATGTTTCAGTAGGCAAGAGACTTGGTTTAATCAATGAATAACTAAGGTTGAAAGTCAGTCATTTTATATGCTTAATTATCTATTAAGGACGACAGAAGTCCACTAAAGCAACAGTCGCATAGCATCATATATCACCACCGTAAACTTTACACCTTACAACAACACAGCCACGAACAAACCCCTCCCAAAAATGCAAAGTACCCAAAATACCCCTCGGCTACGAGGAGGAAGAGGACGAGGACGAGGACGGGAAAACGTCTTTCACCGCCGAGGCAGCGGTGAGGTAATTCAGAGTGTTCCTAAGAGTCTCCTTCTCCCTCTTGAGCCTCGAGGAGGTGTCTTCGAGCTCCAAAAGGGCCTGCTGTTCCCTCGGGGCGCCCTCGAAGGTGCTCCCCACGAAGAACGAGAAGGGAGTCGGGAACATGTTACGCCTCAAATCTCCTATGTCTTTCTCGGGCTTACCGTTGAGACGGTTGGATAGCCTTATGACGTCCTTCATGTACGTCTCCACCTCGTTTGCGAGGGCGTTTAGGTCTTCTACCATTAGCCCGTCGCCGTCTGAGTTTGCCATCGATGGCCTGTCTTCGAGCCAAGAAACCTGTTTGTGTGCGTAAGAATCAGAAAACTTCTGACGAGAAAAGATTTGATCAATGAAGACGGAAATGAACTCAGACTGCTATTGGTTTTCTAGAATATCAACAGAATCAAAGCCTTTACAAAAGCTAAGGAACAGAAAAAAGGAGGTTTCTTGAAGCAAAACACAATACCATATGAGTTTGATGGGTTACCAAGAAGAAAACATTGAAGATTAATCAACATTATTGGACTCTGATTGGGGACAGGAAACGAAATGTAAGGTATCAATCACCCTTCAGAGTGTTACTCTAGATTGTCCGTACAAAACAGAGCTCTATTCTATGTATGATCCTATTGAGTTTGTTCAAGCAGTCAGCTAAATTTTGAATTCCAGCATTTAGCAATCAGTGGAGCTCAACCAAGCAGAAGAAAATTTGAATCTGATTACTTAAACACTGATCCTAAATCGAGACTCGTGGAGCTTACCTGAGCCACAAGGTAGGGCTTGGCTCGCACGACTTTGGAGATCCTAAACCTTTCCTGACCCTTACAAATTAGGAAGAACCTATCGTCGACGAGCCGCTCGTGCTTGATGATCTCGCCGACGCAGCCGACGTCCGCCGTGCCCGTGGAAGGATCCGAGTACACCACGCCGAACCTCAGGTCCGTCTGGAGAAGCGTGTGCATCATTATCCGATACCTGAACTCGAATATCTGAAGCGGCAAAATCGCGCCGGGGAAGAGCACTAATGGAAGCGGAAACAGCGGCAGCTCGACGGCGTCGTTCGAATTGGGCGGATGATGATGACCGCCGTGGCCGGACGAGTAGCAGCGAAGGGAGGTGACTCGGCGGTTGCGATGCTGTTGCCGGTGGTGTGGAGCGGCGGCGATGGAGTAACTCAGCTTGAGGCCGGTTCCGCAGCGGATGAACGAAGATGAGGAGGCTTTGGCGGAGGCGGTGGTGGTTGGGTGGAGGAGCGCCATCGGACGGCGGCGAATTAATGCAGAGCTGAGGGATTCACTGCGAATTATCGATTATCATTGGAGTGGAAAAAAGGAGCTAACGGCGAATGAACGGCGGGTGTTTGATGAAATGAGAATGTTAAAAGGAATGTTGCTTTGAAGATGAAGTGTGTGTTATACAGTGAAGAGATCTTTGTGTGTGTGTCTGTGTGTTTCTGTGGTGGTGTGGGTTTACACGTGCGTAAGGTTTTGGTCTAGTTTTTACTTCTGCATATTCTTGTCCAGAAAATAAATATATGAACAAGATTAGAGATAAGATCGAATTATTATTATTACCGGGAAAATTAGAGGTCAAAGTACTACTACGTTTGAGTTCATCTACTTGTCCTTTAGCTTTTGTTTATCATATTTCAGTTTTCTTTTAATTTTGAGTAAATAAATGGTAATCCAATATAGATAGGACATAGGAGATCAGTTCAGTTCAATTCGTCGAATTACAGCTCGTGGGAATTTGTTTATTTATTCGTGGAGTTTACTTATTTAATGTTATTGGTAACTTAAATTCAAAATCACCTTTATATTTTCTTTTCCTTCAATTTTTCCAGCCACCAATATTTACTCGATTCGTTCGTTTCTGGACTTAAATATCTCAACACGAATGTCGTAATCGTAACATGTTTTTCCGAAGGGATTAATTAACTATCGCTTCTAAAAAAATTATGGAAGATGATATTACACTAATGTTTCGTGCTCGTCCTTCCCTCTTGATTGGACCTTTCTATCAAGAGGAATGATATGGTGCTATGAACACCTGCTGATTTGTCACCTATTCGTGTCAAATTAGCATGTCACTTCAACATCAAATATGATGTAGCATTCAGGCCCGTAGCTGAGGAAAGTCGGACCTGAAGCGAAACTCAAAATTTTGGCCCCTAGTCATTTTTTTTTCCAAATAAGATACGTATAATATAGCATAAATTTAACACAGTAAATGTAACAACAAATAAAGAAAAATAAACATTTTATAGTAGAATGTTCGATAAAATACTTAAACTAATTACATAAATAATGCCCGCCTAAATGTTTTAGAGGCAAAATCTATAGATAGGACATAGGAGATCAGTTGTCCGACCATAAACTTAAACTAATTACATAAATAATGCCCGCCTAAATATCACAAAACCGATCTGCATAATCTAGTTGTCCGACCATTTCCAATCGACAAACACATAAATTAATCAAATTGGACAACAGTTGTGACATAGTTGATCGAAGATAAATCTTGATTTACTTGTGACATAGTTGATCGAAGATAATTCTTGATCAACTTTAACTTAGAAATTGGACAACAGTTTCGAGAAAGAAAAAAATAATTGCGCTTAAAGCCAAACACATAAATTAATAAAATAAGGAGCAATATAATATACCTTCAAGATCACAAATCACTGAACACTGATGTCTGGAGAAATTAAGGAACGATTTTCTCATATAAGGACACCCTTTCTTTAACCTAATCGAAGCCTTTTTGATATTGTATAGAAGAAAGCACATCACGTTTCCTTTTTTATCCTTAATAAAAGCTTTAATTTTTTGGGCTGATTTCTTAATGAAGTATAATATTTGGGCTTTCTTTGTTTATTAATAATATCAAGGCCAAACTGTATATTATAACACTTGTCCAGTCTACTTAACGTTTTTATAGATCTATTTTTAACTATAATATTGTTTTTGATAATATATATATATATATATATATATATGTATGTATAAAAAATTTTGGGCCCCCCTCCGAAGTTGGGCCCGAGGCGACCGCCTCACTGGCCTCCTATGAGCTACGGGCCTGATAGCTTAATAAACGCATCTATGTGTCATAGATCGACACATAATGATATAGCATGTTAATGTGGAACATATCAAGGCCACACAACAAGTGCCACATAAGACGTGAACATGACATATCAGCATCATATGTGTCGATTTATAATACCTAAGATGTGTTGATTAATGCAACGTCACATTTGATGTTGAAGTGGCATGTGGTGCCAAATCAGCAGGTGCCGATATAAGGGTGAGCACCATATCATTCCTATCCCTCTTGATTAGACCTTTCTATCAATACCTACACACAAATATATAATGGAAAGAATTTGTGGTTGAAGTAAAACGAGCGAAAATAATTTCCAAATCTTGAGATAAAGATTTTGTTTGAACTTTGATGTACATCCCACGTGATTTTCAATCCAACATACCAAACTTGGGTTTAATTTATCACTATTTGATTTTAATACGAGTTGTGGCCCGTTATATATATTTAAATAGGCCCAAATAGCCTCTTACAAATGTTTCTTTTTTTTTCGTATTGAATGAGATCGTATTTGAAACTATACATTTTATCATTTGCTATAAACTCGCTTAGGTGAAGATTTATGGAAGCTGCTGATTCTTTTCTATCATTCATTTTTGCAGTCACTATATCAGTAATAATATTAACGATAATTATATTATATTAAGACAAAACTACCCATTAAATCCATTATACACAGACGCCAAATATTGACTCACCAACTACAACCGTGAAGACATTTTCTAATGACCATGACAAGAAGCCATCAAACCCATTTCCTTACCCCAATAAAAGAAACAAAAAAAAAACATAAAAAAGAAAAACAAACGAAAGACTAATTTAAACATCAATAATTGTAAGCAAACATATCAGCCGACGCCACAATTGGACACTGAAGGCTCTGACCAAACCCCATCAAACTACCACCACCACCGTTCATGTTCATCGCCAACCCATCTCCGAACAAACCCGCCGCCGACGCAAGCTGCTCGGAAAACCAATCATTGGACGCCGTCGTCGTCTCCGCCGTACACATCCCAGAATTCAAACTGCTATTCATCTGCAAACTGTTCGTATATTCCAAGATTTCGTTCAAAGAATGGAGCCTCTGAGTCAGCTCCATGAACTGAGCCCTCAAAACCGAGTTCTCAGCTTCAACCCTCGCGTACTTCTGCGCCGTCACGCTAATGCTTGTAAGAACTTGGCAGTTCTCTTTCTTCAGCTGAGCAACTTTCCCTGAAAGTTCGTCGAGGTGCTTCTGTTTCCTCATCCTCGATCTCTTCGCTGATTCGCGGTTAGACTCCATTCGCTTCCTCTTCCTCTGATCCACCAGATTAAGCGCCGCCTGTGAGTTGTTCCCTTCGGCGCCGCCGCCGCCGGCTGAGGTTTGAGCCGATGTGTTTCCAGTGCTTGTCGATGTTGACGACATGCTTTCTTTTTTTTTTTGTTATTTTCTTCCCCTTCTTTTCTCGTTAAAGGGGTGTTAGATCTTACGATTTGTTGATTAGGGTTTGTTCGTTTTGGTTGGGATTGTTTACCAGGGTTAGTTTGTTTATGAGAAAACGTAGAACCAATAGAGGAAGACGACTGAGAAAGATTGGACAAGGTGTGTTCTTCGCCGGAGAGAAGAGTTGATCATAAAACCTGACCTGAGGATTTCGCTGAGTACAGGCGACATGAATATTCACATATCATCTGCAGCATGTAATAAAAGTAAAATTAATTCAGTTATTTATTGGTGTTTTAATTCTTGGCAGAGTAACGGATGGAAAATATATCTGAAGAAGAAAGAAAGCCAGGAAATGAGAGAAGCAGAATGACGACGGAATATTTGTGATTAAATTAAGAGCTACGGAAAAGAGGGGAAGGAAAAATGGGAAGAGGAAGAGGTTTTTGAGAATGGAGGGTGGCTTCATTTATAGATGGGAAAATGGGGTTGGAAGTTAAATTAATTGACAATTAAAATATAATGAAATGTTGGCAATAATTGAAGAGGTAGAAAAAAGCAAGTTCGGAATCTTGTTTGTGTGGGGTTTTGATTTGGTGGGTAGATTTGATACAGGTAAATAAATAGTACTATCATCGATGAGGCAATATTTTTATTTTATTCTGAGGCAAGTGGAGATAATACTATTTATTACACGATTCAGTGCATGGGTTAAAAAGTACAGTTTTCTGACAAAAGTTAAAGAGAAACATTATAAATTGATATATTTTCATTTGAGGCCCCTTATAATTACCATTTAGGATTCAGGCCCCCTCGGCAAAAAACTTAGTTTTAAGGACACATTTTCTGCCAGTACAACTTCATTGCTCTTACATACCAGTATGTTGAATTCTGTACCACAAAACCATAATCCGGTACCGGTTTATGATCATGTAATAACAGTTTATTTTTTTCCGCCGTACCACTTCATTGCTCTGACATATCACTATGTTGAAGTTTGTAACACAAAACGATCATTCTATATCAGTTCATATATCTTTTATATCACTTTTTTACACCACACAAAATGAGTCATTTAAGCTAAAAATTCTCAAATATTGACTGAATTCGAAATCAAACCCTTAGACTTTCGAATTGACCCTTACAAATCTTCTGACATTTTATGTTCTGAAATCTATGTGATGTATTGTAATGTACGGCGAAGAGTTACAGTTTTCCTTTTTTTATTGTTTTTACAGTTTATCGATGGAGGTTAGTTGTTGATGTAAATTTCTGAAGGAACAAGGAAGATACTAGGAAGATGCGCACGATAATTATTAATTAGTTCATAGGAAGATGCGCAACATAATTATTAATTAGTTCATTTTTTTATATAACAAGAAAGGCAAATTTGGTTAGCTGATCGGTCACATTCAAAGCTACATCGCTGTCGTCTGGAAATGACTACCACGTTCTACTTTTATTTTTCTATTTAACAAATTTCGTACTAAATTAATATACGTGATTTTTTCTTTTTTATGTTTTTTAAAAATTATTTATTTACTATGGTCGGGAGAATCCTTTGCCTTTATTAGGCGCCATTCTCTCCATGCATCCACTTGTTCGTTCATGATATAATATTTTAAAGTATGTGTTGTTCAAATTACGTACGCTATTGTAAATAATAATATCTACCTTGTATGGCCATTATTAAAAATGTTGAGATTTTCCACTATGGACAAAATATTTAACTATGGCCATTATTAAAAATGTTGAGATTTTCCACTATGGACAAAATATTTAACTATGCCATGATCATAGTATTATATTGCATATTTGACTTCTCGTCACTCCGTTTAATGTCTGTCTACATATATAGTTTTTATTCGAAAGCTATAGAAAGTCCCACCGCCCAATACCTTTATCATTAGTTGCATCGCTTTCATAGCTTTGTTATATATGTAAATATATCAAATTTTTAACTTAGCTTTTGCACTCTATATTTTGTATCAGTTTCATGTCCGTAGCTTTCATTACATTTAAACAAAGAAAAACAAAAACACTCATGAAGTAAATATCACTAATATACATATATCACATCGTTCCATGAATGATTCTTGATCAAGTGGAATGATGTTGAGATTGTATGACATGATTAATTGACCGAATATACTAAGATTACGAGTAATGTTTATTAAACTCTAATCAGGCTAGCTGTTTCCAGGAAATTTCAACGATTCAAGATACCCTTTTACCTAAATTATTGCCGTAGCACATTTGGCTTCTGATAATTTTTAATTAATTTGTTACGTGTTATCTGTAATTTCAAGATCAATAGTGAAGCTTCGCTTTACACTCACACGCAAGAAAGAAAAAAGGCGACATAAGAAAGCTGTATGCCGACACGCTTACGATTGCATTTTAGAGATCTCCAAAAGCTACAATATATTTGAGAAGAACGTGAGAGCAATTAATCCGTTTATAGTTGATTTTCGTTTTATTGAAGATCCTACTATTAAATTTACAGATTTTACTACCTTTCATAAAAAAAATATATAATTAAGCTTTAGCCCTGGAATTTTCTTTCACGAATTTTCGTTAGTTTGACGACCTCTTCTTCTTGTGAGCGAATTCGTGCGCCTTCATATTCTATCACGCATGTCTATATGTTACATATTTATCATCCATGCTTTTAATGAATCGTCCTATATTGTTGACTTCAACTCTCGCTTATTTGTCTTATTAGTCCTGTTGGGAATGGTGGTGGGCCCCGCGGTGGTCAGTGGGCCCCGCAGCGGAACTGGTCCGGGTTTTGGCTCGGTACGACAATCGGGAGAAGTGGGACCCACGGGGTAAATTTGGTGGGACCCGCACAGTAACTAACACGGTAAAAATAAAATTATCGTAAGGTAAGAAAGAACACCAGAATTTTAACGTGGAAAACCTCTGTTAACGAAGAGGGAAAAACCACGGCCGAGTCGGCAAAATCTTCACTATACTAAAAATTACAACCCTCGAATTTTTACTATCTCACTTTTACCACCCGTGTTTACCTCACACATCTCTGTGGATGTGGAACCCTATCAGTTTCTACCTGAACTGATAATCTCACAATTCACTCGAACTACTTCTCTCTATATAGTAAAACTCGAATGAGCTTGTGATGATAATAACTGAAGAATCCTCAGTCTATTTATAGATGTCTTCAGCTCTTCTGGACCACTCAAAACGGGTGGCCAGGAATGCGCCGCGTCGCCCTTCAATATAAACCTTTCATTAAAATAATATTATAATATAATATTATTTATTTTTTTTCCTTTTTCAACACTGATGGGCGGTAGGTGGGCTGGAAGTCAACAATTCTCCCCCTCCAGCCTCTTCATTATTTGTGGGGAAGATTTACCGCCTCAGCGATAGCCCATGCCGGCTTGCCCGGCGCAGAACTCTGTCTTTTCCTTGGGAATAACCTTCGTAAGAATGTCCGCAACAATCTTGTCTGTGTGTATCTTCTGCAGCTTGAACGCTTTCTCCTCAATAGCTAGTCTGAGCTAATGATAACGAACGTCGATGTGTTTCGTCCTCGAGTGATACTTAGTATTCTTGCTCAAGTCCAAAGCACTTTGACTATCGCAAAATATTATGTACTCCTCCTCTTGAATTCCCAACTCCTGAAGAAATCTCTTCAACCAGAGCATCTCCTTGCCAGCTTCCGTTGCTGCAACATACTCTGCTTCAGTAGTTGATAAAGAAACACATTTCTGTAACCTCGACTGCCATGAGATAGCTCACCCTGAGAGTGTAAAAATGTATCCCGACGTCGACTTTCTGCTGTCGAGATCACCAGCCATATCAGCATCCGTGTAGCCTGTAAGAAAACATTTACCACTTCCAAATGTTAGGCATAATTTGGAAGTTCCTCTCAGGTACCTCAAGATCCACTTCACTGCTTCCCATTGTGACTTCCCGGGACTCGATAAAATCGACTCACAACACCAACTGCGTGAGCGATATCTGGCCTCGTACACACCATGGCGTACATCAAACTTCCGACCGCTGATGAATATGGAACATCTGGGACATCTTCTCCGTCTTCAGTTGTTGATGGACTGGATTTCTTTCGCAACTGAAAGTGCGCGGCAAGTGGCTTGCTAACTGGCTTAGCATCCTTCATATTGAACCTCTCTAGAACTCGTTCAATATAGCGTTCCTGGGATAACCACAATTTCCCAGCTCTTCGATCTCGGGTAATCTCCATTTCGAGAATCCGCTTTGCCGAAACCAAATCCTTCATGTCAAACGTCTTTGACATATCTTTCTTCAACCTGCTAATCATCTCTGCATCTTGTCCGACAATTAGCATATCATCAACATACAGGAGAAGAACGATAAATTTACCGTTAGAGTATCTCCGGACGTAAACACATGGATCTGCATCTGTTCTCTTGAACCCCTGATGCACCATGAAAGAATCAAATTTCTTGTACCACTGCCGTGGAGCTTGTTTCAGACCGTACAAGCTTTTCTTCAGCCGGCAGACCATGTCCTCTTTACCTCTAACCTTGAACCCTTCTGGTTGTTCCATATATATCTCCTCATCAAGATCACCATACAAGAATGCGGTCTTCGCATCGAGTTGTTCCAAGTGAAGATTCATGGTAGCAGCTAGTCCCAGTATGACTCTGATTGAACTCATCTTTACGACCGGTGAAAAAATCTCGTCAAAGTCGATCCCCTTCCTCTGAGTGAAACCTTTGACTATTAATCGAGCCTTGTATCTGACCACCTTGCCACCATCCTTCTTCAATTTGTACACCCATTTGTTCTTGAGTGTCTTCTTTCCTTTCGGCAATCGAACTAACTCGTACGTATCATTCTTCTTCAGAGAATCCATTTCCTCTTGCATGGCCTTTGTCCAACAATCTTTGTCCCTACAAGATTGTACTTCCTGGAAGCTCTATGGCTCCCCCTCGTCAGTAAGCAAAATATAATCAGAACTCGGATCCTCGTAGATGGTTGGCGTTCCCTAGTTGACCTTCTCAGATGAGGTTCAACTGCTTCTTGCACGTCTGAAGGCTCCCCCTGCTCATTACCTTCATTATGTTAATCTACGACAGGTTCATCATCGTCAATGGCTGGCTCTTCTGATTCAGGTTCTGATTGCTGCATTCCTTCATCTGTGGCACCGTCATATGAAATGTTGACTGGTGTATAATTGTATACACCGCCACCTGTGGATTTCGTCACATCCACATCTGAGTCGCCCATGATCCCATGCTCATGGAATACTACGTCGCGACTTCGAACAATCTTCTTCTTCTTTGGATCCCAAAGTCTGTAGCCGAATTCCTCGTCTCCGTACCCAACAAAGATACAAGGATTCGATTTATCATCGAGCTTTGATCTTTGTTCTTTCGGCACGTGCATGAACGCCTTGCAGCCAAACACTCTCAAATGCGAATATAAGATGTCTCTACCGGTCCAGACCTTCTCTGGAATGTCGAAATCCAACGCCGATGAAGGTAGTCGGTTGATAAGATAGACTGCACTGTTGATAGCTTCCCCCCAAAATGACTTAGATAGATTAGCCATTTTGAGCATCGCGCGGACTCTCTCCATAATGGTTCGATTCATTCTCTCTGCGACACCATTCTGCTGAGGAGTGCCAGGAGCTGTCTTCTCATGCCTAATTGCCTGTTTCGTGGAATAATCTCTGAATTCCGGAGAGATGTTGTGACGCCCGGGGCCGACGAGGGCGGGGAGTGATCGCCGGTGCCAAAGAGATGCACGGACAAGGAGCGGCTCCTGGCAGGCTTCTAGGTGATGGGGTACATGAACGAACCGATCCAACACCCGAATGAGAGGGGATCCTGAGACTGACAATGTATGGGCGTGTCAGGCTAAGAATCGTATAAAAGAATTGATAGTACTACTCATATCACCAAGGTCGACCTACCTTTTCGGGAGTCTATCCGAAAGAACTTCGAAGTTAAGCGTGCTTGACTTGAAGAAATCTTAGGATGGGTGACCCCCTGGGAAGTTTGCCCAGGGTGCGTGTGAGCGAGGACGAAGCACGCTGAAAGGTTAAGTGGTGGTACAGTGGGGCCAGACTATCGGTCGGAGTGTGGTGGGCCCAACCCCACAGGTCCCGGTAGGGACGGGTGCTACAGTGACACCCGGTATGGGACGGGTTGTTACAGATGTATTCACCACCATTATCTGTGCGTAGACACTTTAGCGGCATTCCCGTTTCTCTTTCTACCATCGCATGGAACTTCTGAAAATAATAGAACACCTGGTCCTTCGTCCGCAACAGATATACCCAGGTCTTGCGAGACGCATCATCAATGAAGGTCAGAAAATATTTACTGCCTCCTAGAGATTCGACTTCTATGGGTCCACATACGTCAGAGTGTACCAACTCCAACTTCTTCATTCGCCTGGTTGAGTTCTTCGCGAATGAAACTCTATGTTGCTTCCCAAATAAACAATAATCGCAGGGGTTCAACGCTTTCTCCTTGGCTACTGGTATGAGGGACTTTCTAGCCAAGACATTCAGCCCCTTCTCTCCTACGTGCCAGCCGTCTGTGCCACAAATTTGGAGAAGCATCATCTTCAACTGCATTCAGTTGGTTAGCACATATCGTTCCGTGCATCTTGTATAGCGAGCAGCATAGCTTTCCTCTCGCTGCCACCAACGATCCCTTGGTGAGTTTCCAGTTGCTATTTGCCATCTCGTTATAGTATCCTTCGTTGTCCAGCACTTTAACAGAAATCAGGTTGAGACGTAGGTCTGGAATGTGTCGCACATCTTTCAGCCGTAATGTGCACCCTACGCTCATCTGGATACAGATATCACCGATCCCCACTATTTTAGAAACACTTTGGTTACCCATCTTGGTAGTGCCAAAGTTTCCCGCCTTATATGTGGAGAAGTTTCACGCCTTGGAACACAATGGTAGGAGGCACCAGAGTCCACTACCCATTCGGTGCTTGCATCCGCAACATGACAGCAGTCTGCTTCATTCACCAGAGTAACCTCTCCACCGTCGTTGGAGGAGATTGCAGACGTGTTCTTGTCATCATCTTGTTTCTGTTTTCTGTTGAGAAGCCTACAGTTTCTTTGTAAGTGGCCAATTTTTCCACAATGGTAGCACTTCCGCATTTCCCTGGACTTGGATCTATCTTTCGACTTGTCGTATCCTTTTGGTCCTCTACTCTTGCTCCGACCCCTATTCTCCATAACAAGGGCCTGATTTCCCGTACTGGTACTGGCGGCATCCTTCCGTCGCAGCTCTTCATTGTAGAGTCTGTTTTTCACCATCTCCATCGTGACTTTACCGCTTGGTGCCGAGTTGGTGAGCGATATTACCAACGTATCCCAGCTATCAGGTAGAGATCCCAATAGTAGACAAGCTTGTAGCTCATCATCAAGGACTAGACCGACACTCATGAGTTGAGTTACCAGCCCTTCAAAGTCATTCAGATGTTCAGCAACTGATCGTCCCTCGTTCAGCTTCACATTCATGAGTTTTTGCATCATGAATACCTTGCTCAGCGCATTTGTCACCTCGTACATACCCTCCAATTTCGTCCAGAGTTTGTGGGGGTCTGTCTCATTCTGGACGTGGTTGTAGAGGCTAATGTCCACCCATTGGCGGATCACAGCTAGCGTCTTTCTTTGTAAGTTCTTCCATAGGACAGCATTCCCGCCTTCGGGCATCTTGCCTGCATTTTCGATTGGTTCATGGAGGTCTTTGCAATAAAGGTAATCCTCCATCCTTGATTTCCATATGGAGTAATTCGTTACTGTCAGCTTGATCATTCCTCCGTCGTTCTCCATCGTAGTCAAATCTACCAGCAACCTACTAGTATCTTTTCTGATGTGGAAGATCAGTCAAAGCTGCAACCACAGAGCATACTCAGAATACTATCAGGCTCTGATACCACTTGTTGGGAATGGTGGTGGGCCCCGCGGTGGTCAGTGGGCCCCGCAGCGGAACTGGTCCGGGTTTTGGCTCGGTACGACAATCGGGAGAAGTGGGACCCACGGGGTAAATTTGGTGGGACCCGCACAGTAACTAACACGGTAAAAATAAAATTACCGTAAGGTAAGAAAGAATACCAGAATTTTAACGTGGAAAACCCTCTGTTAACGAAGAGGGAAAAACCACGGCCGAGTCGGCAAAATCTTCACTATACTAAAAATTACAACCCTCGAATTTTTACTATCTCACTTTTACCACCCGTGTTTACCTCACACCTCTCTGTGGATGTGGAACCCTATCAGTTTCTACCTGAACTGATAATCTCACAATTCACTCGAACTACTTCTCTCTATATAGTAAAACTCGAATGAGCTTGTGATGATAATAACTGAAGAATCCTCAGTCTATTTATAGATGTCTTCAGCTCTTCTGGACCACTCAAAACGTGTGGCCAGGAATGCGCCACGTCGCCCTTCAATATAAACCTTTCATTAAAATAATATTATAATATAATATTATTTATTTTTTTCTTTTTCAGCACTGATGGGCGGTAGGTGGGCTGGAAGTCAACAAGTCCATATGTTAGTCAAATCTATAACAATCGGATATATCGTGAAAAATGTGAAAATTGTTTATTACTATAAAAAATGTGAAAAAATTGTACACAAACTGTATAGATATATGAATATTGCTCGAGTATAAACAATATATCAAAAACTCGATTTGAACTCATTTGACTACATTTTCTTTGATCAAACAATTTTATGACGTTTTATAATAGTTGCTTCAGATCTTTCCTTACTCTTTTAAGTAAATTTTGTCTCGTAGTTGTATTTCTCGATGATATATAGATAGACAAATATTCAGCTTTGCTTGAAAAAAAAAATAGTACGAACACATTACAGTCGAAATAACATGTGGATACACCGTCGCAAACACAAATCTCATTGCACCATTACATGTCTGAAGAAAATAAATTAGTACCTTATCAAAAAAACTTATATTTAATCCCACATTTTCAAGATTAATTGAATATTAGTCTATCATGACTTATAATAACTAAAGTGGATGAAATTTCCTGAAAAGTTTAATCAGAGTAAATTTTTAAAAGTTTCTTGAATATATTTTGTATTATTCTTTTAAGAGGGAACGTAGGGCACAAGGGCTTTCATAAAGCAAAGAAAAGCTTGAAAGAAAAGTAGAAAGGGTGACATGATCCATGAAACAGAAATAAGTCTTTCTACTTGCTAAGGATTCATTGGAGATTGAAAAAGAGACAAACATACAACAAACTCCTGTCATGGTCCATGGGAAGATAAATATATAGAATTAATATTGCGAAATTATATTATGTTACATCTTTTTTTTTTCTTCCAAAACTCGCACTTGGAAATTTCCCACGTACAATTTATCTAGATTTATATATTCTGACAAAACAAAAAAAAACCATTCGTATCAATTTAATAGGATCGCCTTTATATTTTTGCTTTATATCTCTGATAGTGAAGTTCCATGCTTCGTGTCTCGTCATATGTGGAAGTCACTCTCCATATCAAGATAAATAGAATCACCGCACATGTTGACAAAGAGATTCAATTTTTTTTTATTTATTTAGTTTCGTGATAAGATCTTCACCCATTGTTTCATAAGATATGTTGGCATATATTTATGTTGGTAAAAGTGATAAGTTAAATGGCGGCACTATTAAATATAACATGATTATTCCGCCTTTTCAAGCCCAATGGGCTTCAAATGCATTATAACATAAACTAACCAAATAACTTTAATGGGCTCATGACTTCATTCTATTTCTCCCAAATACATTAGTATATTAATCACGCTCGAATGTTGTGCGGCCCAATACATAATGAATAATTTTTTATATTTAAAAAATTGATATTTAATATATAACATTATGATTAAATTATAAAATATAAGTAATGAAGATATAATTAAATAAAAAATAAAGGATCAATTATAAAATATACAATAAAATTGGCATATCAAATTGAGAGAACAGTTCCTCTAAAGTGCACTCCCTTAATATAATAGATAATGTAGCTTCAGGATGATGATTGTATGTTATGCTATGTTAGGTAAGAACACATTTATTATATATTATATTCGCTTATATTAAGGGAGAGGGGTGTCTATAAACCGTCACATTGATCTTATTTACAATTCAACTCCTTCATTTATAATTTTATTATCATCTTTAACCCGTCCAAATCTCAAAACTAAACATTAAAATTAATCTCAAAATTAAAAATAACAAAACGATTTTTTAAGCACGCATAGAAAAGAAAAGAGAAGTACTAGTATCGATGAATTGAGGACGTTTAGTTCCTTTATATATAAATACACGTACATTCTTGTCTTGCTAAGAAGTTATTTATATGCCATGTCACTAAGAAAAAATAAACTTTTAAAAACGTGGCTTATTATCATTTTGATGTTTTCAGTGATTAAACTGTGAAGAATGTCACATGTGAGGACAAAATGTCCCACATTGAAAGTTAACAAGAAATTAAGTGGGTTTATAAGTTTGATGGGCCACTCCTCTTAAACACCAATTGGTTTTAAGAAGGAACCTCATCAAGCTTATACCGGGACCCTCCTCATGTGTGGCGTGTGTACGTGGCCTCGTTAACAGATAAAAATTATCGGAGGCCCGACCCGTATTTCTAACATGGTATCAGAGCGGGAAGATCCGACTCGATTAAAAATATATGGCGGGTTCGAAAAGACTAGCGTTCCCGCCCGATTAAATAAATGGGCTCACATGTGAGGGGCGAGTGTGAAGAATGTCACATGTGAGGACAAAATGTCCCACATCGAAAGTTAACAAGAAATTAAGTGGGTTTATAAGATTGATGAGCATCTCCTCTTAAACACCAATTGGTTTTAAGAAGGAACCTCATCAAGCTTATACCGGGACCCTCCTCATGTGTGGCGTGTGTACGTGGGCCTCGTTAACAGATAAAAATTATCGGAGGCCCGACCCGTATTTCTAACATCGTATCAGAGCGGGAAGATCCGACTCGATTAAAAATATATGGCAGGTTCGAAAAGAATGGCGTTCCCGCCCGATTAAATAAATGGGCTCACATGTGAGGGGCTGTGTGAAGAATGTCACATGTGAGGACAAAATGTCCCACATCGAAAGTTAACAAGAAATTAAGTGGGTTTATAAGCTTAATGGGCCACTCCTCTTAAACACCAATTGGTTTTAAGAAGGAACCTCATCAAGCTTATACCGGGACCCTCCTCATGTGTGGCGTGTGTACGTGGGCCTCGTTAACATATAAAAATTATCGGAGGCCCGACCCGTATTTCTAACATAAACCAAACGCCAGAACACAAATGAATCGAGCACTTTGAGTTTTGAGTCACCTTTGCCTTGGCTATTGATGATAAAGAATATTTGAAGGGGTCCCGCCCTATATGGATGTAAATACTAAGTAATGAAACAAATGTTGGATGAAATGTTGGGTGAACACTCTCTTCAACACTCAAAGCGCACAGCTAGACATGCCTAAATTCAACCGTAACCGGCGGTTGAAACCGTCAGCCGCCGATACGTAACTGGCAACCGTGAAATGCCGGTTACGGGGCGGTTGGTCCATTCGGCCAACCGCCGGTTAGCCACCTAACCGGCGGTTAGAGTATTAAAAAAAATTTCAAAATTCAAATTTTGAATTTAGCTGCCAACAAAAATAATTTTTTTTTTTAAAAAATAAAATATAAAAGCCGTTGTAACCGCCGGTTAACCGGGCCAACCGGCGGTTGCAACTTGGTTCGTCGATGGAGAGATGAAGAGTCGAAACTATGTGCTCGGAATGGTGGTTTTGCGCGCTGTTCCATGGGATCTGTGGTTGCATAATAGCAGCATTGCTCGACGTTGAGCCATGATCGAAGCTTGGGATGGAGCTTTCTGCCCTTGCATTGCTTATTCGCATGAGTTTTTTTTTTACTTCTCTGATGAATCTGAAAATATCGATGAAGACTATAACTTTGTCATAAGCTACTTAGTTCTTCAAATCCCATAAATAAGCTGAACGAATACTCGAGAAAGATAGTAGAGAAAAGACGAGGACTTCAATCAACAAAGAAGGTGGATGGAGCAGTTTCCGAGGGGATCATAAGAAGGCCTCATATATAATCTAAAAAGTGTAAGCAATAGACACAGAAAAAAGAACTGAAACCAACGTTTTTGAAGCAAGGAACGAAAGATCGGAAGAAACCCAAGAGATGAGCTGATTATTGCAACGATCAAACAACCAAATCCACAATGATGAAATCAGCGATGAAAACACAGAAACATAAACACAAACCTCAAACTCAGCGATGAAATATTCTTCACAGAGAGAGAGAGAGAGAGAGAGGTAAAATAAGAAATGCGGAAAAATTAACGAGATATGACAGACGAAACTGTGTGGGGCGGTGCTGAAAAGAATAATAATTCACAGAAACTCACCAAGAATAGCCCATTTTTGTGGCTCTGTAGCAAATTACTCGGTTACAAGAAAGCTATACTTATATTAATTATTATACGTAGTAGTAGGGTTGGACAAAGGGAAAGTAGCTATTTTTTCTCGCAATCCCCATTTATCGGCTGGCTGGCATTGTTGATTATCTCGCTGCCCATCTTCCAAATTTCTTTCCATGATATTCATTGATTATAGTATGTTTGAGAGAGCCCACCTATGACGACCATGCCTTCCACGGGTTCAGCGCCAAGCCCTCGTCCAAAACCAGCCCCGATTCCTGTCCTCCCACGACGACCCGGCCCGTCGAGCCCAGCCATGTGCTGAACACCGAGAATCTTCATCAACAGCTTAAGCCGGATTTGAGCTATGAGGAAAAGCCAGTGGAAATTCTTATGTACGACACGAAACGACTACGGAATAAAGAAATTCCATTAGTCAAAGTATTATGGCAGAATCAGTCCACCGAGGAAGCTACGTGGGAACGGGAAGATGACATGAGAAAGCACTACCCTGAGCTATTTCTCCCAACCTGATTTCAGGGGCGAAATCCCTTTTAAGGGGGGAAGGATGTAATACCCAAGTCCCGTAAGTAAGCCGGCCAATAAATAGGCATACATATTATGTGACTTACGTGACTACATGGAATATATTTTTATGATTTTATGTGTTAACATGATTTCAAATTGGGTGCTATTAGGGTTACTAACCAAGTAGAGGAATTAATTAAAATTAGGTTAGTTATTGATGTTAGGGTTTTTAGTATATAACATGCTAACTTAGAATATTTGATACAAGTTTTGGAAGATACGAATTAGTAGGAATAGAATTCGAAGGAGGCAAGATTAGATTTGTAAACCTAGAAATTTAAATAGGAGGGCACGACTTATTAATAATATTATGAGGTTTATCATTTAAGGACTAAGGACTTAGAGATAACTTGATAAGTTAGGAAGGAGGAAATGATTTAATGTAATATTATAATGATTGTTACTTAGGGGTTTGATAAGCATGAATAAAGTAAGAAACTCAACGTCATTTGATAAATCCCACACGCAACAACAAGATAATAACCGAGAAAGGTATAAAACAAAAATCCTAGAATCATTAAACAAAGAACTCGAGAACTCAAGTGAGACCAGAAGAAACGAAGAGCTGAATCCTAAGCAAGGAGTGGTATGAAATTCTATTCCAACTTGTATATTTAAATATAAGTTTAGCATATTAAGACCTAATATCCTGTTTTACGAGAACTAGAATCAGTAGGAAAAATTTGGTTACTGATTTGATAAGTCAGCAAAGTCATATGTTTTACAGTTCATATGGGATTTATACTATTCTTATGAATACACTTTTTGATCGAAAATCTCGGGTAAAGATAGGGTTTTTTCAGATCTCGACAATCAGTTATGATGTCGACAAATATAAAGTCTCGACATTTATATTAAAGTGTGGTATCGAGATCTAATGTTAACAGATATCGAGATGTTTAGAGGTGAAGTGCCGAGATTGTGTGGTGTTAAATCTCGAAATCAAGTCTGAAAAGTCAAGTCGAAATTCATGTTAGCATTGACCTCGAAATTCTATATGAAATCTCGTAATAAAACTCGATCCATCTTGATATAAGTATCGAGATCTTGATAGATAATGACACAAAACTCGAGGTTTACCTCCAGAAAATGTTGAAATGTTGCTGGGAAATGTCGAGACATGTAGCTCGACATCTTGTAGAAAATCTCGACACATATCTAGTAATGCATCTCAAAATTTCTAGTTAAAATATCGAAACGTAATTCCAATATGTCGAGATGTATGTGGTATATAATATATCGAAATTAACCTCATGTTATATCATATCGATATCCTATTTTATAATTCCAAAGTGTAGCTCGACATTTGTGTCGAGATTCATCTCGACATTTACTTCATAATTCCAACCCACACTTCGAGATTAAATATACAAGTGAGAATTATATCGATATCCAATCTTCAATTATTTTATGATCTAATATCGAAATCATGATAATATGGTATGAATAATATCGAGATCTATTTCAAAACCCATAAAAGTCAAAACTAGGGTTTTCAAATTAAGCCATTTTAGTAAAACTGTAATTAGACTAACAAACCCTAATTTATATGTTTCTATATTTAGGGTTTGAAGATTTACGACATACCGTACGATAAGATTAAAATAGCTAAGCAGTACCAGGTAAGTGGGAATTTCAACTACAACACATAAATTGTTTGTACTAACATGAATTACGTGGTTATCTGCTCATATGAGAGTATGTGAATTATTTGCTATATATGATGAAATAGCATGCATTTTAGTATTGTTTACATGGCATGAACACATGCATACACGGCATGCACGAGAATTGTGAGATGAGAGTATGCATGGTATAATGTCGCCTGAAGGCGATGGATATTTGCCGATATAGGCATCTGATGTCGACTCACAGTTGAGTCTGGACTGCTTCTATGCACCATGACGACCCGGTACGTCGTCGGATATATTTTTATTATTTGGGCAGAATGCCCTGAATTGCGGTAGGTGCGACCTGGAGGAGGCGATTCGAGGGTGGCAGCGACACCGAGGGTATCTCTCGTGTTGGCAACCCCGAAGTGGGCTATCAGCGTGAGCGTCCGCGGAACAGCAAGTACCCATTGGGCCGAATGGCGGGCCGTCATGCATCCTAGTGCGAATTGGGCCGAAATGCGTGACTGGTATTTTATGGTTCGTCACCCTTTGTGGATTGCTGGACCATTGTCCTTATTGTAGTTGAGCTCTGAAAATGGTGCATAGTAAGTCAGTCGAGGGCCCTGAAAGATATGAGATTGAGTTTGATCCTATTAGGGTCTGAATGCATTGGCGCGGATGCCTTTGCAAATGAGACACGTGCACGACATGCATTATTCCTACTTACTGAGCTTTATAGCTCATCCCATATTTTATGTGTTGTAGGTACACGCGACCACGGTACGTGATCGCTTATAACGGCGAGGTTATCTTTTGAAGCTTCCAGGGACTTTTGAGGGTGGTGTGTACATGAATGCGACCCGTGGGGCGGAAGTTAGAATTCCTTTTGTTGCAAATAGGAACCATTCTATGTATTTAGGTTGGAAGCCACATTTTGACTTGTACATAACTAATTCCTTTATATAAAAGGAAAAATTTTACCCACGTTTTCGCATTAATTATTTTATATTGACATTAGCCACGTAAGTTAGCATTAGAAATGGTAAGTAGATGGCGGGGCGCCACAGGTGGTATCAGAGCTTCGGTTGAAGTTTCTGCAGACTGTTCATGTACACACGCTCAAAAGTACGGAAGCGGCCTTGCTAGTAAGTTCCTATTACTGTGAATTTTTGCTTGTGTTGCATAATTTATTGGCCGTAGGGACTATCAGGGTAAATAAGAATGGGTAGAACAAGAGGTGATAGCAGTGGGAGTTCCAATCGGGGCAAGGAACCCGAGATACCAACTGATAATAGCGACACGGCAATTATCCAACTTACTGAATTAGTGCGTCAACAGTCCGCTCAGATTCAAGAATTAATTCAACAGCGGAACACTGGCGAACAACAAAATAGTGGGCTTTCTCAAGCCGAAAGAATAGAAATAGTAGGAGAAAGATTTCGGAAGTTAAATCCTCCAACTTTCGAAGATGCGGTTGACCCAACTTCGGATGAAGATTGGCTAAGAACCTTAGAGAGCATGTTCCAGTATAGCAGAATTCCCGAAGAAGAGAAGGTCTTGTGTGCTGCATTCCTATTGCGAGGGAGTGCAGGTCAGTGGTGGGACACAATTTTAGCCATCGAAGACCCTCTTACAATGAGTTGGGATCGTTTCAAGGAATTATTCAGGAGCAAGTACTTCACCGCTCCAGTACGGGTCCAACGAATGAACGAGTTCATTAACTTACACAAGGGCCCGATGACAGTGGCTGAGTACATCCGAAAATTTGAACAGCTGTCTAGTTTTGCATCTCACATGGTGAGCACAGATGTATTGAAGGTGGAGCGCCTTCTGGAAGGCCTGAAACCTGAGCTATATAGAGACGTGAATATGGTCGGGCTTCAAGGAGCTACATATGCTCAAGTTGCTGAACGGGCTTTAGTGGCTGAGCAAGCGGAAATCAGAATCATCCGAGCCCAAGAAGCAAAACGGAAGTTCGTACAAGGGCCACAGTGGAGTGGAGGAAGTCAAAAGAAGCAATTTGTCTCAAAGGGCCCAAGGCCTAATTTTCAGAACAAACCCGGACTGCCTCAGCAGTTTAACCCGAATCAGGGGAGACCCCCAATGGCACCAATCTGCCCGAAGTGCACTCGACGACATACGGGCATTTGCTTCTCAGAAAATGCTAGCTGTTTTAGATGTGGCAAGTCAGGCCATTTTGCAAGAGCATGCCCAGGGAAAGCATCCGGGAGTCAGACAACCGTGCATGCCATGCCACCAATCGTACCTGCCAGAGTATACACGATTACATCTGAGGAGGCAGAAACAGACCCATCAGTAGTAGCAGGCACAACGCTTGATCGGGGCAGGATGTGAAGCATACCTCGTATTTGCAATGACCTCAGAAGACCGTTCACCCCAAAGTTAGAAGAAGTCCCAATAGTACAAGAATTTCTTGATGTGTTTCCCGAAGATTTACCAAGACACCCCCTGATCGTGAAATTCAGTTCACGATTTATTTAGTACCCGGGGCTGCACCTATCTCAAAAGCTCCATATCGTTTGGCTCCAACAGAAATGAAAGAACTGAAAGAACAATTGGACGAGTTGCTGCAGAAGGGTTTCATTCAGCCAAGCTTTTCACCCTGGGGAGCACCGGTTTTATTTGTCAAGAAGAAAGATGGATCGATGCGACTATGCATCGATTACACAGAGTTAAATAAAATCACTATCAAGAATAAATATCCCCTTCCGAGGATTGACGACATGTTCGATCAACTACAAGGAGCCACGGTGTTCTCAAAAATAGATTTACGATCGGGATATCATCAGCTGAAAATTCGCGAAGAAGATATTCCGAAATCGGCCTTTAGTACTCGATACGGGCACTACGAGTTCTTAGTCATGCCCTTCGGGCTGACTAACGCGCCGACAGCATTCATGGACCTGATGAACCGCATATTCAAGCCATTCCTGGATAAGTTCGTCGTCGTATTCATCGATGACATCCTCATTTATTAAAAAACGAGGGAGGAGCATGAGCAACATCTGAAGAACGTTCTTGAGATAATACGCGAGAAGCAATTGTATGCTAAGTTCAAGAAATGCGAGTTTTGGCTGGATCAAGTCGCATTTCTTGGACATATTATTTCGGGAGCAGGAATTTCAGTAGACCCGAGCAAGATAGAGGCTATTAACAATTGGCCTCAACCAACAAATGTGACAGAAGTACGAAGTTTTCTTGGACTGGCAGGATACTACAGAAAATTTATTAAGGACTTCTCGAAGATCGCATCAACACTGACGAAGCTGACTAGGAAGGATACTCCATTCCATTGGAGCGATGAGTGCGAGCGAAGCTTTCAAGAATTAAAAAGACGACTCACTTCGGCCACAGTCCTGACGATACCCACAGGAACAAGAGGATTTTCCGTATATAGTGATGCATCGAAGAATGGGCTGGGATGCGTTCTAATGCAAAACGGAAAGGTTGTGGCATACGCATCGCGACAGCTAAAGGATTACGAAAAGAATTACCCAACACACGATCTGGAACTCGCAGCAATTGTTTTTGCTCTGAAGATCTGGAGACATTATCTGACGCTGTGAAATATTCACAGATCACAAGAGTTTAAAGTACTTCTTCACTCAGAAGGAGTTAAATATGAGACAACGGCGGTGGCTAGAACTTGTTAAAGATTATGATTGTGTAATAAGCTATCATCCAGGGAAAGCAAATATTGTGGCGGATGCTTTAAGCAGGAAAACCGCAAGTGCAGAGTTGCAGCAGCTCGGAGTAGAAATTATACCAATGGCCGAAATCGAAACAAGGCTAGCAGCTTTAACTCTCCGACCAACATTGATGGAGCAAATCACAAAAGCACAACAGAACGACGAATTATATTTAAAGCTTAAGGAAACTCAAGTGAATCAAAGGCCACCAGACTACAAGATACGAGAAGACGGAAGCTTGCACTATAGGAATCGAATATACGTTCCCAATGACACGGAGCATCGGAAGACGATTATAAAGGAAGTACATGCTACGGTTTACTCAATTCACCCAGGAGCGACAAAAATGTACCGAGACTTACGAACCAAATATTGGTGGCCAGGGATGAAAAGAGAAATAGCGACCTTCGTTAGTCAATGTTTAACATGCCAACAGATAAAAGCAGAACACCAACGACCGGCAGGAACATTACAGTCCTTGCCAGTACCCGAATGGAAATGAGACCATATTACGATGGACTTTGTCGTTGGCTTGCCGAAGGCAGTGAAAGGCCACGACGCTAGTTGGGTAATCGTTGATCGATTGACCAAATCTGCCCACTTTTTGCCGATCAACTCGACATACTCATTGGAGCGATACGTAGAACTATATGTGCAAGAAATAGTTCGACTCCACGGAGTTCCAATTTCAATCATTTCCGACCGAGATTCGAGGTTCTTATCCAAATTCTGGATGAGTTTGCAGAAGGCCATGGGAACCAAGTTATCTTTCAGTACTGCATACCATCCTCAGACAGACGGGCAGTCTGAACGAACAATTCAAATGTTGGAAGACATGCTAAGAGCTTGTGATAAGTTAGGATTTTACTTTATTTTACACCCCGTAAACATGTGTCACTAGCCATTTCCTACCCAAATTTCCTTGATATTTTAGGTTTATTTTTATATTTCGTATTTAACAGGTGTTTGAGCGTAATGAATAAAAATCGAAAAGCATGTGTGAAGTTTATTTATTGAAGCAAAGTCGTTGAGGGGCTACAATCCATGGACAAATTTATGCTGCTCTTCTTCATCACCAATAGGAAGCACATCAAGACCAATTCAAGGCATAATGGGGCCCTTGGAGGAAAAATTAAGACCTTACGTGCTTGGAACAATAATTACATAAGACAAGACACAAGTGAAGCATATAGGACAAAACACAATACCAATAATGCTTTGAAACAACGATGGCAAACCAAATAAATCAAACTGCTACACTCCTTTTGGTCAAGGTGAGATCTTTCGTAAATTGCTGTGAATCTATCTTTTGCTGCTCAACAAAGATTTGAAGAAGACTTCAAATACACACGCGTGATTTTAAGACGGCTCGATGCATTTCTACGTTTATAAAAGAAGTAAACTCTCACACACAAAGGGGGAGTCTTGGACGCTGAAGGTCACCTATACGATCAATTGGCAAGACAGTTTTGAGGGTAAGATAAGGCCACATATACGATCAAGCAGGCAACTCCCTTCTTAACCCACGTTGGAATATCATTCGAAGCATGCAACTCTAAACTTCGAAACTTTCCCCACTCACCACCAACCCAAGAAGCAGCCACCTCTCGCAACACCCACGTCTGAGATCGGAAGAGAGAGACGAAGACCATCTTAGACGGCAGCCAAGAAGAAGGCGTGGCTCGCTCACACGAGGGGACACCAAGGCAAAGCACAACGATTCGGTATCGTAAGGGACGATTTAGTTTTTTTTTAGTAAAATGTTCGCAACGATACGTTCCTTTGAATCCTCGTTGTTTTCAACGTTTAATATGCTAGCGTAAAATAGTATGTGATTGAGGCCGTGTTAGGCCATATTATGACTACGTGATAATGCTGTTTTTATATTTAATCGTATGAGTCGAGTTATGTGTTTTATGCTTGAGTTCAATGCTTGCGTGTGTCTGATCAACATATGCACGATATTTGATTGGTTTATGAGACGGACAAAGTGATTAGACCGGTTAGAACGATAAGTATAAAGCACCACGACGTAAAACCGACCAGAAATGGAATTCAGTTTCGTATGTGTGGTTTCCGAGGTCTTAGGCGCCGAAAGCGTCTAAACTCGGGGAATTTCATAGATGTTAAATGCTTGCGAAGAAACTACAGTCATATAGACATATAGGGATTGGTTCTCTATCGCATAGGATCGTTATTGCGGGACAAACGAGTAGCGATTATTTTAGGAAATTCTACCTTGATGAGACTCGTATTGATTATTTATGATTAACTGTGTAAAGGCGTAGGAATAATGCGTGCCGAACATGCGCCTCGATCACCTTGTCGTCAATTGTCTATCGCTTTAGTTGTTTAGTTGCGATTTTATCTGTTTTGATTATTTTTAATATAAAAAATCATAAAAATACCTTAGTTAAAATTCGCTATAGTCTAAATTAAATTTCAGAGTAATATCTTAAAATTAATCGAGCTGTCCTCGTGGATCGATACTTGGACTCACGTCCATTTTATACTATTTGCACGACCTAGTACACTTGCTAGTATTCGAGCGTGTCAGCTTGCGTGCTCGACTTTAAAGGAAATTGGAGCAGATATCTTCCGTTGATTGAGTTCTCATATAACAACAGCTTCCACGCAACAATCGGAATGGCTCCATACGAAGCGTTATACGGACGCAAGTGCAGATCTCCAATTCACTGGGATGAAGTCGGAGAACGAGCAATATTAGGCCCTGATTTGGTACAAGAAATGACAGAAGCCATTGCTCAAATACGAGAACGGATGAAAACGGCCCAAAGTAGGCAGAAAAGCTACGCAGACCAAAAGCGTAGACCACTGGAATTCCAAGCAGATGATTTTGTATTTCTGAAGGTGTCCCCAATGAAAGGCGTGAGGCGATTTGGGAAGAAAGGTAAGCTAAGCCCGAGATATATCGGACCGTTCCGAATCGTCCGAAAAGTTGGCGAAGTTGCTTATCAACTGGAACTACCGAATTCGCTAGCTCAAATACATGATATTTTTCACGTATCGACGTTACGAAAATACGTCACAGACCCCAGCCATGTGCTGAACACCGAGAATCTTCATCAACAGCTTAAGCCGGATTTGAGCTATGAGAAAAAGCCAGTGGAAATTCTTATGTACGACACGAAACGACTACGGAATAAAGAAATTCCATTAGTCAAAGTATTATGGCAGAATCAGTCCACCGAGGAAGCTACGTGGGAACGGGAAGATGACATGAGAAAGCACTACCCTGAGCTATTTCTCCCAACTTGATTTCGGGGGCGAAATCCCTTTTAAGGGGGGGGGGGAGGATGTAATACCCGAGTCCCGTAAGTAAGCCGGCCAATAAATAGGCATACATATTATGTGACTTACGTGACTACATGGAATATATTTTTATGATTTTATGTGTTAGCATGATTTCAAATTGGGTGCTATTAGGGTTACTAACCAAGTAGAGGAATTAATTGAAATTAGGTTAGTTATTGATGTTAGGGTTTTTAGTATATAACATGCTAACTTAGAATATTTGATACAAGTTTTGGAAGATACGAATTAGCAGGAATAGAATTCGAAGGAGGCAAGATTAGATTTGTAAACCTAGAAATTTAAATAGGAGGGCACGACTTATTAATAATATTATGAGGTTTATCATTTAAGGACTAAGGACTTAGAGATAACTTGATAACTTAGGAAGGAGGAAATGATTTAATGTAATATTATAATGATTGTTACTTAGGGGTTTGATAAGCATGAATAAAGTAAGAAACTCAACGTCATTTGATAAATCCCACACGCAACAACAAGATAATAACCGAGAATGGTATAAAACAAAAAATCCTAGAATCATTAAACAAAGAACTCGAGAACTCAAGTGAGACCAGAAGAAACGAAGAGCTGAATCCTAAGCAAGGAGTGGTATGAAATTCTATTCCAACTTGTATATTTAAATATAAGTTTAGCATATTAAGACCTAATATCCTGTTTTACGAGAACTAGAATCAGTAGGAAAAATTTCGTTACTGATTTGATAAGTCATCAAAGTCATATGTTTTACAGTTCATATTGGATTTATACTGTTCTTATGAATACACTTTTTGATCGAAAATCTCGGGTAAATATAGGGTTTTTCCAGATCTCGACAATCAGTTATGATGTCGAGAAATATAAAGTCTCGACATTTATATTAAAGTGTGGTATCGAGATCTAATGTTAACAGATATATATATCGAGATGTTTAGAGGTGAAGTGCCGAGATTGTGTGGTGTGAAATCTCGAAATCAAGTCTGAAAAGTCAAGTCGAAATTCATGTTACCATTGACCTCGAAATTCTATATGAAATCTCGTAATAAAACTCGATCCATCTTGATATAAGTATCGACATCTTGATAGATAATGACACAAAACTCGAGATTTACCTCCAGAAAATGTCGAAATGTTGCTGGGAAATGTCGAGACATGTAGCTCGACATCTTGTAGAAAATCTCGACACATATCTAGTAATGCATCTCAAAATTTCTAGTTAAAATATCGAAACCTAATTCAAATATGTCGAGATGTATGTGGTATATAATATATCGAAATTAACCTCATGTTATATCATATCGATATCCTATTTTATAATTCCAAAGTGTAGCTCGACATTTGTGTCGAGATTCATCTCGACATTTACTTCATAATTCCAACCCACACTTCGAGATTAAATATACAAGTGAGAATTATATCGATATCCAATCTTCAATTATTTATGATCTAATATCGAAATCATGATAATATGGTATGAATAATATCGAGATCTATTTCAAACCCATAAAAGTCAAAACTAGGGTTTTCAAATTAAGCCATTTTAGTAAAACTGTAATTAGACTAACAAACCCTAATTTTATATGTTTCTATATTTAGGGTTTGAAGATTTACGACATACCGTACGATAAGATTAAAATAGCTAAGGAGTACCAGGTAAGTGGGAATTTCAACTACAACACATAAATTGTTTGTACTAACATGAATTACGTGGCTATATGCTCATATGAGATTATGTGAATTATTTGCTATATATGATGAAATAGCATGCATTTTAGTATTGTTTACATGGCATGAACACACACGGCATGCACGAGAATTGTGAGATGAGAGTATGCATGGTATAATGTCGCCTGAAGGCGATGGATATTTGCCGATATAGGCATCTGATCTCGACTCACAGTTGAGTCTGGACTGCTTCTATGACACCATGACGACCCGGTACGTCGTCGGATATATTTTTATTATTCGGGCAGAATGCCCTGAATTGCGGTAGGTGCGACCTGGAGGAGGCGATTCGAGGGTGGCAGCGACACCGAGGGTATCTCTGGTGTTGGCAACCCCGAAGTGGGCTACCAGCGTGAGCGTCCGCGGAACAGCAAGTACCCATTGGGCCGAATGGCGGGCCGTCATGCATCCCAGTGCGAATTGGGCCGAAATGTGTGAGTGGTATTTTATGGTTTGTCACCCTTTGTGGATTGCTGGACCATTGTCCTTATTGAAGTTGAGCTCTGAAAATCGTGCATAGTAAGTCAGTCGAGGGCCCTCAGAGATATGAGATTGAGTTTGATCCTATTAGGGTCTGAATGCATTGGCGCGGATGCCTTTGCAAATGAGACACGTGCACGGCATGCATTATTCCTACTTACTGAGCTTTATAGCTCATCCCATATTTTATGTGTTGTAGGTACACGCGACCACGGTACGTGACCGCTTATAACGGCGAGGTTATCTTTTGAAGCTTCCAGGGACTTTTTAGGGTGGTGTGTGCATGAATGCGACCCATGGGGCGGAAGTTAGAATTCCTTTTGTTGCAAATAGGAACCATCCTATGTATTTAGGTTGGAAGCCATATTTTGACTTGTACAGAACTAATTCCTTTATATAAAAGGAAAAATTTTACCCACGTTTTCGCATATTAATTATTTTATATTGACATTTGCCACGTAAGTTAGCGTTAGAAATGGTAAGTAGATGGCGGGGCGCCACAGACGGGGTATGTCAGGCCTAGGTTTCAGCCCGGTTATCCCTTGTTGAAATGATTTTGGTAAAGATTGCGTTGGAAAGCAAGTGGGTGTGTTAGGATCGTGAACCGGGTGTTAGAGGGGGGTGAATAACACCGGTCACCTTTTTTTTTCGCTCATCGGTGGATTTCACGTCCGGTTAGAGAGTGAACTATGTATGGCGGTTTGTGTATGTGGGTGATTTGGTCCGGTTTTGGTGTATGGAGGCAGTTGAGGCATTTTGTCGAACACCTTGGGTGTGAATATTTGGAGTGTGTGTTTCGACTTGTAGGAAAGAGACACGAGATTTGTTATGGAAGTTCGGAGTTAACTCTCCTACGTCTCCCCTGCTTCCTCGCAAGGAAGGTTCACTAGATCTTCAGTTATACCCAAAGTACAACCTACCCAGCTGCCCTCAGCTTTAATCTAATGAATCACCTAGACAGCTTTTTACAGTCTATCTCTTCCAAGAGCGTTTTACAGTCCCTTGGGAACTTACGGCACCCCGCAAGGTCAACCGTAAACGTTGTAGGCCGCAACCTCACAGCCATCTAGGTTTTTAACGTCTCTAAGCTAAAGACGGTACAATTTTTTCTTGTCTAGGTGCGAAGACTACATACACTTATTTCTAGTCTATGTGCTAAGACTCTCACTCAACTAATCTATTTACGCTCATCTCTCTAATATGTGAGTGAGGTGTGTGGGTTTGAACGTTGTAGCTCTCTCACTTTTGTAACCCACACACTTGGAAAAACTCTCTTGATTTTCTTCTTGCTCGTTGCTCTTGTTCTTTCCTCTTGGATCGCTCTTTGAATGTGTATATGTTTGCTCTAGGATCCTTGTCCTGTTTCTGCCCGTCACTGTTGGGTTTTATAGGCCTTCCCACCTTGATATAGCCGTCAGACTCATTAGTAAAGCCTTTGGGAGCCTTTGTTGACTTTGGTCAATGCTGTCAGCTTTATCTGTCTGTACCTCTGTTGCTGCAGTAAAGAGATGTACATCAGTCAACAGTTGACCAGTCAATCCAGTCATTGACCGGACCAATCACTGATCGAACCAGTCCAGACCGAGACCGATCAGTACAGTCCGAAACTGACCAGTCAGTCTGAAACCGGATCAGTCCAGACCGATACCAGACCAGTCCAGTCCAGTCTGACCAAACCGAAACTGGGTTGACCGATAGTTGACCCCGTTGACCAGTATTGACCGGCAGTTGATCGACCCGGTTTTTCGCCCTGAGTTCATATTTGATATCTGTTTTTCGAACCGAGCTCATCTGCACATGTTAGTAATACAATTACTAAGTTTTGTGTTCATCAAACCGGATTGCTTAGATATTTAAATCCAACAATCTCCCCCTTTTGATTAACACAAAACTTTAACATATAAGAACATTTACTAACATATTTCTCCCCCTTTTTGTGATAATCAAAAAAAAAAATTCTCCCCCTTATTATCTCAGTAGTAGCCCCAACTGAAGGTAAGTCAGTTCATAATATATCAATATGGGTTCACTTAAGCATATGATCTCACAAAGGAGCATGCAAGCGACAAAGTATTTCTCCCCCTATCAAAAATAGATAATGCCCCCTAAACATATCTAAACTTCAAGAGATTATAATCCAACAATGAGAGCACATATGTTAGGTTTATTAGAGTACATATATACGAACAAGATGGGAGAAGATAGAAGCAAGCATGAGTTGAGTATTGCAAACCGGGGCAGCGCAGTAAGCTTGACTTTGAAGAATAAACTACTCTTCCTCAGCAATTACTGGCAGAAAATTTCACACAGTTGTGACTGCCTACGACTACTGTGTAGGGAAACTGACGGAGTGGTATTCCGACCAATGTTTTAAAAAGCGTATAGCGCAGTGTGTCGCGTTTTAGTTCCTAGAGCGTAAAGCGTAAATAGCGTAGCGCATTGCGCAAGTTTTTCGAGCAAAAAATTTATAATGCTAGAAAATATAATATATAACCACAAAATTAGACAGGCCAATTTGAAACTATCTTCAATCATAAAAGTACACACCTAATATACAAAATAGCATACCGATATTAATTGTTAAACAATTCAAAGTCACAATATTCAAAACATAGGCTCAAATCTAAAAGTAATCGGTGTCATCCAATTGTATTTGACTATCATCGTCAATACTATCGAAGTTTGGGGATTTTCCACTATCAAAGATTCTTGGAGCGACTTCGCCAAATTCTTGCAGCTCCACATCGTCGTGAGTGTTGGTGAGATCCTTGTTTGCACCTGTAGATTAAAAAATTAGTAGTAGATTATATTTACCAAATTAAATCAGTCATTTACTTACTTGAGCTTTCACCAACTCTTTTCTTCTTTAAAATGGGAGAAGGATTTTGATCTTCATTTTCAAGATCAATTTCAACTCGCTTATCCGAATCCATAAGGCTATCAAAGTGACATGGTGGAACACTCACAATAGGATCCCCTTCAAATAGCTCATCATCAAGAAGCCAATTAGTATTGTTTGGGAGTGTGGGATCTTCTATCTCTACTATCCATTCATCATCAGAATCAATTTCATCAACAATAATTGGATCCATTTTGTCTCTTCTTCTAATGCTCCTCTCCCTTAACTTGTAGTTATACTTCACAAAGACCAAAGCATTCAATCTTGAATGTTCAAGTCTATTCCTCTTCTTTGTGTGTATCTGAGAAACTTGCATTTTCTACTAAGCCTTCTGCTAAACAGTTTTGAACATTGAAGCTACAGAATAATAATAAAAAGCATTAAACTTTAAGGATAAAAAGAAAGTAATTACCGACTCAAAAGTGCTCCAATTTCGTTCACACCCCGAAGCGCTACAAGTAAGACTAAGAACTCGGATAGCAAATCTCATAAGCTCGGGTGTTTTGCTTCCAAACCGTTCCCACCATTTTGCTAGAAACAGACAAAAAACTCCATTCTTACATGGCTGGAAAAAATGTATGAAAAAATAAAGTCTAAAGAAATGTGCAAACACCATTGTAGACTATCAATAATTTCTCTTTTCACATCATCTGGTACTTTATCACAAGGTGCAACACCTTTGCGTGATTGAGCTAAATGTTCTTTCAGACGAGAAATGCCTCCATTTGATTTGTGGTGACAAAATCTGCATTCAATACTCTTCTCTCCATCTACTTTAAACCCATATTTCCATCCAATATCCTTTTTGCTACTTGTCGACATTGAAGCTGAAAAATAATTAATTAACCATTAACATATTACATAGAAGTAAAAACCAGAAATTTAGAACTAAATAGGTGGAAGAAAACAACCCAAGCTCAGAATGAGATAGCATGCTCGAACATAGAAGAATCGAACAGAGAAGAAAACAATAAATCCTCACATTGTCATCATTATATAAGATAGCATGATCGAACAGAGAAGAATCGATTACATGTAGCCTAGTGGAGTAATAAACAACCCAAGCTCAGAATCATTTTACCTCTTTCAAATGAATCCCTCCCTCAATCGAATTTCTCCCTATCGAAGCTGCTCTTCTTCAGATAATACCGTTCTTTGCTCTACAGAAGCCCTAGATTCAGTTGAATATAAGTATGTTATTTACAAATTACCCCTGAATTTTATTAATTTATCACCCTAAATTTTATTGAATTAATATGTGATCAAAAAACGTGGGTATTATAAGCTATTGCGTATATAGCGCGCTAAATATGTGATAAACCGTGACACGTCATATAAAGCGTACGCTTTTCGGGTAAAACGCGATTAACAGTACGCTACAGCGCGTTTTTCAGCAAAATTACGCTATAGCGCGCTTTTTAAAACACTGATTCCGACAACCGTGTGCGAAGATATTCCAGTTTCGTGAAGTTGCTGCGGCTGCGAGATGCTGTGGACTGGTTGCACTTTGGGCGAGTAAACAGTATATCTAGACTGCGATAGATATACTGTTGTGACAGCCTATAAGTCTAGTTTCCTTCGGAGTTTGCGAATCAGTATTTGGACATCTGAGCGTAAAGTTATTCCACTTTTTCCAGTCGTTGCTCAATCTGCCCGAAACTTTTAGCAACAGCCTTTTCGAGACCAGTCTTGATTTCTCGGTTTCTTCCTCATTCAATTGCGATCAACAACTGCTTTTTGGTCTGAAACTGGCTTCATAGCTTCATCTCGATGCATTTGAGACCTGACTGTCTCTTTGAGCCACATGATCGGTTGGTCTCCTCCGCAGAAATAATCGAGGCTGTGATTCCTCCGTTGCCGATAGTAAGAGGATCACAAAATTATCCCCATGGCTGTATGCACTGGTTCAACGACCATTTCTTCTTACCCATTTGTTGGTACAGGGGTTTGAGTCATATAGTCTGCTCTTGCATTTATTTTGAGCAGTTTAGCTTCCGGTTTATCTGATATTTCTGGGGCCCAAACCAAGGAATCTGATATGAACTTCTCTGCTTTGAGAACAGTAACGACGGTTTCCCGGGGCAGCACATGAAGCTGAAGTTCGTCGAATAGACTGCTTTCAGTGGTCCAAATTTGGCAGCAAAATTTATACCATTGTGTTTGTCTGCGAGTCTATTTTTCAACGAGGTTGATAGATCGGAATTTGGACGTCTGACCACAGAGAAATTCCATTTCTTGCGAAGGTGCTGCAGTGGATGCCTGGTTGAGCTTCATCGAATAATTTCCTTTCCTTCAGATATGACCGGGCTTCGAATCCTATACCGTTGTGAAGCTCTACGAGTCTAGTTTGTTGCACACTTTGTAGACCGGAAATTCGATATCTGTACGCAAAGTTATGCCAATTTTGCCAAACTGCCCCTATCTGCCAGAAACAGAGATGTTCCGTTTTCGTAGAGCTGAGTCAATTTGCCCGAAACTGCTTATCTCCAGGTGGTGACCGGATAGCAAATCATATACCATTGCGAGGAGTTAAACCACATACAGTTTTAATTAACCTTGGGACCCATAAATTTTATTAATTTAAAGAGATACTAATATATCAAAAAATTAATAAGTTATTAATCAAAAGAAAAAAAAAATTAAGTGGAGATGATTTAGTATTAAAATATGATTAATTGAGTATATTTATGAATCAACCAATTCTTTATAACTAATTAAATATAGTCATGTATGTGTGTGTATATATATATATATATATATATATATATTTGTTGCAGCTTGAGAAATCGACACCGGAACTCTTGGCTGCAATTAAAAAAGTTAGGGATGAAATTCATTTAGATTTACGTTTTAAGAAAAAAACAAGTGACAACAGACTCATATTTTAGCAAATGCTTATAATATTTATAAGTAATAATATGGAATATTAATTTATAGTTTTAATGGGACCTAATATTTACAAAGGAATTTCAAGAATAATTATTATCTTATTATCTTATCGAACTTAATGATTTTTACAAAGGTTCAAGTCGGGACCGGAAGATTTTACTATTTTAGAGAGTTTATTAATTTATCGAGTATTTATTTATAGAGGTTTTACTGTATATATACTAGTATTTACTTGCACACTCTATACGTGTGCCGGATATAATTTTATTTTACTTTCAGTTTTGAAATATGCTATTTTCATTGTCAAATATATGAAATATAATTTTAGTACGTAGGGATAAATTTAAAAATGATAATAATTTAAAGTAATTAATTAACAAATAGAGAACTACTTCACCCCTTTCTTTATATAGATGATATGTATATATGTAATAACTTTAACCAAGTAAATATTTCCACCACCACTTAGAAAAATACGATGGATGAAAACCCTAAATACGTTCCACCACCACCCATTCCGTCGTCACTACCCTACAACGGTGAAAACCCAACCCTTTTAAGCCCATCGCCTAATTACTCGCCGAGCACAGCTAATTATCATGCTGCTAATAATATTCCTCCACTACCGTATTATTATTATTATAAATTATTATTATTATTATTATTATTATTATTATTATTATTATTATTATTATTATCCGCCTCGGACGTATTATCATCCCCTTCAAGCTTATGGATCGTTGGGTAAGTGCGTAAAGCTTTATTATAATTGAATCTATGCTATTTAATTTGACTATATTGTATGAACTTGATAATCTTGCAGCTGTAGGCCGACGTGGCAATTATGGAGAAGTTCATTTCGTTCATGACAAGCATTTTTATACTATGGGAGTCTATAAACCTAATTTAGTGGTTGTTTTATGAACTATGGATTAAGATAAATGTTGTTCATGTTTGTGACGATCGTAATGTATTTCGAATTTGAAGTAAAGCTTGCATACAATATTGTTTTATTGAGTGTCATAATGATAGATGTCCGCGTTGACCTTGTCATTATAACCAACATCTGTTTTTCGGTGTAACCACTGCACCAAACTCAATAGTTCGGAATGAGGTACCAAATAAAATACATATATTTCAGAAATTTAGATGTACTACCTTGCTCATCACTCGCTATTAGAACTTCAAAGACTAGAAGAACTTCTATCTGAAATTAAATTATATGAAGTTACGACAATATAATATGCGTTCAGTGCGTAAGAATTAAGATGAGGCAAGGAAGAAAAAAATTTATCATCCTCAAATCGCAAATAACTTAAGAGTGGAAGGATTAAAGAGAAAATGAAGAAGACTTTCCAAGACTTTCCTTGCACTGTTCACATTCTTATTCCTTCTCCCTCTCTTTCTCCTCTCTAGGCTTCATTGATAGAATAAGCAAAACTAGTGAAGTTTTAAAAATAAGAATTTTTGCAAAAATTAAATAACTTTTTTTTAACTTTAACTATTATTGTTTTTGTTTTCACCACAAAACAATTCAAAATTACAATTATTTACTCTCATTATTTCATTAAAGTATTATTTTAACGATAATTATGTAGTTAGCCCCAATTTATTTAAATTACCACCCCAAAATAGCATCGCATTAACTAAATTCTAAGGTGCAAATTGAAAACCGAACTTTTAGGAAAAAGGTGAATGTCGCGGAAAAAAAAAAGGTTGTTTCTTGAAATAAAATAAAAATGAATCAATTACGGAAAATCAATTACATGAACAATCAATCTATTGGGCTTGGTCTGTCCCTGGAGAATCCAAGGTTGTCTTCCTCAGGCGACGTTGCTTTATCTGGGCTTATTGACGATGGGCTTGAGCAAGAGATGCAGAGACAGGATGCTGAGAGTGATAGATATGTGAAAGTTCAGGTTGGATAGCTGTTGGTTTGTTTGTCTCCTTTTAAATAGATATTTTCTTTGTCTGCGTTCGTTTAGTTAGTTCTGTTAGATCATTATTATTGTTGATTTTGAGGTAACGGTGACTGATAATGATTTCCTTGTCCAGGTGAATGGTTTATGGTTCACATGAGTAGTACTTAAGCTGTAAAATGCATATTTCTTGTTTAGGATTCTACTCTGTTTGACTAGTTTTGAGTTTCTCTTTATGCTGTTAGAATCGGAGAATATTGATGAGATGGTTCTTATATGCTGTTTAGAACTATGCGTTGTGAAATGAAATGGTGAAAACATTGTAGTGTTCTGGTGCTTGTGCTGGTCTGAGAAGCAATATCTTTTTGAGTCTACTAAATGTGAATCATGGTTATTTCAAACTGAGGATTCGCGTTCTCTATAAGCCCCTTCAAATTCTCATCACGTTCTTTCATTTGGTTGTTCAAAGTTCTTACTCTCTATCAAGATCAAGCAAATCTCTTGAACGACCGTCTCTTGTCTGTTTCATCTTCTTGTTGTTTGAAGTAATTCTTTCAGATTACTACCCCTCACATATTCAGCGACAGATTTCTCAGCCTATAAAGCTGTTGTTTTCTTGTCTTAGGGAGATCGCCTTAGGCAAGCCATCCTGGGAAAATTCCAAGCAAGCCAGCTCCAAACCATATTGATATGGTCCAAAAGGTAGACGGGCCGAAAACAAAAAAATAAGGATGAGCCCAACAAGAATGGCCCAAGAGAGAAGATATTTTACTGTGCATTGGGAGCTGCGAGGACCTTAGGAAACGCCTAATAACCGCTGGGCAAAACCAGGTCTCCGGGGCACTTGACATCTGAAGGGACGGCAGGAAGAAGAAAGGAGGCGGAAAAACACGTGTCGATACAGGAATGGGCCGTACTGCTGGGATTACTGCGCCAGATGTGACTGCTGCACAAAAGCTGTCCTGACAAGGTCACCTTTTACTGTACCTCGTATCAGGCTGTCACCTCCCCAGGAAATCCGCCTCCAGACCTCCCTAGCCCTGCAGAGCTCCTATATAAGCAGCACTTGAGTATTTTCAGCAGCATCATTCATTCCAAACATAAAGAACACGCCATAATTCTCTCTAAAAACACATTGAATGTTCTATTTTCAAGTACTTAGCATATTTCATGTGAGAATGAGCGATCTGAGTGTGTAATATCCGAAATAGTGAAAAGAAGTATTTTCTGGAGCGCCGTGGACGTAGGACCTTACAAGGTCTGAACCACGTATATCTTGTGCCTTTTCCGTTTACGTCCCTTTTTACGTCCCTTAAGCACCTCACACACTTTCTACGACTTTGAGATTTAAACCTACCGCTATATAAAATATCCCCACGAATATCAAAATTCTTTGGTGTGGGAGAGCCCCACATCAAATGGCGCCGTCTGTGGGAAGTATCGGAGTTGGAGACGTGAGTCATCTTGCGAACAAGTGTGCGAGGTAGTGCTTAGAATCGTCGCTTTTCCTTTTGTTTCTTTCTGTCCGAAGTAAAGAGGCACGAAGATCCGATGGAAGAAGATCCCCTGATACGAAAAAACCTAGACTCACAGTTTGCGGAAACCGAAGAAGCTAACCGACAGGAGCAGCCTCCTGCTCCAGAATCTATACCCGTGACGCTGGCACCAGAGACGCCGATCACGCTTACCGCCGCCCAGCTGGACCGTTTGATGCGTAACTCCGTTAGCACGGCGTTAGCTGAAAGACGAAGAAGGCGAAGGCAGCGACGAAAGGCCCCCGCACCAGCTAGAACGGAGCAGGTGGATGGCCAATTTACGGAAGTAACGGGAGAAAATGAAGCAGAAATGAAGTCCCCGGAGCCCTGGGAAACTCCCAGAAGGCAATCAGAATCAGAAAACGCACCACGAGAGGACGGGGAACTCCCTGAGAGTACCAGGCGAGCCAGAGAACGACAAAGGCGTGAGGGACAAGCTCGGGGCGAGGGAGGAGACCATGACAATGAGGGGTTAGAAAAGGATCCCCGAACGCCTGAGAGGACCTCCATTAGCTCCGCTAGCAAGCCACTCGAAAACGCCAGGGAAGATGAAAGTCCAAGGAGGAAAAGATGGACCGACCCACGCCCGGGTGCCAAGGGCAACGATATGCCAGAGAGGGATCCCAGAACACCTGCCAGGACCTCCAGTAGCTCCGCCAGCGAAGCACCTGGGAACATGAGGAGGACTGGAGGTTCGAGGAAGAAAGCGAACCAAGCCACGCTCGGGGATAAGGGAAAACGCGTGGGTAGAAAAGGAGAAGGAGTTGCGAAACCAACTCGAGGACCTGAGGCAAGTCGTGGATGGGGTACGGAACCACACCATGCAACCAAAATTGGGAGAAGGGCTGATAGCAGGAACTCCGTTTGCAAAAGAGCTATTGGTGGGAGAAGTCTCTTCCAACTTCAAGCAGCTACCATACGAATATGATGGGACCACAGATCCAGTGGAGCACGTCCTGCGATTCCAAAATACCGTTTTGCTCCACGATTTCTCCGACGGGGTCAAGTGCAGGGTGTTCCTGACCACACTGGTCAGAGCCGCACAACAGTGGTTTAGTCAGCTGGCTCCAGGATCTATCAAGTCCTTCGAGGAGTTTCAACTCATGTTCATAACCCAATTCGCTAGCGCCCGAAAACAACCTAAATCTGACATGTCGTTATTTCAGGTAAAACAGGGGGAGAATGAAGGTCTCCGTGCGTACATAAGCCGATTCAACATCGCGGCCCTCGAGGTACCTACGGCTACTCCATCTGTCAAGGTGAGCGCCTTAGTGAACGGACTTCGAGACGGGGATTTCTTCGCGTCCCTCTCAAAGAAACCTCCCCAGTCATTCGAAGAGCTGTTGCTAAGGGCGGATAAGTACATCAATCTAGAAGAAAGCAAGAAGGCTAAGGCCTGGGAAGAGAAACAAGGGACCACACCTAAGAAGGAAGGAGTCGTGAAGAGCCCGGGACCTATCAAACCGCTACAACGACCTCATCATAGGGAGATTTGGGGAGCTCCACCCCGAGGTCCGCGGAGGTTCACGCCTTTGCGCAATAACCCCGAGGAGATCCTGAGCTTAGTAGGAAGGCACCCTGCGATGAGGAAACCTATGACGGGAACGACAGGGCCCTGGAAGCCCCATTCTAATCTATACTGTCGATATCATAATGAATACGGACATCATACTAACAGTTGTTATCACCTGAAGGATGAGATAGAAAGGCTTATCCAAGCAGGACACCTGAAAGAGTTCGTCCGTCAAGGTCCCGGACCGAGTCCGAGGACAAACGAGAAGGAGTCTGTAGGGTCCGCCTCCAACAAGGATAAACTGCCACTGCCACCGCCCCCTCCAAATAGAGGAGCACCCGGGCCAGCAAGGGCCCCCATCCTGATCATAGTAGGAGGACCAAGCGGGGGAGATTCCAACAGAGCCAGAAAGACATACGCGCGGGCTGCTAACAACCCACAGCCCTGGAGGTTAGTAGGACATACAGAGACGCTAGCAAACGTACAGTTTGGACCGGAGGATGAAGTACACATTGCACGGCCACACAACGATGCTCTAGTCATCACCACGGATATCGCGGGACATGACGTGTCTAGGGTCTTTATAGATGGAGGGAGTTCCGCGGACATCATATTCCTAGACTGCTTCAGGAAGATGGATCTGGAAACAAAGCTCCGCCCTGTCGCCACGGCCCTCTACGGGTTTGGAGGACCGGGGAAACAACCCCTGGGAGAAATAACACTGCCCGTCGGGATGGGAAGAGAACCCGTCCGAGTGGTGAAAATGATCAATTTTTTGGTCGTTAACATTACCTCTTCTTACAATGTTATCTTAGGAAGACCCGCCATCAACGAATTCAAGGCCATTCCCTCTACTTACCACCTTAAGATTAAGTTCCATGTAGGTGAGCGCGTGGGGGAGATTTCCGGAGATCAGCAGAGCTCCCGACAGTGTTATGCCAGTGAGGTAAAGGCAGTGTCGAAAGACAAAAAGGCCATCCGGCAAGGCTGTGGGCGGGATAAAAGAATCAAGATTGAAGGAGGTGGGCCCTCCAGCCTACAGCCCGAACCGGATGAGGAGCTACTCGACATCGAGTTGTTCCCAGGCCAACCGGGGAAAACCACCAAAATAGGGACTTCCCTGGGAGAAGAGGCCACCAAGGAGCTGGTGGGATGTCTACAGAAAAATGCGGACTTATTCGCATTTTCTCCAAAGGACATGACGGGAATACACACGAACATTGCTACGCACCAACTGAATGTCCTCCCCGGAAGTCGGCCCGTCAAGCAAAAGCTCAGGTCCTGCGGAGCGGAAAGGGCGCAGATATTAAAGGAAGAAGTGAACAAGTTACTTGAGGCCGGCCATATACAGGAAGTCCAATTCCCGGCGTGGTTGGCCAATGCTGTTTTGGTAAAAAAAGGGAACGGGAAATGGAGGATGTGCATCGATTTTAGGGACCTCAACAAGGCTTGTCCGAAGGACCATTACCCGTTGCCCCGAATAGACCAACTGGTAGACTCTACCTCGGGGTGCGAGGTCCTTAGTATGATGGATGCATACCAGGGATATCACCAAGTAAGCTTGGAGCCAAAGGATTTCGATAAAGTTTGCTTCGTCACCCCTGGAGGGACCTACGGGTACATCCGAATGCCGTTCGGACTCAAGAACGCAGGGGCCACATACCAGCGGATGGTGGACAGGGTCTTCAAGCAACAGTTGGGGAGGAATATGGAAGTCTACGTGGACGATATGCTCGTCAAATCCATGCACCTGGCAGATCATACCAAGGACCTGGAGGAAGCATTCAAGGCCATAAGGGGGAGTGGGATGAAGCTCAATCCAGAATGCGCATTCGGGGTAAGGTCCGGGAAATTCCTGGGATACATGGTGACGCAGCGAGGCATCGAAGTTAACCCTGTTAAGGTAAAGGCCATCCTGGAGATGCAACCTCCGCAGGGAATCAAGGAGGTCCAAAGGTTGACAGGGAGGTTGGCGGCCCTCAATCGATTCATTTCTCACTTGGCGAAGAAGAGTCTCCCATTCTTCAAGGTACTCCGAAAAAACAAGCAGTTCGAGTGGACCGATGAGTGCCAGCAGGCCTTCGAAGATTTGAAAAAATACCTCCACGACACACCCCTCCTAACGAAGCCCGCGGTAGGAGAGGAACTGATGCTGTACTTCTCCATAGGAGACTATGCGGTGAGCTCCGTGCTGGTAAGGGAAGAGGGGAGCTCCCAGAGACCCATCTATTTCGTTAGTAAAGTACTGCTAGATGCAGAAACCAGGTATTCCGAGATAGAAAAAGCCGCGCTCGCAGTGATGGTATCTGCCCGGAAGCTCCGGCCATACTTCTTGTCTCATAAAATATGTGTGCGCACTAACTTTCCCTTGAAGCAGACCTTGAACCGGCCGGACCTATCAGGCAGGATGGTTAAATGGGCAATTGAGCTTGGGGAATATGATGTGGAGTTTGAGCGACGAACGGCCCTCAAAGCTCAGGCCCTCTCTGATTTCGTGCTTGAAACTACCAAGGGACCGCCAAAACAGCAATGGAAGGTGTACGTGGACGGATCCGCCACCTCCCAAAGATCTGGGGCGGGAGTCTTGGCCATCAGCCCCGGGGAAGAAGAATTCCGGTTCGCCATCACGTTTCATTTCCAGGCTTCGAACAACGAATCCGAATACGAAGCCTTGATTCACGGTTTGAGAATCGTGAAGGAGATGGGGGCCCGGGACGTTGTCTTGTTCTCAGATTCGCAATTAGTGGTACAACAAGTAAACGGGAACTACGAGACAAAGGATGAAAAGATGATGGAGTATGGGGTAAAGGTAAAAGAACTAACAAAGAGCTTCGATTGTTGTGAGATTATTCAGGTCCCCCGAGAGGAGAATTATAAAGCGGATTATCTGGCTAAGATGGCAAGTTCGGGAACTATCAACCGAGAAGAGGGGATCACCCACCTAACAATAGAGAAGGAGAAGGCCGGGGAGCTCGTGGGAAGCCTAGACGTAGGCGATGATTGGAGGTCCCCCATCATACAAATCGTGAAGGACATGGAGATAGAAGATAAGAAGGGATACCGCCACAGGTTCTGTCTAATCGAGGATCGTTTGTTTAGAAAATCTTTTATCCATGCATATGCTCGTTGCCTCTCCAAAGAAGAGGGCAAGAAGGTGTTAGAAGAAATCCATGAAGGATGCGCCGGGGACCATACGGGGTACAGATCCCTAACCAGGAAGGCAGTAAAGGGCCGGCCACTTCTGGCCCACCCTCAGTAGGGACGCAAAGGAGATGGTAAGAAAATGTACCAACTGCCAGAAATACGGGCCACGGATCCATAGCCCCGCGGAGCACCTGGGAACTATGCACTCGCCATGCCCTTTCGATAAATGGGGAGTTGACATCGTTGGCCCCTTTCCCCGAGGGAAGGCCCAGAAGAAATTCATCATCGTGGCGGTGGATTACTTCAGCAAATGGGCGGAGGCCAAGGCCGTGGCCAGAATTGATGAGGAGAGGGTGATCGAGTTCCTGTGGAAGAACGTCTGTTGTCGTTATGGAGCTCCTAGGATTCTCGTCTCCGACAACGGAACTCAGTTCTGCGGAGCTAAGACAAGGAACTTCTGCGAAGGTATGAAAATCACTCAGCGATTTGTGTCAGTAGGACATCCACAGGCAAATGGGCAGGCAGAGGTCACCAACCGGACCATCCTCAGAGGAATCAAAGCCCGGCTCGAGCAAGACGGAAACAAGTGGGTGGAGGCCCTGGAGGCTGTCCTGTGGGCCTACCGGACCAGTCCTCGAGAGGCCACCGGAGAATCGCCATTCGAGCTCGTGTACGGATCCGCCGCGGTCATCCCCGCGGAGATTGGCATTGAGACACACCGGATGTTATCTTATGATGAGCGGCAGAACGCGCAACTAAGGAGGGAAGATCTAGACTTAATCGAGGAGGTCCGGGAAGAAGCAAGATTGAGGATGGAGAAGTATAAGAGCCGAGTAAAAGCAATGTACGACCAGAAGGTCCGACATAGAGGATTTCGACAAGGGGAGCTGGTGCTCAGAAGAGCGGATGTTCTGCGACCGCTGAAATAGATGGAAGCGCCCTGGGAAGGGCCTTACCGTGTGACAAAGGTATTGGGAGGAGGAGCTTACGAGTTAGAAGATGCAGAGGGGAGAGCCCTGCCTCGTCCCTGGAACATATCTAACTTGAAAACGTTTTATGTGTAAACTCGCTATGTATTAAGGGAGGGGACGTACTCTTTTTCCTTATTTCAGGATTTTACCTCAAGGGAGGTTTTGCCTGGGTAAGGTTTTAATGAGGCGTACCTCCTTATCGGAATATAAGGACTTTATTATATATATATGTGTGGTGCACCTAATAAAAATATAACCGATGCCAAAGGTCGACGGACCTGCGGTGTACAGGACGTCAAAGATGATATATCTGCGATGTGATGATGCCAAAGGTCGACGGACCTACGGTGTACAGGACGCCAAAGATAATATATCTGCGGTGTGATGATGCCCTTAAGGGTGTACAAGATACCTCCGCCGACGGGCTGCGGCGTACAGGACATCAAAGGCCCTCAGTAGGCCTGCGACGTGAATGGTACCGGGGATCCCCATATTTCCAAGGACCTAAAGGTCCTTACTGAATCTGCTAAGGACTGAGAGAGCCTAGCGTTTAAAAGCGCTTGAGGACAAGGACGACGGTCCTTGCAACCCAGGACGCACTTAAAATTCGTACTCAGCTTACGAATCAATCAAGCGTGCCGGCGCTATAGCCGTGCTCAAAATTCGTACTTAGCCTATGAATTGATTAAATAAGCCGGCGACATGGCCAGGCCAAAAGTTCGAAGCACCAGGGAACTATAACCATATTAATGAATATGAGCGGAGAAGTAAGGAGGGATCATCAGGAAGGTCCCAGAATATTAAGGAACCTCCACAAAATGGCAAAGGATGCATATATTACAAGGAAAAAGGAGCATCCAAGAAACATAAACACCAGGGGGAGTTAAGCTCCCCGGAAAAACAACACAAGCCCTAATGAGTCCGAAAAACAGGAAAAGGTGTTCAAAAAACATCACAAACATGAAAGGAGCAGAAAATCAGGACACAGGAAGGTCCGAGGAGACGACAGGTTCCGGGACGTCAGAAGTAGGTACAGTCTCTGGGAGATCTGAGATATCGGCATGGGCTAGGATCTCCACACGCTTCTCCGCCGCAGGGACCCAGAACTTGGGGTTCTCAGGAGCTCTCGGGTCCCCCGGGAAGCACGAAGGAAAGAGGAGCGCCTGCAGAGCATCCTCCTCTTCAGTCCCGGCCAGGCCCGCCTTGTAGCCTCCTTCAAAATAATGCTGCATCAGGGGAACGAAGTCCCGCAAAGAGAGGGGGTCCTTCAGATACTCCTGGCGCCAGTCCTCGGCTAAATCACTTAGGAATTTCTTCCCGGCGGCCGTAGATAGAAGGTACCGCTGGCAGAGACGAGTGGCACCATCCTTAGCATCTTGTAGACCAGACTCGACGCCGATCCTCACCCTGCGCTCCAACGCAGCATCCCATTCTGTTCTCTCCCTGTCCAAAGCATCCTTCATCTCCTTCTCCAGTCGCCCCAATGAGGCGGAATGCTCCTCAAGCATCTTCTTCTTTTCAGCCTCAAAGCTGGCTGTGGTCTCCTTGATCGCCTCGGCCTTGGCAGTAGACAAGCTAGCCTGCATCTGTTTCAACTGGTCTTGCAAAGACTGGTTGGCCGATTGAAGGTCCTGGGCTGACAGGTCCGCAGACAGCTGGACTGAGGCATAGCCCACGGCCTAGGAAAAAGAAAATAGCTCACAAAAACACCAAGAAAGAGAATTATGAAAAGCAGCAGAAAAATCACCTTGAAAAGATGATAGGCCAGCTGTTCCGCGTTCACTGAGGAAGAACCCTGGAGCATGGCCTCCTTGTCAGCGGACGGCACGAGGCGCCCCAACAAGCTCACCCTCTCAGCTCCAGATAAACGCTCAATTCAGAAAACAGGGCGTTCAGTAGATGTCCCTTGAGGTCCCTGACTGGGTGTTTTCTTCACGGCCTTCTTCGCAGACTCTTTGGGGGCTGGGAGTTTCCTTTTGGTACCAGCAGAAGACGCTGCGGCAGAAGACGCGGGAGCTCCCCCAGTAGGAATTGTGTTCGGAAGGACCTCCTCCCGAACATCCCTGGCTGGAGGGATATTGGGAAGGACAGGAGCTCCACCCAAGGAACCCGTGCCTTGGGGAGACGGAGGGCGCTCCTTCTTGACTTGGCAAAGAGCGAATACCACGAAGCTGACATGCCTACGACAAAACACAAGGAAAGGTTAGACGAAAGCATAAGCGACCCACAAGAGAAAGGAAAGAAACTAGAACGAGAAGTACCATCAAAGGAAAATGGGACAGAGACAGAGGAGAAGCCAAAGTGGTAGAGGGCCCCAGGGTGATTAACCAAGTGAATGGGATTTAGATGTCCTTTGAGCGCGGCGTGCTGATTCAAAAAGGCTAAGGCCCTCTCGTTACGTGAAGAGCACCTCCCGGGATGCCGAACAGGGCGATTCTCCACCCAACTCGCGGGGAAATCCCACGAGCGATCGGGAGATCTGACGAAGAAATAGCGCCCTTGCCAGTCCTTCTCAGCCCCGTGATTCTTCAAAAAGCAGTGGGTCATACCACCACGAGAAGCGGAAATGGTGGCCAGGTAAAAGAAGGGGCCGTAGGGTTTTAGGTAGAACTGGGACAAGACCAAGTTAGCAGAGGGTCTACCGCCTGCCTCTGTTACGGCCACGAAAAAGGCGAATAACAAACGGAGGGCTGAGGGCTGAAATTGGTTAAGAGGAACCCCAAAAGCCGTGGATACCGAAGAAAAGAAGGGAGAAACAGGGAAACGAAGGCCAGCCCTAATCTGGGACTCCCAAAACGCGAGAAAAGGAGGAGGAGGGCAGTCTGCCCTTTGGGAGGCTGCGGGCAACTCCACCACAAAATCCCCAAAAACTAGACCACCCACGAGGGACCCTATATCAGCATGAGAGCAAGAAGAGACACCAAACTTACTTGTTTCCGGAGTCACAGAGACGGGCGCTGACGATGACGCCCCAACCCCAACATCAGGAGGCGCTGGAGGGCCCGAAAGGACGACCAACTCGTCAGATTTAGCAGGAGAAGTGACCGGCGCAGAACCACCAGAAGCTTCTGACGGACCGACGGTGGTCGCCGAGCGCGTTCGCGGGCGGTGCCCCGATCTCTTGTGGGCTGACTGTTTGAAGCGAGGCTTCGATTGGGGAACTGGGGGCTTTGACGAGGGAAGGGCGGCGGAAGACCCAGAGTCCGAGAGATCGGCGGAGGCTGGGTTTTGGTTAGCAGAGTCAGAAGGAGAGGAAACCATGGTGGAGATGACGAAGATGACAAGTAGAGAGAAAAAGGTGAGAAGAAGTGCTTTAAATTAACCAAACCCTACTTCTTCTTTTAAACACGCAGGAAACAGCAAAGGACTAATGGTTGAAGTTAAGTGAAAGACAGCAGTTTCCAAAAACCGCAGAAGTAACTGTTCCCCTCCTTTTCAAAAAAAAGAGGGAGGCGCGATTCCCTAAGTACGGAGGTTAAGAAGGGGAGCTTGCGGGAGGTCGAGTGAGCTCCTAAAAGCTCTTACTCTAATTTACTTTGTACCGAAAAATTAGAGTAGGGGAGTGGTTGATATGGTCCAAAAGGTAGACGGGCCGAAAAAAAAAAAATAAGGATGAGCCCAACAAGAATAGCCCAAGAGAGAAGATATTTTACTGTGCATTGGGAGCTGCGAGGACCTCAGGAAACGCCTAATAACCGCTGGGCAAAACCAGGTCTCCGGGGCACTTGACATCTGAAGGGACGGCAGGAAGAAGAAAGGAGGCGGAAAAACACGTGTCGATACAGGAATTGGCCGTACTGCTGGGATTACTGCGCCAGATGTGACTGCTGCACAAAAGCTGTCCTGACAAGGTCACCTTTTACTGTACCTCGTATCAGGCTGTCACCTCCCCAGGAAATCCGCCTCCAGACCTCCCTAGCCCTGCATAGCTCCTATATAAGCAGCACTTGAGTATTTTCAGCAGCATCATTCATTCCAAACATAAAGAACACGCCATAATTCTCTCTAAAAACACATTGAATGTTCTCTTTTCAAGTACTTAGCATATTTCATGTGAGAATGAGCGATCTGAGTGTGTAATATCCGAAATAGTGAAAAGAAGTATTTTCTGGAGCGCCGTGGACGTAGGACCTTACAAGGTCTGAACCACGTATATCTTGTGCCTTTTCCGTTTACTCCCTTAAGCACCTCACACACTTTCTACGACTTTGAGATTTAAACCTACCGCTATATAAAATATCCCCACGAATATCAAAATTCTTTGGTGTGGGAGAGCCCCACATCACATATCATACAATACATGGAAGAAAGAGTGTCCCAAAAGCTCCGCGAAAAGGACTCAGAATTGGAAGAGACTAGCAAGAAGAACCTCGAGCTCGAGAGCAGCTCACCATGGAGGCCAACGCATGGCAGCAGCGTCTTCGCCCAAAGCAAAACCTTCAGCAAGTCTACGCCCAAAACCGAGACAGCAAAGAAGGGTGCTGGGACAGCAGTGAAGTGGCTGACACAGCCTCGTGCTTCTATGGAGGACAACAGGCCATTGATTGTCGCCTGCTTAGCGAGCTGGGAAAACCACGAAGGAGATGATGACGTGTAAAGTATGTAGCATGAATTAGGTTTGCATGCTATTGTTGCCTTGCAAGCATCTCTGCCTTTGTAGAGAGTGTGAGAGTAAGCTCAGTGTTTGTCCATTGTGCCATTCTTCCAAGTATTTGGGCATGCAGGTTTATACTTGATATGATATGATGATCGATAGAGGTGTTGTAATAATAATTTAATGTAATAATGTCTTCAAGTGATGTATGAATTGAATTGACTGATTACTATGTTCTATGTACTTCTCTATGTATTTGTGACCCACCGTGTTACACTTTGCTTAGTGTATCTATACTAATACTATATATAGAGAGAGGAGAATTTATAATGGCCCAGATGTAATGTAATTGAAGATGATGGGCCGACCATTGTAGTAGATTTATTTTTATTTATCGACTGAATGTGTGATAACTAATTAGCTATGAAAAAAGAAACATATATGTTCGCGCCAACAAAAACGAAAGAGTTTACAAATATACCCTCTGGGTATAAATTACTCTCCTTTACTACTATACTACTCATAGTCTCCCTCGTCTCCCTCACTCCTCCTCCAATGCATCCTCGATCAGAATCAGAAGATTCGAAGAACAATGTGGATGATGGAGCTCAATCACAAGGTAAATCACCTAGTATTGCTTTACTACTACTACTCACAGTCAATTATCTCCCTCACTCCTCCTCCAATGCATTCTCGTCTCCCTCACTCCTCCTCCAATGCAGATGTTGATGAAGCTCAATCAGAATCAGAAGATTCGAAGAACAATGTGTGGATGATGGAGCTCAATCACAAGGTAAATCACCTAGTGTTGCTTTACTACTACTCACAGTCAATTATCTCCCTCACTCCTCCTCCAATGCATCCTTGTCTCCCTCACTCCTCCTCCAATGCAGATGTTGATGAAGCTCAATCAGAATCAGAAGATTCGAAGAACCATGTGGACGATGGAACTCAATCACAAGGTAAATCACCTAGTGTCGCTGCCAAAGCTGATGAAGATGAAGAGGCTGTGGATTCAGAGGATTCGAACACTGATGTGGATGAAGTTCAATTAGAAGGTAAATCACCTAGGGAAGTAAATCTTTAGTGAATAATCTACGCGTGGAAGAGGTTTATCATATCTATTATCGAGACCTCTCAATCTAGCTAGCTGCTTGTCCGCAATGTATTTTTGTTCATTACTGTTCAATTCATTCAATATTCAACGTTCATTTCTACTTTTTCTTTTCCGGGAAGTATCTTCTTAGAGTGTTTGAGAGAGGGAGGAAATATTGTTAGATACATCTCTTGACATTGGATTGGATTGACTGATGGCTTATTTCCTCAACTTTTCTGATGTTGGTCGCTAATGACTCCAATGCAGACGATTAAGTGGATGTGGATAATGAACCTCCACCACTCCTACAACAGTTGCTCGTAGCTCAATCAGAAGATTCCACTGTGGATGGTGTCGCCGAAGCTCGTTGCGCGCTGCTGCATTGGATATATAGCGTGCCATTTCTAATGTGCGTGCTCTGTTTTGTGACAATCACAATTGCTGCCCTCGTGTTAATCGAAGGAAAAGCGACGAAGCTCCACAAATCACTGAGAGTGGCCGTCGCTGTCCTGTGTGTAATCAGGTAAGTTATGGAATTTCTCTTATCAAATACTTAAAATTTAAAATTTTTTTTGTTTGTAATAGGGCTATAGCAGTAGGATTAATCGAATTACGAGCTTCCGTCGGGTTCACCGTTATCGTGAAAACCAAACGCAGAGTTGTCAAAATAACGGTTTCATTAGTAGCTGTCGTAGTCGTGGTCGTGACCACCTTTACCAACAAGCACCAAATTTGGTGCTCCGTCGCAGATTCAACAATTTTTATTGAAGCATCAATTATACCAATAGTAGGTAAAATTTGATTATTTATTAATATCGTACATTTTGTTTAAACATGTTACAATGTTAACAAGTTTCACAAATTGTTCCAAGGTTGTTCAAACAAAATGTTTAGCATTGAGGCATTTGTTTCTAAAACGGAAACAATTATTGTAACTAGTAGTCTATTTTGACATACGCAATGGAATTACCTATCGCATTACTTATTCTAGTTAGAATAAATAATTCGAGGCTATTCGAATTGAATTCTTCGAATAAAAATGGATGTGGATAATGAACCTCCAACAGTCCTACAACAGTTGCTCGTAGCTCAATGAGAAGATTCCACTGTGGATGATGTGGACGAAGCTCGTTGCGCGCTGCTGCATTGGATATATAGCGTGCCATTTCTAATGTGCATGCTCTTTTTTGTGACTATCACAATTGCTGCCCTCGTGTTAATCGAACAAAAAGCGACGAAACTCCACAAATCACTGAGAGTGGCCGTCGATGTCTTGTGTGTAATCAGCTAAATTATGGAATTTCTCTTATCAAATACTTAAAATTTAAATTTTTTTTGTTCATAATAGGGCTGTAGCAGTAGGATTAATCGAACTACGAGCTTCCACCGAGTTCACCAAAATGTTGAGAACCAAACGCGTAGTTATCAAAGTAACGGTTTCAGTAGTAGATGCTGTAGTCGTGGTCGTGACCACCTTTACCAACAAGCACCAAATTTGGTGCACCGTCGTAGATTCAGCAATTTTAATTGAAGCATCTATTATACCAATAATAGGTAAAATTTTGATTATTTATTAATATCGTACATTTTTTTTAAACATGTTACAATGTTAACAAGTTTCACAAATTGTTCCAAGGTTGTTCAAACAAAATGTTTAGCATTGATGCATTTCTTTCTAAAACGGAAACAATTATTGTAACTAGTAGTCTGTTTTTGTATACGCAATGAAATTACCTATTCGCATTACATATTCTAGTTAGAATAAATAATTCGAGGCTATTCGAATTGAATTCTTCGAATAAAGTGAATGTGGATAATGAACCTCCAACACTCCTACAACAGTTGCTCATAGCTCAATCAGAAGATTCCAATGTGGACGATGTAGACGAAGCTCGTTACGCGCTGCTGCATTGGATATATAGCGTGCCATTTCTAATGTGCGTGCTCTTTTTTGTAACTATCACAATTGCTGCCCTCGTGTTAATTGAAGGAAAAGCGACGAAGCTCCACAAATCACTAAGAGTGACCGTCGCTGTCATGTGTGTAATCAGGTAAATTATGGAATTTCTCTTATCAAATACTTAAAATTTAATTTTTTTTTTTGTGTTTCTAATAGGGCTGTAGCAGTAGGATTAGTCGAATTACGAGCTTCCGTCGGGTTCACCGTAATGGTGAAAACCAAACGCGTAGTTGTCAAAGTAATGGTTTCATTAGTAGCTGCCGTTGTCGTGTCGTGACCACCTTTACCAACAAGCACCAAATTTGGTGCACCGTCGCAGATTCAGCAATTTTAATTGAAGCATCTATTATACCAATAATAGGTAAAATTTCAATTATTTATTAATATCGTACATTTTGTTTAAACATGTTACAATGTTAACAAGTTTCACAAATTGTTCCAAGGTTGTTCAAACAAAATGTTTAGCACTGAGGCATTTCTTTCTAAAACGAAGACAGTTATTGTAACTAATAGTCTATTTTTGTATACGCAATGTTATTACCTATTCACATTACTTATTTTAGTTAGAATAAATAATTCGAGGCTATTCGAATTGAATTCTTCGAATAAAGTGGATGTGGATAATGAACCTCCAACACTCCTAAAACGTTTGCTCGTAGCTCAATCAGAAGATTCCACTGTGGATGATGTGGACGAAGCTCGTTGCGCACTGCTGCATTGGATATATAGCGTGCCATTTCTAATGTGCCTTCTCTGTTTTGTGACTATCACAATTGCTGCCCTCGTGTTAATCGAAGGAAAAGCCACGAAGCTCCACAAATCACTGAGAGTGGCTGTCGCTCTCCTGGGTGTAATCAGGTAAGTTATGGAATTTCTCTTATCAATTACTTAAAATTTAAATTTTTTTTTGTAATAGTGTTGTAGCAGTAGGATTAATCGAATTACGAGCTTCCGCCGGGTTCACCGTAATGGTGAAAACCAAACGCGTAGTTGTCAAAGTAATGGTTTCAGTAGTAGCCGCCGTAGTCGTGGTCGTGTCCACCTTTACCAACAAGCACCAAATTTGGTGCACCGTCGCAGATTCAGCAATTTTAATTGAAGCATCTATTATACCAATAATAGGGTCGATTATTTATTAATATCGTACATTTTGTTTAAACATGTTACAATGTTAACAAGTTTCACAAATTGTTCCAAGGTTGTTCAAACAAAATGTTTAGCACTGAGGCATTTCTTTCTAAAACGAAGACAGTTATTGTAACTAATAGTCTATTTTTGTATACGCAATGTTATTACCTATTCACATTACTTATTTTAGTTAGAATAAATAATTCGAGGCTATTCGAATTGAATTCTTCGAATAAAGTGGATGTGGATAATGAACCTCCAACACTCCTAAAACGTTTGCTCGTAGCTCAATCAGAAGATTCCACAGTGGATGATGTGGACGAAGCTCGTTGCGCACTGCTGCATTGGATATATAGCGTGCCATTTCTAATGTGCCTTCTCTGTTTTGTGACTATCACAATTGCTGCCCTCGTGTTAATCGAAGGAAAAGCCACGAAGCTCCACAAATCACTGAGAGTGGCTGTCGCTCTCCTGGGTGTAATCAGGTAAGTTATGGAATTTCTCTTATCAATTACTTAAAATTTAAATTTTTTTTTGTTTGTAATAGTGTTGTAGCAGTAGGATTAATCGAATTACGAGCTTCCGCCGGGTTCACCGTAATGGTGAAAACCAAACGCGTAGTTGTCAAAGTAATGGTTTCAGTAGTAGCTGCCGTAGTCGTGGTCGTGTCCACCTTTACCAACAAGCACCAAATTTGGTGCACCGTCGCAGATTCAGCAATTTTAATTGAAGCATCTATTATACCAATAATAGGGTCGATTATTTATTAATATCGTACATTTTGTTTAAACATGTTACAATGTTAACAAGTTTCACAAATTGTTCCAAGGTTGTTCAAACAAAATGTTTAGCACTGAGGCATTTCTTTCTAAAACGAAGACAGTTATTGTAACTAATAGTCTATTTTTGTATACGCAATGTTATTACCTATTCACATTACTTATTTTAGTTAGAATAAATAATTCGAGGCTATTCGAATTGAATTCTTCGAATAAAGTGGATGTGGATAATGAACCTCCAACACTCCTAAAACGTTTGCTCGTAGCTCAATCAGAAGATTCCACTGTGGATGATGTGGACGAAGCTCGTTGCGCACTGCTGCATTGGATATATAGCGTGCCATTTCTAATGTGCCTTCTCTGTTTTGTGACTATCACAATTGCTGCCCTCGTGTTAATCGAAGGAAAAGCCACGAAGCTCCACAAATCACTGAGAGTGGCTGTCGCTCTCCTGGGTGTAATCAGGTAAGTTATGGAATTTCTCTTATCAATTACTTAAAATTTAAATTTTTTTTGTTTGTAATAGTGTTGTAGCAGTAGGATTAATCGAATTACGAGCTTCCGCCGGGTTCACCGTAATGGTGAAAACCAAACGCGTAGTTGTCAAAGTAATGGTTTTAGTAGTAGCTGCCGTAGTCGTGGTCGTGTCCACCTTTACCAACAAGCACCAAATTTGGTGTACCGTCGCAGATTCAGCAATTTTAATTGAAGCATCTATTATACCAATAATAGGGTCGATTATTTATTAATATCGTACATTTTGTTTAAACATGTTACAATGTTAACAAGTTTCACAAATAGTTCCAAGGTTGTTCAAACAAAATGTTTAGCACTGAGGCATTTCTTTCTAAAACGAAGACAGTTATTGTAACTAATAGTCTATTTTTGTATACGCAATGTTATTACCTATTCACATTACTTATTTTAGTTAGAATAAATAATTCGAGGCTATTCGAATTGAATTCTTCGAATAAAGTGGATGTGGATAATGAACCTCCAACACTCCTAAAACGTTTGCTCGTAGCTCAATCAGAAGATTCCACAGTGGATGATGTGGACGAAGCTCGTTGCGCACTGCTGCATTGGATATATAGCGTGCCATTTCTAATGTGCCTTCTCTGTTTTGTGACTATCACAATTGCTGCCCTCGTGTTAATCGAAGGAAAAGCCACGAAGCTCCACAAATCACTGAGAGTGGCTGTCGCTCTCCTGGGTGTAATCAGGTAAGTTATGGAATTTCTCTTATCAATTACTTAAAATTTAAATTTTTTTTGTTTGTAATAGTGTTGTAGCAGTAGGATTAATCGAATTACGAGCTTCCGCCGGGTTCACCGTAATGGTGAAAACCAAACGCGTAGTTGTCAAAGTAATGGTTTCAGTAGTAGCTGCCGTAGTCGTGGTCGTGTCCACCTTTACCAACAAGCACCAAATTTGGTGCACCGTCGCAGATTCAGCAATTTTAATTGAAGCATCTATTATACCAATAATAGGGTCGATTATTTATTAATATCGTACATTTTGTTTAAACATGTTACAATGTTAACAAGTTTCACAAATTGTTCCAAGGTTGTTCAAACAAAATGTTTAGCACTGAGGCATTTCTTTCTAAAACGAAGACAGTTATTGTAACTAATAGTCTATTTTTGTATACGCAATGTTATTACCTATTCACATTACTTATTTTAGTTAGAATAAATAATTCGAGGCTATTCGAATTGAATTCTTCGAATAAAGTGGATGTGGATAATGAACCTCCAACACTCCTAAAACGTTTGCTCGTAGCTCAATCAGAAGATTCCACTGTGGATGATGTGGACGAAGCTCGTTGCGCACTGCTGCATTGGATATATAGCGTGCCATTTCTAATGTGCCTTCTCTGTTTTGTGACTATCACAATTGCTGCCCTCGTGTTAATCGAAGGAAAAGCCACGAAGCTCCACAAATCACTGAGAGTGGCTGTCGCTCTCCTGGGTGTAATCAGGTAAGTTATGGAATTTCTCTTATCAATTACTTAAAATTTAAATTTTTTTTGTTTGTAATAGTGTTGTAGCAGTAGGATTAATCGAATTACGAGCTTCCGCCGGGTTCACCGTAATGGTGAAAACCAAACGCGTAGTTGTCAAAGTAATGGTTTTAGTAGTAGCTGCCGTAGTCGTGGTCGTGTCCACCTTTACCAACAAGCACCAAATTTGGTGTACCGTCGCAGATTCAGCAATTTTAATTGAAGCATCTATTATACCAATAATAGGGTCGATTATTTATTAATATCGTACATTTTGTTTAAACATGTTACAATGTTAACAAGTTTCACAAATAGTTCCAAGGTTGTTCAAACAAAATGTTTAGCACTGAGGCATTTCTTTCTAAAACGAAGACAGTTATTGTAACTAATAGTCTATTTTTGTATACGCAATGTTATTACCTATTCACATTACTTATTTTAGTTAGAATAAATAATTCGAGGCTATTCGAATTGAATTCTTCGAATAAAGTGGATGTGGATAATGAACCTCCAACACTCCTAAAACGTTTGCTCGTAGCTCAATCAGAAGATTCCACAGTGGATGATGTGGACGAAGCTCGTTGCGCACTGCTGCATTGGATATATAGCGTGCCATTTCTAATGTGCCTTCTCTGTTTTGTGACTATCACAATTGCTGCCCTCGTGTTAATCGAAGGAAAAGCCACGAAGCTCCACAAATCACTGAGAGTGGCTGTCGCTCTCCTGGGTGTAATCAGGTAAGTTATGGAATTTCTCTTATCAATTACTTAAAATTTAAATTTTTTTTGTTTGTAATAGTGTTGTAGCAGTAGGATTAATCGAATTACGAGCTTCCGCCGGGTTCACCGTAATGGTGAAAACCAAACGCGTAGTTGTCAAAGTAATGGTTTCAGTAGTAGCTGCCGTAGTCGTGGTCGTGTCCACCTTTACCAACAAGCACCAAATTTGGTGCACCGTCGCAGATTCAGCAATTTTAATTGAAGCATCTATTATACCAATAATAGGGTCGATTATTTATTAATATCGTACATTTTGTTTAAACATGTTACAATGTTAACAAGTTTCACAAATTGTTCCAAGGTTGTTCAAACAAAATGTTTAGCACTGAGGCATTTCTTTCTAAAACGAAGACAGTTATTGTAACTAATAGTCTATTTTTGTATACGCAATGTTATTACCTATTCACATTACTTATTTTAGTTAGAATAAATAATTCGAGGCTATTCGAATTGAATTCTTCGAATAAAGTGGATGTGGATAATGAACCTCCAACACTCCTAAAACGTTTGCTCGTAGCTCAATCAGAAGATTCCACTGTGGATGATGTGGACGAAGCTCGTTGCGCACTGCTGCATTGGATATATAGCGTGACATTTCTAATGTGCCTTCTCTGTTTTGTGACTATCACAATTGCTGCCCTCGTGTTAATCGAAGGAAAAGCCACGAAGCTCCACAAATCACTGAGAGTGGCTGTCGCTCTCCTGGGTGTAATCAGGTAAGTTATGGAATTTCTCTTATCAATTACTTAAAATTTAAATTTTTTTTGTTTGTAATAGTGTTGTAGCAGTAGGATTAATCGAATTACGAGCTTCCACCGGGTTCACCGTAATGGTGAAAACCAAACGCGTAGTTGTCAAAGTAATGGTTTTAGTAGTAGCTGCCGTAGTCGTGGTCGTGTCCACCTTTACCAACAAGCACCAAATTTGGTGTACCGTCGCAGATTCAGCAATTTTAATTGAAGCATCTATTATACCAATAATAGGGTCGATTATTTATTAATATCGTACATTTTGTTTAAACATGTTACAATGTTAACAAGTTTCACAAATTGTTCCAAGGTTGTTCAAACAAAATGTTTAGCACTGAGGCATTTCTTTCTAAAACGAAGACAGTTATTGTAACTAATAGTCTATTTTTGTATACGCAATGTTATTACCTATTCACATTACTTATTTTAGTTAGAATAAATAATTCGAGGCTATTCGAATTGAATTCTTCGAATAAAGTGGATGTGGATAATGAACCTCCAACACTCCTAAAACGTTTGCTCGTAGCTCAATCAGAAGATTCCACTGTGGATGATGTGGACGAAGCTCGTTGCGCACTGCTGCATTGGATATATAGCGTGCCATTTCTAATGTGCCTTCTCTGTTTTGTGACTATCACAATTGCTGCCCTCGTGTTAATCGAAGGAAAAGCCACGAAGCTCCACAAATCACTGAGAGTGGCTGTCGCTCTCCTGGGTGTAATCAGGTAAGTTATGGAATTTCTCTTATCAATTACTTAAAATTTAAATTTTTTTTGTTTGTAATAGTGTTGTAGCAGTAGGATTAATCGAATTACGAGCTTCCGCCGGGTTCACCGTAATGGTGAAAACCAAACGCGTAGTTGTCAAAGTAATGGTTTCAGTAGTAGCTGCCGTAGTCGTGGTCGTGTCCACCTTTACCAACAAGCACCAAATTTGGTGCACCGTCGCAGATTCAGCAATTTTAATTGAAGCATCTATTATACCAATAATAGGGTCGATTATTTATTAATATCGTACATTTTGTTTAAACATGTTACAATGTTAACAAGTTTCACAAATTGTTCCAAGGTTGTTCAAACAAAATGTTTAGCACTGAGGCATTTCTTTCTAAAACGAAGACAGTTATTGTAACTAATAGTCTATTTTTGTATACGCAATGTTATTACCTATTCACATTACTTATTTTAGTTAGAATAAATAATTCGAGGCTATTCGAATTGAATTCTTCGAATAAAGTGGATGTGGATAATGAACCTCCAACACTCCTAAAACGTTTGCTCGTAGCTCAATCAGAAGATTCCACTGTGGATGATGTGGACGAAGCTCGTTGCGCACTGCTGCATTGGATATATAGCGTGCCATTTCTAATGTGCCTTCTCTGTTTTGTGACTATCACAATTGCTGCCCTCGTGTTAATCGAAGGAAAAGCCACGAAGCTCCACAAATCACTGAGAGTGGCTGTCGCTCTCCTGGGTGTAATCAGGTAAGTTATGGAATTTCTCTTATCAATTACTTAAAATTTAAATTTTTTTTGTTTGTAATAGTGTTGTAGCAGTAGGATTAATCGAATTACGAGCTTCCGCCGGGTTCACCGTAATGGTGAAAACCAAACGCGTAGTTGTCAAAGTAATGGTTTCAGTAGTAGCTGCCGTAGTCGTGGTCGTGTCCACCTTTACCAACAAGCACCAAATTTGGTGCACCGTCGCAGATTCAGCAATTTTAATTGAAGCATCTATTATACCAATAATAGGGTCGATTATTTATTAATATCGTACATTTTGTTTAAACATGTTACAATGTTAACAAGTTTCACAAATTGTTCCAAGGTTGTTCAAACAAAATGTTTAGCACTGAGGCATTTCTTTCTAAAACGAAGACAGTTATTGTAACTAATAGTCTATTTTTGTATACGCAATGTTATTACCTATTCACATTACTTATTTTAGTTAGAATAAATAATTCGAGGCTATTCGAATTGAATTCTTCGAATAAAGTGGATGTGGATAATGAACCTCCAACACTCCTAAAACGTTTGCTCGTAGCTCAATCAGAAGATTCCACTGTGGATGATGTGGACGAAGCTCGTTGCGCACTGCTGCATTGGATATATAGCGTGCCATTTCTAATGTGCCTTCTCTGTTTTGTGACTATCACAATTGCTGCCCTCGTGTTAATCGAAGGAAAAGCCACGAAGCTCCACAAATCACTGAGAGTGGCTGTCGCTCTCCTGGGTGTAATCAGGTAAGTTATGGAATTTCTCTTATCAATTACTTAAAATTTAAATTTTTTTTGTTTGTAATAGTGTTGTAGCAGTAGGATTAATCGAATTACGAGCTTCCGCCGGGTTCACCGTAATGGTGAAAACCAAACGCGTAGTTGTCAAAGTAATGGTTTCAGTAGTAGCTGCCGTAGTCGTGGTCGTGTCCACCTTTACCAACAAGCACCAAATTTGGTGCACCGTCGCAGATTCAGCAATTTTAATTGAAGCATCTATTATACCAATAATAGGGTCGATTATTTATTAATATCGTACATTTTGTTTAAACATGTTACAATGTTAACAAGTTTCACAAATTGTTCCAAGGTTGTTCAAACAAAATGTTTAGCACTGAGGCATTTCTTTCTAAAACGAAGACAGTTATTGTAACTAATAGTCTATTTTTGTATACGCAATGTTATTACCTATTCACATTACTTATTTTAGTTAGAATAAATAATTCGAGGCTATTCGAATTGAATTCTTCGAATAAAGTGGATGTGGATAATGAACCTCCAACACTCCTAAAACGTTTGCTCGTAGCTCAATCAGAAGATTCCACTGTGGATGATGTGGACGAAGCTCGTTGCGCACTGCTGCATTGGATATATAGCGTGCCATTTCTAATGTGCCTTCTCTGTTTTGTGACTATCACAATTGCTGCCCTCGTGTTAATCGAAGGAAAAGCCACGAAGCTCCACAAATCACTGAGAGTGGCTGTCGCTCTCCTGGGTGTAATCAGGTAAGTTATGGAATTTCTCTTATCAATTACTTAAAATTTAATTTTTTTTGTTTGTAATAGTGTTGTAGCAGTAGGATTAATCGAATTACGAGCTTCCGCCGGGTTCACCGTAATGGTGAAAACCAAACGCGTAGTTGTCAAAGTAATGGTTTCAGTAGTAGCTGCCGTAGTCGTGGTCGTGTCCACCTTTACCAACAAGCACCAAATTTGGTGCACCGTCGCAGATTCAGCAATTTTAATTGAAGCATCTATTATACCAATAATAGGGTCGATTATTTATTAATATCGTACATTTTGTTTAAACATGTTACAATGTTAACAAGTTTCACAAATTGTTCCAAGGTTGTTCAAACAAAATGTTTAGCACTGAGGCATTTCTTTCTAAAACGAAGACAGTTATTGTAACTAATAGTCTATTTTTGTATACGCAATGTTATTACCTATTCACATTACTTATTTTAGTTAGAATAAATAATTCGAGGCTATTCGAATTGAATTCTTCGAATAAAGTGGATGTGGATAATGAACCTCCAACACTCCTAAAACGTTTGCTCGTAGCTCAATCAGAAGATTCCACTGTGGATGATGTGGACGAAGCTCGTTGCGCACTGCTGCATTGGATATATAGCGTGCCATTTCTAATGTGCCTTCTCTGTTTTGTGACTATCACAATTGCTGCCCTCGTGTTAATCGAAGGAAAAGCCACGAAGCTCCACAAATCACTGAGAGTGGCTGTCGCTCTCCTGGGTGTAATCAGGTAAGTTATGGAATTTCTCTTATCAATTACTTAAAATTTAAATTTTTTTTGTTTGTAATAGTGTTGTAGCAGTAGGATTAATCGAATTACGAGCTTCCGCCGGGTTCACCGTAATGGTGAAAACCAAACGCGTAGTTGTCAAAGTAATGGTTTCAGTAGTAGCTGCCGTAGTCGTGGTCGTGTCCACCTTTACCAACAAGCACCAAATTTGGTGCACCGTCGCAGATTCAGCAATTTTAATTGAAGCATCTATTATACCAATAATAGGGTCGATTATTTATTAATATCGTACATTTTGTTTAAACATGTTACAATGTTAACAAGTTTCACAAATTGTTCCAAGGTTGTTCAAACAAAATGTTTAGCACTGAGGCATTTCTTTCTAAAACGAAGACAGTTATTGTAACTAATAGTCTATTTTTGTATACGCAATGTTATTACCTATTCACATTACTTATTTTAGTTAGAATAAATAATTCGAGGCTATTCGAATTGAATTCTTCGAATAAAGTGGATGTGGATAATGAACCTCCAACACTCCTAAAACGTTTGCTCGTAGCTCAATCAGAAGATTCCACTGTGGATGATGTGGACGAAGCTCGTTGCGCACTGCTGCATTGGATATATAGCGTGCCATTTCTAATGTGCCTTCTCTGTTTTGTGACTATCACAATTGCTGCCCTCGTGTTAATCGAAGGAAAAGCCACGAAGCTCCACAAATCACTGAGAGTGGCTGTCGCTCTCCTGGGTGTAATCAGGTAAGTTATGGAATTTCTCTTATCAATTACTTAAAATTTAAATTTTTTTTGTTTGTAATAGTGTTGTAGCAGTAGGATTAATCGAATTACGAGCTTCCGCCGGGTTCACCGTAATGGTGAAAACCAAACGCGTAGTTGTCAAAGTAATGGTTTCAGTAGTAGCTGCCGTAGTCGTGGTCGTGTCCACCTTTACCAACAAGCACCAAATTTGGTGCACCGTCGCAGATTCAGCAATTTTAATTGAAGCATCTATTATACCAATAATAGGGTCGATTATTTATTAATATCGTACATTTTGTTTAAACATGTTACAATGTTAACAAGTTTCACAAATTGTTCCAAGGTTGTTCAAACAAAATGTTTAGCACTGAGGCATTTCTTTCTAAAACGAAGACAGTTATTGTAACTAATAGTCTATTTTTGTATACGCAATGTTATTACCTATTCACATTACTTATTTTAGTTAGAATAAATAATTCGAGGCTATTCGAATTGAATTCTTCGAATAAAGTGGATGTGGATAATGAACCTCCAACACTCCTAAAACGTTTGCTCGTAGCTCAATCAGAAGATTCCACTGTGGATGATGTGGACGAAGCTCGTTGCGCACTGCTGCATTGGATATATAGCGTGACATTTCTAATGTGCCTTCTCTGTTTTGTGACTATCACAATTGCTGCCCTCGTGTTAATCGAAGGAAAAGCCACGAAGCTCCACAAATCACTGAGAGTGGCTGTCGCTCTCCTGGGTGTAATCAGGTAAGTTATGGAATTTCTCTTATCAATTACTTAAAATTTAAATTTTTTTTGTTTGTAATAGTGTTGTAGCAGTAGGATTAATCGAATTACGAGCTTCCACCGGGTTCACCGTAATGGTGAAAACCAAACGCGTAGTTGTCAAAGTAATGGTTTTAGTAGTAGCTGCCGTAGTCGTGGTCGTGTCCACCTTTACCAACAAGCACCAAATTTGGTGTACCGTCGCAGATTCAGCAATTTTAATTGAAGCATCTATTATACCAATAATAGGGTCGATTATTTATTAATATCGTACATTTTGTTTAAACATGTTACAATGTTAACAAGTTTCACAAATTGTTCCAAGGTTGTTCAAACAAAATGTTTAGCACTGAGGCATTTCTTTCTAAAACGAAGACAGTTATTGTAACTAATAGTCTATTTTTGTATACGCAATGTTATTACCTATTCACATTACTTATTTTAGTTAGAATAAATAATTCGAGGCTATTCGAATTGAATTCTTCGAATAAAGTGGATGTGGATAATGAACCTCCAACACTCCTAAAACGTTTGCTCGTAGCTCAATCAGAAGATTCCACTGTGGATGATGTGGACGAAGCTCGTTGCGCACTGCTGCATTGGATATATAGCGTGCCATTTCTAATGTGCCTTCTCTGTTTTGTGACTATCACAATTGCTGCCCTCGTGTTAATCGAAGGAAAAGCCACGAAGCTCCACAAATCACTGAGAGTGGCTGTCGCTCTCCTGGGTGTAATCAGGTAAGTTATGGAATTTCTCTTATCAATTACTTAAAATTTAATTTTTTTTGTTTGTAATAGTGTTGTAGCAGTAGGATTAATCGAATTACGAGCTTCCGCCGGGTTCACCGTAATGGTGAAAACCAAACGCGTAGTTGTCAAAGTAATGGTTTCAGTAGTAGCTGCCGTAGTCGTGGTCGTGTCCACCTTTACCAACAAGCACCAAATTTGGTGCACCGTCGCAGATTCAGCAATTTTAATTGAAGCATCTATTATACCAATAATAGGGTCGATTATTTATTAATATCGTACATTTTGTTTAAACATGTTACAATGTTAACAAGTTTCACAAATTGTTCCAAGGTTGTTCAAACAAAATGTTTAGCACTGAGGCATTTCTTTCTAAAACGAAGACAGTTATTGTAACTAATAGTCTATTTTTGTATACGCAATGTTATTATTCACATTACTTATTTTAGTTAGAATAAATAATTCGAGGCTATTCGAATTGAATTCTTCGAATAAAGTGGATGTGGATAATGAACCTCCAACACTCCTAAAACGTTTGCTCGTAGCTCAATCAGAAGATTCCACTGTGGATGATGTGGACGAAGCTCGTTGCGCACTGCTGCATTGGATATATAGCGTGCCATTTCTAATGTGCCTTCTCTGTTTTGTGACTATCACAATTGCTGCCCTCGTGTTAATCGAAGGAAAAGCCACGAAGCTCCACAAATCACTGAGAGTGGCTGTCGCTCTCCTGGGTGTAATCAGGTAAGTTATGGAATTTCTCTTATCAATTACTTAAAATTTAAATTTTTTTTGTTTGTAATAGTGTTGTAGCAGTAGGATTAATCGAATTACGAGCTTCCGCCGGGTTCACCGTAATGGTGAAAACCAAACGCGTAGTTGTCAAAGTAATGGTTTCAGTAGTAGCTGCCGTAGTCGTGGTCGTGTCCACCTTTACCAACAAGCACCAAATTTGGTGCACCGTCGCAGATTCAGCAATTTTAATTGAAGCATCTATTATACCAATAATAGGGTCGATTATTTATTAATATCGTACATTTTGTTTAAACATGTTACAATGTTAACAAGTTTCACAAATTGTTCCAAGGTTGTTCAAACAAAATGTTTAGCACTGAGGCATTTCTTTCTAAAACGAAGACAGTTATTGTAACTAATAGTCTATTTTTGTATACGCAATGTTATTACCTATTCACATTACTTATTTTAGTTAGAATAAATAATTCGAGGCTATTCGAATTGAATTCTTCGAATAAAGTGGATGTGGATAATGAACCTCCAACACTCCTAAAACGTTTGCTCGTAGCTCAATCAGAAGATTCCACTGTGGATGATGTGGACGAAGCTCGTTGCGCACTGCTGCATTGGATATATAGCGTGCCATTTCTAATGTGCCTTCTCTGTTTTGTGACTATCACAATTGCTGCCCTCGTGTTAATCGAAGGAAAAGCCACGAAGCTCCACAAATCACTGAGAGTGGCTGTCGCTCTCCTGGGTGTAATCAGGTAAGTTATGGAATTTCTCTTATCAATTACTTAAAATTTAAATTTTTTTTGTTTGTAATAGTGTTGTAGCAGTAGGATTAATCGAATTACGAGCTTCCGCCGGGTTCACCGTAATGGTGAAAACCAAACGCGTAGTTGTCAAAGTAATGGTTTTAGTAGTAGCTGCCGTAGTCGTGGTCGTGTCCACCTTTACCAACAAGCACCAAATTTGGTGTACCGTCGCAGATTCAGCAATTTTAATTGAAGCATCTATTATACCAATAATAGGGTCGATTATTTATTAATATCGTACATTTTGTTTAAACATGTTACAATGTTAACAAGTTTCACAAATTGTTCCAAGGTTGTTCAAACAAAATGTTTAGCACTGAGGCATTTCTTTCTAAAACGAAGACAGTTATTGTAACTAATAGTCTATTTTTGTATACGCAATGTTATTACCTATTCACATTACTTATTTTAGTTAGAATAAATAATTCGAGGCTATTCGAATTGAATTCTTCGAATAAAGTGGATGTGGATAATGAACCTCCAACACTCCTAAAACGTTTGCTCGTAGCTCAATCAGAAGATTCCACTGTGGATGATGTGGACGAAGCTCGTTGCGCACTGCTGCATTGGATATATAGCGTGCCATTTCTAATGTGCCTTCTCTGTTTTGTGACTATCACAATTGCTGCCCTCGTGTTAATCGAAGGAAAAGCCACGAAGCTCCACAAATCACTGAGAGTGGCTGTCGCTCTCCTGGGTGTAATCAGGTAAGTTATGGAATTTCTCTTATCAATTACTTAAAATTTAAATTTTTTTTGTTTGTAATAGTGTTGTAGCAGTAGGATTAATCGAATTACGAGCTTCCGCCGGGTTCACCGTAATGGTGAAAACCAAACGCGTAGTTGTCAAAGTAATGGTTTCAGTAGTAGCTGCCGTAGTCGTGGTCGTGTCCACCTTTACCAACAAGCACCAAATTTGGTGCACCGTCGCAGATTCAGCAATTTTAATTGAAGCATCTATTATACCAATAATAGGGTCGATTATTTATTAATATCGTACATTTTGTTTAAACATGTTACAATGTTAACAAGTTTCACAAATTGTTCCAAGGTTGTTCAAACAAAATGTTTAGCACTGAGGCATTTCTTTCTAAAACGAAGACAGTTATTGTAACTAATAGTCTATTTTTGTATACGCAATGTTATTACCTATTCACATTACTTATTTTAGTTAGAATAAATAATTCGAGGCTATTCGAATTGAATTCTTCGAATAAAGTGGATGTGGATAATGAACCTCCAACACTCCTAAAACGTTTGCTCGTAGCTCAATCAGAAGATTCCACTGTGGATGATGTGGACGAAGCTCGTTGCGCACTGCTGCATTGGATATATAGCGTGACATTTCTAATGTGCCTTCTCTGTTTTGTGACTATCACAATTGCTGCCCTCGTGTTAATCGAAGGAAAAGCCACGAAGCTCCACAAATCACTGAGAGTGGCTGTCGCTCTCCTGGGTGTAATCAGGTAAGTTATGGAATTTCTCTTATCAATTACTTAAAATTTAAATTTTTTTTGTTTGTAATAGTGTTGTAGCAGTAGGATTAATCGAATTACGAGCTTCCACCGGGTTCACCGTAATGGTGAAAACCAAACGCGTAGTTGTCAAAGTAATGGTTTTAGTAGTAGCTGCCGTAGTCGTGGTCGTGTCCACCTTTACCAACAAGCACCAAATTTGGTGTACCGTCGCAGATTCAGCAATTTTAATTGAAGCATCTATTATACCAATAATAGGGTCGATTATTTATTAATATCGTACATTTTGTTTAAACATGTTACAATGTTAACAAGTTTCACAAATTGTTCCAAGGTTGTTCAAACAAAATGTTTAGCACTGAGGCATTTCTTTCTAAAACGAAGACAGTTATTGTAACTAATAGTCTATTTTTGTATACGCAATGTTATTACCTATTCACATTACTTATTTTAGTTAGAATAAATAATTCGAGGCTATTCGAATTGAATTCTTCGAATAAAGTGGATGTGGATAATGAACCTCCAACACTCCTAAAACGTTTGCTCGTAGCTCAATCAGAAGATTCCACAGTGGATGATGTGGACGAAGCTCGTTGCGCACTGCTGCATTGGATATATAGCGTGCCATTTCTAATGTGCCTTCTCTGTTTTGTGACTATCACAATTGCTGCCCTCGTGTTAATCGAAGGAAAAGCCACGAAGCTCCACAAATCACTGAGAGTGGCTGTCGCTCTCCTGGGTGTAATCAGGTAAGTTATGGAATTTCTCTTATCAATTACTTAAAATTTAAATTTTTTTGTTTGTAATAGTGTTGTAGCAGTAGGATTAATCGAATTACGAGCTTCCGCCGGGTTCACCGTAATGGTGAAAACCAAACGCGTAGTTGTCAAAGTAATGGTTTCAGTAGTAGCTGCCGTAGTCGTGGTCGTGTCCACCTTTACCAACAAGCACCAAATTTGGTGCACCGTCGCAGATTCAGCAATTTTAATTGAAGCATCTATTATACCAATAATAGGGTCGATTATTTATTAATATCGTACATTTTGTTTAAACATGTTACAATGTACAAGTTTCACAAATTGTTCCAAGGTTGTTCAAACAAAATGTTTAGCACTGAGGCATTTCTTTCTAAAACGAAGACAGTTATTGTAACTAATAGTCTATTTTTGTATACGCAATGTTATTACCTATTCACATTACTTATTTTAGTTAGAATAAATAATTCGAGGCTATTTGAATTGAATTCTTCGAATAAAGTGGATGTGGATAATGAACCTCCAACACTCCTAAAACGTTTGCTCGTAGCTCAATCAGAAGATTCCACTGTGGATGATGTGGACGAAGCTCGTTGCGCACTGCTGCATTGGATATATAGCGTGACATTTCTAATGTGCCTTCTCTGTTTTGTGACTCACAATTGCTGCCCTCGTGTTAATCGAAGGAAAAGCCACGAAGCTCCACAAATCACTGAGAGTGGCTGTCGCTCTCCTGTGTGTAATCAGGTAAGTTATGGAATTTCTCTTATCAATTACTTAAAATTTAAATTTTTTTTGTTTGTAATAGTGTTGTAGCAGTAGGATTAATCGAATTACGAGCTTCCGCCGGGTTCACCGTAATGGTGAAAACCAAACGCGTAGTTGTCAAAGTAATGGTTTCAGTAGTAGCTGCCGTAGTCGTGGTCGTGTCCACCTTTACCAACAAGCACCAAATTTGGTGCACCGTCGCAGATTCAGCAATTTTAATTGAAGCATCTATTATACCAATAATAGGGTCGATTATTTATTAATATCGTACATTTTGTTTAAACATGTTACAATGTTAACAAGTTTCACAAATTGTTCCAAGGTTGTTCAAACAAAATGTTTAGCACTGAGGCATTTCTTTCTAAAACGAAGACAGTTATTGTAACTAATAGTCTATTTTTGTATACGCAATGTTATTACCTATTCACATTACTTATTTTAGTTAGAATAAATAATTCGAGGCTATTTGAATTGAATTCTTCGAATAAAGTGGATGTGGATAATGAACCTCCAACACTCCTAAACGTTTGCTCGTAGCTCAATCAGAAGATTCCACTGTGGATGATGTGGACGAAGCTCGTTGCGCACTGCTGCATTGGATATATAGCGTGCCATTTCTAATGTGCCTTCTCTGTTTTGTGACTATCACAATTGCTGCCCTCGTGTTAATCGAAGGAAAAGCCACGAAGCTCCACAAATCACTGAGAGTGGCTGTCGCTCTCCTGTGTGTAATCAGGTAAGTTATGGAATTTCACTTATCAATTACTTAAAATTTAATTTTTTTTGTTTGTAATAGTGTTGTAGCAGTAGGATTAATCGAATTACGAGCTTCCGCCGGGTTCACCGTAATGGTGAAAACTAAACGCGTAGTTGTCAAAGTAATGGTTTCAGTAGTAGCTGCCGTAGTCGTGGTCGTGTCCACCTTTACCAACAAGCACCAAATTTGGTGCACCGTCGCAGATTCAGCAATTTTAATTGAAGCATCTATTATACCAATAATAGGGTCGATTATTTATTAATATCGTACATTTTGTTTAAACATGTTACAATGTTAACAAGTTTCACAAATTTTTCCAAGGTTGTTCAAACAAAATGTTTAGCAGTGAGGCATTTCTTTCTAAAAGGGAAACAGTTATTGTAACTAATAGTCTATTTTTGTATACGCAATGTTATTATTCACATTACGTATTTTAGTTAGAATAAATAATTCGAGGCTATTCGAATTGAATTCTTCGAATAAAGTGGATGTGGATAATGAACCTCCAACACTCCTAAAACGTTTGCTCGTAGCTCAATCAGAAGATTCCACTGTGGATGATGTGGACGAAGCTCGTTGCGCACTGCTGCATTGGATATATAGCGTGCCATTTCTAATGTGCCTTCTCTGTTTTGTGACTATCACAATTGCTGCCCTCGTGTTAATCGAAGGAAAAGCCACGAAGCTCCACAAATCACTGAGAGTGGCTGTCGCTCTCCTGTGTGTAATCAGGTAAGTTATGGAATTTCTCTTATCAATTACTTAAAATTTAAATTTTTTTTGTTTGTAATAGTGTTGTAGCAGTAGGATTAATCGAATTACGAGCTTCCGCCGGGTTCACCGTAATGGTGAAAACGAAACGCGTAGTTGTCAAAGTAATGGTTTCAGTAGTAGCTGCCGTAGTCGTGGTCGTGTCCACCTTTACCAACAAGCACCAAATTTGGTGCACCGTCGCAGATTCAGCAATTTTAATTGAAGCATCTATTATACCAATAATAGGGTCGATTATTTATTAATATCGTACATTTTGTTTAAACATGTTACAATGTTAACAAGTTTCACAAATTGTTCCAAGGTTGTTCAAACAAAATGTTTAGCACTGAGGCATTTCTTTCTAAAACGAAGACAGTTATTGTAACTAATAGTCTATTTTTGTATACGCAATGTTATTACCTATTCACATTACTTATTTTAGTTAGAATAAATCATTCGAGGCTATTCGAATTGAATTCTTCGAATAAAGTGGATGTGGATAATGAACCTCCAACACTCCTAAAACGTTTGCTCGTAGCTCAATCAGAAGATTCCACTGTGGATGATGTGGACGAAGCTCGTTGCGCACTGCTGCATTGGATATATAGCGTGCCATTTCTAATGTGCCTTCTCTGTTTTGTGACTATCACAATTGCTGCCCTCGTGTTAATCGAAGGAAAAGCCACGAAGCTCCACAAATCACTGAGAGTGGCTGTCGCTCTCCTGGGTGTAATCAGGTAAGTTATGGAATTTCTCTTATCAATTACTTAAAATTTAAATTTTTTTTGTTTGTAATAGTGTTGTAGCAGTAGGATTAATCGAATTACGAGCTTCCGCCGGGTTCACCGTAATGGTGAAAACCAAACACGTAGTTGTCAAAGTAATGGTTTCAGTAGTAGCTGCCGTAGTCGTGGTCGTGTCCACCTTTACCAACAAGCACCAAATTTGGTGCACCGTCGCAGATTCAGCAATTTTAATTGAAGCATCTATTATACCAATAATAGGGTCGATTATTTATTAATATCGTACATTTTGTTTAAACATGTTACAATGTTAACAAGTTTCACAAATTTTTCCAAGGTTGTTCAAACAAAATGTTTAGCAGTGAGGCATTTCTTTCTAAAAGGGAAACAGTTATTGTAACTAATAGTCTATTTTTGTATACGCAATGTTATTATTCACATTACTTATTTTAGTTAGAATAAATAATTCGAGGCTATTCGAATTGAATTCTTCGAATAAAGTGGATGTGGATAATGAACCTCCAACACTCCTAAACGTTTGCTCGTAGCTCAATCAGAAGATTCCACTGTGGATGATGTGGACGAAGCTCGTTGCGCACTGCTGCATTGGATATATAGCGTGCCATTTCTAATGTGCCTTCTCTGTTTTGTGACTATCACAATTGCTGCCCTCGTGTTAATCGAAGGAAAAGCCACGAAGCTCCACAAATCACTGAGAGTGGCTGTCGCTCTCCTGTGTGTAAGGACGGAGCCTTTCGCTATTCCCACAAATCACTATTCCCATTACTTATTCTAGTTAGAATAAATAATTTGAGGCTATTCAAATTGAATTCTTCGTGGTATGCGGCGTAAGGACGGAGCCTTTCGCTTCCGCGCCTGTAGCTGCTGAAGCCTTTCTCAGACGAAGCCCCTGTTAGGTATTCAAGTTCAAGATTTGCGGAGCGGAGATCGGATTCGGATCGGATCGGACAGAGACTTAGAAGAGAACTTCTCATCTCACCATGTTTCGTTTCAATTCATGTATTGTATTATACAATTGGTTCAATTAAAAATTTATATACTACAATTTTTTTGCAAAATGTTGTACATTTTTTTAAGTGTCTTACAAATTATATAGTACATTCTGATACATAATTCGACCAAATAACCAAACCAAACATTTTATTCAAACATAAAAATCCAAAAATAAAAATAAAAAAAATTTCGGCGATTATTACCGCCAGTTAACCGTAACCGACGGTTAGCCAACCGCCGGTTAGACTAACCGTCAACTGCCCCCGACCGGTTACACGACCGTCAACCGCCGGTTACCAACCGCCGGTTAACTAACCGGCGGTTGGGCAAGTCTATGCACAGCGGAATATATGATTACGTAGTGAAAAAACTGATAAACACGAGATGTAAATTTTGCAGCAAGTCAGAAAACTTGCTGCGTGCCTCTAGGCGAAATTCCACTACTAAGATGGATCACAAAACAACTATCCGAAGACAGTACATAACAAGCCTAGACAAAACTACGAATCAAGCGATTCGGCAAACCTACAAAGTCCTAAGACTTTTGCCAAAGAAACACTAGGCTAAAAAGACAACTATCGTAATGTAAGCTCGAACTCGCTAGTTATTTTCTCTCGTCAAATCGTCCTCCTTCAAATGGTCACGGGAAGTCTCATGTCTTCGACTTTGGCCAACTTCCCACAATGACTTGGCAACGTCCACTAACTTCCACAACGTCCACTAAGCTGTCTGTGACCGTTGGGAGTTAGTTTGGATCTGTTCAAATGACTTGGTCTTGACTTGAGCTCCAAACATCCTTTATTTAGTATGCTTCCTTCCTTAGTATGCTCCTTCTTATCCACACGCCTTTCCCACGTTATTGACTCATCCCAGCTCTTATCCAAGTAATGCAAAACACTAAAATAGCCAAGAACCGATTCAAACATGTTTTGGGTATGAAAGATAAAATTGAGAAATGAGACATTCTCGGCCACCAAATATTGGCTAGAATGTTCTCCGAATATTGCCAATGTTGAAGTCTCAACATTAACAATATTATTGAAGATTACTTGAATACTATTATTTTGTGGTAAATATTCGATGACAGCTGTATGAATTTTTACACACCATTTGATCAAAACCGATGTAAATAATTTTCGTTTTCTATAATTTAGAGAAAATATATAATACCAATTCTATTGAATTTCAACTCGACTGTTAATCCAAGATCAACCTCTATGCAAATCCGTCGAAAGTAATTACCATTTTTTCTTTCTCCTCTCTTTATTCACAAACATTCGCATTTAATTGCTGTGTCGTGGCTATGATCGCATTTGTTCTCTTTCTAAGGTCTACGAAAGGCTAATGGGGAATAGGAAGAGGTTATTATCAGGTGCAACCGTCCACAGAAGCAACGGCATTAGATCTCGCATCCACGTGGCGGTCGCTGTTCTATTTCGTCGGTTTCTTCGTTTTCTTCTTCGGTCGAGCTACATTGGCGCATGGTATATCCCTGAAACATTCGTAACTTTATGTCGGTTCTGTTTGTACGAATAATTGAAGTTTTAGGTATAGTCTAGTGGTGGATGATGTTTGTGTGTTAAGTGACGGCATTGTCTGGCGGGGACTATTGAGTTTTGAGTGAACAATGGAATGTTGTTCAGCCAAACATATGTTGCGATCAAAATCCTTTCGTGTTTTAGTTGTTTAACATTCATTGTTGGCAGATCGAAACGAAGATACTGGAGATCGAAATACCCAGACATGCTTCTTTTCTTACTTCATTTGTATTTTTCTTTACATCTACTTCAATTTTGGAATGACGGGAGTATTGTTGATAGATACAGGGGCTTAGTTAGAGACAGAAGCATGCATTGGAACATCTTATATCATTATTGTCTAAAGAGGTTTCCGTTGAATGAACTTGCATGCTCGTATTCTCTGAAACTTGGCTCTCGACATTTTTGCATCTAATAACAATTGAAGTTGTTTAGGTAATTGATGTCATTAATGCGGGCATAGAAGATTCGGGACCTTTCGACGTTGATTTTTTCAAGAGTAGTTTGTCGGCGACGCTGAAATGTTTTTGAGTAGAAACTTCTTTCTCACCCAGCAGATAAGCCTCAATTATTGGAGACGCCTGCTCAAATGGCGAGAAGGGTGAGTAATATGATAACCTTTTGTATATAAATTTTTACAGCAAGACGACTGATATGCTTACTTTACGTATCTTTAGACCTCTGAATACAATCGTTCTACAGCGATTGAGAGAAAAAAGACGTGAAAAACGTGTGGCAGATTTAGTAAAACAAGATGTTGATGTTACCATGAAGCTCGAAAATGCAGCCATTGAACTTTCTAAGTCAGTGGGTTCCTCACTTCTGGGGAAGTATAGATATGGAGAAAAGAAAATGACAAAGAGAACTCAGATTCAACGGTGCGCTTGATGTGGGATGAGATGATCATGGCAAGGGTGTAATCATTGTATTTGGCACCTGTCACAAAATATGAAAGGCAAGTGTAAGAAGCAGGGTGCGACCGAGACATTCATACACATTGCTAAAATATACAAGCAATGCGACTTTGATTCACAATATGGTGATTTTGAGAATAGGTTTCCCACCGCACACGCGTATTTGCAAAAGACTGATACTAAGGAACGATGGAGTCGAGCCTATTCTCCGACGTCTCGCTATAACATCATGACTACGAACGGGGTGGAATCGATTAATGCAAGACTCTGCGAAGAAAGAAAGTTACCGATCATTGCGCTTCTGGAATCGATACAGAGGATGACGGCGGATTGGTTTGCTAGATACAGACAGCAATCTGGACAAGCAACCACGCGGTTTACCCCGACGGTGGAAAGGAAGCTTCGTGAGATGTATGAGCTAAGTCAAGGGTATGAAACGCATTTAACATTTCATGATCATGATAAAAATAATATTTTGGATTTTGAAATTATTCGAGTAATACACAGTACTCGAATAGGCTCGAATAGTTTACTCGAATGAATATCGTTTTGCCTGTTTCATTTATTCGATATGGTACTCGAAAGCTCGAATAAGTTACTCGAATAAATAACATTATTCGAACAAACTCTTTGACTCGAATAACAGTGAAAACCGAAAAAAAACAACAACTGAACCTTGAACAACCTGAACAGCAACTCAACCAACCAAAACTGAACAATTCCAAATGCAAAATCTATACAAATATCTAAAACGGTTCATACAACATCCCAATTGTTAAAAAAAATACATATCGTCAAAAACTTTCTAAACGACGCAATTTTAGAATCGTCCGAAGTGTAGAGATCATCTCTGTTACCGATCAACAGAGACATAGCCGCCCTAAGCATGTATATACCACACTCTCCGCTGTTCGAAAAATAGAACAATTTCAGGTTTAAGAAAATAAGAAAATAAGAAAGTGAGAAAATAAGAAAATTACCTGAGGACATACCTCATCCGAGATCGGCAAAGAATTTCTTGTCGTACGCTTGGAGCATTCCGCCCGTTCATCCTTTGCGCCCCTTCTTGCCACCTCCACCTTGACGGCATCCCAATTCTTCACCCTCTCGCCAATGTCTGCTCTATGTCCGTGCGGCGTTGTATTGTAACGCGAGGGGTCGAATCGAGCGTCGGTGCTCGAAAGCATCCTCGACTTATTCTTCGCACGTTCAGTCCGTGGTCGTTTTTTCCTAACCGACTTCTCCGCCGCCGCCTTCTCCGCCGCCGCTTTCTCTGCCGCCACGGCCGCGGCCTCCATCATCTCTATATCCATCTCGTACTCCACATTCTCGCCCCTGCTCCCGACTCCCCGTCACGTTCTCCGCCTCCCCCTCGTTCTTCGTCCTCCCCGTCGCCTCCGGTTGGTTCGGCGTCTTCCCGAACATCGACGGCGAATGAGGAGGCGAAGGAGGCGGCATGTCCCGATCATAGCTCCTCGCAATATCCCGCACCATAGTTGGCGTCAGGATCTCAAGGGCTACAAAATTAGAGTATTACGTTGGATTTACGTAATATCAATATAATCTTATAAAATAAACACTAAGTAAGATATACCTTGGAGCACGATCGAGCGTAGCTCCCTAATCTCCGCCCGCATATCCCGTACATCGCCTTCCAGCCTATCCATTCTTCTATCAAAATGGGCGATTATTGAGCCGGAAGGAGGAGGAGACGGCCTCGGAGGAGAAGACCTCGGAGGAGACGGCCTCGGAGGAGGAGACGACCTCGGAGGAGACGGAGCAAGCCGATGCTCGGTGCAGTAGACCGGCAGCCCATTTAGAAGATGCTCCACTATCCTCTGGGCTACGGCATCATCCCTGCTGCCACAAAAGCCGGCGACCGTGCGGAAGTGCCTTGAATCGGCTTCAACATCGGTCGGTGTAAGGCAACACCGCACGTCCTGTGTATTTGTACAATTTAGAAAACGCAGTTAATCCATATTATAAATAAATAAATATATATACTTACATCCATCCCACGGCACCGAATGCACGCTCGACCGCTTGCCATCCCGGAGCAGAGCTCTTGCCGTAAAATGTGATCTTCCAATGGCACATCCAGGGTATCGAGAGCCCTTCGCCGCTTTTTCTCACGGTGAATTCCTGCCCGACGGTCGGCCAACACTCGTACGCCAGAACCTGATAAAAGAGAGTAAACATAAGTTAAAATAAATATAATATGTCTTAAATAATACAAAACTAATTAGCTGAAGCGGCATGACGAAGCCGCTGATATCGAAGGTTGTTTGGGTTTTTCCCTTCGATGTCATCACCATGTGCTTCCCCAAGAGGTCTTTGTTCAGACCATAAACGACCTCCTCGAATGATATCCTTCCCCAAGGATATTCGTTGAAGCGGTCGAAGTCCTCCACCAGACGGAGCCACTCCTCCTTGAGCTTCAAGTCCCTCTTTATCCTCCACTCCCCTAGCACCCTGGTGGCAAAATAAAGTGCCGCGATCTTCAAATTCTCGGGATTCATGCCCAAGTCTCCACCGGCGTCACGAATCATTTCCGTGACTTTCTTCTCCAAATCATCAAATATATGACGGGCTTGCCTACGAGCCATAAAACAAACATTAGTTTTTGAAATCGAAGTAAAAAAAGAATCAAAATGATAAAAAAAAATAGGATTAATACCAGGCCAATGCCTCGTCCCAAACTCGTTCGATGGCGGTATCTCCGGCTCGTTAGCGCCGCAGTCGAGGCCCGTGAGTAGGCAATACCCGACCAATGAAAATCTTAATGGTCGCCCATGAATGACCATCCAGAACTCCTTTGACTCCGGCATATACTCCACCTGCCGGCTCATCAAAAACCACAGGATCATGTTCGAGTTGTAGTGGTCTCGGGCCACCTTTATCAAATTCCCGAACTGAGTCCGTCTGACCATCTCCTCCATTTCCTTCTCATTCAAAAGCGTACGGATGCATTCGCATACCGGCATGTAGTGCGAGTTCAGAGTGAGGGTGGCATGGTAGAAATTGTCCGCCGGCAACTTCGTCGGAAAATACATCTGAAAATGCAAAAAGAAAAAGAAAAACAATGAAAATTGACTGTTATTCGAGTTAATTATTCGCGTAAAACGTCACTTGAATAGGTTAAACAATTATTCTAACCCTAATTTCTCGAATAATTACTCGAAAAAGCGACGAAAACGATTTTCACAAAAAATCCGACCGATTACGACGTTTGCCCAACGATTTAACATCACAATCGATCGATTTAACGCTAGAAACGAAAGATCTAACCAAGAAATTCGTTTGACCAAATCGATTTAATAAAAACCCAAAACGCGACCAAAAACTCACCGTGGCTCTACCGGAGTCGATTTGCTCATCCACCCGGTTACGTTGAGGCACGGAAGGCTCCGATGATCTCGTTTTCCTTTTCGCCATTGATGATTATGCTTGGGTTTGTGTACGATTTTTTGAGTAAGAGCTTTCGTACGAAGAGAGAGCGCGAGAGATTTTAGGTTCGAGTGATTTGTGTCTGTTGACCTTTTTGGTCCATGTGTGTTAGAGAGTTTTGATGGACAATGTAATTGTAATAACGTTAGATCTATAAATTAAGCAATTCGATCTATGATCAATATAATGTCTAAGTATATGAAAATATTCGTGCATGCATTGATTATGAGCTATAGATTTGTTAAAATGTTGAATATTTGATTCGCATATGATTTGGCAATTAGTTGTTGAGACTAAGTGATCGCATGTTATAGACAGCCCATGTGATAGGATATATCGTTCTGTGCTATATATGGAAATTACGCATGAGATATCCTGTTGAGCTATATATGGAAAATATGCTGTTTATATATGGAAAGTGATATACCCGTTGATACTTAATTATTCCTGGATGAGAATCACATATACGATTTTTGCATACCTTCCACTGAATTTAATGTGCAATATTGAGTCAAAATCTTTCCTTATGCTGATTGGAATATTATATTTAGGGTAGACTTGATTTGATTGACTTTGTGGATAAGATGCTATTATATGGTGTGTGCTATAAACGGCTGTGATCTCTGAAATAAGGAAAGTTCCGCCATGATTTGATAAATCAAATTAAGTGTATTCTGATCTGATTTGCATGCTAAACATAGTAATTATATTGATCTAATACTATGAGTTGTACATGGAATATGTGCTGGTATGATGCTATCTTCTGTGCTATATTTGGAAAGTTAATTTGGATCGACTTACACTAGAAACAGATAGCAGTGAATCACTTATGGAAAGTCCTGATATGGTAAATATATGCGAAGTGATTGAATATGCATGAGAACGAATCTGGATCTTTATATGGAATATATTCATGCTTAAATGAGCTCTTATATGGAAAATAATCATGCTTTAATGACCTATTTGACCGTTGTGATGATTTATTAAGAGCATGATTTATATGGTATGATTGACTCGAAAATTGCATGGAAACTATGCTTGATTTGGTGATTATTAAATGATATGATTTTCCATGTGAAGTGTTGATTGAAAGGTATTATATATGAGTCACACTTCAGATTTTCGAGGAACTAAGAATTTGCGAATATAAGCCGATATTTGAGCAGAAATATACTAAGAGATTCCTGAGCCTTCCATTTGCGATAGCTTTCTGCCTTACTGAGCGTTAACTTGCGATTCCATCACTGAGCGAGTGATTCATCTGATATTCCCTCATCCCCTCCATATATTCTGTCTTCGGACGTGTTGTCTTCGGACGTGAGCAATACCAAGGAGGCAAGGTCGATGTTTATGCACACGTGAAGAGAAGGACGAGTTCCGGGGGCCCTTCGGTAGCGAGCTATGTCTGTCGGAATCAAGGGGATTCCGAGGAACGAAACTCGGCGTGTGGTAACCTAGTAGTGACTAGTGTATGACTTGTTTCAGTTGTGTATTGGGCTAACCAATCAGTTCTGTAACCAGCTACGGTGCATTATAGTGCTTGGTTAAACTCTTGAGAAGCAAATCCCAAGGAGAGGAGTAAACCCCAGTTGGGGATATAACCTCTATAAAAATCATGTCTCGCATTTACTTTTCAGTTATTCCTTTATCGCTGTGAGACAGACCCGACACAATCGACGGTACTAGGATATATCAGACATACTCATCACAAACGTTAGTAGGCATATCTAAGTTACTACACTTAGGATTTGTGAAAAGAAGCATAAAACTTTTATAAGCCTAATTCACCCCCCTCTTAGGCACATTTATATCTTCAGTGTCTAATTTTCTTTCCGCGCTTTATAAAATACGGCTTATTCGAGTAATCAATACGAGTTATTTATTCGAGTTGTGACTCGAACAAATTACTCGTAAGTTACTCGAATAAGGCTGCTTATTCGTTTAAATTTTCTTAACGTTATTCGAGTAACCTTATCTCTGCGAAATATTATTAGAGTTTGACATTCGAGTTTCTCTGTTAACTCGAATAGAAGTCGAATAATTTTTCGCTGTTAATAAATCGGATAAGCAATTATTCGAGTCTTGTATTCGAGTCTTCTGTTCACTCGAATAAAACTCGATAACTTTTCGCTGTTAATGAGTCGGATTAGCCTGCTAAACCAGTTTTTTAGTAATGGTATTTCAGTCATTTGACAACCCGTTCCTCTTACTTTAAAACCAAATAGAATCGTTCCTCTTTTTTAAATCTTCGAAAGTAATTACCATTTTTCCTTTCTTCTCTCTTTATTCACAAGCATTCGCATTTAATTGCTGTGTCGTGGCTATGATCGAATTTGTTCTCTTTCTAAGGTCTACGAAAGGCTAATGGCGAATAGGAAGGGGTTATTATCATGTGCAACCGTCCACAGAAGCAACGGCATTAGATCTCGCATCCACGTGGCGGTCGCTGTTCTCTTTCATCGGTTTCTCCGTTTTCTTCTTCGCTCGAGCTACATTGGCGCATGGTATATCCCTGAAACATTCATAACTTTATGTCGGTTCTGTTTGTACGAATAATTGAAGTTTTAGGTATAGTCTAGTGGTGGATGATGTTTGTGTGTTAAGTGACGGCATTGTCTGGCGGGGACTATGTTAGGTCCTACGATTAACAACTCTAAGATCCTAGGCAGGAATTCAAAGTAATTCGACAGTTATGATGATCAATTAAGTTCGATCGAAAAACTCAAATTAAGAATCGAGAGAGAGAATTCAAGTAGAGTGAGAAAGTTACTGTTGTTTCTCTCTCTAGAAATCGAATTGCAAGCCTTTCGGATCAATTCTCTAGACTTTCTCTTTTCAGCTCAAATTCGTTACATGTATTTATACCAAACAAGCTTGGTATAAATATCTAACTAGTCCTTAATCTAAACACTAATACAAGAAAAGCCCCTAAGTACAAGGACAACTAATGAAATCAAGCACAATTAAATGTATACTCTACAATCTCCACCTTTGTGCTTGATTGCATCTCCGCGTTGTTTGTCCTCGTCGGGCGTAGTACGATCTGCGCAAGCCCAGCGCATGCTCATAGTCTCTAACGGTCTCCTTGAGCTTCAGGCGCTCCTCAATGTCTTCTAGCAATTCCAACAGGAGCGGCTGTTCTCTCACGAACCGGTGGATCCTCAGTATCGTGTCTCTGTTGATCTCTTCCAACCTCTGCTCGATATTTCTCCTGACGACCTTGAGCATTCCGTCGCAAAATTTACGAATTTCTGTCTTCAGCACCATCCTATTCTTCTTGGCAATTGGGTTGTTGTAGGTGATGTCGATGACAGAGCTGATATGCACGTGATTGTTTGGAAGCCCTTCGATCTCAGGTCCTTTGAAGAGTGGTTCGGCCATGTTGACCTTCTTCATGTTGCTCTCCAGAGCCATCTGAAGGTCGTGAGCGGCGAAGTACTTGACTTGTCGCATCATGAACCGGTAGAGCCCTTCGAGGCCTTCTTTCCTGATGAAGCCCTGAGGACCTTTGTACTTCTCTACGTACAGCTGATAGAGGTGGTACACCTCGTTGGCAGGGAGGTACGGTAGGTCGCTCTCGCTCAGTTCCTCTCGGGTCCTGTCCACTCGTTCGATAACATAGTGAGGTGTTGGAAGTCCTCCTTTTGCACAATAGACACTGAGGAGTTGGCAAATTGGGGAGAGTTCCTTGAAATGACTCTTTAGTCGATTTTTTGGGATCCCCAGCCTTACGTCCGGTCCTAGTTGGGTCAGCATCAATAGATACGTCATTCTCTTCTGCTGATCCCAGTGAGAGATTCCTCTCAGCTCGAACTCATCCGGCTTCCTGATCCGATCCGGTGATCTCCAAATGTTTTCCCTGACTTCTTCAAGGAAGGGTATCTCTATGTGGATGTTCTCCCACGACGTGTTGATCCGAACGGTCCCTGGCATCTGTCTTGTAGGGGAAGCCGCTCGTTGTGCGATCAACTCCGGTAGCCTTGGGATATCTCGTTGGTAGTCTACACCTTCCTGAAGTTCATCGTCTTCTACGATCACGATGTCCACGGATGCTTGTTGTAAGAAGTGGCGGACGTCCTGAAGCCGTTGTCTCTGATGCTCCTCGGGCATGGAATGGGTCATCCACTGGCCTTCGAAAATATACTTGTCTAGGACCTCATGTGGATTGACGCCATGTCCAGAGGGTCCCGGTTGGTCTGGAGCGACGGAGGGAGTAGCTTGGGTAGCTGCCAGAGCTACAAGCATCGCAGCACTTGCTTCTTCTTCCGAAAGCAAGGGGCTTGAGTAGATCGGTAGCGTGTGCGGAGGCGTCCTGAGGTGAAAGGTTGGTGGATCAATGTGGGCGGTGCGGTGCGTGGTGTGGGTGTGGGTTTGGCTGGTTTGGGCTTGGGTTTGGTGGGTAGTTTGGGTTTCACCAGCTCCAGCGCTCGTCTGCGTAGCACCCGAGCCTTGTCCTTGCCCAGTCGTAGATGTCCTTGGCCTCTTCTCCCCTCGTGATGGTCCTGATCGTCAGGATCGTCATGTCTGCGCCGGGAGTGGGAGCTTTGGCCTCGACAGGTGTCAGTCGGTGGCTCAGGATGATCCACCAATCGCCGATAGAGGGATTCCTCTTGAGTCGACCGAATGAACAGGCCGATCAAGCGGGCGAGTAATATGTCGTGGAGCTCGGTTATGGGTATGGTGTATGGGTTGATGAGGATGGCGGAAGTGGCTAAAGGGTCGGTAGGTGTGGGTTGTGGAGGTGTGGGATTGGTTTGTGACGAAGGCCCTTCAGAGACAGGTGCTTTCCCGGTATCTCTTCGGGATGTCTCGATTGTTTGAAGTACTCTCTCCGTGATTTTGTCTTCCATAGACCGTACAGCGGCAGAGAGAGCGGCTTGGAACTGCTCGTTCATCACAAAGGGTGCGGACGCCTCCTTTGATGGACCAGGACGACTGATGTCGCCTGTTATCAACCCTTGAGTAGACACCGACTCGTCAGGTTGGCTCACAGTCACTTGAGGTTGTGACTGTATGAGACTTCCACCCAATCTTCGAGTCGAATCCAGAAGATTCGTCTCTATGGGTGTTAAGGCAGGCTCAGGTTGCGCCTGCGAACCAGACACCACGTGAGTTGGTTGCGGCTCAAGATTGAGCGAAGAAGTGCCCGCAACACTTGTCGATGTGGGCAGCTTAGTATCTGGTGCGGTGGTGACGGCCGGGAAGAGGGACTCCAGCTGAATGCTTAGTCTTCTGGGAGTCCTCCTTGTCAGGCTTATTTCCTCGTCAGACTCCGTGTCAGATGGGGTGGCCGTGTGAGGAGTGCGGTCACGATGGACGTCCTTCAGTACCTGATCCGTCATCGGTGGAGGAGAGCTTTGCCCCATTTCTGTCTCGGGCTGTGCTTCTTGTTGAAGAACCTCCTCAAAAGTTTCTTCGAGCACGCCAACATGTACGGGCACTTCCACTTCTAATTCATGTGCAGGAGCCTCGAGCGCCATCTCTGTAGCCACGACGTCTATCAAGGTATCATCTACGTCGGGATTGGTTCTTCGACCAATGTAGACTCCTGTTGCACCTCTTGAGCGACAACATCGATCATCGTGTCGTCAGGGCTTGGCTGGTGTTGGGGGGCTCTCATGGTAATCTGCCGGGGGGCCTCTGATCATTTCCTCCGTTAAGTTGTGTTTTCGGCAGAATCTCTGATACTCAGCTCCCGCAGGGTCGGCGACCCTGAGTAGGTTGAGCGGAATCAGCATCGACGGTTGGTCCAGGTCCGTGAACCGTGGGTTGTGGAAGAACTTAAGCCTTGGTGGTTGGTAACTTCCACCAGGAGGCAGCTGGGGGATGTTCTGGTGCAGCGCCATGATCTCCCTGATGATGACGTTGAACCACCGAGCATAAGGCACGTTCTTTGATCGCCGGTTCTCCTTCTGCCGAATCTGATCCGCGAGGTCGTTCCAGATCAGCTGAGTGTAGTCATAATTTCTTGAGAAGGCGATGCCGTGGAATATCCTTAAAATATTGTTGTTGCCCTTATCGAACCATGCGTGCTTGGGCGACAGACACTTATTCACTATTCCGAATAGTGTCTTCCACGGGTGTGGGATTCCGCTGCTCTGGACCTGAGCTAATCTTGTGAGCGGCGGTTGGTATCCCATGTGCAGGAAGTCTTGAATCATCTCAGCATCCGATGGGAGCGGGTCGTAACTATTGCTGTGGGGCAAGTCCAGTACCATGCCGAACTGGTTCTTGTCCATGTTGATATGCCGCGTCCCTATCCTTGTTGTGAATCTGAAGGCTCCATTGTCAACTTCTCCTAGTATGCAGCCCCAGAACTGCTGGAGATAGACCATCGGCACTGTTGCGGTGACCGTTAACGCATGCCAGATGGGGTGGCCTTGTAGGATTGATACGATGATCTCGTCTGGACACCTAAACGTGCTCAGATCGAGCTGGAAGTTCGTATCTGGAACCTTTAGATAAAGGTTGTCATCGTAGATGTGGTTGTATTTCGGGTAGCGATCCATCTGAAAAATAAGATATATAAAAGTTTATTAGTTCAATTTTATTTTCAGTCGAAATATGAATAAATTTCATCAAACTATAGTAATATTGCAAGTAATAGCATGTTCGATGAATATTGAATTGAAATCGTATCAAATGCATAGTGTATGCTCAATTTTGAAAAATCGTAATGGCATGAATGTAATTTCGAATGAAATATATATCGCGTGAAAAATAGTTCGAAATTTCGCTAAGTGTCCAATAAAAAAAATGTCAGTGTTCATGCCGATAAATTTTTCGGTCGATAAAATTGATTTTCAATTTGATTTCTATACATTGATTTCAGTTGAAAGAATTCCGTCTAGTTTTGCGATCGAAGAATTTTATCCGCTGAGAAAAATTTTCTAAGTGTTGAAGTTGAAATCGAGACTGTAGTCGATCAGTTTTATGATCGAGAAAAATTCCGTGTAAATTTACGATCGAGATATTATTTCTCAGGTAAATTTACTATCGTAAAATTTTCTTCGATTGAATAAAAATTTTCGATTTGAAAAATTGTCGAGCGGTAGATAGTTTTCGATTCTAAGTAAAATTTTCGTTGCTGTACTTATTTAACGAGAAATTGGTCAACGACGAAACTAAGTCAATCGTCGAGAAATTTTTCGATCAATTTAATCTAAGCGGCGAATTTTACGATCGAATAATTAAGCATTGAAAAATTTTTTTTTTCGCTGCTAAATTTTTGCAATCGAAATTTTAATTTTGCGATGGTAAGTTTAACGCTCGATTTGAATTTGCATCTAAATTATCTATTCCGTGCATAAGTTTTTCGCTCGCAGAAAATTATAATTGGATTTTTCGATGGTAAGTTTAACGGTCAAAATCTTTTATCATGATGACTAAATCAAAATTTTGCGATCGAAAACTAAATCGACACAAATAGTATCTCAATTGAATCGGAATTCAATTAAGATTATTTGCGATCGACAAAGTTCTTCGACAGCTTCAAAACTTCAAAACCCAGTTTTATCGAAACTCATTTTAACGTCACAGATGCAGATTTTTTCGAAGATTTAAACTATCTGTTTCATCAAAACATAAAATCTATCTAAAAAAACAGGCATTTAACTCAGAAAATCCAAGAAACATGCCAGAATTTAGTGAAACAGTATGCGTTTAACTGGTTTTTGAAGTACAGTCGAAAAAATCTTAACTAAACATGCAAAAAACTACAGAATGTAAATGCAAATCAAGTTATAACATTCGCAATCGTTAACCGAATCGAAGTTCTACCTTAATCAGACGATTTGAAGTGAAAAAATCGAAAGATTTTGAAGGTTTTTGAATCGTCTAAGAAAGTTTTGCGAGAGAGTTTTTTTTTCGATTAGGTTTTGCGTGAGAAAAAGTTTTTCGACTGACAAAAGTTAAACTTTTATTAACTAGCATTAATTCGTTGTTGGGCTTGTGATTTGACATTTTGCGATTTAATGGATCAGGCTCATTACTATTTGCACACGAAAAATTCAATTTTCGATCGCAAATTATCGCGGTTAATCAACATCGATCCCGACACTGTTTACGATCGAGAAACTTTAGATTGCGAATTAATTCTAAAATCCAGTTTCTCGATAGTAAGTTCTTCAAAAAAATTCAGATTGACCCCTATTTCAAAATAAAACACATTGTAAGGCTCCCCCTTAGTAATTAAAATAAATGCAATTAACTCCCAGTATTTTCTGTGAAGTAACGTCTAGCTCCCCTGGCGGAAATTAAAAAATCTGTACCACTTAGAGATAAACGTTAGTAATAACGGAGTTAATCAACAATTATTTTTGACAATTTATCTTTAAAATACTTGGTCTTGTGTCTAGCTCCTCTCTTTGTAGCGTCGACGTCTCACTCCTTAATTTTGAAGGATCTGAAATACTTAGAGAAAAACGTCAAAATTATTTGGAGCTTATACACGATTCTTATACTTAGTCCCCCTCAAATAATGCACAAGAACTGACTAAACATGCATGCATATGAAGTCAATTCAAGTCACGAGCATATAATACGCAATTTAGTTAGTAAGCACATATACATGGTCCCCACATGTATTGTAGATATTGCGTGAGGGTATGATTAGTGAAAAAGTTTATCGCATTTAAAACAATTCAACACCAATGCAATCTAAAATTACATTTAGAATGTACGATACACTAAAGAAATTCACATTTATTCAATTCAACGCATATGAAACATAACATTTCATGTCAAAATGTGCGAAATTTTTTTTCAATTAATTTTATTATTATTATTATTATTTTTTATTTACCTATATATATATATCTATATATATTACTATTATTATAGTAAGGGGTCAGATTATTTTGCTTCGATCAATCGTCACACCTAAAATTTTACGAGACATTTGAAAGATGAAAATGCCGTCAAGTCATGTCGTCAAACTAAGTTCAGAGACTGGTCCATTTCGACAACTCTCACTAGGTTCGCTCTTGCACTCAATAATTTCTAACTTGGAATTTTTATATTTATATCACACAAGTCCACAAGCAATTTTAAGTCAATTTACCTGTGATCGATGCATTTTTTAATCATTTTTTAATCGAGAGATCGTCTATTGGAATCAAAGGGTTGTAAGGGTTATAGTTTGGCTAGAACTTAGAAGGGAAGGAATTTAGAGGAAAGTGAGCTTATCTCTTCGTCATCTTCCATTTTTACGTCCGTCTCCTTTTTTTTTCGGCGTCTTTTTTTTTAATCTTTTCTCCCTCTTTTTCTTTTAAGAACTATCCCTTTTTATGTTATGCTCAAGCTGAAGCTCCGCTTCTCCACGAGGCTATAGAAGATTATTGTTGGAGAAGTTCTTCTTGTTGGTTCTCGGGCAGATACCGCGCTCCTCTTCTCTTAATCCCTAGAAAGGTTTCAGAGATTATCTATTTGGAAAAGTTCACGATTATGGAGTTCGTACCCGAGGCTGCGCTCCTCTTCTCGTTTCCCGATATAAGATCGGATTATCGTTGGAGAAGTTCACTTCGTGGTGCTCCTCTTCCAGCCGTTCTGTTGAGCGTATGAGATTATCGTTGGAGAAGTTCACAGCAGGAACCATGCCACTTTCTACAAGGTAGTCGGAAGGCCTGTTCCTTTGTTCTGATTTTTGCGCGTTGAGCAATGCCTTCTTTTGTCATCATCCCCTTTTTATTTCTTTTTGTTTTCTCCCCCTCCTTTTCTCGTTTGAACAACCATTCGAAGAAAGAATTCGGTTGAAGGCTTGGAATGGGTTTCAAAGCAAGAAAAGACATCGGAGAAGGCTCAAAGTGGATGACTAAGGACTAATGAGAGGGAAAATTATATAAGGCCGAATGAGGAATCACTAGTGGTATAGTTGTAAGTATTTCTTAATTCATTATCATTTTCCTAACGATCTAATGCAAGGTGAGTATGAAGCCAAGAATCACTAGGTAAGACAAGTAATTGATGTGTGACTCACTCGAGAAGTAGATCCAAAGAAAGGAAAAAGTAACAAGGCTTGAATCCTCAACATGTAAAGTGACTTTGTGTCTAGTGGAACATTCAAATGACCTTTTAGACACAAGAATGCGACTTAGACTGATATTAAGCAATTAAATCGATCGCATGTCGGGGTAAAAGTCTAAGTGACGTTTAGATCAAAGCATCCTAAAGGATTTCGTCATACCCCTTTATTATTATTAATATTGGTTATCACGCAAGATAAAGACAAATAAGCATGGAAAACACATAGAATAGAGCATGTGATAGCACAGAAGATCAGGTAATGCACATATTATGAAAGATTCAACATGCCTAATTTTCCGACAAGGAATTGGAATCGTTTCTCATCCAAAGCCTTGGTGAAAATGTCGGCTAGTTGAAACTCCGTGTTCACAAAGTACATCTCTATCGTGCCTTTTTCTACGTGATCTTTGATAAAATGGTATCTAATGTCTATGTGTTTTGTGCGTGAATGATGAACATGATTGCAAGTAATGGCGATGGCACTTTGACTATCACTATATATGGGTATATTATTTAGATTGTACCCATAATCGCGAAGCTGTGTCCGCATCCACAGCATCTGTGAGCAACAACTGGCAGCAGCTACGTATTCTGCTTCGACCGTCGAAGTGGACACACAGTTCTGCTTTTTTGATGACCAGCAGACCAGCTTTTTCGCCTAGAAATTGAGCGCCACCGGACGTGCTTTTCCTGTCCATTTGGCAACCTGCATAATCAGCGTCAGTGTAGCCAATAAATTTGAAATTCGTACCCTTTGAATACCATAGTCCAAGGGTAGAAGTGCCCTTAAGGTAACATAGAATTCTTTTGACCGCGAGCATATGGGATTCTTTGGGATCGGCTTGAAAACGGGCACACAAGCAGGTGGCAAACATGATATCCGGCCGGCTCGTAGTGAGGTAGAGAAGAGATCCAATAATGCTGCGATACAGTGTGATGTCGACCGATTTACCAAAGAGATCGGCATCCAACTTGCAGCTTGGTGACATAGGAGTGCTGAGAGGCTTGCTCTGGTCTTGATGGAACTTCTTCAGAATATCCTTGATGTATTTTGTCTGACTGATGAAAATTCCATCATTGAGCTGCCTGACTTGAAGGCCTAAGAAAAATTGCATCTCTCCCATGTGACTCATCTTGAATTTGCTCTTCATGAGATCTCCAAATTTCTTGCAGAGTCGAGGATTTGTTGATCCAAAGATGATGTCGTCGACGTATACTTGGACGACCATCAGATCTTTGTCTTGCCATTTAATGAAGAGGGTTGTGTCTATCGTTCCTCGTATGAATCCAGACTTCACGAGGAAATCACTCAGGACATCGTACCAAGCACGTGGGGCTTGTTTTAGTCCATAGAGAGCTTTGTCCAAGCGATAGACGTGATCGGGATGTTCTTGATCAACGAAACCTTCCGGCTGAGCGACGTAGACTTCTTCTTTTAACACGCCGTTGAGAAAGGCGGTCTTAACATCCATCTGATAGACTTTGAAGTCTTTGTGAGCCGCATAAGCCAGCAGAAGGCGGATAGCTTCGATTCGGGCAACAGGAGCATATGTCTCGTCGTAGTCGATGCCTTCCTGTTGATTGTATCCCTTCGCAACTAGCCTTGCTTTGTTTCGGATCACTTCACCATCTTCATTTTTCTTGTTCTTGAAAACCCATTTAGTTCCGACCACTGTTTACCCATGTGGACGGGGTACCAAGGTCCACACTTGAAGACGTTCGAATTGATTGATTTCGTCTTGCATTGCAATCGTCCAATCCGGGTCTCGAAGTGCGTCTGCTACCTTGGTAGGCTCGTTTTGGCTCTGGAAGCAACTGAAAATACTGTGTTGACGACGTGTCCTCACACCATCCGAAGGATTGCCAATTATCTGATCAACCGGATGACCTCTAGTCCACTTGCGCTCATGAGGCAAAGCTGAAGTTGATGCGTCAGCCATCCGTGGGTCTAGATTTCCTATAGTCTCTGATTGATCAATTGTCTGAGGAAGTTCCATTTCTGCACTTGGATCGATCGTCTCTGATGATACTTCCTCGAGGACCGCTGTAGGTTCTTCGTTGTTCTGTGGCGATTCTGGATCGGGTGGGGTAGAGGCATGAGATGAACTTGGTACGTCGGTCTCGTTGGGTGGAGAATCCACTGTACGTGTAGTAGTGTATGGCCGATATACAGGTTCGAAGAGAGAATCCAAGTCGTCTAATGCAAGTCTCGTTGCTTCTTCTGACATTGATTTCGAAGTTGTTGCCATCTTTTGTTGGTTTTGTGCCAACACACCAGTGACTACGGGTTCTGCAATGTTGTCTTCAGAAACCAACGGGTTGAGCACGGGTCCTGAACTGAGTTGAGCAGGAACAATCGGGTTAGGCACGGGTTCTGGACTGAGTTGACCAGAAGCCATATCTGCCACTTCGTGGAAAGTGACATTATAGCTTTCCTTAATAGTTCGATTGGACTTGATGTATACTCGGTACGCTTTTGATGTTGAAGAATACCCGACAAAAGTTGCTTCGAATGCTTTAGGGTCGAACTTTGCACGTTGCTCTCTATCGTTCGCCACAAAGCACTTGCACCCGAAGACTTTAAGGAAAGAGATATTGGGCACTCTTTCATTCACAATCTCGTACGGAGTCTTGTTGAACCGTTTGTGAACCACCGTCCTGTTTTGAGTAAAACCAGCCGTATTGACTGCTTCAGCCCATAGAAAGTGTGGAAGTCCCGAATGGATCAGCATTGTACGAGCTGTTTCCACTAGTGTTCGATTTTTCCTTTCAACGACCCCATTTTGTTGAGGTGTTTTGGCGGCTGAAAATTGTTGACTTATTCCAAGTTTCAGATAAAACTCACTGAGGTTGTTGTTCTTGAACTCAGTGCCATTGTCTGTTCGAACAACTTGAATAGTCTGTTGCAGCAGATTTTGAGTTGTGTTCACAAAATTGATAATCAAGTCACCGGTCTCATCTTTGGTTCGGAGGAACTTTGCCCACATGTAGCGAGAATAGTCATCAACGATCACTAGCACATACTTTCTTCCATTGATACTCTGAGTCTGCATCGGACCACAGAGATCCATGTGTATTAGTTCCAATGGTCGAGAAGTAGACGCAATTTGCTTGACGTGATGAGATGCTCGCTTCATTTTTCCTAAGTGACATGCCGAACAATGATGCTCCCTTTGTAGTAGTATAGTTGGAAGACCGTTGTGACGACCCTCGTTTTCTAAGTAGGGTTAGTGGCGGATTTCCGCAACATAAGCCGCGGAAGGCCCGTCCAATTAAAATTTTTTCTAAAATAATATACATTACTATAAAGGTATGTCTACATCGTCATCTCTGTGCACGGGCTAAGGCACCAAAATGACAGAAGAACAAAAATCCTAGTGTCTCTCCACAGGTCTTCATCCATGTACCGCCCCGCCCTCAAAAGTCCGTGGAGCACCGCCACCAGCCGCCTCAGTCTTGACGCGCATCGGCGTCAGACTCAGTACCTACAACACGTAAACACTGAGCGATTTGCCCAGTAGGTGAATAAAAATGCATGTATGCACGTGAAAGCTCATTCTCGATCCCAATATCTCACATGCAATGTTCACTCTTTCTTTTTCCACAATCCTATCAAACACACAACACAGGGCCCTAGGTCAGACTCGACACCTCGCGCGCCCATAATAATAATATACGGAAGCTTATACTAGCAGTGTTTTGACGATCACGCAACTGCCCTGCTAGGTCGCTCTTCCGTAAGCGGTAGCCTACGCCGACAGCGTTTTGACGATCACGCAACTGCCCTGTCAGGTCGCTCCTTCCGCTAAAAATACAATCACGACGGTTTTGCACCTCGGGACGTTCACGCCCGAGTAGACATATCGATCACGCCTGTCTGCCGTCAGGTGTCATACGAGTACCAACCTCGACTCCTCAACGAGTCAACAACAAAATCACAAACATCTCATTCTACCCCGCTCGACAATATTTCAAATCAACCGTCTCAACACGGTGTAAATATCTCACCCCTGTGATATGATATGCATATATCATGCATATAAACGTCATAACGTATAAAAGCATGATCTACATGAAACGTGCGTAAAATATGTATAACACATAAATCACGTAAATCATTTAAGCACATAGAAACACATAATTGTGTTTACGTATTGTAGATGGATGATCCACCTACCTATCCTCCAAAGTTGTTCTAATTCTCTCGAAGAATTTCTTCCACCACGATCCTACGAACTCCTGACAACTGCTTTAAGACACCAAATATCTCAGCGTTACGGCCCGAAGTAATTCAAATACAAGCTAGGAGAAATTTCGAAAATAGGCTAGCAGATTCCAGCAAAATTTCTGGTTTACAGCAAACAATTCAAAAATTCATAACAATTGGCATGAAAATTGGATCGAGATGATTCGAACGTGTATGGACAGCTGAGAAAGTCAGCTTTCAGAATGGGATGGCCTCGAACGAATCAAAGCCTATTTACTAGGTCAAAAATCTGCAAAACCCAAGCTGTGCAGAAAACGAATTGCAGAAATTTCTGTTCAAAGCAGAGAATTTAGAAATTAGCCAAAAATTGAAAACGTGTCCAATTGAGATGATTCAAATTGATTTGGAAAGCCCCAGAAGTTAGCTTTCAAAAGAAACAAGTTTTGACTAAATCGGAGCAGTTTAGGTGGGTCAAGACGGAGACACACAAAGCTGCGCCAGTAGTTTTTTTTTTCAAACAGCCGATAACCAGTTTCGAAGCATCCAATTGGAAAATTCACAGTAAATCCTAGAAATATCGGATTGAGACAATTCAAGAAGATCTGAAAAGCTTATGAAGTTATCTTTCAACAGAAATAAGTTTCGAAAGAATTGAAACTCAATAGCTAGGTCAAAAACGTTAAAGACTGAAACTGGGCACGGATCTAAAAATAGCAGATATCAGTCAATATCAGTTTCGCACTATCAAATTCAAAAATTCATAACAAATCGTAGAAACGTCGGATTGGTTCGGTTCCAAGTGCTGTGAAAAGTTTGGGAACTTAGCTTTCATCAGAAATTCGTTTCGAAGGAATCCGATCACAATAACTAGGTCAAATGTTCTGAAAACGTAAACTGCGCACGGCTCGAAAACAGCTTCGTCAGAATGAAATTCTGTTCTGCAATGTCCACTTTAAAAATTCACAGAAAATCGAAGAATGATCCAGTTGGACCAATTCCAAAGGCAGTGAATAGCTGGGAGAGTTATCTTTCAAAAGAATTAAGTTTGATAAGGATCCGAGGGCTTTAACTAAGTCAAAATCGTTTAGAACAGAGGTTGCGCGAACTGCTTTTCCAGAACCAAAAGTCTCAGATTTCAGTTTGCAAGACCCACTTCAAAAATACATATAAAATCGTAGAGACATCGGATTGAAGCGACTCATGATGCTATGGAAAGCTGAAGGAATAAGCTTTCAAACTAGATAATTTTCAATAGGATTGGAACACAGTATATAGGTCAAAAACACGAATTACAGGGAGATAGAGATTCTTTCTTACCTCACTTCCTCAAGCTAGGTTAAACGGTTTGTGGTGGATGGAGCTTGCCGAAATCATTTCTCCACTTCTCCTTCTTCGTTTCTTCTTCCTTCGGTTTTCTTCTTTCTCATCTCTCTCTCTCTCTCTCTCTCTCTCTCTCTCTCTCTCTCTCTCGCGTTTTCTATCTTCTCCCTTATCACATGTTTCTTTCTTTGACTAATAATAATTGTTTTTGGTCTAAGGGTGGGTTACGGGATGACATGCCCCTAACGTGACTTTCCCCCTTGTTAAGCAATCCATTTATTGATAAATTTTGGGCCTTTTCTATCCCTTTAGCTCATTTCGACTTGGGCTTGATTAACTTTGTTGGCATCAAATAATTATTTGACTTGTTTTCTAGTCATGGACTTAGTTTTGCCAAGCATGTAACCACTTCAACGTGGCCTTCCTTTGCCATGAAGAAAACTTCTATTTGGGCTTTGTATTCTAACATTTATTTAACTAATGGATTCCCATTATTTTGGACTAATGTACTTAGAGAATATATATTAGGCCAACATGAAAAATCGATTTGGGTCTTTTTGAATTTATGGATCCTAATATTATTAACTTTTAAATAAACTTTTTAATCGGGCCGAATTTCTTTATTAATTACGTACTCCTAATTGGGCCTCAAAATGCTCTAACATTAATTTGGATTTTATTTATTAAATTCTGTTGAGTTGGGCCAAGATCAATTGGGTCGAATATTAATTTTGCCCAGTTTCTCATTCGGCCTTTGATTCGTTCGGATATTAACTTCATTAATTCATACATCTATCGGATTAATTATATCCTAATTTCCCGTATTTAATTACGGGTATTACAACCGTGGACCAACTTTTTCGTAGAAAGACGTTGGAGAGCTTTCATGTTTAGATGAGACAGTCGCTGATGTTATAGGCTGTTCCTTTGTAAATCAATCTGAGAGATGAGGCATACAGCTGTCGAGGGCCGCACGGACGTCGGGTTGATCGTGTACAGATTGGATCTCCGAAGTTCTTGAAGGAGTTCTGTGTCCTGACTATCCAAAATTCTGCTCCGGTCAGCATGGAAGAACACCTGGAATCATTTGTCACAGAACTGGCCTATGCTAAACAAGTTATGGCGGAGGCCTTCGACGTATGAGACATCTTTTATGGTTAAATTCTTTAGAATGATATCCCCAAGTCCTAGAATCGGGGCTGAATCGTTGTTATCTAACTTTGCCGTTTGGTCGGTCTTTGTAGTTGCTCAGCAGCTCTTGTTTACCAGTCATGTGTGTGGAGCAACCAGAGTCGAGGTACCACACATGATGGATCTGCATAAACAATTTAGAGAGCTTTAGGTACCCACTTAAGCATGGGTCCTCTCAGATTAGCAGATTTAATTTTGGGTTCAGATATGATTCCTAAATCTATCTTTGGAGGAGTCTTAATAACCCACTTTTGGAGAAGTGGGTTTGGGTTTTGCCTCTATAGGAGACTTGGCCTTTTTGGCTTTTGTCGTCCTAGGCGGAGATTTAGGAACCCATTTAGGTTGAACCTTGCAGGGAAGGTTAATTTCAGCACGTACAAATGCTTTGGAAGGTTTGACTGAGGAAAAGACTTTTCTTGTGATAGTCTCCTAAGGTGCTTGGGGGATTTTATTTCTACGGGATACAGGTGAGTGCATTCATGTATGGCGCCATAAGCTTTCTTTATGGCTGGATCTTGTTTCCTACGAATTTTCCTTGTGGCATTTGTTTCAGAATGATTAGTAGTAATTTTCGAGGTAAAGCCTATTTCGAGATTTTCGCTTCTAAAGGTGATAGGCTGAAGTGAACACGTAGAAGCAATTATTTTGAACGTAGAAATGGCTCTTTTATTACTACGAGTGTCTTTTATTTAACAGAAGGAATAACATGCTCAGAAACATTCAGATCTACTAGCTCATTCGTTATCTTAGAACTAGACACTCTCGCCTTCGTAGTCAGTGCTGGCTCTACGCTCCCTGTGGACGTAGGTGAAGTAGAATTAGTCTTAGCACTTTTAATAGAATTATTAATGCTCTTTTGATCTTTCGAATGTGATTTTTCTATTTTCACGCTTTTTATGATAGCGTGTGAGGTAGTTTGGGAGGACGAGGAAGCCTTGAGATTTCCATTTCCTTAAAGAATTTTTTCTTTTCAGCTTCGAAATTCTCTCGTTCTTTGTCTAGTTTTGCCTGTGACTCCTCTATCTGTTTTATGATAGGGGGTTTGTAGAGAGAATTTTGATAATTAACCTTTTTTACTTCCTCGTAGTGTTCTTCAGAGTCAGGAGGTAATACTTGAACTAAATCACTGACGGGTGTTAAAGATGGTTTCCTATTTTTGTCCTTTTCATTCAGGTCATTATAGTCAAAGGGGATCTCAGGCCCATGACAGGCTTGTTTAATGGATGAATCGAACGCATTTTCATACGTTGATTCCGTAATGTTTCTAAGAGCGGTTATAGCTAAACCCATGTTCTTAATATCATACATTTCCTTTTTTCCTTAAAATGTGTGGGTTAGTGTAACCTATGCCTTCTATTGGATTATATAACTCTATATCATTGGGCTTGTTCAAGAATATCGTCTGTTCGAAATGTCCCCTACGCATAAGAAGATCATCTAATTTTTTAATTTTAGCATATAACTTCCTGCGTTCCTCGGTTAGGAGAGCATAATTATTTCTACCGTTAGTTTAGCGGCTTGACAGACATCTAGTTCCTTGCTAAGCTCCCTAACCTTAGCATTTGATGTTTCTAATTCAGCCTCTAAGTTAGTGATCTTAGTGGTAGCTTCGGTTATCCTACAATTTAAGGTGGCTTTCTCGTTGAGATTCCTAACCAAACAATTGTAGTTATTTGCTAGCCTATCTTCTAATAATCTTTTCACTATGATGTCCTAATTGAGGTTGACTAGTCTCTCTAGAATGTAAGCTCTTAGTAAGTTCTTCTATTTTTGCACTAGAGCTCCTAAGTTCATATTCGAGACTATCTATCTTCTCCTGAGATCTTTCAAGTTTATTCTCCTTAATACTTTTCTGCTCACGTTTCATGTTAGCATATTGCCTTTGATTCTAACATGGTCAATAATGTGGAAGGAGAGACTACCTCATTTGAAGAAGTGTATGCGTTTTCGTCGTTCGTACGAATGGATGTTTCGGCGTCCAATTCGTTGTCGAGACGGGCCAGCTACTCCAGCTTCTTTCTGTTTTGTCAATTGGAGCTTCCTGGAGTAGTAGTTTGCATCTCTTTTCTTCGGGAGAGTGCACTCTCTAGCGAAGTGACCTGCTTTGCCACAGTTAAAGCATTTGTTAGTCTATTTAGGATTCTTGACCTTGGAGCTCTCCGGTGCACGTTCTTTGTTTTTGGAGCTTGTAGTCCGGAGTCTGTTGGCTGAGGTTGAAGACTTCTTCTTGAAGTACTTCTTGCTCATCATTTGTCCAATGAGAGCTAACTGCTTTCCAAGAGCTTTTGATGTTTGGCTCGATGTCGGAGTCCGATTCATCTTCCGACTCTGATGGTGAAGGAGGCCTAACGATCTTTTCCTTTCTTGATCTTGAGCTCCTCTTCTCCGAGACTAAGGCAACAGTGTCTTCGGTTTGTTTGCCTTTTAGCTCTTTGAGAATCTCGCGGATATCATCCTCATGCTGAGCGAGATTGTCGAACACGGCATGGACATCCAACACCTCTAGATCTTTATTTTGTCGAATCTGAGTGGATATTTTCTTCCATTCCGTGGGAAGAGAAGATAGAAATCTGATGTTCGTCTCCATGTTGGTCTTAGTTATTTCTATCTTCCTGATCTCGTTGAAGAAGAGTGAGGTACCTTTGGTAGATTTCGTATAGACTCTCCTCCAGCTTTGCTTTGAAGGAGTCGTAAACAGTGAGAATGTTCGCCTTTTTGGCCTTTATGCCAACTTCCGTCCTTTGCATCATCCTATGCAGCTCATGCTCATCCAACATCCCTTTAGCCAATGAAAGGCTGTCGATTTGTCTATATATGTCGTTGGGGATGCCCTGCATGAGGGTATTTATGGCTACTAGATCACCCTTAGCTCGAGCTCTTTCCTCCAGAGAGTATTCCCTAGGCTCCTTTAGTCGCCTAGAAGGTGGAATTACGGGAGTAGCTGTTTCGTCCCCGGTATGGATCCAGAATTGTGCCGGTCCCTCTTCAAGAGACTGCAGTAGATTTTCGGCTTGATCCTTTAGAGCGATGAAATTTAGGAAGCGGCTTCTCCATACGGTGTATTCGCCTCTTTGCAAAATCGGCGGACGGTTGTCATTTCCGAGCGAGTATGCATCCATTTTTGTATTGTAGTCGAGTTGTTGAAGGATCTTCGTTAATTATTTTGAAGGTTGAAAATGATGTAATCTGCTTCACAAGTGACAAAATTCGTTAGTAGCGTTTGATTCGAAAATTAGATCGACAATTATTTTCGATTCAATCTTTAAAGTTTGATCGAAATTAATTTCATTGAAGTAGAGTGTACTAAGTACTGTTCTCGTGCGAGAAATTTTGTCAGCGAGATATTTTACGAGCGAGATAAATTGCTCAAAATCATTCGGTCGAGAAAATTTCTTGATCGTGAAGTTATTTCGATTGTAAAGAAACAGTACGTTAGTAAGTTTCTCGACAAGTCAAAATAAATCTGTTGACTAGAAAAAATTCTCGCGTGTAAATGATTTTCGCCTGGTCAAGCGTTAAACGTTTGACCGAAAAAGTTTTTCGAGAGAAAATTTTTACGCATGCATGCAAAGTCAAAATAAGTCTTTCTCGAAAAAGTTTTTCGCTGTATAATGCTCGAGAAATATTTCTAACTAAAATCATTTCTGCTGATGACGATTCTAGCGCTGACTTCGTATTCTGACCGAGAACAATTCTCGTGCCAAGTTTTTCGATCGAGAAACTAATCCGATTGCAAAACCTAGCGAGAAAAATTAGAGCAATCGAGAAAATCACAGAATACGATTAACACAGATTCGAGCAAAAACAAAGAATCAGATAGTGAAATTTTAGGTAATTGCTCGCAATCATGTACTAATCACGCACGAACAAGCAATTAAACACGTTATGAAGCAAAATATATCGAACTCGATCAAAATCAGAAGGTGTTCTTCATGTTCTTCGTCAACAGTAAAATTTCAGAATCAAATTAATCAAAAATCGAAGTTCAAACAGCTACTGATCCAGTCGCAATGATCATTTAACACTTAATCTAGCACAGAAACATCAAATTCAAGTCAATTAAGCACAGAATTAAGCTATTGGATCGAAAAACTTTTCGTGCCAAAACTGTTCTTCGATGGAACAGTATTCGAAATAAAATTTCAATCCAATTCTAACAATTTTTTATTCAAAACAGAACGAATTTGCTCTGATACCAATTGTTAGGTCCTACGATTAACAACTCTAAGATCCTAGGCAGGAATTCAAAGTAATTCGACAGTTATGATGATCAACTAAGTTCGATCTAAAAACTCAAATTAAGTCGAGAGAGAGAATTCAAGTAGAGTGAGAAAGTTACTGTTGTTTCTCTCTCTAGAAATCAAATTGCAAGCCTTTCGGATGAATTCTCTAAACTTTCTCTTTTCAGCTCAAATTCGTTACACGTATTTATACCAAACAAGCTTGGTATAAATATCTAACTAGTCCTTAATCTAAAGACTAATACAAGAAAAGCCCCTAATTACAAGGACAACTAATGAAATCAAGCACAATTAAATGTATACTCTACAGACTATTGAGTTTTGAGTGAACAATTGAATGTTGTTCAGCCAAACATAAGTTGCGATCAAAATCCTTTCGTGTTTTACTTGTTTAACATTCATTGTTGGCAATTGAAACGAAGATACTGGAGATCGAAATACCCAGGCATGCTTCTTTTCTTACTTCATTATGTAATTTTCTTTACATCTACTTCAGTTTTGGAATAACGGGAGTATTGTAGATAGATACAGGGGCTTAGATGGAGAGAGAAGCATGCATTGGAACATCTTAGACCATTATTGTCTAAAGAGGTTTCTGTTGAATGAACTTGCATGCTCGTATTCTCTGAAACTAGGCTCTCGACTTTTTTGCATCTAATAACAATTGAAGTTGTTTAGGTAATTGATGTCATTAATGCAGGCATAGAAGATTCGGGACCTTTCGGCGTTGATTTTTTCAAGAGTAGTTTGTCGGCGACACTGAAATGTTTTTGAGTAGAAACTTCTTTCTCACCCAGCAGATAAGCCTCAATTTTCGGAGACGCCTGCTCAAATGGCGAGAAGGGTGAGTAATATGATAACCTTTTGTATATAAATTTTTACAGCAAGACGACTGATATGCTTACCTTAAGTATCTTTAGACCTCTGAATTCAATCGTTCTGCAGCGATTGAGAGAAAAAAGACGTGAAAAACGTGTGGCAGATTTAGTAAAACAAGATGCTGTTGTTACCGTGAAGCTCAAAAATACAGCCATTGAACTTTCTAAGTCAGTGGGTTCTTCACTTCTGGGGAAGTATAGCATATGGAGAAAAGAAAATGATAACGAGAACTCAGATTCAACGGTGCGCTTGATGCGGGATCAGATGATCATGGCAAGGGTGTATCTAAGCCTCGCAAAGATGAAAAATAACCTTGAATTAGACAACGAGCTACAGGGACGGGTTAAGGAAAGCCAGCGGTCGTTAGGAGATTCCACCAACGATTCTGATTTACAACAGAGGTAATGATCATACGTATCTTCTTTGTCAACTACCTCACAAGCACACTGGATTGAGAATATGGAAAATGGTACGAAATGATTTTTGTTACTTTCTGGACTTGAACTTGCAATGCAAATGTAGTAGTGTTGCTTCAAAGATGAAGTTGATGGGTCAAGCACTCACTAAAGCTAAAGAGCAATTGTATGATTGCAATCTGGTCACTGGGAAGCTAAGAGCCATGCTTCAATCTGCCGACGAGCAAGTCAGAGGTCTGAAAAAGCAGAACACTTTCCTCAGCCACGCTTGACGATCGAATACTTCCTTCTCCGCCTGAGAAAAGAATGTTCCCAAAAAGCGAAAACCTGGAGAATCCCAATCTCTACCATTACGCTCTGTTTTCCGACAATGCCCTTGCAGCTTCAGTAGTCGTCAACTCAACAATAACGAACGCCAATGTATCATCACTGTCATTCCTTATCTACCTTCTCTTTTGCTGAACAAAAAATAGCTCATATGCTCCCTTATATACGTATTCGCAGGAACCAGAGAAACATGTACTCCACATTGTAACAGACAAGTTAAACTTTGCAGCCATGAACATGTGGTTTCTCTCAAACCCTCCCCGAAAAGCCACCATCCACGTCGAAAACGTCGACGAATTCAAGTGGCTAAACTATCGTACTGTCCCGTTCTACGACAGTTAGAATCTTCAGCCATGAAAGAATACTACTTCAAGGCGTCTCACCCCAATACTGTTCTCAAGTACAGGAACCCAAAGTACCTCTTAATGCTCAACCACCTAAGTATCTATCTCCCGCAAGTCTATCCAAAGTTGGATAAGATTCTCTTCCTCGACGACGACATTGTCGTACAGAAGGACTTGACTGGTCTTTGGGAAGTAGATCTCCGTGGAAAGGTAAACGGCGCAGTCGAAACTTGCGGCGAGAGCTTTCACAGGTTTGATAAGTACTTGAATTTCTCGAATCCTCACATTGCAAAGAACTTCGACCCAAACGCCTGTGGTTGGGCTTATGGGATGAACGTTTTCGACCTCAAGGAGTGGAAGAAGAGGGATATAACTGGCATATACCACAAATGGCAGAACATGGTCGTACGATTTTTTTCTTTTTTACGAATCTTTTCTACGTTGTGGGATTTTCTTTCTGATTTCTTTTGGTTTCTCCGTGTTAGAACGAAGACAGAGTGCTGTGGAAACTCGGTACGCTGCCGTCGGGACTTATTACGTTCTACGGCCTTACGCATGCGTTAGAGAAGTCATGGCACGTTTTGGGATTAGGGTACAATCCCAGCGTTGACCGAACGGAGATTTGATAATGCAGCCGTTGTTCATTACAATGGGAATATGAAGCCATGGCTTGAGCTTTCCATGGCAAAGTACAAGTCTTATTGGACAAAGTACATCAAGTACGATCATCCTTACATGAGAAGTTGCAAGCTAAGTGAGTGATGAGCGATTGTAAGACATTAAAGAATCGTAAGGAAACGCCACATCACGTCGATCTCTAATCTACCTTTATGGTTAGTTGTGGTTCAGAGATATTAATTCGTTCACATTGCTGTTGAGGATGTTATTAATATGTAATTGCTCGTTTGTGTATATTTTATTTTCTTTCTCCTATGACTGAATTGTGGTGGAATAGTACAAGTTGTATTGTAATTGATGTATATTGGGAATGAAGTTGGGCTTTTCATAACGGCATTAGATTGATTATTAAAAGATTTGTGGGGTTCTACTGCATCGCTTTGGGCTTTGGTTCATTACTTACAATTTCAAAGTTTGATTTTAAATAATTTACCCGAAATTACATAATGTTGAATCGAATTAATGCACTAAATTGGACGAACATAATGTCATATATATTTATAAAATTTTTGAAAAATAAATTCTCCTTTACATAGATTTCTGATAAACCATACTGTTAGAAATCGTGAATAGAAGAATTCAGATTAAACAGTTTTGGTGATTGTCCAAACTTGATTGAGTAAACCGGTTAAACGAAGATTCAAGACCGGACACCAGTCAGTTCAGAAGCGCACTAGAGACCGAACGATGCCGAAGCTGATACGTGCCAAGACCAAGTCACGAATACCTGATCTGACAAATAGCAGGACTGAGGAACAGATACCGGAATTAATAAAGTGCCAAGATCAAAAGTACAAATACTGGAACTAACGAAATGCCAAGACCAGAGTCAGAATACCGAATCTACCACGTATACAAAAATTCAAATTGTTCAAGGCGGGACTTTGAAAACTCCTATCAAAGCATTTAATGCAAGGCTGCAAGGAGGAGCCAAGTTGAAGTCAAGCTTAGCTTAAAAAGGAAAAAGCGATTGGCACAGGATGAACTGCTCTGAAAACCGGACAGTACCCATTTTGGGTAAAGTGCATTTACTATCATGTCCAGTACAAGGAGCCATCCCACAACGGCACTCTTCATCAAAGAACAAATATATATATCAGAGAAGAGGCGCTGAAGAAATGAAGATATACACATATCACAAGAAATCAAAAGCGAAGATTAAGTGAAGAAGTTAGAAAGTATTGTCTTCAATATACGAAAGCCAGTTCGGATAAGTAAGTGAGTAGTTTTCCGACGGACTGTAAGAAGCTGTTGAAGTAGGTGGATTGTATTTTTACGAGTGCCTAGGATTCACTAGATAGCTGGAAGCAGCTGGGTAGGTTGTACAGTGTATGTATAACTGAAGTCTAGTGAACCTTCTTTGCGAGGAAGAAGGGGAGACGTAGGAGACTTGACTCCGAACTTCCAGAAACAAACCGGTGTCATTGTCTTACTCTTACAATAACAAGTCACTCACAATACCGGTATAGGTTTAAAATCGACCGACTTACTTCTGCACCAAACGCACTTAGTTTTATCAAGTATAGGTATTAGCCCTAACCGGTTAACTACCAAAAAGCGTCAAGCGTTTATTCACCCCCCCTCTAAACGCGTAAACCGATCCTAACAAGTGGTATCAGAGCGGGTCTACTTGATATTTCCTATACTAACCATGACTCTGTCAGAACAGCTTATTATGTTTAGCAGGGAAAATTTCATCGAATGGAAATGATGACTCATCTCTACGCACAGGATGACGAGATGATGGATGTGTTAGAAACTGGACCATTCGTTTTCAAAAAAGAAAGACATGAACTATCAACAGTAGAAAGACGAAAGGTAAATCTCGACAATATTGCCAAGAATATCATGTTCAAAACTTTGAACATAGAAACGTTCAGACAAGTCATGACGAGCAGAACTGCAAAAGAAACTTGGACCAAGTTGTGTCAACTTGGAGAAAGCCAAGGAGATCATGAACTCAGGAACCATCCAACAAAAGCTCGAGAAGGAGAAGGTCATCTGTGATAACGTAGGATAAGCAAGCTGTGCAAAACGAAAAATCTAGCACTTGTTTTACCTATGGCAGGACCGGACACAACGCTGATAACTGCCTCAAGAAGGAGACAAGCCGGTCCAAGGGGAGAAAGAGAAGACAAGCTCCAGTAACTAAAAGGAAACTTCACAAATGGGATGATACAGACTCTGAAGAGTCCAGCTCTGAAGATGAATCAAGCCAGTGCAATAACGAGAAAGAGCTTGTTTGCCTAGTAGGAGATGAACCAGATTCCGAAGAAAGATTCACCTACGATGAAGTATTGGATGCACTTCAGAACATGGCAAAAGAATACTGGAAACTAAATGAAAAACTGAAGGTTACTAAGAAAAATCACAGAGTTAAAAAACTCTTAGATTCAAAAGTTGTCCACGATAGTTCAGTCTTGGACAAACTCATCCAAGACGCTTCATTGTATTCAAGAAACAACGAAGGATTTCAGTGATCGAAGAGGGCCAGGATATAATAAACAGAATAACACGGAAGAAGCGACGACATCCCATCAATTGACCCCTTCACGGGGAATCAATTTTGTTCGCCCTTCAGATTATAATCCAGTTCATGTCTCTCCTACGCACAGGTCTAGAAGAACTGGGTTGGGATACAGCAACAAGGCCTCCATCCCCAACAAAAGCGCAGTACATCTGAAGGAGAAGGAGTACAGTAACACTCCACAGAAGGGAAGGCCTCAACCAAAAGGAAATACCTACGTCAACAACAACCCACGAAAAGAAAGACCCCAATAACAAAGGGGGAATACAAATGAACATAGCCACCTAGGAAAGGGAAAATCTCAACAACCTAGGAGGAATACCAGAATTCACAACTACCCACGAAGGAGAAGACCTCAACAACCAAGGGAGAAGGCACACAGTCCAATACCGGAAGCTCAAGGTCACAACTGACCTAGATACCGGTATCAAAACATGAACAATCAATATAGATATCTTATTGACCCTTGGTAGACACATTAGGATAATCCAAGTTTGGATACCTAAGGTGCTAATCTCTAACCGGACCCAAAGTAGCATGGGGACCAAGGATATTGTCTGTTCTTGCAGATACACTTGCAGGAACTTAAACAGCTCTGCCAAGTATTAGACAGCAGATGCTGTCGGCACATGACCAGGAAGAGAAGGACTCTTACTGAGATAAAACCTTGTCAAGCTAAATAGGAACCAAGGTAAAGACATAAAGAATAATTAGATAGCCTCACTAACACTGAGGCATAACTATAATAACCAGATGAGGAACCAACAAAGACCGACGGACTGAACTGGTATACGAAAAGATTACTGGTCAATACGTTGGTTACTAGTGGGTCTAGAAAATGACTATGAAACTAAAAGAGGAACCATCTAAGGTTCTAACTTCTTTTATAACCGGTATCATGACCTATCTATACTCACTAGAATACATGAATGTAAGTTAGATCATTTTCAACTTAGCACTAATGTCACGCTTTTGAGGACCACGGCACATGCTGTGAGTCACCAACTGACAAACCAGTTCAGGAAATGACGCAGCTAAGGAAGGAAAACCGATGATCAAATGTCAAGCAACATCAGTCAGATTAAGAACCAGTGAAAAAGTTTCATACTGGGAAAACCGAGCAACAAAAGGGATCAACCAGGTTCAAAGACACGCCACCTACTCGAAGGAAAGCGACACGTGTATCACAGAACGTTTCATACCGGAAAATTCGATTAAGGGGGAACGGCTCAAAATTGAACCATGCAAGGCAGAGGACCAAAGAGAAACACATGGAAGAAGACGTCATTTACAAGCAAATTTACACTCAGTCTAGACTAAAACCGGACCAGTCAGACGAAAACTGTTCATCTCCAGATCTTACAGACCAAAGTTTCGATATCCCAACAGAAGGACCTTTCATTCCCAATACAACAGCTACAATAGAGAATGCACAACTACAGGCCACTGAACAGTGTCGAGTAACCTGCTCTCTTATAAGGATGACCGGATAGCTAGAATGACACATTGAGATTGATGCTCATCGGAACTTCAACGAACGAGCTGCCTCTTCTAAGGATAAAACAGACTTAAGTTACTTCATTTCTCCAACGCTTTGCAATCTGCCTGCAAACTTCAGAACCAGTTAAGGAATTAACTGAAGCTTTAGACGAATGGCACAAGGAAATTCCATATGGAGGAACAGACTGAGGGGGAATCTTCCAAAGAGAATTGACCTAAGTCAGTTCATCATCAAAGGATAACAGCAGGGATTTAAAAGATAACTGAACGAAAGTCAAACAAAAGCTAAACCAGTTCGATCACTATCAAGTTGGGAACCTACTCAATGATAGAGAATCAACAAAGAACAGCACATCTACACTGAACCGGCAACCAGAGAATAAACAAAGATCAGTGCTTAGGAAATCAGAATTTGGATACGACTGGGGTGGACGATCAATACTGGTACGAAAGGGAATAGAATGGAAGTATCGAAATCTTCAAGAACAGCACATCACTCAAGGATGATCAAGGGTTATGCAATCAAGAAGTAGAGACTAGATGAAGGTTCAGCAAACCGGCAAACTGCGAACATCTACACTGAACCGCTCCAGCTAAGTCTGTTCTCTCTTTAAATGCATTTAGGATTACTACTTAACATAGAAGTCCTAGCATGAAGTCAGGGGGAACAAAATTATATCAAATCAATTGATATAATCAGTTGCCTAGACATTACAATAACTAAGGCATATAGATGATTTCAGTGCAAAGCCCTTCTCTTAAAACGGTCATTTCTTCATAAACTCGGCCTATACACTTATCCCAGTCGATTTCCTCTAAGATCGACCTTAGTCAGTATACATTAAGAGAATTGAGCTTATGAGACTATACAGGTCCGATACCGGGATCCTTCTGAAACCGGAGACACCACTTTACCAGTGGATGTATACATTACCCTTACTGGCCGAGAAAAGACCGAATCCTCTAAATTATTGCACTTCATCAATGCACACATTATGTGTCGAGTACAGATGGATTCAAGACTGCAGGTCATCAGAATGCGTGAGCAGTCATATCATAAAAGAATCTCTGTCACCAGACAAGACATAACGCTTCGACGCAAGCGATAAGGATGGCCTGGGTTACTGTGCACCCGTGACACAAGACGACAAGGTTCTCACAAGTATTTAAGAACCTTGCGCGCTATCTTGAAGATCATCATCATCTTCAAACCGCCTAAGTTCAAAATGCCTAAACTATCTAAACATCCATCACCCTTTGTCAGAATAAGCCTCACAACCAGAAAAATCCCAACAAGTCAAACAAAAGCTAAACCAGTTCGATCACTATCAAGTTGGGAACCTACTCAATGATAGAGAATCAACAAAGAACAGCACATCTACACTGAACCGGCAACCAGAGAATCAACAAAGATCAGTGCTTAGGAAATCAGAATTTGGATACGACCGGGGTGGACGATCAATACCGGTACGAAAGGGAATAGAATGGAAGTATCGAAATCTTCAAGAACAGCACATCACTCAAGGATGATCAAGGGTTATGCAATCAAGAAGTAGAGACTGGATGAAGGTTCAGCAAACCGACAAACTGCGAACATCTACACTGAACCGCTCCAGATAAGTCTGTTCTCTCTTTAAATACATTTAGGATTATTAACTTAACATAGAAGTCCTAGCATGAAGTCAGGGGGAACAAAATTATATCAAATCAATTGATATAATCAGTTGCCTAGACATTACAATAACTAAGGCATATAGATGATTTCAGTGCAAAGCCCTTCTCTTAAAACGGTCATTTCTTCATAAACTCGGCCTATACACTTATCCCAGTCGATTTCCTCTAAGATCGACCTTAGTCAGTATACACTAAGAGAATTGAGCTTATGAGACTATACAGGTCCGATATCGGGATCCTTCTGAAACCGGAGACACCACTTTACCAGTGGATGTATACATTACCCTTATTGGCCGAGTAAAGACCGACTCCTCTAAATTATTGCACCTCATCAATGCACACATTATGTGTCGAGTACAGATGGATTCAAGACTGCAGGTCATCAGAATGCGTGAGCAGTCATATCATAAAAGAATCTCTGTCACCAGCAAGACATAACGCTTCGACGCAAGCGATAAGGATTGCCTGGGTTACTGTGCACCCGTGACACAAGACGACAAGGTTCTCACAAGTATTTAAGAACCTTGCGCGCTATCTTGAAGATCATCATCATCTTCAAACGGCCTAAGTTCAAAATGCCTAAACTATCTAAACATCCATCACCCTTTGTCAGAATAAGCCTCACAACCAGAAACATCCCAACAAGTCAAACAAAAGCTAAACCAGTTCGATCACTATCAAGTTGGGAACCTACTCAATGATAGAGAATCAACAAAGAACAGCCCATCTACACTGAACCGGCAGCCAGAGAATCAACAAAGATCAGTGCTTAGGAAATCAGAATTTGGATACGACCGGGGTGGACGATCAATACCGGTATGAAAGGGAATAGAATGGAAGTATCGAAATCTTCAAGAACAGCACATCACTCAAGGATGATCAAGGGTTATGCAATCAAGAAGTAGAGACTGGATGAAGGTTCAGCAAACCGACAAACTGCGAACATCTACACTGAACCGCTCCAGCTAAGTCTGTTCTCTCTTTAAATACATTTAGGATTACTAACTTAACATAGAAGTATGGTCTGGGTTACTGTGCACCCGTGACACAAGACGACAAGGTTCTCACAAGTATTTAAGAACCTTGCGCGCTATCTTGAAGATCATCATCATCTTCAAACCGCCTAAGTTCAAAATGCCTAAACTATCTAAACATCCATCACCCTTAGTCAGAATAAGCCTCACAACCAGAAAAATCCCAACAAGTCCGAATCCGGTATTCTTATCCAGACAATTCAAGGCGGTATTAACACCACACTGGATGCAGACCGACCTATTAGGGTATTCAAAGACCTCATGGCGGTCCAACAAAGATGCAAAGACGCTGCTTTGGACTAGCAGGGCTTCTAAAGCAAGTCCGACGGCACAAAAGGCGAGCTCTGGGATGCTCTCAGAGGACTTGTCGAGTTGGATTAGATGCACCCAGTCCTCAGTTTCCCACTGAGAGCTGAACAAAAGATGCCGCGGACCGGGCCAGCCTCTCTTAGGAGAAAGTGAGGATGGCTCCCGTGCCTGCTTTCTTGGTGCGAAACGGCGGAGAACCCACCGAGAAACGGCACTAGAGCTGGCAAGAGGATACCGGAAATTAAATGCCATGCCAGACGGTATCCCTCAGCTCCTATCAGATTCGTTACGCTTTCCAAGGAGAAAACAAGTGGTGAGACTCCTCGTCGCAACGACTGATTCCCCAAGGAAACCCTAGCCAAGGCGTGGGTTCAGGGATAGCCCTAGCTCTAAGAGCTGCTAAGACGAAGCGGGACCGAAGAAGATCTCCTCAGATCTCTGAACGTCTCGTCGAAACTGAGCAACCTTCTGATCAGGTTTGCCAGTAGAGCAGCGGAGCTATCGGTCTCAATGTGCAGTTCAAGGAGAGAACAATTGGAGTGACGACTCTCCTGCACAATGACTACCTTCCCTCATATCGGACAGATGCTTGTCAAAAAGGGGGAAGAAGAGTACTGCCAATCAAGGGGAAAGTGCACATGGCAGTACTTAGACGAAGCAGCAGGCATATCGGATGAACCAGACAGACCGGGGATGCCAACAACCGGAAGATCGAAGAATGGCGTAATCAAGCCATCAACACCGGTTGGGAATAGCTGTAAGAGGAAGAGTACTGCCTGGAGTCAAGACAAAAAGGGCAGATGGCAGGGCAGTACGAGGTTAGGGTGAGTACTGCGGACTGGCAAAGGCAGTACTATAACGAAGCAAACTGTCGGCACTGCTAAAGCCTAAAGATGACGAGCAGTGCTGACAAGGCAGAAACCGGACGTACCAAACCGACCGGTATATGCCATCAACCGGAAGATCGAAGAAGTATAGCATATCTAAGGAATAGATAGGCTAACAACGGTTGTGTTAGATCGGTAGTTTATGTATCAAACTTCCTTTGATATAATAAATACCTTTCTGCTTCGTTGAGTTTTGACAATCACCAAAAAGGGGGAAATTGTTAGAAATCGTGAATAGAAGAATTCAGATTAAACAGTTTTGGTGATTGTCCAAACTTGATTGAGTAAACCTGTTAAACGAAGATTCAAGACCGGACACCAGTCAGCAGTTCAGAAGCGCACTAGAGACCGAACGATGCCGAAGCTGATACGTGCCAAGACCAAGTCACGAATACCTGATCTGACAAACGGCAGGACTGAGGAACAGATACCGGAATTAATAAAGTGCCAAGATCAAAAGTACAAATACCGGAACTAACGAAATGTAATACCCGAGTCCCGCACGTAAGTTTGGCCAATAAATATGCATACTTATTATATGACTTACGTGACTACATGAGACATATTTTGTATGTGCTTAAATGATTTTATGTTATATGCCAACATGACATATATGACTTAGAAAGTAGAAGAATTAATTTAATTTAGGTTAGTTATTGATTTTAGGGTTTCTCGTACATAACATACTAACCTAGGAGATTTGATTTATTATATTCAATGTTGACACCACGTTTTGGGAAAACACGAATTAGTAGGAATAAATCCCGAAAGTCATCAAAAGTTTAATAAAATTTGTAACAGTAGGTTAAAATAAATTGAACAAATTGGGCCTTAAGTAAATATTTGAATTTAAGCCCAAGTTGTTAAGGATAGGTATTAATATTACTTAAGCCATAGGGGAAAGATGATATCATCATGTTGTCCCATCAATTGAGTTTCCAACGAGTAATCCTTATCCCATTTAATAAATATATACTAACAATCAATAGAGAAACCCTCATTTTTAGCTCATAAGTCGAAACCAGAATATTGAAGCTTGGAAATCAACAGTCTAAGGGAGTTGTCGATCATAAAATCTGAAAATTCAAGGTAAGGTATACTACTTAAACTTAGCATATCTAAATTATGTCTAAAAGTTGGGCACGCCAATGACTATAAGGAATTCATGGATTATTTTGTTTAGAAAATAAGGGCTCTTAAGATACGATTTATGATCATAGGTATTCTAAGTGATTTATGAAGCATATGATACTTTCGAAAATTTGGTGTTCTTAATTACTTCTGGGACTGGAATTGTTAATTGAGGATATTACAAGAATTGAGATGACTTCAGTAAGGAGTTCACGAATGATATGATGATGAATGTTGAAACCTTGTTAGCTTAATGAAAGTGATGTCGAGCAATAGGGTTTTGTTAGTAAGATTTCGAATTTTATTAGCTGTAAAAGAATGATTTCGAGGTCTTCCTAGAAGATGTTAGATATATGTCGAGAGCTATTGATATTATATTGAGAGCTATTGCTAATGTCGAGACACATCTCTTATTATGTATTGCTTAATGTCGAGCTATTGCTAATGTCGAGACACATCTCTTATTATGTATTGCTTAATGTCGACATCCTTATGTGTAAGCACATCTCGACATTTTTCATCTTGATCACACATCTCGACATTTATTATAATATCGACACACCTCTCGACATTCCATATAAAAGCCTAATATATATACCTCGACTTAATATTGTCTCGACATTTGTTATAACATCTCGACATGGCTTATAATGTCGACATGTACATTTCAAAATCCTTGAACATTATTTAGGTAACATACCTCTCGACATTTAATTAATAATGTCGACATTTATCTCGAGATCTAGCACCATTTCAGTGTCGAGATTTACCTTATATCATATATTAAGATTTTATATTACTTAGTATGTGTAATATCGAGAATTACCATAGAAATGTCTAAGTCATGTCGAGGTTAATTCAAAATTGGGGTTCGAAATTTAGAAGTCAAAACTAGGGTTTTCAAATTAAGCCATTTTAGTAAAACTGTAATTAGACTAACAAACCCTAATTTTATACGTTTCTATATTTAGGGTTTGAAGATTTACGACATACCGTACGATAGGATTAAAATAGCTAAGGAGTACCAGGTAAGTGGGAATTTCAACTACAACACATAAATTGTTTGTACTAACATGAATTACGTGGCTATCTGTTTATATGAAATTATGTGAATTATTTGCTATATATGATGATATAGCATGCATTTTAGTATTGTTTACATGAGCATGAACACATGCATACACGGCATGCACGGAAATAGTGAGATGAGAGTATGCATGGTATAATGTCGCTTGAAAGCGATGGATATTTGCCGATATGGGCATCTGATGTCGACTCACAGTTGAGTCTGGACTGCTTCTATGACACCATGACGACCCGGTACGTCGTCGGATATATATTTATTATTTGGGCAGAATGCCCTGAATTGCGGTAGGTGCGACCTGGAGGAGGCGATTCGAGGGTGGCAGCGACACCGAGGGTATCTCTGGTGTTGGCGACCCCGAAGTGGGCTACCAGCGTGAGCGTCCGCGGAACAGCAAGTACCCATTGGGCCGAATGGCGGGCCGTCATGCATCCCAGTGCGAATTGGGCCGAAATGCGTGACTGGTATTTTATGGTTCGTCACCCTTTGTGGATTGCTGGACCATTGTCCCTATTGGAATTGAGCTCTGAAAATGGTGCATAGTAAGTCAGTCGAGGGCCCTGAGAGATATAAGATTGAGTTTGATCCTATTAGGGTCTGAATGCATTGGCGCGGATGCCTTTGCAAATGAGACACGTGCACGACATGCATTATTCCTACTTACTGAGCTTTATAGCTCATCCCATGTTTTATGTGTTGTAGGTACGCGCGACCACGGTATGTGATCGCTTATGACGGCAAGGCTATCTTTTGAAGCTTCCAGTGACTTTTGAGGGTGGTGTGTACATGAATGCGACCCGTGGGGCGGAAGTTAGAATTCATTTTGTTGCAAACAGGAACCATCCTATGTATTTAGGTTGGAAGCAATATTTTGACTTGTACAGAACTAATTCCTTTATATAAAAGGAAAAATTTTACCCACGTTTTCGCGTATTAATTATTTTATATTGACATTAGCCACGTAAGTTAGCGTTAGAATTGGTTAGTAAATGGCGGGGCGCCACAGGTGGTATCAGAGCCAGGTTGAAGTTTCTGTAGACTGTTCATGTACACACACTCAAAAGTACGGAAGCGGCCTTGCTAGTAAGTTTCTATTACTGTGAATTCTTGTTTTCGTTGCATAATTTATTGGCCGTAGGGACTATCAGGGTAAATAAGAATGGGTAGAACAAGAGGTGATAGCAGTGGGAGTTCCAATCGGGGCAAGGAACCCGAGATACCAACTGATAATCGCGACACGGCGATTATCCAACTTACCGAATTAGTGCGTCAACAGTCCGCTCAGATTCAAGAATTAATTCAACAGCGGAACACTGGCGGACAGCAAAGCAGTGGGCTTTCCCAAGCCGAAAGAATAGAAATAGTAGGAGAAAGATTTCGGAAGTTAAATCCTCCAACTTTCGAAGATGCAATCGACCCATCTTCGGCTGAAGACTGGCTAAGGACCTTAGAAAGTATGTTCCAGTACAGCAGAATTCCCGAGGAAGAGAAGGTCCTGTGTGCTGCATTCCTGTTGCGAGGGAGTGCAGGTCATTGGTGGGACACAATCTTAGCCATTGAAGACCCTCTTACAATGAGTTGGGATCGTTTCAAGGAACTATTCAGGAGTAAGTACTTCACCGCTCCAGTACGGGCCCAACGAATGAACGAGTTCATTAACTTACGCCAGGGCCCGATGACAGTGGCGGAGTACATCAGAAAATTTGAACAGCTGTCTAGGTTTGCAGCTCATATGGTGAGTACGGATACATTAAAGATTGAACGCTTCTTGGAAGGCCTAAAGCCGGAACTTTACCGAGATGTAAATATGGCCGGGCTTCAAGGAGCTACGTACGCTCAAGTTGCTGAACGTGCTTTAGTGGCTGAGCAAGCAGAAATCAGAATCATCCGAGCCCAAGAAGCTAAACGGAAGTTCGTACAAGGGCCACAGTGGAGTGGAGGAAGCCAAAAGAAGCAATTTGTCTTAAAGGGTCCAAGGCCTAATTTTCAGAACAAACCCGGACTGCGTCAGCAGTTTAACCCGAATCAGGGTAGACCCCCAATGGCACCAATCTGCCCGAAGTGCACCCGACGACATACGGGCGTTTGCTTCTCAGAAAATGCTAGCTGCTTTAGGTGTGGAAAATCGGGCCATTTTGCAAGAGCATGCCCTGGAAAAGCATCTGGGAGTCAAACGACTGTACAGGCCCGACCACCAACAGTACCTGCCAGAGTTTACACGATAACATCAGAAGAGGCGGAGACAGACCCATCGGTAGTAGCAGGTACCCTATCTATCCATCATATCCCGACATGCATATTAATAGATTCAGGAGCCACGCATTCATTTGCATCATCTAAGTACGTGACGAGACTCGGGATTACGCCTCAACAATCCGACTGCGAGTATAGTGTAACTATTCCACATGGAGCTTCTACTCGAACTAATTTAGTTTTACGAGAATGCCCAGTGCTAGTGAACGATAGAGAACTACCCGTAGACCTTATAGTTATACCTATGAACGACTATGAGGTAATCCTAGGAATGGACTGGCTGTCTAAGTATGGCGCCGTGATTGATTGTAATCATAAGACAGTCACGTTCAGTACAGAGAGAAATGAACCGTTCATTTTTATGGGAACTAGCAAGAGCAAAATTCCCAAAATCTCCGCGATGAAGGCACAACGCCTGATCAGGGCAGGATGTGAAGCATACCTTGTATTTGCAATGACCTCAGAAGAACGTTCACCCCCAAAGTTAGAAGAAGTCCCAACAGTACAAGAATTTCCTGATGTGTTCCCAGAAGATTTACCAGGACTTCCCCATGATCGTGAAATTCAGTTCACGATTGAGTTAGTACCCGGGGCTGCACCTATCTCAAAAGCTCCATATCGTTTAGCTCCAACAGAAATGAAAGAACTGAAAGAACAATTGGACGAGTTGCTACAAAAGGGATTTATTCAACCAAGCTTTTCACCCTGGGGAGCACCAGTTCTATTTGTCAAGAAGAAAGATGGGTCGATGCGGCTATGCATCGATTACAGAGAGTTAAATAAAATCACTATCAAGAACAAATATCCCCTTCCGAGGATTGACGATCTGTTCGATCAGCTACAGGGAGCCACGGTGTTCTCAAAAATAGATTTGCGATCGGGATATCATCAGCTGAAAATTCGCGAAGAAGATATTCCGAAGTCGGCCTTTAGTACTCGATACGGGCACTACGAGTTCTTAGTCATGCCTTTTGGGCTGACTAATGCGCCGGCAGCATTCATGGATCTGATGAACCGCATATTCAAGCCATTCCTGGATAAGTTCGTCATCGTATTCATCGATGACATCCTTATTTATTCAAAAACAAGGGAGGAGCATGAGCAACATTTGAGGAACGTCCTTGAGATACTACGCGAAAAGCAATTGTATGCTAAGTTCAAGAAATGCGAGTTTTGGCTGGATCAAGTCGCATTTCTTGGACATATTATTTCGGGAGCAGGAATTTCAGTAGACCCGAGCAAGATAGAAGCTATCAATAATTGGCCCCAACCGACAAATGTAACTGAAGTACGAAGTTTTCTTGGACTGGCAGGATACTACAGAAAATTTATTAAGGACTTCTCGAAGATCGCATCAACACTGACGAAGCTGACTAGGAAGGATACTCCATTCCACTGGAGCGATGAGTGCGAGCAAAGCTTTCAAGAATTAAAAAGACGACTCACTTCGGCCCCAGTCCTGACGATACCCACAGGAACAGGAGGATTTTCCGTATATAGTGATGCATCGAAGAATGGGTTGGGATGCGTTCTAATGCAAAACGGAAAGGTTGTTGCGTACGCTTCGCGACAGCTAAAGGATTACGAGAAGAATTACCCAACCCACGACTTAGAACTCGCTGCAGTTGTTTTTGCTCTGAAGATCTGGAGACATTATCTGTACGGTGAACGCTGTGAAATTTTCACAGACCACAAGAGCCTGAAGTACTTCTTCACTCAGAAGGAGTTAAATATGAGACAGCGACGATGGCTCGAGTTAGTCAAGGACTATGACTGTGTGATTAGCTACCACCCGGGAAAGGCGAACGTAGTAGCTGATGCACTAAGCCGCAAAACTGTGAATACAGAGCTACAAAGGCTCGAAGTGGAGTTAATACATGTGGGCGATATCGAGGCAAGACTAGCAGCGTTAACACTTCGACCTACACTGATGGAGCAGATTACGAAAGCCCAGGAGAACGACGAGTTATATCTGAAAATTAAAGAAACTCCAATGGAACAAAGATCTTCAGACTTCACCCTACGGGATGACGGAAGTTTATACTACAGAAATCGTTTATATGTTCCTAACAATGCTGAACTACGTAAGACTGTCATGACGGAAGCCCATACCACTGTCTACTCCATCCACCCGGGAGCGACGAAGATGTATAGAGATCTACGAACCAACTATTGGTGGCCAGGGATGAAAAGAGAAATAGCGACCTTTGTAAGCCAATGCCTAACGTGCCAGCAAATTAAGGCGGAGCATCAACGACCGGCAGGAACCTTACAATCCCTGCCAGTACCTGAATGGAAGTGGGACCACGTTACCATGGACTTCGTTGTTGGCTTGCCTAAAACTGTGAAAGGCCACGACGCTATATGGGTCATCGTTGATCGATTGACCAAGTCCGCTCACTTTCTGCCTATCAGTTCAACATTCTCAATGGAACGTTATGCCGAATTATATATTCAAGAGATAGTACGACTTCACGGAGTTCCAATTTCGATCGTTTCCGATCGTGATTCAAGATTCTTATCCAAGTTCTGGATGAGTTTGCAGAAGGCCATGGGAACCAAGTTATCCTTCAGTACTGCCTATCATCCTCAGACAGACGGGCAGTCTGAACGAACGATCCAGACATTAGAGGACATGCTCAGAGCCTGCGTGCTCGACTTCAAAGGGAATTGGAGTCGGTATCTTCCACTGATTGAGTTCTCATACAATAGCAGTTACCACGCAACAATCGGAATGGCTCCATACGAAGCGCTATACGGACGCAAATGCAGATCTCCAATTCACTGGGACGAAGTCGGAGAACGAGCGATACTAGGCCCTGATCTAGTGCAAGAAATGACGGAAGCAATATCAAAGGTACGGGAACGAATGAAAACGGCTCAAAGCAGACAGAAAAGTTACGCAGATCAAAAGCGTAGACCACTGGAATTCCAAGCAGATGATTTTGTATTTCTAAAAGTTTCACCGATGAAAGGAGTAAAGCGATTCGGGAAGAAAGGCAAACTGAGCCCACGTTATATAGGACCGTTCCGAATCCTCAGAAAAGTTGGTGAAGTTGCTTATCAACTGGAACTACCGAATTCGCTAGCTCAAATACATGATATTTTTCACGTATCGACGTTACGAAAATACGTCGCAGACCCCAGCCATGTGCTGAACACCGAGAATCTTCATCAACAGCTTAAGCCGGATTTGAGCTACGAGGAAAAGCCAGTGGAAATTCTTATGTACGACACGAAACGACTACGGAATAAAGAGATTCCGTTAGTCAAGGTATTATGGCAGAATCAATCCACCGAGGAAGCTACGTGGGAACGGGAAGATGATATGAGAAATCGCTACCCTGAGCTATCTCTCCCTGCCTGATTTCGGGGGCGAAATCCCTTTTAAGGGGGGGAGGATGTAATACCCGGGTCCCGCACGTAAGTTTGGCCAATAAATATGCATACTTATTATATGACTTACGTGACTACATGAGACATATTTTGTATGTGCTTAAATGATTTTATGTTATATGCCAACATGACATATATGACTTAGAAAGTAGAAGAATTAATTTAATTTAGGTTAGTTATTGATTTTAGGGTTTCTCGTACATAACATACTAACCTAGGAGATTTGATTTATTATATTCAATGTTGACACCACGTTTTGGGAAAACACGAATTAGTAGGAATAAATCCCGAAAGTCATCAAAAGTTTAATAAAATTTGTAACATTAGGTTAAAATAAATTGAACAAATTGGGCCTTAAGTAAATATTTGAATTTAAGCCCAAGTTGTTAAGGATAGGTATTAATATTACTTAAGCCATAGGGGAAAGATGATATCATCATGTTGTCCCATCAATTGAGTTTCCAACGAGTAATCCTTATCCCATTTAATAAATATATACTAACAATCAATAGAGAAACCCTCATTTTTAGCTCATAAGTCGAAACCAGAATATTGAAGCTTGGAAATCAACAGTCTAAGGGAGTTGTCGATCATAAAATCTGAAAATTCAAGGTAAGGTATACTACTTAAACTTAGCATATCTAAATTATGTCTAAAAGTTGGGCACGCCAATGACTATAAGGAATTCATGGATTATTTTGTTTAGAAAATAAGGGCTCTTAAGATACGATTTATGATCATAGGTATTCTAAGTGATTTATGAAGCATATGATACTTTCGAAAATTTGGTGTTCTTAATTACTTCTGGGACTGGAATTGTTAATTGAGGATATTACAAGAATTGAGATGACTTCAGTAAGGAGTTCACGAATGATATGATGATGAATGTTGAAACCTTGTTAGCTTAATGAAAGTGATGTCGAGCAATAGGGTTTTGTTAGTAAGATTTCGAATTTTATTAGCTGTAAAAGAATGATTTCGAGGTCTTCCTAGAAGATGTTAGATATATGTCGAGAGCTATTGATATTATATTGAGAGCTATTGCTAATGTCGAGACACATCTCTTATTATGTATTGCTTAATGTCGAGCTATTGCTAATGTCGAGACACATCTCTTATTATGTATTGCTTAATGTCGACATCCTTATGTGTAAGCACATCTCGACATTTTTCATCTTGATCACACATCTCGACATTTATTATAATATCGACACACCTCTCGACATTCCATATAAAAGCCTAATATATATACCTCGACTTAATATTGTCTCGACATTTGTTATAACATCTCGACATGGCTTATAATGTCGACATGTACATTTCAAAATCCTTGAACATTATTTAGGTAACATACCTCTCGACATTTAATTAATAATGTCGACATTTATCTCGAGATCTAGCACCATTTCAGTGTCGAGATTTACCTTATATCATATATTAAGATTTTATATTACTTAGTATGTGTAATATCGAGAATTACCATGAAAATGTCTAAGTCATGTCGAGGTTAATTCAAAATTGGGGTTCGAAATTTAGAAGTCAAAACTAGGGTTTTCAAATTAAGCCATTTTAGTAAAACTGTAATTAGACTAACAAACCCTAATTTTATACGTTTCTATATTTAGGGTTTGAAGATTTACGACATACCGTACGATAGGATTAAAATAGCTAAGGAGTACCAGGTAAGTGGGAATTTCAACTACAACACATAAATTGTTTGTACTAACATGAATTACGTGGCTATCTGTTTATATGAAATTATGTGAATTATTTGCTATATATGATGATATAGCATGCATTTTAGTATTGTTTACATGAGCATGAACACATGCATACACGGCATGCACGGAAATAGTGAGATGAGAGTATGCATGGTATAATGTCGCTTGAAAGCGATGGATATTTGCCGATATGGGCATCTGATGTCGACTCACAGTTGAGTCTGGACTGCTTCTATGACACCATGACGACCCGGTACGTCGTCGGATATATATTTATTATTTGGGCAGAATGCCCTGAATTGCGGTAGGTGCGACCTGGAGGAGGCGATTCGAGGGTGGCAGCGACACCGAGGGTATCTCTGGTGTTGGCGACCCCGAAGTGGGCTACCAGCGTGAGCGTCCGCGGAACAGCAAGTACCCATTGGGCCGAATGGCGGGCCGTCATGCATCCCAGTGCGAATTGGGCCGAAATGCGTGACTGGTATTTTATGGTTCGTCACCCTTTGTGGATTGCTGGACCATTGTCCCTATTGGAATTGAGCTCTGAAAATGGTGCATAGTAAGTCAGTCGAGGGCCCTGAGAGATATAAGATTGAGTTTGATCCTATTAGGGTCTGAATGCATTGGCGCGGATGCCTTTGCAAATGAGACACGTGCACGACATGCATTATTCCTACTTACTGAGCTTTATAGCTCATCCCATGTTTTATGTGTTGTAGGTACGCGCGACCACGGTATGTGATCGCTTATGACGGCAAGGCTATCTTTTGAAGCTTCCAGTGACTTTTGAGGGTGGTGTGTACATGAATGCGACCCGTGGGGCGGAAGTTAGAATTCATTTTGTTGCAAACAGGAACCATCCTATGTATTTAGGTTGGAAGCAATATTTTGACTTGTACAGAACTAATTCCTTTATATAAAAGGAAAAATTTTACCCACGTTTTCGCGTATTAATTATTTTATATTGACATTAGCCACGTAAGTTAGCGTTAGAATTGGTTAGTAAATGGCGGGGCGCCACAGGTGGTATCAGAGCCAGGTTGAAGTTTCTGTAGACTGTTCATGTACACACACTCAAAAGTACGGAAGCGGCCTTGCTAGTAAGTTTCTATTACTGTGAATTCTTGTTTTCGTTGCATAATTTATTGGCCGTAGGGACTATCAGGGTAAATAAGAATGGGTAGAACAAGAGGTGATAGCAGTGGGAGTTCCAATCGGGGCAAGGAACCCGAGATACCAACTGATAATCGCGACACGGCGATTATCCAACTTACCGAATTAGTGCGTCAACAGTCCGCTCAGATTCAAGAATTAATTCAACAGCGGAACACTGGCGGACAGCAAAGCAGTGGGCTTTCCCAAGCCGAAAGAATAGAAATAGTAGGAGAAAGATTTCGGAAGTTAAATCCTCCAACTTTCGAAGATGCAATCGACCCATCTTCGGCTGAAGACTGGCTAAGGACCTTAGAAAGTATGTTCCAGTACAGCAGAATTCCCGAGGAAGAGAAGGTCCTGTGTGCTGCATTCCTGTTGCGAGGGAGTGCAGGTCATTGGTGGGACACAATCTTAGCCATTGAAGACCCTCTTACAATGAGTTGGGATCGTTTTAAGGAACTATTCAGGAGTAAGTACTTCACCGCTCCAGTACGGGCCCAACGAATGAACGAGTTCATTAACTTACGCCAGGGCCCGATGACAGTGGCGGAGTACATCAGAAAATTTGAACAGCTGTCTAGGTTTGCAGCTCATATGGTGAGTACGGATACATTAAAGATTGAACGCTTCTTGGAAGGCCTAAAGCCGGAACTTTACCGAGATGTAAATATGGCCGGGCTTCAAGGAGCTACGTACGCTCAAGTTGCTGAACGTGCTTTAGTGGCTGAGCAAGCAGAAATCAGAATCATCCGAGCCCAAGAAGCTAAACGGAAGTTCGTACAAGGGCCACAGTGGAGTGGAGGAAGCCAAAAGAAGCAATTTGTCTTAAAGGGTCCAAGGCCTAATTTTCAGAACAAACCCGGACTGCGTCAGCAGTTTAACCCGAATCAGGGTAGACCCCCAATGGCACCAATCTGCCCGAAGTGCACCCGACGACATACGGGCGTTTGCTTCTCAGAAAATGCTAGCTGCTTTAGGTGTGGAAAATCGGGCCATTTTGCAAGAGCATGCCCTGGAAAAGCATCTGGGAGTCAAACGACTGTACAGGCCCGACCACCAACAGTACCTGCCAGAGTTTACACGATAACATCAGAAGAGGCGGAGACAGACCCATCGGTAGTAGCAGGTACCCTATCTATCCATCATATCCCGACATGCATATTAATAGATTCAGGAGCCACGCATTCATTTGCATCATCTAAGTACGTGACGAGACTCGGGATTACGCCTCAACAATCCGACTGCGAGTATAGTGTAACTATTCCACATGGAGCTTCTACTCGAACTAATTTAGTTTTACGAGAATGCCCAGTGCTAGTGAACGATAGAGAACTACCCGTAGACCTTATAGTTATACCTATGAACGACTATGAGGTAATCCTAGGAATGGACTGACTGTCTAAGTATGGCGCCGTGATTGATTGTAATCATAAGACAGTCACGTTCAGTACAGAGAGAAATGAACCGTTCATTTTTATGGGAACTAGCAAGAGCAAAATTCCCAAAATCTCCGCGATGAAGGCACAACGCCTGATCAGGGCAGGATGTGAAGCATACCTTGTATTTGCAATGACCTCAGAAGAACGTTCACCCCCAAAGTTAGAAGAAGTCCCAATAGTACAAGAATTTCCTGATGTGTTCCCAGAAGATTTACCAGGACTTCCCCCTGATCGTGAAATTCAGTTCACGATTGAGTTAGTACCCGGGGCTGCACCTATCTCAAAAGCTCCATATCGACATTAGCCACGTAAGTTAGCGTTAGAATTGGTTAGTAAATGGCGGGGCGCCACACGAAATGCCAAGACCAGAGTCAGAATACCGAATCTGCCACGTATACAAAAATTCAAATTGTTCAAGACGGGACTTTGAAAACTCCTATCAAAGCATTTAATGCAAGGCTGCAAGGAGGAGCCAAGTTGAAGTCAAGCTTAGCTTAAAAAGGAAAAAGCGATTGGCACAGGACGAACTGCTCTGAAAACCGGACAGTACCCATTTTGGGTAAAGTGCATTTAATATCATGTCCATTACAAGGAACCATCCCACAACGGCACTCTTCATCAAAGAACAAGTATATATATCAGAGAAGAGGCGCTGAAGAAATGAAGATATACACATATCACAAGAAATCAAAAGCGAAGATTAAGATCTCTAAGTGAAGAAGTTAGAAAGTATTGTCCTCACTATACGAAAGCCAGTTCGGTTAAGTAAGTGAGTAGTTTTCGACGGACTGTAAGAAGCTGTTGAAGTAGGTGGATTGTATTTTTACGACTGCCTAGGATTCACTAGATATAGCTGGAAGCAGCTGGGTAGGTTGTACAGTGTATGTATAACTGAAGTCTAGTGAACCTTCCTTGCGAGGAAGAAGGGGAGACGTAGGAGACTTGACTCCGAACTTCCAGAAACAAACCGGTGTCATTGTCTTACTCTTACACTACAAGTCACTCATAATACCGGTATAGGTTTAAAATCGACCGACTTACTTCCGCACCAAACGCACTTAGGAATTTATCAAGTATAGGTATTAGCCCTAACTGGTTAACTACCAAAAAGCAAGCGTTTATTCACCCCCTCCGCCCTCTAAACGCGTAAACCGATCCTAATACATTATAACTGGAAGAAAATGATGACATTGATTAAGTGATTTGAGTACAACATCGAGGAAACAAAATCAGTATGTTCGCAGGTATTGTTATTGTTATTATTTATTTATTTTCGTCACGAAGAAATAATATATCCATTCTATTTTATTAAGCTTCAGGGCTTTGGTTAAACTGCCACAGTGCCACTAATTCAATTAATTTGGTTGTCTATTGACCAATCATATCTCATCTACAAAATAGTAATTAGTTTTAAAAAGATAACTACCCACTACCCAATGTTTTAAAAAAATAATAATAATAATTAAAAATATTAATAAAAACTATAAAAAAAAAAAATACCCACTATCTTTTCCGGTAAATCTAAATTTGTTATGTAATTTTATATTCTTATTTTTACCCCTCTAATGAATTGTTTTACATTTATTTCATATTAAATTATATTTCTCTTTATATATTTATAAAGATATATTATATTAAAACTAATTTCACTAATATATTTATAAAGATAGATTATATTAAAATTATAACTTCCACTATGTATTTTAGATAAATTTAATATAATATATGTATTTGCATACGCATTTGAGTGTGCATAAATTACTAGTATATATAATACGTAAAACCAGCAAATAAATGCCCAAGTTGGGCAGCCGCCGGGAAACAATATTAGTCCATTTGCTGCTGCATTAACACAACAAACGTAACAAGACGATAAGTAAAATATAATGTAAGCTCCGTTACATTGAATATTTAAATTTTTGGCAGTATATTATGTAAACGCTGTCATACATACATCATTTAGATTCGCCACACGACTACCGATTAATTGTCTGCCTACAAAGTATTTCATCATAGATGAGAGTCATCTTTCAATTTCATCATATCTCTTTTCTATATTTGATCATTGCTTTACTTTTCACCAGGATTTAAGGGGCAGTTGCAGTGCAGTTGTGTAAGAAAGTGGCAAAAATATCAATGGCCAATTAAAATTCGGGAATTATTTTATTTATATCTAAGGTTATTCTGTGTTATATATCTCACTCTCTCCGTGTGTGGAATGTTCGACACTAGGAGGGGGATTCGGGTGTTGGGTTTCGGGTAACGACCCGACCCGATCGGACTTTTTTCCGATCGGAAGAAAAATCGGGTTTTAAGCTATAAAGTTCGGGTAGGTTATCGGGTAGCAATATGCTATTCGATTTACCCGATCGGGTACCCAACATTAAAAAAACTCATGTAAAAACTAAACCCAACTATTAAAATAAGATTCAAACATAAAACTAAGCCCAACCAATAAAAGATAAAAATATTTTTATTTTTTAAACTTTTTTTTTTATTTTTGATGGTGTTGACTTTTTTTATCGCTGTCGTTGATGGAGTCGAATTTATTTTATTATTGATGGTGCTTAAATTTTATTGTTGATGGTATTTAATTGTTGAAGGAAATGAACATAATTTAAGCTTACCTAAAGTTAAAAAAGGTGTAAATAAAAAAATATAAATAAAATTTAAAATTAAAATCCGAACCCGACCGCCGTCAGACACATGGTGTTGAAGTTGATTTTGATGGTGTTGAGTTTATTTTTTGTAGTTGACTGTATTTAAATTATTTTGTTGTTGAAGGAACTAAACTATTTAAGCTTATTTATTTTAAATTTAACAAAAAGAATAACAAAACTCGACCCTTACTGCGGTACCCAATAGGGTTTCGGGTACCCAACCATCGGGTATCCGCATTTGATCGGGTCGGAATCGGGTACTCGACCCGAAAAATCCGAACCCCAAAAACCCGACCCGATCTCACCCCTACGAGACGTGATATCTTTGCAAATAATGCTAAAGTTGAACTATATTTATATAATAAAGCGGAGAAAAATATGATAATCGTCATTTGATGAATTATATAATTCATTTGCGTCGCGAAGGGAAAATATAAATCTTTCACGAAACTCGATGAGTGAAATTCTCCATTGATGTTCACTCGAAAAAATATCAAAACACAACTCACTTTCATTTTATTTTCTTTCGTTACCTTTATTAACTGTTGGTGTATGTACAATGGTTTCACGATGAAATTAATATTTAAAATTGTAAAACTTACTTTAAGGAAAAAAGATAAAAATAAAAGACCTTGGAGAATCCTAGGTTATACTATACATACCTTCAGGTCTTTTTTTCTTTCAAAGTTTCATTTAATTTGTAACGATTTTTTTAATTATGATAAATAATTTTCAGGTTATCCATCGTAAATACTACCTATAATAGAATAGTAGAGTCAGATTGATAATAAATTGTTGTTGAATGCATCTTAACAAAATTAACATATAAATAAATTTGGTCACCAATTCATCATGTTCCCTTATAGTGGATAAGGATATTCACCAAACTATTATAAACTGTCCAACATATATATAATATTAGCGCCTCATGATCTAATGAAGCATTAGCTCCCCAAGGCAAGCCGTTTGTTTTGCTTTATGAAAGATGGTCAAGGAATAACTTACAACAAAATTAATTGTTTGGCGGCAGCTAAACATGGGCCATTTCGTATTTAACAAAAAAGGAGTAGTATTTGTTGTTTTATTTTTTTAAGAAGGAACGAATAATGAGAGAGGAAGGATTTTTGATTATGGGAGGAGCAACGATTTTTCCATCCACAGAGGAATAGTACTTTTTTTCTTTTTAACTGTTATACTTAGCTCTCATGCCTTTTGTATTTCTTTCTCACTCACTCACACACAATCATATAAGGCTCACATCCCCACACATTTTTCCTTCACCATGTACACATATATATAGTACACACCGCTAAGATAAAGACAACTATTAATAATGTAAAGTTGAAAAAAACCTATTCCATACTCCGTCCAAGCCGCAATATTGGAAATCATTTTTTTCTTTCCTTGAGTGCTGCGCTACACACGCTTGTCCCCTTACTTTTCCTTATTATTATTTTACTTATTTTATTTTATTATTTGCTTTGAGATTATAGTTGTCTTTATCTTAGCGGTGTGTACTATATATATGTGTACATGGTGAAGGAAAAATGTGTGGGGATGTGAGCCTTATATGATTGTGTGTGAGTGAGTGAGAAAGAAATACAAAAGGCATGAGAGCTAAGTATAACAGTTAAAAAGAAAAAAAGTACTATTCCTCTGTGGATGGAAAAATCGTTGCTCCTCCCATAATCAAAAATCCTTCCTCTCTCATTATTCCTCACATATACACAAAATAAAACAACAAAATGGTATCAGAGCTGATGGTGTCAAAAGAGCCGAAGGTGTCAACGAAACCGTCAGAGCCGATGGCGATGCTGAAATTACCAGGTGTTGGAATGCCACTCCCGCCAAAACTCACTGAAAGTAATTACGTATGGTGGAGTGCCGAGACGAGAGCGTTACTGAAATCAGAAGGCTTATGGGAAATAGTCGAAGATGGATATTCACCAGATACGACGAAGTATACAAGGTCGCAAGGAAAGACGATGCGAGCCGCTGCCATAGAAAATAGTCTCGCGATCGTCGTCATCCGCAAAGCGGTAGAATTTACTGGTGCTAGAGTGATAGGTGCAACAACAAACGCCAAGGAAGCCTGGGATCTGTTGGAGAAAGCGTATAAAGACGCTTGCAGCAATCAAGTTCAGCCACAAAAACAGGGCCAACTTGAGACGACGAAGGAGGACGAGAAGAACGTTGAGTGCGAACCCGTACGAGAAGAGGTAGCTCATAACGTGGAGAGTAAGCGTGATAAAGATCACGCTGAGCCGGTGGATGAAAAGAAAAAAGAGGAACCACCGCTTATCGCCGAAAAGGAGAAAGAAGGCGGAGCGTCAAAGAAAGACGCCGAAGAGGCCGTGAAAAAGGCTGAAGCAGCCATTGAAGTGATAAAAGAAAATATCACTCGTAAAGTTGCCATCACCACTCCACCAACGAAATCTTCCTACGAGGAGGAGCCCGCAAAGCTCGAGAAAGAAGAGGCGATTGAAGAGACACCGCCACGACAACCTCCTGAGAAAGTCGAGGAGATCGACGCGAATACGTCGGAAAATGCCGACGCGATGAAAAACGAGGTCGACGATGCCATGCATGCGACGTCGGACGAAGGTAATGATAAACTCCAAGAGGCGAACGTAAAAGCCATAGAGACACCCAGCGATGAAGCTGTTGAAGAAATAACCAAGCATGCTGAAGAAGCCATGCGAAGAGAGAACCAGGAGCGCGGCGTGAAAGAGACGACCTGCGCAGCCACGACGGAGGCCATGCGACCTGTTGTCGATAAAGTCACGACACAGAAGACTGGAGAACCTACGGAGGCCAGTCTCAACGAGAAACAACGTGTTGACGAAGAAAAACTACGCGAGAAAGACAAAGAAGTGAAGGAATGGATCAAGGCGAGAGACAGCCTTGAGGCCTACATGAACAAATTGAAAACCCGAAGCAACGACAAGTACAAGCTTGTCGGAAAATTAAAAGCGGACGAGAAGGACGAAATCGCGACGATGAACAAAGAGACCCTCGAGGCGGTGGACGAGAACCAAAATCTGAAGGAAAAATATATCGACGAAAATCGCAGAGAAGTCGCTGAGGAGGTCACCAATAAGATCGACCTCGTGAACAAAGAGGCGACTGACGTACAAACGAAGGAGACCCTGGAGATGCCAAGGAAGGCCAAGCGATCCGGAGCGAAGGACCCAATCGACTCACCCGCGGATATTGGGTACGATAAAAACCATGTAAAGGTCGTGGAGAAGGTCGCAAATAAATTCGAAAGTATATTCGTGAAAAATGATGCGGAGCAGTACAAAATTATCTTAATAGAGGTGGTAAATAAGGAGCTTGTTAAGAAGCGCAAAGAAGCCGACAATTCCATTTTTAACGACGAGGAAACGAGCTTGAAGGACTACGTCATATGGATGAATAAAAATTACGAGGATATTTATTACATCGCCGAAGAACCGAACCGAAGGAAAAAAGCAGTCCAAGAAGAAAAATTAGTGGTAGACGAGTACGACGAGATGGCAAACATGGCGAGGATCACAAAGGAAATTATTGACGGCAAGTGGAGAGCCGCGACATACGACAGACGGAAGAGAGTTAAGTTTAAGGAATGACGAAAGATTTGAGGCATGAGATTAAGGGGGGAATTTGTTAACTAATCTCATGCCCGCCAATTGACTACAACCGTATAAAGACAAAAAAAAAAAAAATAGAAGAAGATCACGCGTGATTTATAAAGGAAGAAAAGTCAAGATATGCTACCAAATGAAATATCCACGCATGAAGTAGGAATAAGTCATATACTTATCTTCTTGGAAGGCGCACATGCTAGAATATGCTATCTATTTCTATATATATGCATGTGTATCAGATATGAAAAATGTGAGGGGAAGTGAGGAAATGTACGTGTGGTAGAGTGAGAGAAAAAGGAGAAATAGAAAAGAGAGTGTGTGAGTTTGCATGTAGTAGAGAGAGTAGACAAAGGCAGACGTTGCCTCAGTATATTTGTATCAGAAATAAAAAATTCCTCTGTTAGAATTTCGTTTCTCCTCTCATAACGCAAACAATCGTTTCCCTACACCAAAAATTAAAAATAACAAAATGATCCATTTCTGCACCTCCTTTTCTTTCTGGCGCGCTTTAGCCTCGTTGGAGCGCTCCATCTCTTTAGGGCTGACCTCATCAGGTTTAAAAAAATAAAACAACAGTATTAGTGTTTAACAAAATTCTTACTGGCAAGCAATTATATAAATGTTGAAGGTTATGATGCAAAAGTTGTTAAAATAATAAACATATGATGCGTCACTTCAATTTTTTTCTGCAAGTTATTGATAGATATTAAATTTTTTTGTTAGTTTGATTTGTTAGTATATATTAAAGTTACACCAAACCATTCTAATCCAATACATAATAAAAAATTAGGTGTATATGCTATGCTGTTCGAGATTAATCTAAAGAGCGACAAGAATGAAGTAAAGTAATATAAAATAAATCATGTTGAAAGATGCCCATAAAATATAATCTAAACATTTCGTTGAGCTTATCTTGAAGTGGTGTTATAGACTATAATTGCCAAAAAAGGAACAATGATGAATTTAACTACTTTCACCTTATCCTATATACACATTAATTTGACTGGTAACAATCATTTTAATGAACACCAAACACTTACAATCAGGATAGATCTCCAATGTTCCCTCAAAACATTCAAAAACCTTAATCACACGAGCTTGAAATGATTTTGAACGACGAGATTTAAACGAAAATTTTTATAAAGTTGATCAGTCGTTTCAAGTCGCACGAGTGTGTATTATAATGACCATATTAAACGATGATTACACAGAGTGATAAAAATAACAAAAAAAAAAAAAAAAGAATGTTCCAATATAACTCCACTCTCAATGTATTAGGCCCAGTAATTATTACTCGATGGAAAGTTAATGGTGAAAGCTTCTTTTTCCATAAACCCATAATAAATAAATGAAAAGTTAAACCAGATGATTAAAAGCCACTGATTTAGGGGTTTTGTACGAATCACTAAATCATCAGATGTTTAACTACGTTATGGGATTTATTGGATAGTTTTAGTAATCTTTCCTTTATATGCTTCAATTGCCAAATACTAAAAGAATGACTTTGGTTTCCACTCTTAAATCACGGGCAGCCTCGATTTTAGAGATATAATTAATGGTGACCCAACAATAAAATAGAAAATGAAAAACACAAATTAAATATAAAAACACAACAAAAGCAAAAGGTAATTCATATGCAAGCCAATATTGAGAGATCGAAAAATGAAAGGTATGCCGTTAAAGTGGGTCCATGCCCATAAAATTTATAAATAAACCAAAGTACCACTTCTGCCTAACATTAACCATTAGCCATTATTTCTGCTTGTCATAACTTTAGTTATAATATTTGTGTATGATTATTACTAATCTTTATATGTTCTATTTTTTCGTGAATCGATATATTCACAAATAAACATCAAAATGTAAGTGGGAGATCTAGCTACTATACGTACAGTTTCCTCTCATTTATTATTTCATAGAACCAACATATGCAAGTTTTCACCTCTGACCACGCAAACATAGTATGGCACGTATATTTAAATTTCCAAGACAGAATACTAAAATTGGTACTATTTTTTATTTCAGAGCCAACAACGTAGCGAGCCTGAGGGGAAACAAAATAATAGACAGAATAGTACTACGTGAAAATATAGTACACTATTCTCTGATTATGGTCTTATAATTCTCCAACATAATGAAGAATAGGACGGTTATACCCCTGAAGAGTACTGAGAAGACTAAACATATCGAAAGGGTAATCACGTAACTTTAACCAATCGATATTCTGCAAATTCCTTGCTGCTCTGTTTCGCTCCTTTTCTGTTTCCAGTGTTCGTCGATGAAGGCGTCGATCGCTCGTCGGAACTCCTCGCCGTCGAGACGATCGATCTCCGACGCAGGAGGAATTTTCCGGAGAATATCCGTCTCCCAACGCCGTAGCTCCGCCGACCGCCGAGCAGGAGCGATCGCTCTTCTCAGCCTCTCCGATTGAGTCCTCTCGAACCTCTTTATCTGCCTCGACGCCATCTCTATCGCCTCCGCCACGCCGTCGCTTGGAGAAATCGCAACTGCCACGTCATCGAACACCGTAACGGCCTCTGCCGCACCGTCACCGCGAGGAATCGACGTCTGCGCTACCTCCTCGTAACGCGCGACGACCACTTCCGCCGCTCCGTCGCCCTCCTTCGCGTTCGCCACGTCATCTCGCGGCGGAGTCGAGGTCGAGCCGCTGTGCTTCACGTAATCGTCGTAGAAGTCACCCTCGCCACCACAATCCCCAAAACCACCGTCACCGCCCTCGCCATCGCCACCCCGACGGCAGAGCACGCACAGCGCAACGATGATTCCGTTCCCAATCAGAAACACGACGTGGTGGTTGAACACGAAACCGTACAGCTTCGCGAGGCAGGCGCACGCGCCGCCGAAGACCTCCGGCACGCGCGCCGACGACCACGAGATCGCCGCGGAGAGAACGACGAGCTCGAGAACCTGGCGTAGCCTGACGATTCGCCGGACAAGGTTGTACCTGGCGAGCGCGATCTGCTTCTCCGATTTGACGGCGTCGTCGAACAATTGCGTCGCTGGCTCCATGGGATTCAAACTCCGATGAGTCGATCGAACTTCGCAATTTGATTACGGTGATAGCATTCAAAGATGAATCGGTTTGAAATGGAGGAGTTGAACAGACGCAGATCGTGTAGCTCATACAGAAAGACACACGCGCACAGTACACACACGCACAATTTATTTTTTCGGCTTTTTATTTTCCCTCTGAATTTTCAGTTGACGTTCTTCTGTGTTTTTTGAGAGTGTGTGCGTATGAGGAGAGAGGTATTTATAGATGGGAAGAGGTTATGCGATTTTTTGTTTATTTTTCCCTTTTTTCTAATAATACAAATTTTTATATTATTTTTCTTTCAAATAGTGCGTATGAGGAGAGTGAAATCGTGCGTCCCGCATTTTGTATCTCACTCTATTTCCCAAATACAAAATTTAAAAATTAATGATTCTTACTGATATAGAAAAATTAAAGATATAT